>JALAZF010000590.1:0-1200000 GCA_022829125.1 Lathyrus tuberosus | reverse complement strand
TACATCTTGATTTTTTTATGATTCCTTTGGATTTTCTTGATCAAATTTTGCACATTGGTCACATATAACATAAATTTTATGAATTTGGCCTTAAAAAGTCAAGAGTTGACTTTTTCCTCTGATTATTTAACTTGGCCCCAATTTCCCTGATTTTTTATCTTTCTTCCAATTGAACCACTTCTAAAACCAATTGAGAAGCAATTTTCCACATACATACACTTAAAGACATGTAGAACACCATGACATCAAGTTTTGTCGCAAAAATCAAAGATTCCCTGATTTAATTGGAAACCCTAGTTTTGGTCTCCTCCTCCTAGGAGAAAAATGTACAGTCTTCAATTTCAAATTCCTCAGAGTATGTTGTGTGTCCCCTTAAAGGATGATGAGATATGCCACTTGAGGATGATTTTGGATCAATGAGCTATCTCTTTTGAGGGTTTTCCTTCAGTCTTTTGGATACCTTGTATAATGAAAGATGTAATGCTCTAATCTCCTATTGAATCTCACCTTCTTGAGGTTGTGGAGGATCAATTGGGATAGTATGAGACATGAGAGACCTCTTGGCTTGCCTTGAGTCAACTTGATGGACCTTTTGTGCCTTGAATGATTGCTTGATTGTCCACCTTTCACCTGATCACATGCCCTGATGGTAAAGTGGATGCTATGCTTCATGTTTTGAGGTTAGAGATGCAATGCAATGCTAGATGTTTTTTTTTTCTATGATTGAATGGAGTGTAATGCAATGAAAGCTCATGCTATATGATATGAAGAAATGAGAGGGAAAATTTTGGGGTATTACACGTTGCATACTAAATGATATTTGGTACTGTTTTGTATGTTTGTTCCTTGATTGCATTAAGTTTGTTCTTTATTGAGCAAATTTAATGATGCTTAATCATTAATTCACACCTTTGGCTTTAATAATTTCCCATTCTCTTTGGAAAGTTGTTAGCATAGCATTTCCCTTTGATTAATTGATCGAAACCATGTTTCAATTAGTTGATCTTCCCCTTCCCTCTCTTTAGGATTTCTTTAGAGCTTTTTCTCTCTTTTCCCCCGCGGAGTTGGAGTTTTGCGCTACGCCCTGCATCGGAGCACCGTACAACTTGAAGCTATTACGCTGCCTTTTCATCACACAGGAGCACTGTACAACTTGGAGTTGTTGGGCTGTCCGTTTCAACTTCTGTATTACACCCTGTGTGTTAGAGAAGGAATAAGAAGGGAGAATTCCTATTCTCATTCTGACTACTTCAGGTAGGGGACGAATGACCCTATGCTTGGCTTAGTCATCTCTATCTCCAGGCGGTAGTGTGCTTTCTGTCATGCCCCAAATTTTGACCACTAAGATTCCCCATCATTGTGTAAATCATCATCACAATATGGATGGACCATTATACCTCATTAGTCTCCCCAAAGATGGGTGAGCATCCACTACAATCAAACTTAGGGTTTCAAGCCCTCTCAGAGCTCTTAGACAAAGGATCAATCAAGGAATGACATGGTCTTCAATTTATCTAAACCTCTCAAATATACACAATGGATCAAGAGGACTCCCACATCAAGAATCAAGCATAATGTTGCAGCATTCCAATTGGATTAAGCCTCAAGATCGCCAGTGTCACCAAATTAGGGTTTTGGTCGACTGGGGCCTCCAGATGGAAATTTTCCTCTGGGCATGAGCCAAAGGCTTCAAAGCACAGCCTAAGATGCTCCAAGGGACATCATGAACCCAATCATCAAGTTAATTTTGCCTCAGGGGATACATTCATAGAAAATCAGGAATTAGGGTTTCTTGACCTAATTCACCCCTAAGATGACTTTTGGGACAAAACATGAGCTAAGACCTCAAGAGAGGATTTGAGGGTCTCTAACACACTAAAATGATCCATTCGCAACAATGGATTGATCCAAGAAGCTTGATCAACAAGTTTCAAATTCATCAGAACCACAATTAGGGTTTCACGGGAAAAGTCAACTGTGCCTTTGACTTTTGACCAGGACATACTCCCAAACCTTGGGACATAATTCAATACACCCTATAACACCTATGAAATCAATCCATCAAGTTTTATTTAGGTCAAGGACTTGATTTCATAGAGGATCGCATAGTTTGGAGTTCATCTGACAAAAAGTCAAATGTGCACAAAAGTCAACTTTGACTTTTTGAGATTTTTCACAATTATGGTTCTTTGATCCTAAAATGATGTTAATTTGTGATTGGAATCATCATTCATAAATAAAAATCAAGAAAAGTGGGATATCTTGTAAAAGAGGTAACCATAAAAAACTTAGAAATTTTCTAAGTTATAGAACAAAGTGGCTAGGGTACCAACTTCCAAGGATCATAACTTGAGATCCAAGCAACCATTTGGGCTGATCCAAAGATGTATTTGTAGCTCTCATGGCATACTTTAAAAGTGTTAACTACACCTCATTCCTATTCATCATGGATTTTGAGTTATGGTTGAATCAAAATGGCTGAAAACATGAAATGTCACTTTTTCCAACACTTAGTGAAATTTTCACTAAGTCAGAATCTGCCTTGCTTTTTTTCCAAAAGTAGGGGGATTTTTCACTTTGATCCAAAAGGTATCAAGACAAACTATGATCACACATGTGTTGTATCATATGAGAGCTTTCCAAAATGGCCAAGAACCCCATCAAACTCAACCTGAGCTAAGAGTTATGACAGTGGCAACATGCCTTGCTGCAATTGTCATAACAAGGCAGATTTATACATTTTGCTCGATTTGAGCAAATTTTGCAAATGACAAACAAGTTTATCCATCTGAACACCTCAGGGGGAGACCAAGGAGGTACAAACACTGATCCATCAGCCTCCCAAGTCTTTGGAACTAAAAATAGCATGCCAAACCTAAAAAACCCTAAAGAGGGGACAAGACTCCAATTTTGTTTTGGAGCATTCAATGGATGCACCAAGGTGGCATGAACTGAGCCATTTCTAACTGAATGAGTCAAGGATGATCTCGGAACTAGGGAACCAGTAGCCTGTGCTCTAACCTCTAGTCAATGGCTAGAGGAGACTTGGATTCCTATTGATCAACATTTGCCAAACCTCTGCTGCAGTTACCATTCCCTATTCCTTGCAAAACAAACTTACTCTACTATAAATAGAGCTCATTTATGCTTAGTTTGAGCACACCAAAGCCATCAAACAGATGCTTTCCTCAAAATCACCTTCTCACTTCCAAATTTGCCTTCCAAAGCAACTCACTATCGGGTTTTGAGTTTGAGAGTTATTCCAACCAAACCAATCACACACACACCTCATAAACATCATATAGAAGTGATCCAAACACTCACATAACATCTGTAACACCAAAATCACAAAATCACTTGCCAACTGCTCAAGTTCTTGACAGAGGTACAGTTGAGGTACCATCTCAAGTTTCAGCTTGTTTCAAACCACTCCAAGCATTCAAACACATCACTTGGCACCTAAGGAAGTTGTGCAAATCATTGGAACTAGCTTGCAACCCCTCTAACACAAAACACGATCACCAGCTGCAAGAGGTAAGCATGAACTCTTCTAACTCTATGATCCATGCATTTTTTGCTACACAATAATTTGGCCATATGTTCATAATCATGCATAGAGTGTTTACCCTCAATTAATTGCTTTGTTTGAATCGTGTATGGAATTTATGAGCCTTCATGCAAATTTTAGGGTTCTTGAGGTTTCTCTTTGATTTCTTATTCCATGCTTAAAATAAATGAAATTAAAGACCATAGACATGATCGTGAGGTGAAAACGAGAAGATTGATATGTAGATTGCATGATATCATCAAGTATTCAGTGAGATTGGATAGAAAATGCAAATCTGCAGAAACAGAGGGTAGCGCATGTTCTTGGCATGTTCTTGGTGCCATTTTTTAAATATTTGAATATTTGAATTTTGTGATTTTATTTATTTGATTCAAAAATTAATTTCTCTCTGAATTTTAATGATTTTGAGTTGATTCTTTTCTTAATAATTCACAAAAATGTTAAAATATTTTATTTTGCCAAAAATTCCCAAAAATATTATTTATTTCCTATATTTGATATTTTTACAAAGAATTAATATTTTATTTGTTTTTCAACATTTAAAATATTTTTTCTCCCTTGATTTTCCAAACTTAATTGATTTCCAATCATTTTGTGGATATAAACATGATTTTTCAAACATTAATCCAAGATCACAACTTGTTTTTCATACATGTTTGATAATTTTGATCATTTTAATTAATTTTTTATTTAATTAAAATAGATTTTGAAATTAATTTAGGGTTTTGATCTTAATCACCTTAAACAAATCATTTTTAAACACTTTGGGCCTTTAATAGAGTGTAAGTCCCAATCATTTTGTAAATAAACCAATTGTGGGCCTCACTTATTGTATAAGTCCCTCTGAACAATTTCAAGTGAACGGCGCGATCGTCGTCTTCTCAACAAAAACAATTGGGCCTCTCCTTGAGCTATAAGACCCATTTGTTTTTCTAAAAATCTTTGGGACTCTAATAGAGTGTAAGACCCAACCCTTTTTGAAAACCAAAATAATTTGGACCTCAGTGTATTGTATAAGTCCTGATACCGTCAAAAAGTTCGGCACGATCGTCGCCTTTTTAAAAAAAATCATTTGGGCCTCTCATTGAGATGTAAGCCCCACCACATGCAGAAAAATAAATTATTGGGCCTCTAATAGAGTGTAAGACCCAACCCCTTTGTAAATACACCACCTTCTGGGCCTCAGTCATTGTATAAGTCCCACTGTATTTTCAAAAACAACGGCGCGATCGTCGCCTTTTTAACAAAATCAACTGGGCCTCTCCTCGAGCTTTAAGTCCCAATTCTTTTTATTAAAACTTTTTGGACCTCTAATAGAGTGTAAGACCCAATACCCTTTTAACTAAAACCTTTTTGGGCCTCAGACATTGTATAAGTCCCTCTGCGTTAAAAGAAAAACCTCGGCGCGATCGCCGTTGCCAAACAAATCATCTGGGCCTACCCTCGTGTTATAAGCCTCATTTCATTTATTCAAAATCTTTGGGCCTCTAATAGAGTGTAAGAGCCATCCCCTTGTACATAAAAGCTTTTTGGGCCTCACATATGGTATAAGTCCCCCTGTACAGTTTTTAAAACAACGGTGTGATCATCGTTAAAACTTGGGCCTCTCCTCGAGCTGTAAGCCCCAACCATCTTTTTAAAGCACTTTCTCCTTTGATTTTGAATTAAAATATATGTTGTTATCAAAATTTTCTTTGTTGAACAACTAACCAAACAGCATGGAAGCTCTACAACGCGTAAGTGTTTATCCGCTTTCATTTACCGCTTTAATATATATATATATATATATATATATATATATATATATATATATAATTGTATTGTGGGGCTGCTTCACTGTAAGTCTTCTTTCACATCCTTTTATATATCTGTCACATATCCACTGTGTAATACTAGTATAGTTATTTAGAGTTTTCCCGGCAACTACGTCTAGAACTAGGTAAAGCCATGTTGGTCACTCTTAAATGCAAACAAAACTAGATTCCCACGTAGGATTCTAGATACAGTCTTCCCTCCTCTTGGGGTTAAACAATATGGAACAAAGAGTAAGGCAGTATTCTCGGTGGACCTTTTCTCAGACTGTCACCCTTATCAATTATCAAAGAAACTCTAACTCCCCAGAGATGATCTTTTCTCTGTGAATGGCATCTCTTAAGTTTCTTCCAAATTCTCAAACTTTCCTGGAATGATCTCTTCTCTGTGAATTGCATTTCTTGAACTTCTCTTGGTTTGGGGACCCACAAGCTTCCTAAAAGCATCCCCGCCTCCTCTTGGGCGTTGTACAAGGACCCTTCGGCTTCTTAGAAGTTCTCATGCCTTCTCTTGGGCTTAATACAAGGACCCTGACGACCTCTTAAAGGTATAAGATAGGACTTAGTCATTCTTTGCTAGAGTAGTCTTTCCCGCATCAAAACTCTGGCCATTGTAGGGTTGATACTCATCCCTTAATGCCCGCGCCTCCTCTTGGGCATTATACAAAAGATAAAACTCTAGACTTGGATAGTCTAAACCTCTTGAGTCTCAAATACATTCTCAAGTTCCTTTTAAACATAGGAAGAAACCACGGTCTCTCCCATGAGAGTTCCCCACACTTGGACCCGCTTTAGGATCTCCAAAATCCACAGCGGTAAGGCAGCCTCCTCTTGGGCTTTGTACAAATGATTCTCTCTAGCAGAGCTAACCTTTTGAGACTCTCTTGTTAAGTCAATCACTTTTTATCCCCCGTCTTGGGCTTTGTACAAGACATATAAATCACTCTCTTGTTGAGTATAAAAGACTCTCTTGTTGAGTCAATCTCCTTTTAGTATCAATCTCGGGCTTCGTACGAGACAGCAAATCACTCTCTTGTTGAGTATAAAAGACTCTCTTGTTGAGTCAAACAACCTTCAGACTCTCTTGTTAAGTCAATCACCTGTTCAAACTCTCTTGTTGAGTCAACCTTTTTTAGCCTCCGTCTTGGGCTTTATACAGGACAGACAAAAGTACTCTCTTGTTGCGTCAAACGCTTTCAGCCTCCATCTTGGGCTTTATACAAAATACATTCTCCCCAACGGAGTCAAAATCCCTTTTAGCCTCAACCTTGGACTTTGTACAAGACAGAAAGAACATTTCCTCCAGAAAAGTCAAACTTCCCGCCTCCTCTTAGGCTTTGTATAAAGAAAACCCCAGTTGAGTCAATCAACCTTTTAGCATCAAAGTTGTGCCTTGCTCACAGCATACAAACATCAACAACTCAAACGACCCTTCAGCTTCATATCTTGGGCTTTGAACAAGATACAAACGACCCTTCAGCCTCATATCTTGGGCTTTGAATAAGATACAAATCACCTTTAGCTTCACGTCTTAGGCTTTGAACAAGACACCAAAACATCTCTTTCCTCCCATAGAATTGGAGGAACTACGATCGCTCTGATTTCCTTGTTTCGTTTAAACGGGAATACGTAGGCATAAGATTGCAAAATCTTAGTGAGCATACTAATCAAAAACTCAAAATCCAGTACCTTCATATATCCATCAAAAGCATCAGACCTAACACCTTACCAAAACCTCACAGATAATCTAGACACTTGTATTCTTAAGAAAATAACCCTAAAGACAGACCCCCCTTTTGATAGCATCTGTAAACCAACAGTTTTGACTGTTTAACCTCAATATGAAAGCAGGGTTAATTGGATACATCTATTTCCCTTCCTTAATCAGCTTAACAGGATAAAAAATGAATCGAAATGTAGTACCAAAGTGATAGTGATTCGAAACCACAAAAATTGCGCTACAGAAAAATGGCGACCACAGTGGGAGCCATTCTTTCTTGCATTCCCAAGGGATGAAACCTTAAGTTCTCAAAATGTCACAGAAAAGACGACTCTTCTGGGGAGTCATTGTATGTATAGGATCATAAGACTAGAGGTCTAGGATGATTAAGACAAATATATATACTGCTTTTCATAATTGATATCTGTGTTTATTTTTCTGCTAATGGGAATGCATATGATGTCGCATATGGAAAGATTGAGTATACACCTAAGATAGGGGATGGCATTATACGAGTAATCTTACAGGGAGTGAATCCCAGTTAAGAGTCCCCAGTCGACCATCAAACTCAGTGGAGACTCCCTTTGCAGATGCATTGCCTATACAACTTCGGTTGTTGAAAGTAGTGTGGTCGATTGGGTTATCTGAGAAGCTGAGGTTTTTGGTAGACTGAAACCATTTTGTAGTGTAGAAGCTATCGGGAATAGTTGTCACACGATACTTCCCTCATTTGAGATCACTCTAAGATACATCAGCTCGCTGGCGATCCGCTTGCTGTTGTTATCTCAAGAGTTGTCAATGATTTTGCGGACAGGTACAAAAAATCACCAGTATAAACCTTTGGGGATGGGTAGACCCTTGACTTCATGACACCGACCCTTTGACCCCATGTTTTTTTCTATGTTTTTGTGTGCTGCATTCATACATTCATTTAAAAAACATTAAAAAAACAAAGAAAAATCTTCTCTTTTACTCTCTATTTTTCAAAATAAACTAACACAATGATTGCAAATGTCAAATAAAGAGATTGCGCTAATGGATTTCGGTAGAAGAAAAACTCACAAGTACACCTTCAAGGTTCCAAAACTAGAGGATTTAAGAGGTCTGGTGAGAATGATCACCAACCCCGAGGCTTTCAGAGCCAAGTATGGAGGATTGTTATCTCTGTTAAGGGTTCATGTAATTGAAGGAATCCTGTCCACACTAATCCAGTTCTACGATCCGGTCTATCACTGTTTCACATTCTCGGATCAGCTAGCACCAACACTGGAGGAGTACTCTCACCTGAATGATTTGCATATTACTGATCAAGATCTCTTTTCTGGACTGGAAGAAATTCCAAAGGATCAAACCATTGCGAGAGCAATCTATTTGGACGAGTCAGAAGTCAGGACTCACATGATCACTAAGGGTGGAATCCAGGGCTTGTCAGTCCAGTTCTTGACAAAGAAAGCTCTATACTTTGCTAGTATAGGGAACGTGGCCGCTTTCGAGAGCATCTTTGTTTTGCTCACCTACGGGTTATTTTTGTTTCCCAACATCGATAACTTCGTTGATATCAACGCCATTAAGATTTTTCTGATTGGAAACCACCGACCTTGCTCGCAGATGCTTATCATTCGGTACACTTAAGGAATTTGTATAGCGGAGGAGTGATCACGTGTTGTGTACCCCTACTATACAAATGGTTCACTTCCCACTAACCCAAGTCTGCTGCATTTTGGGATCAAAAAAATACTTTACGTTGGTCACAAAGAATCATGTGTCTTACTAACTCTGACATCGATTGGTACAATCGAATCTATGACGGGATCAGGATCATTGACCGTTGTGGAAATTTCCCAAATGTACCCCTTATAGGAACTAAGGGAGTAATCAACTATCATCCAGTATTAGTTCGTCATCAATTTGGATACCCGATGAGGCATATTCCGCGTAATGCTCATCTGGAAGGTCTTTTCTTCAAGGAAGGAGAAAATGACAGAGCACTAAAGACGGAGATAGTGCATGCCTGGAAACACGTTCATAGGAAAGGAAGAGAGTCTCTAGGAAAACCAGACTGTGTCTCGGTGGAGCCTTATCTCCACTGGGTACAAACTAGAGCTCTCAAGCAGAGGATGCCTTACCCTCTTCAGGAAGTTCTTCCATTAAGGGACTCTGTCCTTTATTTTATGTCTGAGACGGAAAAACTTCAGGTTACTCTCAACAAAGTTCAGCAGGAGAAGAGGTCTTGGAGGAACAAGTACCGTATTCTCAATGTAGAGTGTAAGAAAATACATCAACTATTGAAAGATAAAGATGCTCTGATTGAGATTTTAGAGCAACATGCTGTAGAAAATCAGGATGACCAAAGGAATTTGCTCGCTCCTTTCACTTGGAAAAGGAATGACAACCCGGCAACGGCCCAAGAGCCCCGGTCAAAGAAAAGGAAAGTACCAGAACCAGCACCTGAGCTCGCTTCGGAGAGGACTCAAGACCCATAAGTTTAGATTTCCTTTTACATCATTATGTATATTACTGTATTTCCATTTCCGCAATCTTTAAATTCAATAAAACGGGGTTTCCCCACTGTTTGATATTTACAATCTAATTGTCGAAGTTTACTTTGAATAAACGAAAATTATATACAATTAATATACTCATTGGATATTGTTCATCATTCTCACGTAACGCATTCTTCTTACCTACGAATCTCACGTTTGCGTCTCAATTCTAGAGTCAAACAGTCTCATTCGTACAATACTCGGGCCAATCGTCAGAAAAAGATGGATGATCTCGAGGAAGAGAACAGAGAGTTGAGAGAAGAGATCGACACTCTGAAAGAGGATCTGAGAAAGCTTCATAACGACATGCAAGCTCTAGCAGAAGCTCAGACTCAACAACAAAGGACTGTGATCTCAGAGATCACATCAACGCCCATAGTGGAAAAGTATGATCCTAGGTACAAAATACCGAAAGATCGTCCCTGGGGCATGCCTATTAACTATATCCCGGAGGGATATATTCCGCCGATCACTGAAGATCCGGAAACTTCAGCAGGAGTCGCTGGGCATGAAGGTTACAAACTTCGGGAAAGCAAAGATGCCAGGGGCATGACAGCAAGTCCTGAAGGTTACAAACTTCAGGAGGCACCGAAAGTCTCGACCATAATGACTATACCACCACCCGTGGTACACACTGTGCTGGAAGGACAAATTCCACAGATACCGTCTGGTGGAAACGAAAGTATGTTCGACAGAATGAATGAGTTCCAGGAACAATTCCTGGAGATGCAGAAAGAACTGCAAGCCCTTCGCGGTCAGGATTTATTTGGAAAGGACGCCGCAGACCTTTGTTTGGTCCCCAATGTGAAAGTTTCGCACATGTTCCAGGTACCCGATTTTGAAAAGTACAAGGGTAACTCTTGCCCTCAAAGCCACTTGGTGATGTACGCTCGGCAAATGTCAGCTCAGACAAAGAACCTGGAGCTACTAATTCACTACTTTAAGGATAGTTTAACCGGTGCCGCACTCAAATGGTACATGGGTTTAAACCGCACTAAGATCGGCACTTTCAGAGATCTTGGCATTGTCTTTGTTCAACAATATAAGTATAACCTAGACATGGCACCAGACCGAGATCAACTCAGATCAATGTCACAGAAGGACAAGGAAACCTTTAAGGAGTACGCTCAGAGATGGCGTGAAATCTCCGCTCAGATTTGTCCACCTTTTGAGGAAAAAGAGATGACAAAGATCTTCTTAAAAACCTTAAGCTCATTTTAGTACGACAGAATGGTTGCCAGTGCGCCCAGTGACTTCACCGAGATGGTGGGCATGGGAGTCCGTCTTGAGGAAGCAGTCCGAGAAGGACGTTTAGTTAAAGATGCTGGATCATCAAGTAATACAAAACGATACGGTAGTGCTCTCCCTAAGAAAAAAGAGCAAGATATTGGGAATATCTCTCTCGAAAAGCAAAAGCGGCGATACCAACCAGTAGCAGCCGTAACTCCTGCTATCAACCCCGCACTTGTTCCTAGGTATCAACCTCAGGTTGCTCAAAGCTAACCAAATCAACAACAATTTCAGCAAAAGACACAACAGCCTCTTCAACAGGCTCGTTCTCCATATAACAACAATCGTACAACGCGACCACCAGGGTTTGACCCTATAACAGTGTTGTACGCAGAACTGTTTCTGTTATTACTGGTCAAGGGGCATGTCCAAACCAGGTCTCCTCTTACAGTACCGAAAAATCCTCCTTTTTGGTTTAAAGCGGATCAGACTTGCCCTTACCACCAAGGAGGACTAGGGCATAACATAGAAAACTGTCTTAGTTTCAAATCCGATGTGCAAAAGCTTGTTAGGAGCGAGGTCTTATCTTTCAAAAATATGAATTCGAATGTTCTCACAAACCCGCTGCCTCAACACGAGAAAGCCGCAGTAAATTTGATAGAATGAGAGTCCAATAACAACTATCAAATTCATGATGTACTCTTATATAGGGCCAATTTGGTCAAAATGCATTGTAGACAGAGTGGGTATGGCCATGTGCCACCTCATAATTATCACCAGTGTGATATCTGCTCTAAAAACAATCAGGGATGTTCTATGGTGCAATCAGTTCTACAGGAACAGTTGGATCTCGGATGGATCCAAGAGCATCAAGTTCGTGGAGTTAACATGACTTATACAAGTTCCAACATCATTCAGAACCACGAAATCCGTGCAATGAACGTAAACTTGGTGGCAATGCACTCAAGGCAAAGCCAGTCTCATCATCTGCCGCGACACGATTATAATTCCTGTCTGACTTGCTCGGTAAACCAACCGGGATGCTCTTTCGTACAAGAGCCCCTCCAGCGTCAGATGGATCTTGGATAGATCCAGGACTACCGTGATAGAAATCCCTATCAGATCAACATGATTCAAATCTTCGATATTCGCTTGATGAATACCAGCTTGGTGGAGTTACACGCCAGACAGGTCCAACTCGGTTTTCTCACTTCACATGATTATTTGAGCTGTAAAGTATGTTGTGAGAGTAACCAAGGGTGTGCTCTTGTTCAAAGAACTTTACAACACTTGTTAAACCACTGGTGGCTTCCGATCTATATGGATGAAGACACGCAACAAATCAGTGTGACAAATGGGAACCCTACTAGGCATCAAAGTCAGGATGTCCAATCTATGGAAATAGACCTGGTGAGGTTACACTGCATTCAAAGCGGACGTGGCCAGGTGCCACCACATAACTATGAGCGCTGTAGAGTCTGCTTGAAAAACAATCAAGGATGTTACCTCGTGCGAGCAGCCCTTCAGAGTCATTTGGACCGCAAAGAGATTCAATAATATTCAGTTTCGGGGTTTATCAAACGGACGCCAGACTATTTCGCTAATCAGATTAAGGATGTTGTCGTAATCTCTGATCATGAAAGGACCAAAGATCTTTGTACCATCATCCCTCTACTTGACAAATCGAAGGTTCTAAACTATGAACTGATTGAAGTTACTTATGATAGTCAGAGAAATCAGAAGGCTCCTGTAGTTATCTATCTATCGGGACCGCTACCGTACAAATCTGATAAGGCGATCCCTTACAAATATGGTGCAACAACAATTGAGAATGGAAAGGAAATTTCATTACCCTCCGTCGTGAATATTGCAGACATCAGTCGAGTAACACGGAGCGGTCGAATCTTCAACAGAGGAGTTGGAGAACCTAATAGAGAAAAGGAACCTCAAACGGAAGTTCCTGATCCATCATTCAGTCAATTCAGTGATCCCGACCTTTCAAAGAAGGATGATGAGATGCTGAAACTCATCCAAAGGAGTGAATATAACATTGTTGATCAACTGTTACAAACTCCTTCAAAGATCTCTGTGTTATCTCTTTTACTCAGTTTCGAAGCCCACAAAGAGGCTCTACAAAAAGTCTTAGAACAGACCTTTGTGGAACAGGATGTGTCAATACGACAATTCGACAGTATCGTCTCTAACATCACTTCCTGCAACAACTTGGGGTTTAGTGATGAGGAATTGCCAAAAGAAGGCAAAAGCCACAGCATGGCGCTCCATATCACAGTCAACTGCCAGGACGATGCTTTAGCCAGCATACTGGTAGACACCGGATCGACTCTCAACGTCATGCCGAAGTCCACTCTAATGCGACTATCATTCAAAGGATCTCCGATGAGAGGCAATGCAGTCGTCGTCAAAGCATTTGACGAGTCTAGAAAAACAGTTATCGGTGAAGTCGACCTTCCCATAACTATCGGTCATCACACTTTCCAGGTCACTTTCCAGGTCATGGACATCCGAGAAACATACAGTTGCTTATTAGGAAGATCTTAGATACACCAGGCTGGGGCAGTCACTTCGACACAGCACCAGAAACTGAAGTTCGTCAAGAACGATCAACTCGTCACGGTCAGTGGAGAAGAGGAATTGATCGTGAGTAACCTATCTTTGTCCACTTGTGTAGAACCAGAAGAGGTTGTTGGAACTCAGTTCCAAGCACTTTCAGTGAGCAATGAGAATCAATCATAAAAAGGAACATCGATTTCCTCGTACAAAGATGCTCTCAAAGTAATCGAGAATAACAACGCAAAAGGATGGGGACAGCTTATCATTCCTACTGATAATAAAACGAAGAAGGGTCTTGGTTTTTCTGCAACCTGTACCCAGACTGCCGCTAACGGTGAAAGTCTTCATCCCATTCAGAACTTCTTCCATAGTGGAGGTATCCTTCACCCAGTGTCTCAAGAAGTACATACCATCAACGAGGGAGATTCCTCCGACATAGATGAGGAATGGAAGTCCTATCTTAACGAGGACGGTTATATGTCTCAGGAAGAGGTGCCTACGCTATTTTGTTATCCCGCACAGAGTCTGAGATTTATACCGAGGTTAGATGTCGAAATGATATACGGAGATTGTGATCCGAAAGGATGTCGTGCTCCTCCAAATTCATTAGAGGAAGACACTCCGATGAAATACAACTTTGACCACGACTATTACGGCCCGATGGATGACCTGCCTATCTGGCAGCCGTACCCAGGAGACTTGGGGCAAGAAAATCATCCGAACAATGAAATTCAGCTGAGCATCATTGAAAAGAATACCTGCGTCCCCACTATGTCATGGGATCAACACTCAGGGCATTCAGAAAATACCCAGCACGATGATGAATTTGTAAGACTTGCAGGAATAGAATTCATCAACTATGCTTTTGCCGAGGTCAACGTCATCGAGAAAGATGACTCCTCCAGTTCCAAAGAAGTGTGGGATACCTTAGGACAACCGAGTGGAAAATTCGACTTCATGGTCAAGTACACTGCTCCTGAAAGCTCTCGTATCAGGCTCAAAGACATCCAGCCTACTGGATGAAGAGATATACCTGAGAGCACAAACAATGTGCAAAATACAACAGAGGAATCCTCCTACGACAACTCTGCCTGGGAGACAGATTCCAATGATCCTGCTCTGCCAGAAATCAACCCTATTTCTGCAGACAAATCAAGGAAGGTACCAGACTTTGTGATTCACCGAGGAGTTCACTGCCAATGGGTTGCAGTCGATGTTCCGAAGATCGTTCATAAGTCAAAGTAACGGCCATCTTTGTTTTAACCTTTCACCCTGCCCAGGTGAAACAGACATTTTGATAGGGTCACTTTCTGTAAATGTCCCTCTTCACTTCACCCAAATAGACAGATTTTTGTTTTATAGGGCTGTAGTTTCAAGAATCGACAAGATCATAAATAAATAACGTAGTTCTGTAATTTCCGCATTAATTGTTGTTTTCTCTTTTTGCTTCTTCAGAAAATGGTAATCCTTAAAAACAACAAATAATAAAAACAAGCAGTAAAAAAAATACATTGCACACACTCTTGCATTTCTCTCTATCTCTACTAAAAACAATCATAACGTCAAGCAGATTGCTTGTTTTAAACCCCGTTGAAACATACGATCCGATGCCTTCTCCCAACTTTGAATTCTCGCTATTTGGGGCTGAAGAAGAAGATGACGACGAAATTCCAGAAGAGATCTCCTGACTCCTCAGGAAAGAGGAAAGGTCCATTAAACCTCATAAAGAGCCGTTGGAAACGGTCAACTTGGGTTCAGAGGAAGAGAGAAAAGAGGTCAAGATTGGGGCCCTACTCAGTCCAGATGTCAAAGAAAGTTTGATAAAGCTTCTCAAAGAGTTTCCCAATGTATTCGCTTGGTCCTACCAGGATATGCCAGGGTTGGATACCAGCATCGTGGAACATCATCTACCGTTGAGATCAGAATGTCCACCAGTAAAACAGAGGTTGAGACGAACTCATCCAAACATGGTCATCAAAATCAAAGAGGAAGTACAGAAACAGATTGACGCGGGTTTCCTCACCACATCAGAATATCCTCAATGGTTAGCCAACATAGTACCAGTTCCAAAAAAGGACGGAAAAGTCAGAATGTGTGTAGACTACATGGATCTGAACAAAGCAAGTCCGAAGGACGACTTTCCTTTACCACACATTGACATGCTAGTTGACAGTACAGCAAAGTTCAAAGTCTTCTCCTTCATGGATGGATCCTCGGGCTATAATCAGATAAAAATGGCGCCGAAAGACATGGAGAAAAATTCGTTCATCACCCCATGGGGTACTTTTTGTTACAAGGTAATGTCGTTTGGGTTGAAGAACACCGGGGAAACCTATCAAAGGGCCACGATTACTCTGTTTCATGACATGATACATAAATAAATCGAGGTATATGTCGATGATATGATTGCCAAATCTAAAACAGAGGAGAAGCATGTGACCCACCTGTCAAAACTATTTGAGCGGTTGAGGAAGTATAAACTCTGGTTGAATCCCAACAAATGCACATTCGGTGTCCGTTCAGGGAAACTTTTAGGGTTCATCGTCAGCCAGAAAGAAATTGAGGTTGATCCTGACAAGGTCAAGGCCATTCAAGAAATGCCTTCTCCAAAGACTGAAAAACAAGTCAGAGGATTCCTGGGACGTCTGAATTACATCTCCCAATTTATATTCCTCATGACCGCGACATGTGCGCCGATTTTCAAATTACTCAAAAAGAATCAGGATTACGTTTGGACAGAAGACTGCCAAACCGCCTTCTACAGTATCAAGGAATACCTGTTGAACCCACTGATTCTATCACCACCAGTGGAGGGAAGACCACTGATTATCTACTTAAAAGTCTTGGAAGACTCGATGGGTTGTGTACTTGGCCAACCAGACGAAACAAAAAGGAAAGAGTCTGCCATTTACTATTTGAGCAAGAAATTCACCGACTGCGAGACTCGGTACACTATGCTTGAGAAAACTTGTTGTGCTCTGGCTTGGGCAGCTAAACGTCTTCGCCATTATATGATTCGTCACATTACTTGGTTAATCTCCGAAATGGATCCAATCAAGTACGTCTTTGAAAAGCCTGCTCTCACGGGAAGGATTGCCCGTTGGCAGATGTTGTTATCCGAATACGACATCGAGTACCATGCTCAGAAAGCCGTCAAAGGAAGTATTTTAGCCGATCATTTGGCTCATCAACCGATTGACGATCAAGAATTAGTCGAATTTGACTTCCCAGACGAAGATGTCATATATCTAAAAATGAAAGATTGCGATGAACCACTATCCAGTGAAGGGCCAGAACCAGGATCCCAATAGGGATTAAGTTTTGACGGAGTTGTCAACCATTACGGAAACGGAATTGGAGCAATTATTGTTACCCCATAGGGTACCCACATTCCTTTCACCGCCAGACTGACATTCAAGTGTAAAAACAATGAGGCCGAATACGAAGCTTGTATCATGGGTCTCAAAGAAGCGATCGACTTAAGGATAAAGAACTTGGATGTATATTGCGATTCAGCCCTGGTTATCAATCAAATCAAAGGATATTGGAACACATACTAATCAGGACTGATTCCTTACAAAGACTACGCAAGAAGGTTGTTACCTTTCTTCAACAGAATCGAGTTTCATCATATCCCTCATGAAGAGAATCACATGGCTGATGCATTAGCCACCCTCTCTTCCATGATTAGTGTAGGTCAATGGAACGACTTATCTAAGATTGACATAATGCGCCTTGAATGGCCCGCTTACATCTTAATGATTGAAGCAGTCATAGACGACAAACCTTGGTATCACGATATCAAATGCTTCCTTCAGAAACAAGAGTATCCACCTGGGGCATCAAGAAAAGACCAAAAGACCCTTAGAAAACTAGCAGGAAGCTTCTTTCTGAGCTGTGATACACTCTATAAGAGAAACTTTGATATGGTCTTGCTCCGATGCGTAGACAGACCAGAAGCAAACATGCTAATAAAATAAATTCACGAAGGATCCTTTGGTACTCATGCCAACGGACACACAATGGCGAGAAAAATTCTAAGACCGGGATACTACTGGTTGACCATGGAATCCGACTGCTACAAGTACATGAGGAAGTGTCACAAGTGTCAGATATACTCAGGCAAAATCCATGTACCGCCATCACATCTCAAAGTTCTTTCTTCCCCGTGGCCTTTTTCCATATGGGGAATCGACATGATCGGCATGATCGAACCTAAGGCTTCAAACGGACACCAGTTCATCCTGGTAGCCATTGATTACTTCACCAAGTGGGTTGAAGCAGCGTCATACGCCAATGTAACCCGACAAGTGGTGGTCCGATTTATCAGAAATAATATCATCTACCGTTATGGTGTTCCGAGCCAGATTATTACTGATAATGGATCCAACTTGAACAATAAGATGATGAAAGAGTTGTGTGCTGAGTTCATGATCGAACACCATAACTCATCTCCCTACCGACCCAAGATGAACGGAGCAGTAGAAGCGGCTAACAAGAACATCAAGAAGATCGTTCAAAAGATGGTTATAACCTATAAAGATTGGCACGAGATGCTACCCTTTGCTCTTCACGGTTATCGCACATCTGTCTGCACTTTAACAGGGGCAACCCCTTTCTCTCTAGTATATGGCATGGAGGCAGTGCTTCCCATAGAAGTAGAGATCCCATCAATCTGGGTATTGATGGAAGCTAAGCTAACAGAAGCTGAATGGTGTCAAAGTCGACACGATGAAGTGAATCTGATCGAATAAAAATGAATAACGGCACTATGCCATGGTCAGTTGTATCAACAAAGGATGAAGAAGGCGTTTGAAAAAAAGGTCCGACCTCGCGTCTTCAGGAAAGGAGACATTGTGCTAAAAAAGATACAATCATTCCTCACTGATTTGCGGGGCAAATGGACTCCGAATTATGACGGCCCCTATGTGGTCAAGAAAGCTTTCTCAAGCGGCGCCTTGAGACTCGCAACCATGGATGGAGAGGAATTTTCCTACCCCACAAATGTTGATGTAGTCAAGAAATACTTCTCCTAAACTAAAAAAAAGACGTCTCAGTGGATTGAAAAACCCGAAAGGGCAGTCCAAGCAAAAATTAGAGACACAATAAAAAATCATCCTGATGGATTGGAAATCTCAAAGTACAATCCAGGCAAAACTTAGGGATAATGGCAGGTAACTATGTTCAACATGGGCAAATCCCCCAGCAGCAGTCATGCCATCCATCAAGAAAACTCCAGTCAAGGTCATCTTCGACGGAAGCTCAGGATGTCCAGAATTCAAAGTTGGTAGAAGGATAACGGTCGTTATGTTTCAATGTAGCCCTTTTCCCTTAAATTACCATTTTCTAAACTTTGTAAATACTCCATGGAATCACGCGTTTGGCTGATTTCCATCCTATCAATAAAATTTGAGCCCTTGTGCTTTTGTTTTTAATTCTCATTTGTTTTAGCTTTATAGAACGACATTTTAACATGATCAACGATTCTTGAAATGAAACAAAAATGAATTTACTTGTCAAACTTTTTCTGCTTTTAAAATAAAGATGGCAATTTCTTTTGACTTGTTAACATCGAAAGAACATCGATCGTTTCTCCAGAAGCAATTGAGCTTCAATGTGCAGAATCAAAGTACTCCTTCTTAGCCAGTACACCTGAACGAAGGATCAACTATGTTAGAGACCAGGTTTTGTTTGACACCCTCGGCAGAGTTCTCATCTCCTTAGCCCGACCGACGTAGCTCCCGTAATACCCTAATTTTTACCCCTAAGATCCCACATATCATTTGCATCTCATATCACAAATAAGATCACCAGTATCTATGTGTTTTTATTACTTGCTCTATGTTTGTTATATTTACTAACCTCTAACCAAAATACCAAAAATATGTTGCAATTTTTTCTTGTTTCTTCTTCTCTGTGTGTTTAGGGTTTTGCAGGGAGATGGGTGGCAAAGGTATGGCTTGGAATCAAGTGTGGCTATTCAACTGTGGTTGAGGCCAGATGGAAGTTTGACCTAATCTTGGTCAAACTATCAAGAGATTGCTTCAATATCAAATTAGTTATGGCAGTGGACTATTTCTCAGGCAACATGTATTCAAGGATAAGTTGCTTTGCGCTGGAATTCATCAAGCTTTCAAGCAGTGTTCTATGAGAAGTTTGGTCCAGATTATCATGGTCATGATTTATCAGTCCAGGTTGTGTTCATCTGTGGATTTATTTTCCAAGAGATTGATTTAGGACTAATTCAAGGTGGTTCGAAATTTATTCCATTTTGATCAGAGATTTAGAGGATGATTAATCTAAATGGTTGTTGTTCAGTTGTGGTTTGTTCAGTGGTAGTTGTGTGCATTTTTATCAAAGGCTTGTGGAAAAAGTTTAAGATTGGTTTTGGGCCAAAATCGGGATTTGTTATCCATGATCCATTTTCATATCTACCTTGATTATCCACCATTCTAAACCATTTCTTATCCATTTGTGTCCATATGCCCAAATTTCTTTTCATTATCCAAAATCTATTTATTATCCAAATAATCCAATTATCCACTTTCAAAATTCATTTCATATTCAATATCCATAAACCAATTATCCATTTTTCTAAACCAAGTTCATATCCAAATTTCATTTTTTAATTTCCATTTTTAATTCAAATTCAATTCATTAGATCCATATCCAATTCCCTTATTCAATTTCCAAATATCCATTTATCCCTGACACACTTCATTTTTTATCCATATTTCATTATCCAATTCCTAAACCATTATCCAAGTTAAAAACCATTTCCAATATCCAATCCTTTTTTTTTAATCTATTTCATTATTCATTTTTTTTCATATCCCTTTTTCAAGATCACATTTCAAACCAAACCTCAAATTCATTTTATAATTCAAATCAAGTCCATGTACATGATTACCAACATTTGCAAAAATAACAAAAGGCCAAAGGAACAAAATATTGAGCCCACACGATGCATTCAAACTATAATTGCCCACCAAATTTCATACTACATAGCCATGATGTAAAGCCATACACCAAGTTTTCCAAGCCTTCATGCTACTTTATAAGCCACATTCCCAGCCAAACATCAGCTCAATACCAAGCCGCAAGGACCATCACGCTGAAAATTCACACGAAAATACCATATGAGCCAGCTGCTACATCCAAAGCAAAAACGCAGCCCCAAGGTCAATACGACATCCACAATTCTGCAGAGCAAAACGACGTCAAAACAACTTAAACCAAAATGGCATCAGGGAGAGATTAAAACACAGCAAGTATTGCACGCAAGGTTTTAAAAAACGGTCCGCGACCGCGAATCCCGCCGCGACAAAACGGTTTTGGAGCCTTCCGATACCGTTATTCACCGTTTTAAGCCTGTGAAAAAAAATCACAAGCGAAACACCGTTACGGCCGCGACAAAACGCCGTTACGACCACGAAACGCCGTTACGGTCACAAAACACCGTTACCGCACCGTTACGGCCTGAACTTAATATAATTAATTTATCATGAACTTTGTTTGACAAATTTAATATGAGTAGTTATTACTTATTAATTCATTTATTTTCAATTGGTCAAAATAAAATCTTTATTAAAAATATTATTAGTAGTAGTTCCTAAATTATATTCATATTTTTGTCACTATATTTATTTTAAATATTTTATAATAATGAAAATATCAATTTAAATTATTATAAACTATATAACATAAAAATAGTTTTTTGTGCAATATTGTGATTAATTCACACCACGACGACCATTATTTGCAACGCAGCACCTGTACTGACCGAAATCGTGAAAGCCTTTACGCGACCGCGACGCGACCACGACAGTTTTTTAAAACCTTGATTGCACGTCAACCAAAATTCCAAAACACATCAAAACGGCATGACGTAAACACACACGCTGCAGCACCTTCTTTGAAACGCAGAAAAATTTCAGAAATTCAATTCAAAAAACTCACCCAATTCCATCTATAAATAAGAGCCTCTGCTTCACAATTATTCAAGCTTGGATAGCCACTAAATTGCTGCAAAAATTTCATCGCATTTCTCCAAAGCTTCAACAATTTCACCTATATTTCTCTCTATCTTGCAACCTTCCATAACCTTCATCTCCAATTCATAAAACCTGCAGAGAAATTCACAAATTCATCCGATCCAACAATCCTCACAACTTCTAATCTACAAATTATTCACAAACTAATTGCAACAATAATTCAACAACAACACATCGCAACATGTTCCGAACTCGTTGCTCTGACTCGCTCCGAAACCGCGACTCGCTTCGTTCCATTTCTCATAGATCTCCATTACCGGAACCAATTCCAAGCAGAGAGAGTATCGGCCGGTGAAAAAAAAATTGAAAACAAAGGAACAACCGTGCGACCACCGCGTATGGAAGAAGAAGAGGAGGATTTGTGATGCCCGACGGAAACCAAGAGAGAAAGAGGAATACCGGCGCGATTTCGAAGAGAGATGCCGCGGTGATCTCTGTTGACGGCAGCGAAAAGTTACGAATGAGAGAGCTACAGTAGCCGCGGAAAATTTTTGAACGAGAGAGGTGAATAGTGATCGGCGGTGTTGTTTGCTTGGAAGGAAAAGATAACCTTGTTTTTTTTTTCTTTCTGATTTTTGTTTCTTCTAATTTTTTTTTTTTTTTTTTTTTTAATGGTAATTGGTTTGTGTTGGGCTCAAGGTCCGTTTCAATTTTCTTATCACCATCCGCCATTTCCTATTTCATAACCTCCTTTTCATTTTATTAAAAATAGTTTTACTTTTTTTAGTTCAACTTTTGAATGTTTTATTATAAAAACTTTTTTGTACCTGATTCATGATTTTAGATCTTGTTCCATTATTTTTGGTATTTTTGTTTAAAATTTCTTTAAAAAAAATTATTTGAATATTTTGTTCTTGATTTTATTTTCCTTTTGATTTTGGCTTTTGATAAATGTTCACTAATTCAAATCTATCTTTAAAGTGAATTATTTAATTCACTTTAGGTGCTTTGAGTTAATGATATCTTTTGCACTTTAATCCACCAAAATGAGTGAATGAACTTAAAGATGGAATTGTCTTGAATTTGTAATTCAATTTGGTTTCCTCTTTTCTGCATCTCTTTTCTTTTTGATCAATGAAAGTCAAAGATATTGGAATTCTTTTGTTGAATTTCGATCGAGACGAGATCGCTACCTTTTTTCTTTTCGTGCGGTATCGCTTGCGGATGACGATCTATATATCGTCATCTAGCGTACATTAGCACATAGAGTTATTGACCGGCCTCATTTGTAGAGTAATTACTCCGTAAATTACTCGGCGATTGCTTAACATAGCGCGACATTTGTCCCGAATCGGAAAACTATCAAGAATGATTGATTATTTGTCTTATGGTTCACAACTCATGAAACTTGTTGTTAGGAGACTTTGGTCTTATCAATCCTCTAATGAGTTTCATCAACCTTGACCTAAGTGCAATAATTCAATTGTTATTGATCACTAACACTAACAACTAATCACTATCTTACTAACAATTTTATATTAATTTTGTTTATGTTTCCTTCTCGCTCCCTATCGCTTTTATTTTTTGTGCTTCATTATTATCATTTCATATCATGTTTATATTTCCGCAATTTTTCTTTTGTCCGTTGGACACATATTTATGCTTATGCTGTTTTTCTTTTGTCCATTTGGACTTAAAACATTAATAAAGGCTTAAACCATAAAAAACTTAATTCTCCTCATCTTGGACTATTGGTTACTATCCTATGCTTTGGAGTGATCTCTTTATGGACCTCTTTTGAAGTAATATCGGACTTACGGACCTAGAATTAGGACTTCTTATCCCTTTGCATGGAGTATTGATTGAAGACTTGCCTTTATTTGGCCAATTTGCTTAAGGATGGAATTCTTTTAAATATTGCTTTGAAGTGGCTCCATTTTGGTTAGATCCTTCTTTTCCCTAGCTTTTACTTTATGCTTTAGGATAGTCACTTCTTCTCCACCCCTTCTTAAATTTTCAAAACCTTCTCCCTTTTTCAAAACCTTCTTGTTTTCAAACTTAAAACCGCTTTCATTATAAAACCTTGACTTTGGTCAAGTGATCTTTTTAAACTTTGTTTTCTTTAATAAATGTCAATTCATCTTAATCATACTTTGACCATTTCATAAAAACATAAAAAATACAAAACTCATCCAAATTTTTTGTGCTTTTATGCACCTTTTTTCTTTTAAACTTTTAAAAAAGAATTAGACATGAGTCATTTTTTTGATGAGATGTAAAACTCCTAACCAGGGTATTTTGTTGAAAGTAAGGTTATTTTCCACTTAGATGTTGAAGTGATTAGTCATGTTGATGTTAATCCAAGCAAATCCTCCATCTTAATGTGATGCAAATGCCTCTTTCCCATACCTTTGGGTAATTAGTTGAGTATTTTCTCTTGAGAATGACAGGTTGTCTTTTTCAAGATAAAATAAACCACAACCAATCATTTTCATTCTTTGTACCACGAACTACGGGGTTTTGATCCTACGTTGCACATCGTGGGTACGTAGGCATGAGGCGATAAGTCTCTCTAAACACAAAAATATTAAAAAATAATTCTCCTCTAATCTCCTCAATCTCTTTACAAGCAAACCTTTTCAGACCAAAAAGCGGTAGATATTTCAAAGGGTTCCTATAGGGTACTATAGACGTTTTGGGTACTAACACCTTCCCATTGCGTAACCAACCCCCCTTACCCATTCTCTGTTTGTTCTTGTTGTTTAGAACTCTTTAGGTTTTGTTTGCTCTTTTTCCTTTCCCTTTGTGGATAAAATAAAAGTGCGGTGGCGACTCTTGTTTATTTTCGAGTTAAGTTAATCAATAGCTTACACTCACAAATTTCCCCACTACAGAAAAGTGGCGACTCTGCTGGGGACAGATTGACCTCTTGCTGGTCCATCCCTTGAGGGGTTTAGCCTACTTTGATTTATTTAGTGCTTTTGGTCTGATTTGCTTGTTATTTGTTTGTTCTGGTTGGGATGTTCTGAGAGATAAGCCCAATACCCAGGCTTGAGTACACCCTAGGACTAGAGTGGAGAGTAGTGGGACCTACGTGCCATCTTGGTGCGTTTGTGTGTTCACGAAATTCACGACCAGACGAGGCTATCTTGGGATGCATTCTGACGTGTGTGTCTTGCGCATGTTAGGGTGTTGATCTAGAGAGCTGTCGACTCTGGTGACCGTTTCTCCGATACCTTAGCAACGCCTCTCCTCCCGACATGTGATAACGGCAGACCAGAAATGGTAAACCCATTACACTTGTCGATCCGAGGACCCAATGTTGAGGGACTCGCATAGGATGACCTTATTTTTTAGGGGAATCAGTTGAGGCCTCCTCGATTGATGATGATGCCAAACCAGAAATGGTGAACGTGTCATCATTTCTCGACCTGAGAGTCCGTGATATTGAGGATCCTCGGCATTTTAGTACCCACATGTGAGAATGGGCGGGTGTTTACAGGCTTTTTAGTCTGTGATATTGAGGATCCTCGGCTTTTTAGTACCTACATGTCAGAATTTTTGGAAGCTTTGATCCCTTGTCTGCTGCATTCATATTGCATTGCATTTGCATCAAGCATCATTCTGCATTTGTTTCTTGCCTTTTCCAGGTGTCTTATTGTTTGCCTTTGGTCTTCGTTCAGCCAAGTTGTCGTACCAGTGTGATACTCGGGCTAATTAGTGAAAGAAGAGAATTTAGCTGATTTTCTGGCATTCATACCAAGTTTGAGGTAGTTACTGAAGGAACATGGAGAGAACATAGAATGTTGATCCCATGTCAGGCTTTACAGTGACGACCAATCCGATGAACGATTTTCCTCCGGACGACGATGTTCCACAAGTGGATGTTCCTACTCGATCCCGACCTGTGCAAAATGATCTGGTTGGTCAAGTTGTTGAAAAAGATTCTCGATTTTAGAGGTATATGCCAAATCCTCAAAATGTCCACCCTGCGACAGAGATGATTGATCTTAAAGTTGTGGAGATGAAAGAAGGACTTCGTGATCTCAGTGAGGAATTGAAAATGTTGACAAGACCCAATGCATCTAGTTTTAAGGCTCTTGACTTGTGCCTGGTTCCGGATGTGGTTATTCCTCTGAAGTTCAAAATGACAGTCTTTGAAATATACAAGGGAGTTAGCTGTCCAAGGAACCATTTGACGATGTTCTGTTGAAAGATGACCGCTCATGTTGACAACGATAAGTTGATGATTCACTGCTTTCAAGAAAGTTTATATGGGGGATCCTTGATGTGGTATATGAAGCTAGAAAGGAACCATATTCAGTCTTGGGAAGACCTAGATGACGCTTTTGTGAAACAATATGACTACAATTTGGACATGGCTCCAGATAATGATGAATTGACGAGTATGAGTTAGAAGGACAGCGAATCCTTCCGAGAGTATGCACAAAGGTGGAAAGAGTTAGCAGCTCAAGTTCATTTGCCACTCTTAGAAAAAGAACTGTCCAAAATGTTTCTAAGAACGATGTCAGACCCTTATTATGTCAGGATGGTAGGCGTTGTGCCTCTAGATTTCTCCAAAATTGTGGAAGTCGGAGTAAACATCGAGAACGCATTCAAGAGTGGAAGAATCCAAGATGGACGAGCTAGTGGTGATTCCCAAGTGGAAGAAAATGTTGAAGTTGATGCAATTCATGATTCTCCTCAGTTCCAGAAGTAGCAGAGACCTCTGAATAATTCAGAAAGAGATGACTCATCAGTTTGATTCAATTCCAATGACATACAGTCAATTGTGGTCTTATTTTGCCCAAAACTCGGTGATGACACCTAGAAAAACCAGAGCCATGAAATCTCGTCCTCCTTGGTACAATCCAAATACCAGTTGTGAGTTTCATGATGGAGTAATGGGGCATCCAATTGAGGAGTGCAAGGTTTTCCAGGAAAAGGTTCAAGAGATGATTGACGATGAGGTGTTGACCTTCAAGGAAGGAATCGCATTTGTGAATGGAACGCCTTTATGCTGATATTAGTAGAGTAACCCGCAGTGGTTATATGTTTGCTTTTGTGTCTCCCAAGAAAGTTGATAATGTTCTTTCAAGCTCAAGCTGACACATTTTCCTCAGATTTTTAGTTCATTTACTACATTTTCATTTGTAATCTTTTATGATTGTTATTGCTTTGTATGCATGTAGAACTTGTTTGTTTTGAATACTAATCTTAATGCAATGAGTATGTTTATCTTGAAGTGATCCATTCGCATTCGCTCATAATTTTTTTTCTGCATTTGCAATACCAACTTCTTGTTTAAACTCTTGGAGGTAGGATGATGAAGTGAAAACGCAAAATTTCTGGTTGTATGCTTTTGAATAAGACCCTGCTGATGATGTACATGCATTGTTTCAAATTCCCGAACACCGGAGATATAAGGAAGATAATCCCTTGTTAACCCCTTTGAGCCTTGAAGTAGGAGTTTCTTCTCTAAATGAAAAAACCCTCACATTTAACCTTGGGGCAGGGTAGTCTTCAGTTAATTTGACCAAGTGTCCAAATTTCAAAATGAGTGTGCACCAAAGGAAACCACAGTGGTTATTCCTCATCCATGAAGGAGGGAGGCAGTTATAACCCTTTCAAATAAGCCAATGCCATATGTTTTGTTCAAAAAAAATGAAAGAAAGAAATCAAAAAAGCCCGCTAAGTCGAAAAAAATGGAAAACAAGTAACTTAGGCAAAAATTGGGGCATCCCGCTGGACATCAAAAATTCAAAAAAATCAATCCAGGCAAAAGTTAGGGAAAATAAAAGAATGAAAAGCGCGAAAAGCGAAAAGAAAGGATTACAAAGAAAAATCCTGAACAAATCTGCGTGACTACAAAGTCAAAAGACAAACGGGTGACTGTTATTCCCCAAATAACCTCATTGGTCCTTAAACCATCAGTTTTATCATTTTGAGAGATGAATATTCATGTCAAATTAGCTGAATGTAGGACTGAAGGACATCACGAAGAATGGGTGGGTACCATTGATTTGAGCCTAAAAATATTTTTTTCTGAAAACCGTGAACCAGGCCAAGTTATAACCCTCAAAAGACCTAATTGAAGCAGGGTTTATTTTGAGAGCGTACTCCAAACGAGATAACGTTCCTGACTCCTATGAGTTGTGCTAAAAGATCTTTGTTGGTATTGCATGTGCATTCAAAAATCAATGTCGTATCTAAACTAGTGATTCATTCACAAGGTTTTGTGACATCTTTTCAGTAAAAACTTCTAGACTAACATGTGTAATTGCGTTAGAATTATCATTCTCAGAATTGACATTTTCTGCTTGCATACATTTGTTGACATCATAGAAGCTTACATTTGAGCATCAGTGATGAGCTTAATATTTTGAGGCTTGAAGCCCTGATGAGTAAATTGGCAAATCACTTCAAGGGATGATCATGTCCAGGGGCATGTTGCCTGAAGATTTTGTTGAGCATGAGCATGCTTGTTTTCCTAGTTGATGTTTTCACAGGGGCAAAGCTTGAATACTTCATTGATCAAAGAATGTGCCAAGTTCAGTTAATCTGGGGCAGTTACGTCAAGATTCGACAAATCTCTCAGAGTTTGAAGACGCTGGGGCAGATTATTTCAAGTCCTTATGGTACAAAGTTTCTGGAGGAAAATTTCTTATATATCATGCAATTTGGGGCTGATCAAACACAATAGAACTCGGTATGCTCTCAAGCAGAGTTTGTTCATGTTGATATCTCCCCAGTAGAGCTGGTTGATATTTCCTCAGCAGGGTTCGTTCTCGCTCGTTTGGCAGAATTTATTGACAGCTCCCCAGTAGAGTTTGTCGATATTTCCCCTGTAGAATTTGTTGATATTTCCTCAGCAGATTTTGTTCCTATGAATGTGATCAGTTGTTGACAATGTGATGGGTTTGTTATGATGTGTTGAATTCATAAGGTCCAGTGCTGTTTGGTTTCTTCCCCAGCTAGGTCTTGGTCTGAATCTTCTCCAGCTGATTATGTTATGGTCAAGCAGTTGAGTAGTCTTGAGGTCCACATCTCCTTAATGGTAGTTCCCACGCAGAGATTCATTTTTGTTGTCCCCAGCCGAAATCATATGAGGAATCTTCACTCAGAGTTTTACCCTCCAGACATATTTTTATTGCTTTGGATGTCCCCAAACAGATAGCCATGTTTTTTTTCTTTAAGAAACATGGACTTGGTGTTTGTTTGTTGGATTCTTATCTGTGGTCGTATTTCTCGCCAGGATGATTTATTCTTGCTGATTCCCCAATGGAGACAGAGCATTACTATTTCGTTTTCTTTCCAAGCAAAGAGCAGTGAGGTTAATTTCTCATTTCCCCTGGCAAGTCCAGAATGTACTTCTCTCCAGATTGTTTCTCAGATATTTATCCTCCTAGTGAAGATTGTGCATCACTATTGTGGCTATTCCCCAGTGAAGTCGCTGATGATATCTCTTTTAGTCACCTGTTGGGTTTTCTCTCACTCATGATGAGTATTGATCTAAAATCCCCCACAGTTTGACCTTTTGCTGTTTTCCCAGCAAGTCCAGGATGCTTTGCTCAAAATTTGTTAATCCTCTGAGAGTGTTCTCGTATCTCCAGCAGATCTGCCTTGTGTTCCCAATTTATTTCACGTAGATGTTTATATGTCTACAATCCCCAGCGGATTCATTATTTTTCTGCAGCAGATCTCTTCATCCTTTTGAAATGGAAGTACCTGTGAATTTCTACGATCCTTAGGAAGAGTCAGAAAGATTGGGTTTGTATGATTCCCCGACAGATTTCCTGCCATCCTCAAAGCAGAGTTTATGTTATTATCCTCTTTGTGGATCGTCGATGTTAGAAGATTGATATTTGGGTCTTTCCCCAAGGAGTATCTTTTTTCTCCAGCAAGATTTGAGCCTTGTAGTAGGATTTGTTTTCCTTTGATGGCTTTTGTTTATCTCTTGCAAGATTTCTCCAGCTAAATGCCTAGCAGAGTTGCTAATAATATCTCCATCTTGTTGAGATTAGCCGAGTATTCAGTGGTGTTGTGATGTTTATTTCACCCTCTGTTTTCCTTTATGTCTGTTTTGTCATCATATTCATACCCATAAGCATTGTATACGCATTCATTTGTTGTGCATAACATGTTGTTGTTGCATTGTGCATTTTGTATTTGTTGCTCTCTGATGTTGTTATCCCCATAGAGCGTGTGTGTCCTCTCTCCATTTAGAGTGTCGACCCATAAGCAGAAGAATGCCTATCTTTGTTAATTCCCCACTGAGTTTATTTCTCGTGGAGGATTTTGATCCAGTTTCCTCTCCAGCTTATTATCTGGATGGAATTAGTCCCCAGTTGAGATATTTCCTCCTTGGGATAAGTCTCGATTGACCGTTTCTCTCCAGCTTGTTCCTGGATTGAACTTTGGTCCCCTGCAATATTTGTTTGGATCTCTAGGCTGTGAAACCTAGATTGAGAGTGCATTTATTTTGCATCTTTGAGGATTCTGCGCCCTTCAGCTGAAATTTGCGTATGATTCTAATACTGTTTCGTGGCATTCCTTTATTTGAGAAAGCCTGAGGCGATGCAGTTAATACCTTTTGTGACTCCAATGAATGGTAAGTCTCTTCGGTTTGACGGGACAGTTCGTTGTTGAGATTTTGTTACTCCGATGAATGGTAAGTCTCTTCGGTTTGATGGGACAGTTCGTTGTTGAGATTTTGTTACTCCAATGAATGGTAAGTCTCTTCGGTTTGACGGGACAGTTCGTTGTTGAGATTTGTTACTCCAATGAATGATAAGTCTTTTCGGTTTGATGGGACAGTTCGTTGTTGTGATTTGTGACTCCGATGAATGGTATGTCTCTTCAGTTTGATGGGACAGTTCATTGTTGAGATTTTGTGACTCCGATGAATGGTAAGTCTCTTCGGTTTGACGGGACAGTTCGTTGTTGAGATTTGTGACTCCGATGAATGGTAAGTCTCTTCAGTTTGACGGGACAATTCGTTGTTAAGATTTTGTGACTCCGATGAATGGTAAGTCTCTTCGGTATGATGGGACAGTTCGTTGTTGAGATTTTGTGACTCCGATGAATGGTAAGTCTCTTCGGTTAGACAAGACAGTTCGTTGTTGAGGTTTTCTACTCAGATGGATGGTTAGTCTCCTCGGTTAAACGAGACAGTTCATTGTTGAGGTATTGATTTTCTCCAGTGGATCCTTTTTGTGCTAAGTCTTCCCTGTTGAGTTGTATCCTTGTTGTGTTGTGGTTTATTTCCATATACATTTATCCCCAGTTTGAATCTTTTTCTCAGCTGAGTCCCAGTAGTTGTGCGGTGTGTTCCCCGGCTGGTTGGTGGTCTCCTGTGATGTGTTTCCCCGGTGGAGTTTTATTCTCCCATTCTCCGTTTTGTTGATCTCCTGTGGCATATTCTCCCCACATAGATCTTGTGTCTGTATATCATTTGCATAATCATATCATTTTGTGGTTTCTTAGGGCCAAAAATTGGGTTTATTGTTATATTTAAGTATCTTCTATCTCGTTGAGACAAAGATGTCAATCTTCATATCTTCGGATAGAAGAAACTTATATAGGGGCAGCTGTAATACCCTAATTTTTACCCCTAAGATCCCACATATCATTTGCATCTCATATCACAAATAAGATCACCAGTATCTATGTGTTTTTATTACTTGCTCTATGTTTGTTATATTTACTAACCTCTAACCAAAATACCAAAAATATTTTGCAATTTTTTCTTGTTTCTTCTTCTCTGTGTGTTTAGGGTTTTACTGGGAGATTGGTGGCAAAGGTATGGCTTGGAATCAAGTGTGGCTATTCAACTGTGGTTGAGGCCAGATGGAAGTTTGACCTAATCTTGGTCAAACTATCAAGAGATTGCTTCAATATCAAATTGGTTGTGGCAGTGGACTATTTCTCAGGCAACATGTATTCAAGGATAAGTTGTGTTGCGCAGGAATTCATCAAGCTTTCAAGCAGTGTTCTATGAGAAGTTTGGTCCAGATTATCATGGTCATGATTTATCAGTCCAGGTTGTGTTCATCTGTGGATTTATTTTCCAAGAGATTGATTCAGGACTAATTCAAGGTGGTTCGAAATTTATTCCATTTTGATCAGAGATTTAGAGGATGGTTAATCTAAATGGTTGTTGTTCAGTTGTGGTTTGTTCAGTGGTAGCTGTGTGCATTTTTATCAAAGGCTTGTGGAAAAAGTTTAAGATTGGTTTTGGGCCAAAATCGGGGTTTGTTATCCATGATCCATTTTCATATCTACCTTGATTATCCACCATTCTAAACCATTTCTTATCCATTTATTTCCATATGCCCAAATTTCTTTTCATTATCCAAAATCCATTTATTATCCAAATAATCAAATTATCCACTTTCAAAATTCATTTCATATTCAATATCCATAAACCAATTATCCATTTTTCTAAACCAAGTTCATATCCAAATTTCATTTTTTAATTTCCATTTTTAATAACCATATTTAATTCAAATTCAATTCATTAGATCCATATCCAATTCCCTTGTTCAATATCCAAATATCCATTTATCCATGACCCACTTCATTTTTTATCCAAACTATTCAAATCCATTTCTTAAATCCAATGTCCAAAAATATCCATATTTCATTATCCAATTCCTAAACCATTATCCAAGTTAAAAACCATTTCCAATATCCAATCCTTTTTTTTTAATCTATTTCATTATTCATTTTTTTTCATATCCCTTTTTCAAGATCACATTTCAAACCAAACCTCAAATTCATTTTATAATTCAAATCAAGTCCATGTACATGATTACCAACATTTGCAAAAATAACAAAAGGCCAAAGGAACAAAATATTGAGCCCACACGATGCATTCAAACTACAATTGCCCACCAAATTTCATACTACATAGCCATGATGTAAAGCCATACACCAAGTTTTCCAAGCCTTCATGCTACTTTATAAGCCACATTCCTAGCCAAACATCAGCTCAATACCAAGCCGCAAGGACCATCACTGTGAAAATTCACACGAAAATACCATATGAGCCAGCTGCTACATCCAAAGCAAAAACGCATCCCCAAGGTCAATACGACATCCACAATTCTGCAGAGCAAAACGACGTCAAAACAACTTAAACCAAAACGGCATCAGGGAGAGATTAAAACGCAGCAAGTATTGCACGTCAACCAAAATTCCAAAACACATCAAAATGGCATGACGTAAACACACACGCTGCAGCACCTTCTTTGAAACGCAGAAAAATTTCAGAAATTCAATTCAAAAAACTCACCCAATTCCATCTATAAATAAGAGCCTCTGCTTCACAATTATTCAAGCTTGGAGAGCCACTAAATTGCTGCAAAAGTTTCATCGCATTTCTCCAAAGCTTCAACAATTTCACCTATATTTCTCTCTATCTTGCAACCTTCCATAACCTTCATCTCCAATTCATAAAACCTGCAGAGAAATTCACAAATTCATCCGATCCAACAATCCTCACAACTTCTAATCTACAAATTATTCACAAACCAATTGCAACAATAATTCAACAACAACACATCGCAACATGTTCTCAACTCGTTGCTCTGACTCGTTCCGAAACCGCGAATCGCTTCATTCCATTTCTCATAGATCGCCATTATCGGAACCAATTCCAAGCGAAGAGAGTATCGGCCGGTGAAAAAAAAATTGAAAAAAAAGCAACAACCGTGCGACCACCGCGTATGGAAGAAGAAGAGGAGGATGTGTGATGCGCGACGGAAACCGAGAGAGAAAGAGGAATACCGGCGCGATTTCGAAGAGAGATGTTGCGGTGATCTCTGTTGACGGCAGCGAAAAGTTGCAAATGAGAGAGCTACAGTAGCCGCGGCGAATTTTTGAACGAGAGAGGTGAATAGTGGCCGGCGGTGTTGTTTGCTTGGAAGGAAAAGATAACCTTGTTTTTTTTTTCTTTCTGATTTTTGTTTCTTCTAATTTTTTTTATTTTTATTTTTTTAATGGTAATTGGTTTGTGTTTGGCTCAAGGTCCGTTTCAATTTTCTTATCACCATCCTCCATTTCCTATTTCATAACCTCCTTTTCATTTTATTAAAAATAGTTTTACTTTTTTTAGTTCAACTTTTGAATGTTTTATTATAAAAACTTTTTTTGTACCTGATTCATGATTTTAGATCTTGTTCCATTATTTTTGGTGTTTTTGTTTAAAATTTCATTAAAAAAAATGATTTGAATATTTTGTTCTTGATTTTATTTTCCTTTTGATTTTGGCTTTGGATCACACTTTTAAAGGCCTTATTTCTCTTTAAATTCATTGGACTTAGGGTGTAGATGAAGTTAGATAAATGTTCACTAATTCAAATCTATCTTTAAAGTGAATTATTTAATTCACTTTAGGTGCTTTGAGTTAATGATATGTTTAGCACTTTAATCCACCAAAATGAGTGAATGAACTTAAAGATGGAATTGTCTTGAATTTGTAATTCAATTTGGTTTCCTCTTTTCTGCATCTCTTTTCTTTTTGATCAATGAAAGTCAAAGATATTGGAATTCTTTTGTTGAATTTCGATCGAGACGAGATCGCTACCTTTTTTCTTTTCGTGCGGTATCGCTTGCGGATGACGATCTATATATCGTTATCTAGCGTACATTAGCACATAGAGTTATTGATCGGCCTCATTTGTAGGGTAATTACTCGGCGATTGCTTAACATGGCACAATATTTGTCCTGAATCGGAAAACTATCAAGAATGATTGATTATTTGTCTTATGGTTCACAACTCATGAAACTTGTTGTTAGGAGGCTTTGGTCTTATCAATCCTCTAATGAGTTTCATCAACCTTGATCTAAGTGCAATTATTCAATTGTTATTGATCACTAACACTAACAACTAATCAGTAACTTACTAACAATTTTATATTAATTTTGTTTATGTTTCCTTCTCGCTCCCTATCTCTTTTATTTTTTATGCTTCATTATTATCATTTCATATCATGTCTATGTTTCCGCAATTTTTCTTTTGTCCGTTGGACACATGTTTATGCTTATGCCATTTTTCTTTTGTCCATTTGGACTTAAAACATTAATAAAGGCTTAAACCATAAAAAACTTAATTCTCCTCATCTTGGACTATTGGTTACTATCCTATGCTTTGGAGTGATCTCTTTATGGACCTCTTTTGAAGTAATATCGGACTTACGGACCTAGAATTAGGACTTCTTATCCCTTTGCATGGAGTATTGATTGAAGACTTGCCTTTATTTGGCCAATTTGCTTAAGGATGGAATTCTTTTAAATATTGCTTTGAAGTGGCTCCATTTTGGTTAGATCCTTCTTTTCCCTAGCTTTTACTTTATGCTTTAGGATAGTCACTTCTTCTCCACCCCTTCTTAAATTTTCAAAACCTTCTCCCTTTTTCAAAACCTTCTTGTTTTCAAACTTAAAACCGCTTTCATTATAAAACCTTGACTTTGGTCAAGTGATCTTTTTAAACTTTGTTTTCTTTAATAAATGTCAATTCATCTTAATCATACTTTGACCATTTGATGACACTGAATTTCACCGTATTTTTGACTCCGATTTCGCATGCATTCTTAGTCTTTTAATGTCATTTTATTATGTTATTATTATGTTTTTCTTTGTTTTCAGGTTTTTAGTCTAATCGGAGCCCCGAGCGAGAAAAGGAGCAAAAATGGAGCCGAAATGAGCTAAAATAGAGAAAATCAGCATTTTGCACTTATGGCATCCACTCTGGCGGCCGCCACAGGGTCTTCCATGACGTGGCCATGTCTCAAACTCCTCCCAACTGTTTTTCCCCACGATCTCCAACTGCCCAAGCAATTTTACACTCATGGCGGGCGCCATGGTGTTGTGGCGGGCGCCACAAGAGCAAAACAAGTTCCCGCCCAAATTCAAATGCTAGGGGCATCCTTGTCTTTTCCACTTGTTTCCTTGCCTATAAATAGGACTTTAGATTTTCGTTTTTCTTCATCCAAGTTTAGTTGTTCATAAGCATATATCAGTGTAATAGTGGTAATCGCTTCACATCGAGGTGTTACTATATTCGAGAGATCGAGTCTGTAAGAGCCTGTGAGATTGAGTCTTGGAGCACTCTGGAAGGAAGTTAATCCTGCCGCCATTTTACTTTCAGTTCGCATTTTATTCAACCACTCCGATTGGAGCAGGTTTTTATTACTTTACCTTTTGTCAACTTTATTTCTTGCACTGTCTTTTAATTTCATTTATTTTCCGCACTGCTTTACTTTCATTTACTTTCCGCACTCGCACTACTTTCATTTACTTTCCGCACTCGCACTACTTTCATTTACTTTCCGCACTCGCACTTAAATACTTTTTTTTATGAAAAATCTAAAAATGAACTTTTACTTTACCATGTCTGGCTAATTTTATAAAGGTTAGAGTGTGAAGATCATAACTGAACCGATAATCTGTACAATTGTTAGTGGAAACACTTAAGGGCTATTTTAACTTTCAATATAAGTTTTCCTGTTCTTAAATTTCGTTGGGTATGATCGAAAGCCGTCCAACGCCTATCTAAACTTAATTGTTTTTAAACTATTTCAAAAACAGCGAAAGCGCTTTGTTTAGTTTATTAGGAGTTTTTAATTTAAAAGGAACAGAGATTTTAAAACCATTTTCGGACGCGTTAAGAAGTTTAAAGTCTGGTTCGTAAGAACCTCTTTTTTTTAGAAAATCCAGGTTAAAATACTTTTCAACTTGGTCAAGATACTATATTTCTTAAAAATAGGTTTACTACTCTAATGCAATGCGCGCCTTTTTATCCGTGACAATAAGAGGGTTTGATTAGGGGGTACAACTCAGTTCTGAGTACGCGAAAGCGACAGTTCCTGTCAAATTAGTTCTTTTCAAAGTAGAAAACATTGCCCGTAAGTAGTTCTATTAGCAAGTACTTGGATTATCAATTGGTTGTGTGAAATGCATTCGAACCTGTCTTTATCAATTAATTTTAATTATTTTATTTACTACCGTGCACTCTTCAAAACTACTATTTTCAATCACCTTAGATACACACCTTAACAATAGATAGCGATAGATTGACACTTGGTCTCTGTGGATACGATAATCTTTTATATTACTCTGACGCGTTCGTACACTTGCGAAAAAACACGCATCAAGTCTTTCGCGCCGTTGCCGGGGATCAATTTTGTCAAATTTCGTACCCTGTTGTTATACCGTTTAGACTAAGGAAGTTACCCGCCGGTCAATGCGAAAAACTCGTAGTACCGGAAGTTTAGTAGACCCTCTAGCTGAACCAGAACGTTACGCTCGCGCACATTTATATTTCCGTAAACTTAGGAAAGCTATGGCCGAAGATCAAAATCAAAGACCTCTTAAGGATTTCGTCCAACCATCCAACGAGGAACCTAGTTCTAGTATAGTAAATCCAGCCATACCAGCTAACAATTTTGAACTTAAACCATCCCTGCTGCAGTTAGTACAGCAGAGACAATTCGCAGGTCTTGCTACAGAGAACCCAAACCAACATTTGAAAAACTTTCTCCAACTAGCAGACACCTTTAAAACCAATGGAGCCCCTCCTGAGGCGATTCGCTTAAGATTATTTCCTTTTTCCCTCAGAGATAAGGCCCTATCTTGGTTAGATTCCCTTCCACCAAATTCCATAACAAGTTGGGAAGACCTTAGAAAAGTATTCCTTGCCAGATATTTTCCCCCGAGTAAGACCGCTGTTCTTCGAAACCAAATAACTAGATTTACCCAAAACCAAGGAGAATCGTTGTTCGAAGCCTGGGAGAGATATAAAGAGCTGTTAAGAGCATGCCCACATCATGGTTTAGAAAATTGGTTAATCATTCAAACCTTCTATAATGGACTTCATTATAACACTAAGATGACCATCGACGCCGTCGCAGGTGGCACACTGATGAACAAACCTTACCCTGAAGCTAGTGCCCTTATCGAAGATATGGTCCAAAACCATCAATCATGGGGAGTAGAACGAGCGACAGTGGAAAAGAAGGAAGCCCAAGGAGGAATACATGAGTTAAGCTCTATAGACATGATGCAGGCTAGAATGGACGCATTAGCCCTAAGAGTTGAGCATATGTGTACAACCCCGAATACTGCAGCCGCAGTTTCGTCAGATTGTGAGATATCTGGGACGAAAGGACACCAATCCGCAGAATGCAGTCTGTTAAACGAGACCAGCTCTGAACAAGTGAACTACACCCAAGGGAACCCATTTTCAAATACCTATAACCCTGGATGGAGGAATCACCCAAACTTTTCCTATAAGAATAATAACCCTATCCAAAATACTGCCCCTCCGAGACAATCAAGTTATCAAGCCCCAAGATCAAATCAACCTATGCAACCTGTACCACCAAAACAGAGCCTTGAGAAAATCGTGGATAATTTTGTCGCTGCTCAAATCCAACAAAACAAGGAGTTCATGAACCAAAACGTTCATGTTAACGAACTAATTACCCAGTTAGGAACCAAGGTTGACCAAATAATCACTCACAATAAGATGCTTGAAACCCAAATCTCGCAGGTAGCTTTAAACCAAGCCCCTCAGACCACACCTGGAGGACAATTCCCTGGACAACCTCAACAAAACCCGAAAGGACAAGCAAATGCCATTACCCTACGAAGTGGGACCGCTTATGATGAACCTTGTAACCCAAGGTTGAGTGATCCCAAAACTTCTAAGGAAGATGACAACATCCCAGATAAAAAGAAGAAACCAGAGGAATCTGTAAACCAGGAAAGTCAAGAAAAAGGAGAAGAACCCAAAGACAAAACCTATATACCACCCCCGCCATACAAACCACCAATACCATATCCGCAAAGACTTAAACAAACCCAGATCAATAATCAGTATCAGAAATTCATTAAAGTTATAGAAAAACTTCACGTAGAAATCCCGTTCACAGAAGCCATTACCCAAATACCATCCTACGCAAAGTTTCTCAAAGACATCCTTACCAATAAACGTAGACTTGATGATCCGAAACCCTTGGAATGTAATTCTATTGCCGAAAATAAATTAGCAAAAAAGGATAAAGATCCTGGAAACTTTTCCATTCCTTGTATTTTGGGGGGTCATGTCATCGAAAAAGCTTTTCTAGACTTAGGAGCTAGTGTGAGCTTAATGCCCTTAGCGGTTTGCGAAAGGTTAAACTTAGGAGAGTTGCAACCTACCAAGATGTCACTTCAATTAGCCGATAGATCTGTTAAATATCCGATAGGCATACTTGAAGACGTCCCTGTTAGGATAGGTCAGCTGTTTATCCCTACTGATTTTGTTGTCATGGACATTAAAGAAGATGATGACATACCAATTCTTCTAGGTAGACCATTCTTATCGACTGCTGGAGCCATAATAGATGTCAAAAAAGGGAAGCTAACCTTTGAGGTAGGGAACGAGAAGATAGAATTTATACTTTCAAAATTTCTTATGGCACCTGTGATAGGAAACGCGTGTTATGCGATAGATATCATTGATGAATGTGTTAGGGAGTTAGAGCAAGAAGAAGTCATTGAAACAATTAAGCTGCCATCAACTCTTATTTTGGAAGATGACAATTATAAGAAACCCTACATCGATGATAACCTTTACGAATGTTTATCCCTTACCCCAGATCCTATGCCTTGCCCTATAAAACCAGCCTTGGAACTTAAGGAACTGCCTAAGAACCTGAGATATGAGTTTCTTGATGAAGAAATGAATCGTCCGGTTATAGTTAGTGCTGCCTTGAGACAAAAAGAAACAGATCAACTCTTGGACGTTTTACGAAGATATCCCTCAGCCTTAGGATATAATATCTCTGATCTGAAAGGTATAAGTCCATCTGTATGCATGCATCGGATTTCGCTCGAAGTAGATTCAAAACCTTCCAGAGAACACCAGAGAAGGATAAACCCTATACTGAGTGATGTTGTCAAGAAGGAAGTTCTGAAGTTGCTAGAAGCAGGTATAATATATCAGATCTCGGACAGTAAGTGGGTGAGCCCTGTGCATGTGGTACCCAAGAAGGGAGGCATCACAGTTGTGCAAAATGAGAAAGGTGAACAAATAGCAAAGCGGATAGAAGGAGGTTGGCGTATGTGCATAGACTATAGAAAGTTAAATAAAGCAACTAGGAAGGATCATTTCCCTTTACCATTCATAGACCAGATGTTAGAACGTCTTGCCAGACATTCTTACTTCTGCTATCTAGACGGGTATTCGGGATTCTTCCAAATACCTATACATCCAGAAGATCAAGAAAAAACTACCTTTACATGCCCTTTTAGAACTTTTTCCTACAGACGAATGCCTTTTGGACTCTGTAATGCCCCTGCTACTTTCCAACGTTGCATGATGTCAATCTTTGCAGATTATCTAGATGGAATCATGGAAGTATTTATGGATGATTTCTCGGTTTGCAGTTTTGATTTCCAAAATTGTCTTATCAACCTTGAGAAAATCCTGGAAAGATGTGTGGAGGTGAACCTTGTGCTGAATTGGGAAAAATGCCATTTCATGGTGACTGAAGGAATTGTTTTAGGACATATAATCTCCGAAAGAGGTATAGAGGTAGATAAAGCAAAAATAGAAGTTATAGAGAACCTAAAACCACCCAAGACTATCAGGGAAGTTAGAAGTTTCCTTGGACACGCTGGATTCTACCGCCGTTTCATCAAGGACTTCTCCAAAATAACAAAACCTTTAACTGGCCTGTTAATGAAAGATGCTGAATTCATCTTTGATGAAAGATGCAATAAAGCATTCAACCTTTTGAAGCAAGCATTGATTTCAGCACCCATTATGAAACCCCCTTATTGGTCTGAACCGTTTGAGATAATGTGTGACGCCAGTGATTATGCTGTAGGAGCCGTTCTAGGTCAGAGAAAAGATAAAAGATTACATGTAATATATTATGCCAGTAGAACCCTAGACGCCGCCCAGCTCAATTACACAACAACCGAGAAAGAACTCCTAGCGGTATTTTTCGCTATAGACAAATTTAGATCATATCTAGTAGGAGCCAAAATTATAGTTTACACCGATCATGTTGCCATCCGTTACCTACTAAGTAAAAAAGATGCTAAACCCAAGTTACTTCGATGGATTTTGTTGCTACAAGAGTTCGACTTAGATATCCGAGATAAAAAAGGCACAGAAAATGTAGTAGCCGATCACCTATCTAGGCTAGAATACCTGAATCCTGAATTAGTACCCATAAATGATGATTTTGCCTATGATAGACTGATAGCCCAGTTGGAAACCATTGAAGATAAAAAACCAGACCCTCATGAGCACTTTCAAAAATCCTTAGCTGTAAGTAACGTGCCCTGGTACGCTGATTTTGTTAATTACCTAGCTGCTGATATAATACCCCCTGATCTCGATTACCATAAGAAGAAGAAGTTCTTAAGTGATGTTAGAAACTTCTATTGGGACGAGCCACTTCTTTTCAAGAGAGGTAAAGATGGCATTTTCCGCCGTTGCGTTCCAAAAGACGAGGTAGAAAGTATAATTCAGCATTGTCACTCTGCGCCTTATGGTGGACATGCAAGCACCTCTAAGACCTACGCCAAGATTCTTCAAGCTGGCCTATTCTGGCCTACCATGTGGCATGATGTCCATGCTTACATTGTCAAATGTGATAGATGCCAACGCACAGGAAATATTTCAAGACGCGACGAAATGCCTTTAAGAAATATCCAAGAAGTAGAACTCTTCGACGTATGGGGTATAGATTTCATGGGACCATTCCCACTATCTTTAGGAAACAAGTATATCTTAGTTGCAGTAGACTACGTGTCTAAATGGATTGAAGCGATAGCTGCACCCACAAACGACACTAGAGTAGTGATTAAATTATTTAAAAATTATATATTCCCCAGATTTGGAACACCCCGTTTAGTTATAAGTGATGTTGGATCTCACTTCATATCAAGAATATTTGATAAGCTTTTAAGCAAGTATAGAGTTAAGCATAGAGTAGCAACACCATATCACCCACAGACTAGTGGCCAAATGGAAGTATCTAATAGGGAGATTAAACAAATTTTAGAAAAAACTGTCTCTGTATCCAGAAAAGATTGGTCGCAAAAGCTTCAAGAGGCTTTATGGGCCTACAGAACCGCTTTCAAAACCCCTATAGGAACAACCCCCTACCAACTAGTCTATGGAAAATCTTGTCATTTACCTTTTGAGTTAGAGCATAAGGCCTATTGGGCCATTAAAACTTTGAATTTGGATTACCTAACTGCTGGTGAGAAACGTATCCTTGACATCCACAAATTGGAAGAACTCAGACAGCAAGTCTACGAGAATGCCATAATATACAAAGAAAGAACAAAAGCTTGGCACGACAAAAGAATCGTAAGAAAAGACTTCAACTTAGGCGACCCTGTTCTCCTGTTCAATTCTAGGCTACGGCTCTTCCCAGGAAAGCTCCGTTCAAGATGGACTGGCCCCTTCAAAGTATCAAAAATTCTGAGGTCTGGAGCTGTTGAAATAAAAAACGAGACATGTAAACCATTCATCGTCAATGGACAAAGACTGAAGCTCTACGAAGGAGGAGACATTCCAACAACCTACTCCAGCCACACTCTAAGCGATCCACCAATCCCGACAAGAGATGTATAAGTTCCAGTCGTCAAGCTAACGACGTTAAACAAGCGCTGCATGGGAGGCAACCCATGATTTTCTTACCTTATTTACTTTTTCTACATTTTGTTTTATTTTATTTCTTGTTATATTTTGTCAGGACTAATGTTTGAAATGTTTGTGTTTTATAGGACCTTCTTCCTAACTCTGTGCAGAATGCAGAATTTTGACGACATGCATGTGACTTTCAGGAATGACGCCCAGAGAGTGCGTTACTTTGTCCACTTCAGGCATCCTATGGCACCTACGAGGTACCCAGATCAGGCTTGCATGGAGGCTTTAGGCATTGAGCCTAGTGTCAGATTCTTATGCCACCAGCTTCAATGGGACCAGTTCGACGACATGAACAACACCTATAGGAACCTCACTTTGGAGTTCCTCAGCTCGTTTTCTTATGACCCCTGGGCCGGACCAGATGGATGTGCTATTTTCAGGTTATTTGGGACTGAGTACTCCTTCACTCATAAGGAGTTTGGTGATTTATTAGGTTTTCAGACGACCCCTGATGCTATTCCTGAGACACCTATGGGATACTTTCTGAGTAGGGAAGTGGAGAAGTTCTGGAGTGATATCTCTGGTGGAGGGAGTCAGGATCCTTCCACCCAGTTCTCACATGTTATCCACAACCCTGCATTGAGGTATTTTCAGATGATCATAGCACACTCTTTCTTTGGATTGCCAGATGCTGAGACCTTGCTTAGTGAGGAGGAGATCTTTCTACTGTTTTGTGCGACCCAGTTACGTCCTGTGGCATGTGGGAACTTTCTGCTGAAAGGTCTTAGCAGTATTGCCAGGTCATCAGTAGGTATTATTCATGTGGGAGGTATTGTTACCCAGATTGCTGCTGCTTTAGGCCTATCGCGTAAGTTGTTACATCTCAGGGTTTTCAGTGAATACACCACCATGGACGTTGATTTCTGCCTAGACAGAGGGTTGATGAGGAGAGCCTCTGCAAACCCCAACCAGTTCAGATTGTTGATCGACAATGAGGCTGTTCATTACTTTTTGCTGCCTGATCCGATGATGACCAGTGCTCATGACCCAGCTAATTGGAGATATGCTTTGGAGGGTTATGGAGAGACTATTGAGGAGCCTAGATCGCCTCCTATTGTTGAGTACACCCCTACACCTCCGTCTCCCAAAATCACTGTATTATCTAATAATTTGTCTTTGCAGTCACCCGATTTATACACCCAGGTTGTTGAGCTCCGCAGAGAGACTGCCAAGCTCAAACAGGAGGTAGCTGATCTTGCTTTGCAGATTGAGGTATCTGATCTCACTCATGCTACTGAGGCAGACTCTTTATACCAGGAGATCGGAGAGCTTCGTCGCGAGATCGCTGAGCTTCGTGGATCCAGCCAGGCAGAGGAGCCAGCTGATTGATCATATTGCCCTGACTTACTACTCTATTATTTAGTATTCAGTATTTCTGCGTTTTCTTTACTTTTTAGCATATCTGGACACATTTCGTATTTTCGCATTTCCTATATTTCCTATGTACTTTGATTTTATATATATATATATATATATATATATATATATATATATATATATATATATATATATATATATATATTATGTGTGTTTTTATTTTTCCTTTTATATATATATATCCAATAATAATGTTATTGTTCTTAATATTTGATTTTTATTTCCACAAAAATTGTGCAAGTCCCGTGTTAAAGAGGAAAACAAATGAGAACGCTATCGGGACCCCCAAGACACAAAAGGTAAGAGAGGCCCATTCCAAAATTCAAAATTTTGTCCCAGGTCCGAAAATGACCTTATGGCGCCCGCCATAGCCTTATGGCGCCCGCCACGGCTTCCTGGTGAATACAGGGGAAAACTTCATCTTCCACCATTTTTGAACCTCTAAACTCCCAAAACCCATTTTTCTCCTCTTCCAAAACTCCATTAAAACCCATAAAAGCTCCCACCTTTATTTAATACCCACTATCCATTAACCCTTTCAAACTTCCATTTGAAATTTCACCAATTAAATTCCATAAAAATCTCACCTTTACCAACTTATATTTAAACCCATCTTCACTATCTTCAAATCAATTCAAGGAGCAAGCTATGGTGTTCGAAGGATATATTTTGCGAGAAGGAAAACCCGGGGATAGGCAGAGGAGGAATATTCAAAGGCTTCAAGGTCGAGAAATTCTCTCGACGAGGTACGTGGACGACAACTGTCTCTATACTTTGGGTATCTATCATAGTGTTTATCATTGGCTTGATTTTTTGGGACTGCACTCTATTTTTGAAAACCGAGAACCAACCTTTGAGAAACTGACAGTTGAGTTTTTAAGTTCTTTGATCTACACTGTCTACCCTAACACTGCTAGCATAGTCGATACTATCCAATTTAGAATGTTTGGAATAGAATATGAGTACAGTACCGACGAACTAACAAGTCTGTTAGGGATTCCTCTTTGGGAAGGTGCTATTTGTGAGACCCCTTTGGATGACGGATGGTCGGTCGATGCATTTCCTTTTTGGCAGAGATGGTCAAATAATTAAATAACTTCTTTTGAAGGAATTCTCGCATCGACCATCCACAACCCGGCCATCAGAGTTTTTAGATACCTGTTGGCATGTACTATTTTTGGCCGGGATAATCCAAATAAGGTTAATGCTAAAGAGCTTCTGTTTTTACAAGGAAGTCTCACAAATAGAAGAATCAATCCGGTCCCGTTTATGCTTTCTCACATGTCTGTTGCTATTAATAAAGCAGGACCGATTGTTTTTGGAGGACTGATTACGTCTATTGCTCGGGCCCTTAACCTGAACGATGAGATAGCCACACTAGAGCCCTTAACTCCTCGCACAATCAACCTAAAATTTCTAAAAGATATAAAATTGTGCCGAGCGAGAAGAGAGGGTGGTTTTGTATTGATGATCCATGGTGTAGCTATCCCATCTGTTGCCTTGCCCTGCAGTAGACGTACCGATGTACGTAATGAAAGGAACTGGACCTATGATTTAAATGCTCCACCTGTTCTAGGTCCACTTCCTCCTAATATTCCTGATACGGAGGGACACGACACTGACGAAGAATTTGAGCGGAGAGATCAGTCTCCCATACCTCATGTGTCCCCCCATCATCCTTCACCACCACACACCGCACCCTCTTCCTCTAACCCTTTTGCAGGTTCAGTCCCTGGATCCTATGTCACTGAGGAGATGTGGCGTGACCATATGGCTAGAGAAGAAAGGCGAGATGACCTTCTCTCTACCATTCAGCAACAACTGACGGATAATATGAGCTTCATGGAAGAATCACGACGGAGGACAGATCGATCCTTCGAGTCCGTTTCTCGCACCTTGCTTGCGATCACAGACGAGCAATCCCGTCAGCAAGACTTCAACCGCCAGCATTACCAGCTTATGGAGGCTACTCAAGGTTCCGTTCTAGGTAACCTTCGACAGGTCAGAGATGCCCAGGCGGCCTTATCAGCCCGATTGGACCAGAGAGACCAGCATCGTAGCAGATCTCGTCGTCCCAGGCATTCCCAGCAGGACGACGAGGGCACCAGTGGTCCACATCAGTAGTTTTACAGGTTACTTTCCTTATCTTATTTCGAAACATTGGGGACAACGTTCGATTTAAGTGTGGGAGGGGATTTTATTGCTTTCTATTTCCATTTTTAGTTAGTTGTTTATTTCTTGTTTTTTTCTATGTCTTTTTTCTAGAAAATGCATGAGTCTGACGAGTCACCAGTACAGTGTATCCCTAGTGCACCCTCATTTTTCCCCATTTCTTTAGCCCTACAAAAAATTTTTTGCAAAAAGAAAACATTGTTGTTCTACACGTTTTTTGGGCTTTAAGACAGGTTTGGATTAGGATGTGGTGACTTAGGTGAACTTTTTGAAACATTAGTATCGTTTTAGCACCGTAGACTTCACGAATATAGGAATCATTCCAAAACCCCATGTACCATGGCCTTAATTATCATTTCCAAATTTGTCCTAAGTAGTTTATTTCAGCAGTCAGCTCCGGCCTAAGCATGTTCTACGTAGGGGACTGATGAACATAAGTGAATGATCCAGTAAAATAAATAAAGAAAAAGGCAAACTCCGGATAGATGACCCTCACAAGGTCGTTTAAACCAAAAAGTTGAATTGTTGCCACACAAAAAAAAAAAAATATATATATATATATATATATATATAATTTTAGCTCACCCATTTATAGTTGGTTCAGAGGTATCTGGCGCTGAACTCGGTAGGGCGGATTACGATCCGATCCCCCACAACTGCATTTGGGTTAAATAAAAGGGTTTACACAGTCTTATGTGCCAGAAACCCTATGTTTTGGATCAAAATCACTAACAGGTCACTCTACTATGAAACATGTACGGATAACGGGCTTAATTTGATTGCGCCTGAATGAAAAGGACCCAAAAAGAGATGAAGAGGTAGGCCTAGTTATTGTGGGATGATACGGTTGATTAATATAAGAATGAAGTTTATGTCCGCCTCTGCGGATAAGTGTCATTACGATACCCTTGGTTCACTTAGTACCTGTCACTGCATCCTGACTTGAACTTAGAAGCCCTTTTTGCCCCAATCACGTGTCAGCACTAGTTTTCTTACTTTGAGCTTTCAATGTTTTGCTTGAGGACAAGCAAAGGTCTAAGTGTGGGAGAATTTGATGACACTGAATTTCACCGTATTTTTTACTCCGATTTCGCATGCATTCTTAGTCTTTTAATGTCATTTTATTATGTTATTATTATGTTTTTCTTTGTTTTCAGGTTTTTAGTCTAATCGGAGCCCCGAGCGAGAAAAGGAGCGAAAAAGGAGCCGAAATGAGCTAAAATAGAGAAAATCAGCATTTTGCACTTATGGCATCCACTCTGGCGGCCGCCACAGGGTCTTCCATGACGTGGCCATGTCTCAAACTCCTCCCAACTGTTTTTCCCCACGATCTCCAACTGCCCAAGCAATTTTACACTCATGGCGGGCGCCATGGTGTTGTGGCGGGCGCAACAAGAGCAAAACAAGTTCCCGCCCAAGTTCAAATGCTAGGGGCATCCTTGTCTTTTCCACTTGTTTCCTTGCCTATAAATAGGACTTTAGATTTTCGTTTTTCTTCATCCAAGTTTAGTTGTTCATAAGCATATATCAGTGTAATAGTGGTAATCGCTTCACATCGAGGTGTTACTACATTCGAGAGATCGAGTCTGTAAGAGCCTGTGAGATTGAGTCTTGGAGCACTCTGGAAGGAAGTTAATCCTGCCGCCATTTTACTTTCAGTTCGCATTTTATTCAACCACTCCGATTGGAGCAGGTTTTTATTACTTTACCTTTTGTCAACTTTATTTCTTGCACTGTCTTTTAATTTCATTTATTTTCCGCACTGCTTTACTTTCATTTACTTTCCGCACTCGCACTACTTTCATTTACTTTCCGCACTCGCACTACTTTCATTTACTTTCCGCACTCGCACTTAAATACTTTTTTTTATGAAAAATCTAAAAATGAACTTTTACTTTACCATGTCTAGCTAATTTTATAAAGGTTAGAGTGTGAAGATCATAACTGAACCGATAATCTGTACAATTATTAGTGGAAACACTTAAGGGCTATTTTAACTTTCAATATAAGTTTTCCTGTTCTTATATTCCGTTGGGTAAGATCGAAAGCCGTCCAACGCCTATCTAAACTTAATTGTTTTTAAACTATTTCAAAAACAGCGAAAGCGCTTTGTTTAGTTTATTAGGAGTTTTTAATTTAGAAGGAAAAGAGATTTTAAAACCATTTTCGGACGCGTTAAGAAGTTTAAAGTCTGGTTCGTAAGAACCTCTTTTTTTTAGAAAATCCAGGTTAAAATACTTTTCAACTTGGTCAAGACACTATATTTCTTAAAAATAGGTTTACTACTCTAACGCAATGCGCGCCTTTTTATCCATGACAATAAGAGGGTTTGATTAGGGGGTACAACTCGGTTCTGAGTACGCGAAAGCGACAGTTCCTGTCAAATTAGTTCTTTTCAAAGTAGAAAACATTGCCCGTAAGTAGTTCTATTAGCAAGTACTTGGATTATCAATTGGTTGTGTGAATTGCATTCGAACCTGTCTTTATCAATTAATTTTAATTACTTTATTTACTACCGTGCACTCTTCAAAACTACTATTTTCAATCACCTTAGATACACACCTTAACAATAGATAGCGATAGATTGACACTTGGTCTCTGTGGATACGATAATCTTTTATATTACTCTGACGCGTTCGTACACTTGCGAAAAAACACGCATCACCATTTCATAAAAACATAAAAAATACAAAACTCATCCAAATTTTTTGTGCTTTTATGCACCTTTTTTCTTTTAAACTTTTCAAAAAGAATTAGACATGAGTCATTTTTTTGATGAGATGTAAAACTCCTAACCAGGGTATTTTGTTGAAAGTATGGTCATTTTCCACTTAGATGTTGAAGTGATTAGTCTTGTTGATGTTAATCCAAGCAAATCCTCCATCTTAATGTGATGCAAATGCCTCTTTCCCATACCTTTGGGTAATTAGTTGAGTATTTTCTCTTGAGAATGACAGGTTGTCTTTTTCAAGATAAAATAAACCACAACCAATCATTTTCATTCTTTGTACCACGAACTACGGGGTTTTGATCCTACGTTGCACATCGTGGGTACGTAGGCATGAGGCGATAAGTCTCTCCAAACACAAAAATATTAAAAAATAATTCTCCTCTAATCTCCTCAATCTCTTTACAAGCAAACCTTTTCAGACCAAAAAGCGGTAGATATTTCAAAGGGTTCCTATAGGGTACTATAGACGTTTTGGGTACTAACACCTTCCCATTGCGTAACCAACCCCCCTTACCCATTCTCTGTTTGTTCTTGTTGTTTAGAACTCTTTAGGTTTTATTCGCTCTTTTTCCTTTCCCTTTGTGGATAAAATAAAAGTGCGGTGGCGACTCTTGTTTATTTTCGAGTTAAGTTAATCAATAGCTTACACTCACAAATTTCCCCGCTACAGCTCCCAACAGGGACTATCCCTCCTAAGCAAGGTAGAATTGCTATTTTCTGAACCAGCGATACTTTTCATCTCCTGTTGTGGCCGAGTATCCAGTCGTGTTCATCCACTATTTTGTATGTCGCGTCAGTTTTGTGAGCATACACATGCATAGATCATGCATTCTTGATTTACATTCATATTCATATTGCATCATTATCACTCTAGTCGGTCTTGTTCCCTAGTGATAAACGTCTTTTCAACCGAGTTGTCAGTTCTTTCCTCGTCGGGAAAGGTGGCGTCTGACCAGCCGCTCCTCCACTTTGCTGCTGAATTAAAGTGGGTCCCTTGACCACTTTAATAACTTAAACCTCTGAAAAGCTAGAGAACCTTCAGACAACATCACTCTTCGCCATTGAAGATGATGTATTCGCTTTCCCAGATTAAGGAAAATCCCCAGAGAAAGCCTTTTAATCAGAGATTCAGCAATGCAACCATTTCCCCCAAAAATTCGTTGACGAAATGGTCATCAGCACCTCAAAATTTGATCACATCATATGGCATTTCTCCGAAAAGATCCCGAGAAAAGTATGATGTAACACCCCCAAGCAACAGTAGTCTCTCAAGAGGCCTGCTTTCCTCAGTAGAGCCGACAAATGGCATCTCCGACCGAGAAGTTTGTGTACCTCTACAACTCAGACGAATGGGTCTCCCCAGCAAGTCTGACATCAAAAGTTTTTCTATCAAATGGCATCTCCCCAGGAAAATTCGACGAAAAGTTTGAGAAAAACCGCTACGAATAGCGTCCCTTGTCATGAAAGTTTATTGACAAAAGAAACTGAGACCAGTTCCTTGGTAGGAAACTAGGATCGAGGGGAAGTTTATTTCAGCAACTGAGACCAGTTCCTTGGTAGGAAACCAGGATCAAGGGGAAGTTCATTTCAGAAACTAAGACAAGTTCCTTGGTAGGAAACCAGGATCAAGGGGAAGTTTACCTTTTCTGAACATCATTGCTTAGCAAAAGAAGAAGGATGCATGAACTACCATTCCTAACCACCATCAAAATTTCGGGTATTCCGATATTTAATCCTCTTGCACCCCGAATGCCCGAATACCTTCGCCATTCACACCTTCGGGTCCAAGAAGATTAAATAGGGGCATCTGTCATACCCCAAATTTTGACCACTAAGATTCCCCATCATTATGCAAATCATCATCACAATATGGATGGACCATTATACGTCATTAGTCTTCCCAAATATGGGTGAGCATCCACTACAAACAAATTTAGGGTTTCAAGCCCTCTCAGAGCTCTTAGACAAAGGATCAATCAAGGAATGACATGATCTTAAATTTGTCTAAACCTCTCAAATATCCAAAATGGATCAAGAGGACTCCCACATCAAGAATCAAGCACAATGTTGCAGCATTCCAAGTGGATTAAGCTTCAAGATCGCCAGTGTCACCAAATTAGGGTTTTGGTCGACTGGGGCCTCCTGATGGAAATTTTCCTCTGGGCATGAGCCAAAGGCTTCAAAGAACAACCTAAGATACTCCAAGGGACATCATGAACCCAATCATCAAGTCAATTTTGCCTCAGAGGATGCATTCATAGAAAATCAGGAATTAGGGTTTCTTGACCTAATTCACCCCTAAGTTGACTTTTGGGACAAAACATGAGCCAAGACCTCAAGAGAGGATTTGAGGGTCTCTAACACACTATATTGATCCATTTTCAACAATGGATTGATCCAAGAAGCTTGATCAACAAGTTTCAAATTCATCAGAACCACAATTAGGGTTTCACGGGAAAAGTCAACTATTCCTTTGACTTTTGACAAGGACATGCTCCCAAACCTTGGAACATGATTCAATACACCCTGTAACACCTATGAAATCAATCCATCAAGTTTGATTTAGGTCAAGGACTTGATTTCATAGAGGATCGCACAATTTGGAGTTCATCTGACAAAAAGTCAACTGTGCACAAAAGTCAACTTTGACTTTTTGAGATTTTTCCCAATTATGGTTCTTTGATCCTAAAATGATGTTAATGTGTGATTGGAATCATCATTCATCAATAAAAATCAAGAAAAGTGGGATAACTTGTAAAAGAGGTAACCATAAAAAACTTATAAATTTTCTAAGTTATGGAACAAAGTGGCTAGGGTACCAACTTCCAAGGATCATAACTTGAGATCCAAGCAACCATTTGGGCTGATCCAATGATGGATTTGTAGCTCTCATGGTATAATTTAAAAGGGTCAACTACACCTCATTCCAATTCATCATGGATTTTGAGTTATGGTTGGATCAAAATGGCTGAAAACATGAAATGTCACTTTTTCCAACACTTAGTGAATTTTTCACTAAGTCAGAATCTGTCTTGCTTTTGTTCCAAAATTGGGGGGATTTTTCACTTAGATCCAAAAGGTATCAAGACAAACTATGATCACGCATGTGTTGTATCTTATAAGTGCTTTCCAAAATGGCCAAGAACCCCACCAAACTCAACCTGAGCTAAGAGTTATGACAGTGGCAACATGCCTTGCTGCAACTATCATAATAAGGCAGATTTGTGCATTTTGCTCGATTTGAGCAAATTTTGCAAATGACAAACAAGTGTATCTATCTGAACACCTGAGGGGGACCCCAAGGAGGGACAAACACTGATCCATCAGCCTCCCAAGTCTTTGGAACTAAAAATAGCTTGACAAACCTAAAAAACCCTAAAGAGGGGACAAGACTCCAATTTTGTTTTGGAGCATTCAATGGATGCACCAAGGTGGCATGAATTGAGCCATTTCGAACCGAATGAGTCAAGGATGATCTCTGAATTAGGGAACCAGCAGCATGTGCTCTAACCTCTAGTCAATGGCTTGAGGAGACTTGGATTCCTATTGATCAACATTTGCCAAACCTCTGCTGCAGTTGCCATTCCCTATTCCTTGCAAAAAAAACTTCCTCTACTAAAAATAGAGCTCATTTGTGCTCAGTTTGAGTACACCAAAGCCATCAAACAGATGCTTTCCTCAAAATCACCTTCTCACTTCCAAATTTTCCTTCCAAAGCAAGTCACTATCGGGTTTTGAGTTTGAGAGCTATTCCAACCAAACCAATCACACACACACCTCATAAACATCATAGAGAATTGATCCAAACACTCACTAACATCTGTAACACCAAAATCACAAAATCACTTGCCAACTACTCAAGTTCTTGACAGAGGTGTAGTTGAGGTACCATCTCAAGTTTCAACTTGTTTCAAACCACTCCAAGCATTCAGACACATCACTTGGCACCTAAGGAAGCTGTGCAAATCATTAGAACCAGCTTGCAACCCCTCTAAAACAAAACACGATCACCAGCTGCAAGAGGTAAGCATGAACTCTTCTAACTCTACGATCCATGCATTTTTTGCTGCACAATAATTTGGTCATATGTTCATAATTATGCATAGAGTGTTTACCCTCAATCAATTGCTTTGTTTGAATCGTGTATGGAATTTCTGAGCCTTCATGCAAATTTTAGGGTTCTTGAGGTTTCTCTTTGATTTCTTATTTCATGCTTAAAATAAATGAAATTAAAGACCATAGACATGATTGTGAGGTGAAAACGAGCAGATTGATATGTAGATTGCATGATATCATCAAGTATTCAGTGAGATTGGATAGAAAATGTAAATCTGCAGAAACAGAGGGTGGCGCGTGTTCTTGGCACCATTTTTTGAATATTTGAATATTTGAATTTTGTGATTTTATTTAATTGATTCAAAAATTAATTTCTCTCTGAATTTTAATGATTTTGAGTTGATTCTTTTTTTAATAATTCACAAAAATGTTAAAATATTTTATTTTGCCAAAAATTCCCAAAAATATTATTTATTTCCTATATTTGATATTTTTGCAAAGAATTAATATTTTATTTGTTTTTCAACATTTAAAATGTTTTTTCTCCCTTGATTTTCCAAACTTAATTGATTTCCAATCATTTTGTGGATATAAACATGATTTTTCAAACATTAATCCAAAATCACAACTTGTTTTTCATACATGTTTGATAATTTTGATCATTTTAATTATGTTTTTATTTAATTAAAATACATTTTGAAATTAATTTAGGGTTTCGATCTTAATCACCCTAAACAAAGCATTTTCAAACACTTTGGGCCTCTAATAGAGTGTAAGTCTCAATCCTTTTGTAAATAAACCAATTGTGGGCCTCACTTATTATATAAGTCCCTCTGAACAATTTCAAGTGAACGGCGCGATCGTCGGCTTCTCAACAAAAACAATTGGGCCTCTCCTTAAGCTATAAGACCCATTTCTTTTTCTAAAAATCTTTGGGCCTCTAATAGAGTGTAAGACCCAGCCCTTTTTGAAAACCAAAATAATTTGGGCCTCAGTGTATTGTATAAGTCCCGATACCGTCAAAAAGTTCGGCACGATCATCGCCTTTTTAACAAAAATCATTTGGGCCTCTCATTGAGCTGTAAGCCCCACCACTTGTACAAAAATAAATTATTGGGCCTCTAATAGAGTGTAAGACCCAACCCCTTTGTAAATACACCACCTTCTGGGCCTCAGTCATTGTATAAGTCCCACTGTATTTTCAAAATCAATAGCGTGATCGTCGCCTTTTTAACAAAATCAACTGGGCCTCTCCTCGAGCTATAAGTCCCAATTCTTTTTCATAAAACTTGTTGGGCCTCTAATAGAGTGTAAGACCCAATCCCCTTTTAACCAAAACCTTTTTGAGCCTCAGACATTGTATAAGTCCCTCTGCGTTAAAAGAAAAACCTCTACGCGATCGCCGTTGCCAAACAAATCATCTGGGCCTACCCTCGTGTTATAAGCCTCATTTCTTTTATTCAAAATCGTTGGGCCTCTAATAGAGTGTAAGACCCATCCCCTTGTACATAAAAACTTTTTGGGCCTCACATATGGTATAAGTCCCCATGTACAGTTTTTAAAACAACGGTGTGATCATCGTTAAAACTTGGGACTCTTCTCGAGCTGTAAGCCCCAACCATCTTTTTAAAGCACTTTCTCCTTTATTTTTGAATTAAAATATATGTTGTTATCAAAAATTTCTTTGTTGAACAACTAACCAAACAGCATGGAAGCTCTACAACGGGTAACTGTTTAACCGCTTTCATTTACCGCTTTCATATATATATAACTGTATTGTTGGGCTGCTTCACTGTAAGTCTTCTTTCACATCCTTTTATATACCTGTCACATATCCACTAGGTAATACTAGTATAGTTATTTAGAGTTTTCCCCGGCAACTACGTCTAGAACTAGGTAAAGCCATGTTGGTCACTCTTAAGTGCAAACAAAACTAGATCCCCCGTAGGATTCCAGATACATTCTTCCCTCCTCTTGGGGTTAAACAATATGGAACAAAGAGAAAGGCAGTATTCTCGGTGAACCTTTTCTCAGACTGTCACCCTATTCAATTGTCAAAGAAACTCTAACTCCCCAGAGATGATCTTTTCTCCGTGAATGGCATCTCTTAAGTTTCTTCCAAATTCTCGAACTTTCCTAGAATGATCTCTTCTCTCTTGGTTTGGGGACCCACATGCTTCCTAAAAGCATCCCCGCCTCCTCTTGGACGTTGTACAAGGACCCTTCGGCTTCTTAGAAGTTCCCATGCCTTCTCTTGGGCTTAATACAAGGACCCTAACGACCTCTTAAAGGTATAAGACAGAACTTAGTCATCCTTTGCTAGAGCAGTCTTTCCCGCGTCAAAACTCCGACCATTGTAGGGTTGATACTCATCCCTTAATGCATGCGCCTCCTCTTGGGCATTATACAAAAGATAAAACTCTAGACTTGGACAGTCTAAACCTCTTGAGTCTCAAAGACATTCTCAAGTTCCTTTCAAACATAGGAAGAAACCCCGGTCTCTCCCATGAGAGCTCCCCACACTTGGACCCGCTTCAGGATCTCCAGAATCCACAGCAATAAGGCAGCCTCCACTTGGGCTTTGTACAAATGATTCTCCCTAGCAGAGCTAACCTTTTCAGACTCTCTTGTTGAGTCAATCACTTTTTAGCCTCCGTCTTGGGCTTTGTACAAGACATAAAAATCACTCTCTTGTTGAGTATAAAAGACTCTCTTGTTGAGTCAATCCCCTTTTAGCCTCCATCTTGAGCTTCGTACGAGATAGAAAAACACTCTCTTGTTGAGTATAAAAGACTCTCTTGTTAAGTCAATCTCCTTTTAGCCTCAATATCGGGCTTTGTACGAGATAGCAAAACACTCCCTTGTTGAGTATAAAAGACTCTCTTGTTGAGTCAATCCCTTTTAGCCTACATCTTGGGCTTTGTACAAAACATATAAATCACTCTCTTGTTGAGTATAAAAGACTCTCTTGTTGAGTCAACCTCATTTTAGCCTCCATCTCAGGCTTCGTACGAGATAGAAAAACACTCTCTTGTTGAGCTGAGTATAAAAAACTCTCTTGTTGAGTCAACCACTTTTAGCCTCCGTCTTGGGCTTTGTACAAGACATATAAAACACTCTCTTGTTGAGTATAAAAGACTCTCTTGTTGAGTCAATCTCCTTTTAGCCTCAATCTTGGGCTTCGTACGAGACAACAAATCACTCTCTTGTTGAGTATATAATACTCTCTTGTTGAGTCAAACAACCTTCAGATTCTCTTGTTGACTCAATCACCTGTCCAGACTCTCTTGTTGAGTCAACCTTTTTAGCCTCCGTCTTGGGCTTTATACAGGACAGACAAAAGTACTCTCTTGTTGAGTCAAACCCTTTCAGCCTCCATCTTCAGCTTTATACAAGATACATTCTCCCCGACTGAGTCAAATCCCTTTTAGCCTCAACCTTGGGCTTTGTACAAGACAGAAAGAACATTTTCCTCCAGAAAAGTCAAACTTCCTGCCTCCCCTTAGGCTTTGTATAAATAAAACCCCGGTTGAGTCAATCAACCTTTTAGCATCAAAGTTGTGCCTTGCTCACAGCATACAAACATCAACAACTCCTCTTTAGAGATGAAAAATTCTCTCTCAGTTAAAACCCTTCAGCTTCATATCTTGGGCTTTGAACAAGATACAAACGACCCTTCTGCCTCATATCTTGGGCTTTGAACAAGATACAAATCACCTTTAGCTTCACGTCTTGGGCTTTGAACAAGACACCAAAACTTCTCTTTCCTCCCATAGAACAGGAGGAACTACGATCGCTCTAATTTCCCTGTTTCATTTAAACGGGAATACGTAGGCATAAGATTGCAAAATCTTAGTGAGCATACTAATGAAAAACTCAAAATCCAGTACCTTCATATATCCATCATAAGCATCAGACCTAACACCTTACCAAAAACCTCATAGATAATCCAGAAACTTATATTCTTAATAAAATAACCCTAAAGACAGACCCCCCCTTTTGATAGCATCTGTAAACCAACAGTTTTGACTGTTTAACCTCAGTATGCAAGCAGGGTTAATTGGAGACATCTATTTCCCTTCCTTAATCCGCTTAACAGGATAAAAAATGAATCGAACTGTAGTACCAAAGCGATAGTGATTCGAAACCACAAAAATCGCGCTACACTTTCTTTCCTCAGTCGGGTCGATCCTTGATCACTCCTATCTCTTTCGATCCCTCATTTGATCGATCACTTTCTTAGTTAAGATCATTGTTCTTTGTGTTAGTAAATCTTTCCTTGTTTTAATACCCTACTCTTTTCTTACGGTCAATCATTACTCTTTGATTCCCCAGAAAAGTCTATTTTATCTTTCTTCGGTTAAACACAGTATTCCTGTTGCTACCAAAACCCTTGCGGATTTCGCAACCTTCTTTTGGTTCTTCTCCCTTTAATTGGTTAACCACTGTTTGTCAGTTAAAACACCAATATTTGCAATCCTTCTCAGTTAACCACAGTTCGTCTGTTAAAACATTGAGTTCCTCTTGGGTTAATCACCTATTCTTGGTTAATCACCATTTTCTTCAGTTAACCATAGTCTGTCTATTAAAATACTGGAACCCTTTTTTAGTTAATCACCTCCTCTTGGTTAATCACTCATTCTTCTCGGTTAATCACAGTGTTATGTTAAAAACCGAACCCCCCAGCGGTTAGCTGTAATACCTCAAAATTTGCCCTCTTATCTCTCTCCAATAATTGGCTTATGTTTCATTCATTTGCATTCCATAATTGCCCTCTTATCTATCAAAAGTTCACATTCTAAGCTTCAAAAACATAGCAAGAACTCCTCCATTGGATCAAAATTGAAGGAGTTGTGATTGATTAAAGTTGGAGGTTTGTAGGGCATTTTTGACCAACCAGGCAAGTCATGGGCGAGCCAGCACACAGTCATTTCATCAAACACTTGGTGTGCATATTGGGCCCAAGTTCAAAGATAAATTTCTCCATGATAGAGGTTCCAAATGGAAAAAAGTTCAACATGACTTTTGTTCATCTCCATCTCATCTTCCATTTTGGCGTTGAAAGATTTTTCATTTGATCAACCTATTGAGAGATATATTGAGGCAAAGTTGGGTGTTTCCAACTGGTTCACTCCCATGTACATGGCTAGGCACGGGCAAGACAAGACACATAGGTAACTCAGTTGCAACCAAGCATGTTCATCATCACTTTTAAGTACTTTAGAGGTGTTATTTCAATTCATTTTGAACATCAATCTTGTTCTACTCACTGCCCTCTTTCCAAATCATACTTGGCCATGCCATTTCACTCCATGTTCATGAAGTTATCATGCTCCAAAGATCACATCATGCTAGCAGTTTCCTTCCACACCAAGCCAATTAGAACCTGTTACATTTTGCTCTTTTCATACATCAGTCATGACATGTCCAAAACATTGCCATAATTAACCAAACACACGCCCTGCACATATTACATGGTCATATACACTTTACCACCTTTGTCCAAACAAGAGAATAAGAAACTTTCTTGAGAAGTTTCAGCTGATGCAATACACCATCATCATCACCATTCAATTTTAATCCAAGTCACCACCATAACACTCCATGTTCTTCCCACACTTAAGCAAAACCACTCAGCCCGTGCTTTCTTCTACTCACTCTCATTTCAATTCATCTTAACTCACCCACTCTAATCATGGTTCTAACTGTTAACCAAGGTGGTTAACAGTTAACCACACCTATATAAGAAACCTCTAACAGAATCTAACCAATTTTTGGCTCATTCTTCAATTGGCTCTAACCTCTGAATCTCTCTCTCAAGGCTTTTTCTCATAACTTCATTATTCTCTTTCTGCAAGAATCAAGCTATCTCCATCTTCATCTTGAACCATTCATCCATGGAGTAAGGAAAGAAGCAAGTTACTGCATCCAATTTTCTCCATCTTCATCAACCAGTTTTGAGCAATTGGAAGTTTCTCTTGCCTTTATGTGGCCACGAACTACTCCAAGAATCAAGTGTTCTACATCTAGCTTTCTTGCAATAGAAGACTCAGCAAGTTCAGGTTCCATTTCTCAAACATTTCTCAAACTTTTCTCATGCGATTTTAAGTTGTTTTAAGCCTATTTTGTTGGTTTTGGAGCTCAATAGGAGCAATGTAACATCCGGCTAGTTGATAGGCACTTTAGGTGCTTAGTGAAAATTTTTAGGGAAATTTGTTGTGCTTCGATTTGCATTGTATGTGAACTTTCTGTGAATTTCATTGGTGGATTTATGATCTACATGAGGAAAAGATCAGTTTGGGGTATGATTTGTGGATTTCTGTAATGATTGATCATTGTGCACGGCAGAGACTCACCGGAGAAGACGATCGGAGTCTTCGCTGGCCACCTGAAAGTTCAGCTGAGTGAAACCCTAACTCCATGCTCAGATTAAAACCCAGCCGTTGGATGATTCTGATCTAACGTCCACAAGCCTACCAACGCATTAATGAACCATGCGTTGCTCACGTGTCTCTCTTTTCTGATTTGATTTTATTTTTGTGCTCATGTGTGTGTGGTGTATGTTTGCTTATCATATGCTTGCATCTTGTTCACATGATCTGACTATTTTCTTGATAATCATGTGTTGACTTGATCGTATGGTTCTGGTTGAGTCTATAATTTGACTGATTTCCATAGTATGGACCTATCTGTGAGTGTGTATTTGGACTGGACCTCGCTTGCTATTCGTACCCTCCTACTTGAGCCCAAGTGCTTTTTGAACTGATTATTTGCTAATGTAACACCCCCCTGACTCACTTCATTTTATTTTTATTTTCTTTTGCATAGTTGTTCCATTCTGAATTTTTAAAATTAGTTCCAAGCCTCAGAAAATTCCATAAAAATTCATGAAGCATCTAAATACGTTTAAATAATTTTTTATCATGTTATTTTCTGATTTCATCATGTTTTGGCATATTTTCATGAATATTCTTTTATTTTCTTTTGTATGTGCATTAAACCATGACCTATGCTATATTGTGGAATTTTTTGACATAGTTGTGTACTGAATTTTTTCCTAATAATTGGTGCATACATTAATGATATGATGAGGCTTGGTGTTCATTTTTCATAGATTTTTAGGCCATTTCCTTTTTGACTTTTGAGTGGGATATTTGAGCTACTTATTTGCATGACTTGTATAACATTGTGAGACACCATTGAGCATTATTATTAATGTTGATTGAGCCATAATTTTGCAGCTTGTTTACACACTGATTGGGCCTCAACTTGATTGCCTTTTCTCAATTTTCTCACCATCTTAACATAACTTGTTGGATTGCATGAAAGCATGTTTACTTGTGTGAATATTAGAGAACATGTGCTTAGGTATTGTTGTGTATTGGATGCAATTCCTTTTTGACCAATCTTGGGATCTTTTGATACATGTTATGTCAACATTATAGGTCACTTTTATACTATTATAGGTCATTCAAAGTTCACTTTTACATGGCTTGGGTACATTGGCTTAACTTGGAATATTGTGTGAGCTTGTGCATACTTATATGCTTCTCTTTGATCACTTACTTGCTCAATACTTACATGATCTTGTGCATCCATGAAAACTTTACTTACTTTCTGTTTTAGATCATCTCTAGTCATACATGTTGGATTCATAACTTCATTTCACTTAATTGAATTCACATGACCTCAATTTAGCTTCATTGGTTCAACTTGTGCTAGTTTCCATTGTTTGGGTAATGTGCTTTTACTTTTGCTTCATTCCATTAACCATGATCCCATATGACCCATGTTATGTGCATACAATTGTAAATACTCAATTGACTCATAAAAATTCCCATTTGTTTCATGCATTCTTACTTTGGTATGTCATCCCCAAATTGAACAATTGTTTGTTAATGTTGTTTGTACCTTATATGATGTATGTCTTCCATTTCTTTTAGGTTTTGCATGAGACGTATTAGAGGTCAATAGCCTCTGACTTTGACATGTCTAATATGCTCTTGACTCATTCTAACTTCATCTATCTCCATTCATTTCATAGGTCATCTATACTTGGCAATTTTGGTTGTGTTTTGCCCTTAACTTTTAACAAGTAATGACATGAGTTGTGTATGAACATTATAGGTCTTCCATTTTGATTTTAACTTCATTTAAAGTGTGATATGCTACTGACTTGGATGCTCATGCATGATCCATTTCACTTACATGACTTCTTTTGGTTTGTTTTAGCTAGTGTGTGCATAGTTTGAACTTGTATGAAATAGTTTGTGCTTCTTCTTCAATATGCTTCAATGTGAGACTTGTGTAGACTTTGTGCTTACATTCTTGGCCATTAAACATCATGTTAAGTGTCTTGAGCTATTGACTTGCATTCATAGGGTATTTTCTTTTTCTTTTTTTCATTTCCATCTTACTTGCATTACAAGTATGCATCATTATTGAACTTCAATTGTTGTTTGTTCTCTTCTCTTGGCTCTATTTCTTTTAATGCTTACATCCATGACTTGTATGGTCATTTATTGACATTCATATACCTTCTTAAGTATCATTTAATTTTGACCTTGATGCTTATATGTACATTCATCCATATTCATGATTCATTTGCATTCATATTACATTGTTGTTGTTTCACTTGCATTTGTGTGATTTGTTTCAACATAGTTTGCCATTGTTTGTTTTCATATGACATGTTTACATTAGTATGGTACCTTAACATGTACATACTCACTTTGATTGTCCCTCAACCATTAGGACCTTGCTCTTTTGGTCTGAATTTTACTTTCTTCTTCATTTGTCTTCTTAAAGCAAATAGTTGTGTTTTGTTTAGCTTCTTTTACTTGAATTCATTACTTGTGATTGATTATACACTAACCTTTTGTGTAGGGGCAGAGGTAAGATACTTGAACATGTGGATGGTTATCCATGTTCATCTCTTCTTTCATCTCTCATCTCTTTTACTTACCATTTCTCTTTTGTGAATAGCATGACATAATGCTTGATTTGTGTAGAACTTTCTCACATCCCTTAGGGATCCTAGCTCATCCTTAATTTTTGATTAAGGTGAGGTAGGATAAGCATTAGATAGTGCTATCCCTCTCTTCTTTTAGACTTAGGTGGTTCCTATTACCTCACATAACCATAGGATCTCCAAGCATGATGACTTTAGGGTAACTAGTCCCACACTTAGACTTTTCCTTTCTTCCTTTGAGTTTCTCATTTCTCACCTCAAAACAAAAAGCAAAAACATCTAATAAAGGATTAACATGTATTGCACATGAGCCTTGCAAGTGGGAAATAAGATAGTGGAGGATCTTCTTTCACTTTCTTAAAGTGTTTAGCGTACGTCCCGTCTTGGGTAGATATGCGAGGCATTCGATCCTATGTCATAGACTTTAATGCAATATGTGTTATAAACACAAAAATAATCGAAACACTTCTTCTAAAAAGACAAAAACAAACTCTTCTCATCTTCCTCACTTCATTCGTAAAGGATGCGTCACTTCCGTTCTACCGCAAACAGGTAAATGCCTAAGACTCCGTACAACGAACTGCGACACCTAACTGCTGGAATACGAACCTCGGCGTCTTCCGTTAAAAAACATAAACAAAGTAAAACCGACCCGTAAGTCGAACTACGTCGCTCTGATTCTCGCGTGCAAGCGGGATACATAGGCAGGAGATCGTGCGAGATCTCTCCGAGCACAATCCTTTCACCCTTCCCCAAAACCGTAGTCCGAACTACGTTGACTCTGACTTTCCCATGACACGATGGAATACGTAGGACTAGGACTCTGAGGATGTCCTACCGAGTCTCTTCTTTTCCTTTTCTTCCCTGTTTCTTCATTTTTTCCCGTACCTGTTCCTTTTCCTTTCCAGTAGCAGCGGAGCTCCAGATGACGACACCCTTTGATCGAGACAACAATCGTGGATCCCATCAAGTACGATGGATGCGAGGGGGGGCTAATACCTTCCCTTCGCGTAACTGACTCCCTTACCCGTTTCTCTTGGTCGTGAGACCATGCTTTTTTCCTTCCTTTCAGGTTTACGCAGTGTTTCCTTTCCCTCTCTCGGGATAAATACACATTGTTGGCGACTCTGTTTCCACGCCACTTTCACGTTTATACTTGGATGAAAATCTCGGGAGCGACAGCTGGCGACTCTGCTGGGGAAAAGGTTCCCTAAGCGAGTCAATCCTAGTGCTTGCTTGTTTTCGATTATAGGGTGTTTTATCTGTTTGCTTTACTCGCTTTATTTATGGCATTGTTGCATGTTTATTGTTTTATTACATTTACTTGCTTTTCATTTACTTTTGCCATATATATTTGTCGCACCTCGAAAAAAATCGCTTAAATCGAAGACACGACCCTACGCGCGAAAGGCGCGGAAAAACGGTTCGACAGAGTCGCCACCGAACTTTATTTATCCCAAAAAGAGGGAAAGGAAAATATCGAGAAAACCTTTAAGGAGGGGTAAGAACATGGTCGTCGCAACCACATTCCGGGTTCGGGAGTCGGTTACGTGAGGGGAAGGTACGCGCACCCCCTCACGTCCGTTGTACTCAACGGGAACCTCTTGATTCGAATCGCGATACTCGCTAGCTAAGCTTATCTATTTTCTTCTCAAAAATAAGTGCGAAACGATAAGATAAAAGGGGAAAGATGCTAAGGGAAAATGGAGGTGGTTTTAGGATAGGGTTCTCGGCAAGGTCATCGCGACCTCGGGCCTACGTATGCTCATTCGGACGAGAATGAGGAATCAAAGCAATCGTAGTTCGACTACGGGAAAAGGTGGAAAAAAAAGTATGCTCGCCAAGATCATCGCAATCTTGTGCCTACGTATCTTTACTCGGACGAGAATAAAGAATCAGAGCAGTCGTAGTTCGTGGTACGCCCACGAAACAAGGGTAAAGTTCGGTTGGTTTAGATGACGATTACTTGAACTTAAGAAAGATTCCTTGGGCCCAAGTAATCGGGAGAGTGAGTCAAAGATTTGGCTCTCTCTCTTTTTAATCTAAGGTGGTTGAGTTTTAAAAGAGGCGTCAATTGCTCACACACGAGTAAGAGAACTCGCACCCAAACAATCGAAGGAAGATCAAAGACTTGAACCCCCATTTTTCACCTTGAAAGAGTTTCGATAGTTGTTAGTCGTTTTGAGGTTTGATTATGAAAATTCGCTTGACGTGGGATCAAGGGTTTATTGTATGCGCTTGGTTATTTTGAAAAGGATATGATTTAAAAGAAGAGGTGTCAATTGCTCACACACGAGTAAGAGAACTCGCACCCAAACAATCGAAGGAAGATCAAAGACTTGAACCCCCATTTTTCACCTTAAAAAAGTTGCGATATTTGTAAACTGTTTTTTGAAGTTTGATTATGAAAATCCGCTTGACGTTGGATCAAGGGTTTATTTGTGAAAAGAGTTTGATTTGAAAAAAAGGACTTAGTTTAGAGGTTGATTTGAAAATGGGCTCGACGACGAATCGAGGGTTTGGTCGAAAAGGGTTTGTTTGAAAATGGCTCGACGACGAATTGAGAATTTGGTTTGAAAATGGGTTGTTTGAAAAATGTCTCGACAACGAATCGAGGTTTTAGTTTGAAAATGGGTTGCCTATGCTAGTCCCTAGGGGTGCTCCTAGTAAACAAACCACAATCAAAACAATATTAAGTGCGTACATCAGAATGGGGGAGGGATACATGTAAATTACAAGTGTTGACAGAAATAAATGGTCTCATTGTAAGGTAGCCCAAGAGGAATCCGTGTGTGTGCAAAGTGTCCTAAACTAAACCTTGAATATGCGTCGAGCAAGTGGATAATCATAACCAACAGTCCATTAAATGATTGTTTTTAGGTTTTGATATTTTTAGTGTTTTTTATTAAAGGTGAGTAAAATGAAATGGATATGAATATGGATACAATATGATGATAATATTTACAACAATAATATAATATAAAATGGACAAGATATAATATGGATATAAAATAGGTCTCGTCTTAATCGCGATTTAATCGGTAAATTGATAATCGGATTTTTGACCTTCATTGACCCAAATGAAAATAAAAGAATATAAAATGACAAAAAGGAAATTAAATCGAAAATATGGATACAAAGTATAAAGGTCTCACCTTTATCGAGATTTAATCGAGAAATCGATATATCGATCGATATTTGGTTTTCATTGACCCAAAATGAATAAAAATAATAAAAATGAAATAAAATCGAAAAGGTGAATACAAAGAGTAAAGGTCTCACCTTTATCGAGATTTAATCGAGAAATCGATAAATCGATCGATATTTGGTTTTCATCGACCCAAAATAAATAAAAATAATAGGAAAATAATGGAAATGAAATAAAATCGAAATAAAAATTAAATATGCCTCATATAAATCAAGATTTAATCGATTTGAGAAAATCAACCTTAATCAAGATATTTTTGATATCATTGGCCCATAAAATAAAATCGAAAAGAAAATCAAAGATGACGTTAAAATGAAATGGAAATCGAAAGAGAAAGATTTAAAAAAACATTGAAAATGGATTCCAAAATATTTTGTATCAAAATCTAAAATAAACATCAAAGCAATCTAAAAAAATATTAAGATAGAAAGATGAGGGGTGAATATTGACAAAGAGGATCATATGGGCTTAAGCCCATCTCCCCAAAAACTAAGTTACTAAAAAAAACTATCAGCATTTCTTAATCAAGTAAAACCTAAAAGAACTAAGCAAATGAAAAAGAAACAAAGTCCAATAAACAACTCGGATGAATAGAAAGAGTTAAGAGCAACAACATCAGATGTGACAGGTTCTTACAAAAATCAAAGAAGAACCACACAACTACACGATACAATCAATTCCACCCTTTATTCGCGCGATTTATCTCTCACATCGTCGAAGCTATCTAATTCAGGTTTGTGTTTTGTGCGACTCACTCAATCTCTCCTCACCTCCTTCGTTCTGTTCTGATGCGTGGGTTTGAATCACTCCCTTCTTCTTTATTTTCTAATTCAGTGTAGAAAAATGGTTTTGGGTTTTGTTGTGAAGGTTGAGTGGGTGTGTTTCTCTTTTGCTTATTCACCTTCGGATCCAGTTTGGGTTCATCTCTTAACTTCTGGTTTGTTCTGTTTGGGTGTGAAACGAGATGTGGTTTTGTGGGGAAATGGTTGGAGAAGGTGGGTTTAAGGGTTTGAAGGAGGGTTGTTAATGGTGAGAAGAAGGGGATGTGCGGGTTTGAAGCAGAAGAAAGTTTGTTGTCTTTTGATGTTCAGATGAAGGAAGAATATTTGTAATGGTTGGAGGAAAGGAAGAGAATGAGAGGAGTCCGAACCAAATTTGGTGAAGAGAATTTTTGAAGGTGATGAATGGTCTTTAAAATGAATTAGAGCAGAGAGATTATGAAGGGTTCATTTTCTTCTTTTTATTCCGTTGTTGTTGTACCATTTATTGAAGGTTGCAGCAGGTTATGGAGTGTTGTGGATAGGTTTCATGGTACGGTTTGTTATTCACCATTTTGATGCTACAGATTTTGTTCGTTTGTGAGGGCAAGGTTTGGCATGATTTTGGGCAAGGCGTGTGGTAGGTTTTTGCGTTGTGAGTAGCAGAGGGATTTTGTAATTTTGGTGTAAGGACTTGGATAGCAGGTTTTATTGGTTGGTGTTGTTCAATTGTTTTCATTGCAGGTAGAGAACAGGTTTTGGTTGTGGTTGTGTAGGGGCTGGTACGGTTTAGCAGGTTGGTAAGGTTGAGAAAAAAAATGTGTGTGGTTTGTGAATTCGTACGGGTGTAAATTGGAAAGAACTTTTTGTAACAAAAAAAGTGTAATGGGCTTTTGACTTCATGGCCTTTTTGAATTGTAACCATTCTTAGTTGTGAATTTTGTATGAGAAAGGGATAAAAATAAGAAAAGTCAATAGAATTTAAAATAAAAATAGAAATTTAAATTGGGAAATGAAGTGAATAAAGATGATAAAAAAATGGATTGGATTAGAACACAGAAAGAGGGTTTGATTAGTGAATGGATATTGAAATTGGTTTGGAAAATGGATAATAATGGATAATGGTTTTGGATATTTAATTGGATAAATGATAAAAATGGTTAAAAAGCAGATATGGTTTAAAATAAAAAAGGATAAGAAATAAAAGAGAGATAAAGTTGAAGATAACATATTTTTTGGATTTTTTCTGAATACTTGTCAGTGAGTGGATGCACCGATGAAAACTATAAATAGGTAGGACAAATTTGGGGTATGACAATATTGTACTGTGCTGGACCGTGTTGGTTTTTCTGTTTGCTGGGATGGGTGTTCTGAGAGATAAGCCCATTACACAGGCTTGAGAGTACATGTAGGATTAGAGTGGAAAGTAGTGTGGCCTACGTAGCATTTTGGTACGTATGGTTTACACAAAATCCACAACCAGACGAGGTTTTCTTGGGAGATGTTCTGATTTGCGCGTCTTGTGCATTTCGGGGTGTTAACCTAGAAAGCTGTCGACTCTGGCGACCATTCCCGAGGACTCAGTTGCGGCACACCTCCCGAGATGTGATAATGGCAGACCATAAATGGAAAACCCATTACACATTCTTGATCCGAGGACCCAATGTTGGGAACTAGCTATAGGATATCCTTTTTTAGGGGAATCAGTTGAGGCCTCCTCGATTAGTGATGATGCCAAACCAGAAATGGTGAACGTATCATCATTTCTCGACCTGAGAGTCTGTGATATTGAGGATCCTTGCCCTTCTAGTACCCACATGTGAGAATGGGTAGGTGTTTGCAGGTTTGCAGGCAACCATAACCTCCCACAAACCTGGTTTTCTGGTATTATCACACAAAAAGGGAATATTCATCCTACTATATTCAGATGGTTCTTTTTCATAGTTCTATGATATTCTCAGATCTACACTGACACTATTCACAGTCCAGCACAGACACGTGGCACTCTGATACCATGCCTTTTGCATTGCATTATCCTATCATAACATTCATGTTTATCATTTCCAGTTGCTCATTTTACCTCTGATTCCAGTCAATGGGTACGACGGAGACGAATGCTAAGAGGAAGAATAATGTCGCTTACAGATTTCCAGAGCCAACATTGGATCTACTTCACAATGTGATAGCCATGGCTGACCCGGGTGTTCTTATCACCTTCCAAAGGAAATATGGGAGATTGGTGAAAATGGTCCGTAACATTACAAAGTATGAGCATGATGCTCTCCACACATTGCTGCAGTTCTATGAGTCGTCGTTGAGATGCTTTGTCTTCCCGGAGTATATCTTGATGCCTACGTTGGAGTAGTTTTCATTCATCCTAGATATCTCAGTCAAATCAACAGTACCATTTTTTTCGGGAGATCACTCTAGCATAGAAGAAATTGCAACTGCCTTACAGGTGGAACAATCGGTGCTGAAGAGAAATGTTGCTAATAAGAATGGAGTTAAGGGTTTTCACTTGGAGTTTCTTGCCAACCAAGCTCAAGAGTGTGCTAACGCCAAGAATTGGGAAGTCTACAATTCTATCCTGGCCTTGTGTATCTACGGTATCGTTTTGTTTCCTAACCAACATTACTTTGTGAATATGCATGCAGTAAGAGTTTTTGGCTTGAAAAATCCGGTTCCTACTCTGTTGGGTGATTTCTACCACTCCGTGCATTTTAAGAATGAGAAGAGAAGATGAGGACAGGTCAACTGCTGCACTCCACTTTTATCCAACTGGTTTTTGAAGCATTTACCTCAGACGGGCGCCTTTGTAGATACGAGGGATTCTCTAAAGTAGTCTAAACGGATAATGGGATTGGCTGCTGATAATATTGTTTGGTTTGACCAACAGTTGCGAGGAATAGAGATTATTACCAGCTGTGGGAATTTTCTGAATGTGCCTTTAATCGGCAGGAAAGGGGGAATTAATTATAACCATATCCTGGCTATCAGGCAATTTGGATATGCCTCAAGGAACCCTCCTGAAGACCAACATATGGAAGAGTCCTTGTTCTTTAATGGGAGTGAAGATACAGAGGTGCTGAGGAAGGCTGTGCACGCTTGGGGGCACATCCATAAGACTGGGAAGACTGTTTTTGGAAAGGGTGATTGTAGAGCCTATTCGCAGTATACAGAGTGGATCCAAAGGAAGGTTGAAGAAGTTCTCTTGCCTTTTTCACGTGAGCTACCTTTGTATCCAGTGACGCAGGAACAACCTACCACAGTGGCCATTGAGGAATTCGACAAATTGCAGAATTTGGTGAAAGAGCTTAGCGGAGAGAATTCTGATATGAGCAGCCGGCTTCAAGACGCATTACATACCAACAAAGAATTGGAGCGCAAAGCCCAAGATGCAGAAAATCTCTTAGCAGCAAGAGAAAAAGGTTTTGCCGACAGGGCCCGGCATTACCAAAAAGTTAATATGGCTGTTGAAACTTTTGCTCTAACTCATAAGCAGACTAAACAGTCTTTGGCCCAAACAAAAGCCAAGCTCGCCAAACTTCAGCAAGCATGGGACGAAGTTAGAATCGAGAATGCAGAGCTGCGAGAGCAACTAAAAATCAGAGATGATGAACTCCGGAGAGCATATGAACAATGAAGAAAGCATCGTGAAGACTCCGGTAAAAGCCAAGAGCAGCTGGAGAAGGTTAAAGATTAGTTGAAAGCTTCCAAGAAGCAATTTGAAGATGTTGTGGCAGAGATGGAACTCAAGAGGCGAGCTGGTGTGAAAAAGCCTAGGCAGGTGAGTGATGACGAAGCTCTGTTGATGCACATGGATTCATTAGCCGAAGCTCTGAAGAAGAGGGACATTTTTATCAAAGAAATGATTGAAAGGCCAAATCATCAGTGCACCAGAATACTCTTTGAAGACATCAAGTACTCTAGCGTGAAGCTGAAAGATTTGGAGCTGAATGATTAATAAGTTTCCTCTTTATTTTACTAGTGCAGTTTTGTTGGTGTACTATGGTTACCATCAGGCTTGTTGATGGAACCAGTTTCTTGATGTATTTCCAGTTTGCAAACTCGTTGTAGAATACTTTAGCACTTTTCTGGTTTTTTGTTAAATTCAAATGAATGGTTTATTCGGAAATGGTTCCTTGGCAGTGCTCTATTCACAAGCACGTTATCACAGCATGTTATCAGAGCATATTGCTTCTCAAAGAATTTCTCTCAAAAATATCTGTATATTGCTCAGCTTCTTGTGATTAAGATTGGAATCAGGGTGTAAAACGCCTTGGGAATGAAAAACATGGCATATGCATACATTTCATAACATATCATTTTGCATAACAGGTACTCGTCTCAGGGAGTTTCTAACCTTTATTTGGTTGCAAGAAGAATAGCTGATCTCAACATTCATCGCTACGCAACTCGACAAAATCAAGCCAGAATCATGGAACAGGTGCAGGCAGAACTCGCTGAAATGAAGACCCGTATGAAGCAGTTCATGAACCTTATGCAGGGCATAGTCCAGGGGCAGCAAGATTTGAGAACTACAATTCAAAGGTTGGAAGTGGAAATCCACAATGCTAATCCTCCTGGCGGAGTGAATGTTAATCCTCCTGGCAGGCGGCAGTTAATCCTCCTGGCAGAGCGGCAGTTAATCCTCCTGTCGGAGCAGCAGCTGATCCTCCTGGCGGAGTTCCTGGTGGCGTTGGCCATATCAATCATCAATATGTGGAGGACCATCAAGATGATCAGTTCTCTGTGCTGAATGCTGACATGGGGGTTCATAATGATGGTAATGACAGAAGGTATGAAGAATTGGCTGAGAAGGTAAGAGCTATAGAATGTCAAAACTCCATGGGAATTAATGTTGCTGACATGGGGCTGGTGCAAGGGGTGAGGATCCCTCCAAAGTTTAAGCCCTAACGTTTGACAAGTATAATGGCAGTACCTGTCCTAAGACTTACATTCAGGCATATTTCAGGAAGATTTCGGCATATTCTGACGATGAAAAGCTGTGGATGTACTTCTTTCAGGATAGCCTGTCAGGAGCTTCTTTGGAATGGTACATGAAGCTGGAAAGAGATTATATCAGGAACTGGAGGGATTTGGGCGATGCTTTCTTGAAACAATATCAGTATAATATTGACATGGCCCCTAATCGTACCCAATTGCAGAATATGACACAGGATCCGAAGGAAGGTTTCAAACAATACGCCCAAAGGTGGCGTGAGCTGGCAGCTCGAGTACAACCCCGGATGATGGAAAGGGAAATGGATGATATGTTCATGAATACTTTACGGGGCCCATATTTGGATCGCTTGGCTAGATGTCCATCCATTGGGTTCTCTGACATTGTGATAGCAGGAGATAGAATTGAAAATCTGTTGAAATTGGGGAAAATTCAAGATGGAAGCAGGGCAAGCTCTTCCAATGCAAAAAGGCTTTTCGGAAATGGCTCGAAGAAACGTGAAGGTGAAACTAGTGCTGCCTATGGACATGGGGGCGAAGGTAAAGGACGTCAGGGCGCATACCATCAAGCAGCAGCTGTAACTATTCTAATTCCGGCTGCCGAATCTTAGCCACAATCTCAAAGACAATACCAACTGAGGCATAGATTGAGTGATCGCCACTTTGACACTTTACCTATGACATATGCCCAGATGTTGCAGAATTTGCTCCGCTTAAAGTTGGTACAGTTGAGAACGCTGGCACCACCAACAGGCAGACTACCTATTCGTTATGATGCAAATGTGAAGTGTGAATTTCATTCAGGTGCGCCCGGCCACCATATAGAGAACTGCAAAGCTTTTAAGCACGTAGTTCAGGACCTGGTTGATTCGAAAGCTATCAACTTCGCTCCTAATCCCAATGTGATTCAAAACCCCATGCCCCCGCATGGCGGACCAAAGGTCAATGCAATAGAAGAGGACAGAGGCTTGAGTCTGGTGTCAGATGTCAACAAAGTCAGAACATCTTTGGGAATCGTGAAAAAGCGTTTGTTCAAAGGGGGTGTGTTCCCTGGTTGTCTGGAAAATTTCTCAGAATGTTTGACAGCGATGAATGGTTGTGATGAACTGAGGAAGGGCCTTCAGAAGTTGATAGACGAGGGTTGTTTACAGTTTTATCAAATGAGAAAGAAGGATGATACAGTCTCGACAATTACCATTTACTTTACTCCGGCAGAGATTCCCGTGCATACGCCAGTACAGGTCCCTGTGCCTGAGCAGTTAGCCCCTGTGACTATAACTGTTCTGGGTCCTATGTCATATGAAAGTACAAAGGCAATCCCATGGCATTATGGAGTTGATGTTTATTATCAAGGGAAGAAATAGGAAGTGGAGGTTCCCAAGGAAACTGGTTCAAGTGTGGGGAATGTAGGAGGAATGGGTGGTTTTATCCGTAGCAGAAGGCTCTTTGCTCCACAGACGCTCCGAAATGATGATGCTGAAACTTCAGGGAAAGCTAAAGGCAAGCAGGTATTAAGTGAAGAGCCCGTGCCGAGGGCAGAGCCCGGTAATTCCTTTGAAAAAGGCGTTGAAGAGTTTATGAGGATTATCTGAATGAGCGATTACAAAATAGTGGATCACCTGCACTAAACTCCCTCCAAGATCTCTATCTTGTCATTACTGTTATATTCTGAGGCATATCGCAACGCCCTGCTGAAGATTTTAAATATGGCGTACGTCCCACAGGAGATATCGGTGAACCAGCTCGAGGGTGTTATTGCCCATGTCAACGCCAGCAATGGGTTGGGGTTCACTGATTTTGATCTAACGCCGGAGGGAAGAAATCATAATAAAGCTCTCCACATCTCCATGGAGTGCAAAGGGGAAGTTTTGTCCCATGTGTTGGTAGATACTGGCTCGTCCCTGAATGTGCTTCCGAAGAAGGCTTTGGCAAAGTTGGATGTTGAGGGGGTTATACTCCGGCCATGTGATTTAGTTGTGTACGCTTTTGACGGCTCTAAAAGATCGGTTTTTGGGGAGGTAGAGTTGCCTGTGAAGATTCGACCCCAAGTGTTTAATACGGTTTTCTATGTGATGGAAATCCAGCCAGCTTATAGCTGCTTGCTAGGGCACCCGTGGATACATGCTGTAGGGGCCGTCTCGTCAACACTCCACCAGAAGATAAAGTTTGTCATGGATGGTCAGGTTGTCACTGTATGTGGAGAGGAGGAGATATTTATCAGCCATCTATCATCATTCAAATATGTGGAAATGGACGGCGAGATTCACGAAACTCTTTGTCAGGCATTCGAAATAGTGAATATTGAGAATGACACTCCTGCCAAGGAAACAAAAGCGGGAACTTCTATAGTTTCTTACAAACAGGCTCTCGAAGTAGTACAATCAGGACATGCTGAAGGTTGGGGCCAGTTGATTGAGGTGCCTGTTATTGAAGATAAGTGGGGAATTGGTTATCAGCCTACTCAAGCTACGCAGCCAGAAGGCCAAAAGCGTCTGGGACCTATCATGTTTTCTAGTGGGGGAATCATCAACCCCGGTCAAGTCTTTGCTACAACTAAAGACCAGGGGGACAACGATTACGGCATGGACAATTGGGTGCGCCCATATGTCCCAGAGCAGAAGCTGAACAACTGGTTCTCTGAAGACCTCATTCAAGTCACCCTGCAAAAAGAGTAATTTTCTTTGTTTTTTCATGTTGCATGTAAAATCCTAGGCTCTGCCCAAGGCCTAGTGATTTCATTGTAGGGCCACATTTGTTTCATATGCAAGTTTATCATTAATAAAAGGACGTTTTTTGTATTCAAAAATTATGTTCCCTGTCTTTCATTTTGCACTTTTCATTTTAAATAAAAGTGGCAATGTTTTCTCCATAGTTTGTTTTCTTTCTTTTCAAAAAGCTTTTTCTGAATAAAGCATGAATCATCATTCATGCAGAAACAGTCCTTCGGATTCTGTTGATAACGGTTCTACTATGGCTCGATATGACTTTGATAATCCGATTTACCAAGCTGAAAAGGGGGATGAGGAAGATTGTGAACTTGCCAAAGAATTGGCCAGATTATTGAAACAGGAGGAAAGAGCTATTCAACCTCATCAAGAGTCATTAGAAGTCATCAACCTTGGCACCGAGGACGTAAAGAAAGAGGTTAAAATAGAGGCAAGCCTAGCAGAGAATGTGAAGAAAGAGCTGATTGAGATGTTGCGCGAATACGTAGATATCTTTGCCTGGTCTTATCAAGATATGCCGGGGTTGGATACAGACATTGTTGTGCACAGGTTGCCTCTCAAAGAAGGTTGCTCCCCCGTTAAACAAAAGCTCAGAAGAACTAAACCAGAAATGGCCATTAAGATCAAAGAAGAGGTGCAGAAACAGTTGGATGCAGGTTTCTTGGCCGTCACCAGCTACCCACCATGGGTTACGAACATTGTCCCGGTACCTAAGAAAGATGGTAAGGTTCGGATGTATGTTGACTACCGTGATTTAAATCGAGCAAGTTCGAAAGATGACTTTCCACTACCTCACATTGATGTGTTGGTAGATAATACAGCTCAATTCTTGGTATTTTCCTTCATGGATGGCTTTTCCGGTTATAATCAGATTAAAATGGAACCGGAAGATATGGAGAAAACAACATTTGTTACCCCGTGGGGCACGTTATGCTATAAGGTGATGCCTTTTGGTCTGAAAAACGTAGGGGCAACTTATCAGCGTGCTATGGTGACACTCTTTCATGACATGTTTCATAAAGAGATTGAGGTTTATGTTGATGATATGATTGCTAAGTCGCAGACTGAGGAAGAGCACTTAGTGAATCTGAAAAAGCTTTTTGAACGGTTGAGACAGTTCAGACTGAGGCTGAACCCCAATAAGTGTACTTTCGGGGTGAGATCTGGTAAGCTGTTGGGCTTTATTGTCAGTGAAAGAGGAATCGAGGTTGATCCAGCAAAAGTAAAAGCAATACAAGTTATGCCCGAGCCAAGAACAGAAAAGCAAGTTCGCGGTTTCTTAGGGAGATTAAACTACATTGCTAGATTCATCTCTCATCTTATAGCCACTTGCGAGCCAATATTCAAGTTGTTGAGAAAATATCAATCAATTCGTTGGAATGATGATTGCCAGAGGGCATTTGACAAAATAAAAGAGTATTTGCATAAGCCTCCGATTCTTATGCCTCCAGTTCCAGGGAGACCACTGATAATGTATATGTCTGTACGGGAAAATTCGATGGGTTGTGTTCTCGGTCAACAAGACGAGACAGGTAGGAAAGAACATGCCATATACTACTTGAGCAAGAAATTCACAGATTGCAAGTCTAGATACTCAATGCGTGAGAAGACATGTTGTGCACTTGCATGGGCTGCTAAGCGTTTAAGACAATATATGCTGACTCACACAACTCTACTGATATCAAAGATGGATCCAGTAAAGTACATTTTTGAAAAGCCAGCTCTCACCGGAAGGGTTGCCCGTTGGCAGATGGTGTTGACAGAGTATGACATACAATATACATCCCAAAAAGCCATAAAGGGTAGTATTTTGTCTGACTATCTCGCTGAGCAACCAATTGATGATTATCAGCCAATGAAGTTTGAGTTCCCTGATGAAGACATCATGTACTTGAAAATGAAATATTGTGACGAGCCACTAGTTGATGAAGGACCGGATCCTGATGACAAGTGGAAATTGATGTTTGACGGGGTTGTTAATGTGAATGGCAGTGGCGTTGGGGCAGTTCTCATAACTCCGAAAGGTTCCCATATACCCTTCACTGCCAGACTAACTTTTGATGTCACCAACAACGAAGCGGAATACGAAGCCTGCATTATGGGTATTGAAGAAGCCATTGATTTAAGGGTCAAGACTCTTGATGTATTTTGGGACTCTGTTCTAGTGATCAATCAGGTCAACGGAGATTGGCACACCCATCAACCCAACTTGATCCCTTACAGAGATTATGCGAGAAGGTTGTTGACTTTCTTCAAAACAGTAAAGTTGTATTATGTACCTCGCGATGAGAATTAAATGGAGGACGCTTTGGCAACGTTATCTTCTATGATTCAAGTGAATTGGTGGAATCATATACCCAAAATTGATGTGATGCGGCTTGATAGACCTGCTCATGTGTTTGCAGCCGATACAGCGACCGATGATAAACCTTGGTATCATGATATCAAGTGTTTCTTGGAGAGTCAAGAGTATCCGGCTGGGGCATCCAATAATGACAAGAAGACACTGAGAAGATTGGCGGGCAGTTTCTTCTTAAATGAAGATGGCGTATTATACAAAAGAAATTTTGACATGGTCTTGCTCATATGCGTGGATAGACACGAAGCAGGCATGTTGATGCAAGAAGTGCACGAAGGTTCTTTTGGTACCCATGCTGGTGGACAAGCCATGGCAAAGAAATTATTACGAGCCGGTTATTACTGGATGACCATGGAGGCTGATTGTTTCAAATATGCTCGAAAATGCCACAAGTGCTAGATTTACACTGATAAAGTGCATGTGCCACCAAATCCTTTAAACGTGATGAGTTACCCTTGGCCCTTTGCCATGTGGGGCATTGATATGATTGGGAAGATTGAGTCCACCGCCTCTAATGGACATCGCTTTATTCTGGTGGCCATTGATTACTTCACCAAGTGGGTGGAAGCTGCTTCGTTTGCAAATGTCACCAAGCAGGTGGTTGTCCGGTTTATCAAGAAAGAGATTATTTGTCGATATGGGGTGCCCGAAAGGATAATCACTGACAATGGGTCTTAATAATAAAATGATGCAAGAGCTATGCTAGAGCTTTAAAATTGAACATCACAATTCTTCTCTGTACCGCCCAAAGATGAATGGTTTCGTCGAGATAGCCAATAAAAACATCAAGAAAATTGTGCAAAAGATGGTCGTGACGTACAAGGATTGGCATGAGATGTTGCCCTTCGCTTTGCATGGGTACCGTACATCAGTACGTACGTCTACTAGGGCAACCCCGTTTTCCCTTGTGTATGGTATGGAAGCGGTCTTACCGGTCGAAGTCGAGATTCCTTCTCTGAGGGTCATGATGGATGTTAAGCTTGATGAGGCTGAATGGGTTCGAACGAGGTTCAAAGAGTAGAGTCTCATAGAAGAAAGGTGATTAGCAGCAATATGCCATGGGCAACTGTATCAGAGAAGGATGAAACGGGCATTCAATCAGAAAATGCGTCCTCGGAATTATCAAACAGGTGACTTGGTATTGAAAAGGATTCTTCCTCTTAATACGGATCACAGGGGCAAGTGGACTCGGAATTATGAAGGTCCATATGTTGTCAAGAAGGTTTTCTCGAGTGGAGCCTTGATGCTTACAACTATGGATGGTGAGGATTTTCCGTCGCCTGTGAACTCAGACGTAGTTAAATAATACTTCGCATAAATGGACCCGCTGGACAGTAAAAAGAGAGTCCAGGCAAAAAAGGGCATCCCGACGAACCATAAAAAAAACAAAAAAAAAGGAAAAAAGGTTCGGGCAAAAGTTAGGGCTAAAATAAAAAATAAGAGAGTACACCCGGTAAGTTGAAAACCCGAAAGGGCAACTTAGGTAAAAATGGGTATCCCGGTGGATTGAAAACCCACAAAGGGCGATCCAGGCAGGAGAGGGATTTAGCGAAAGGCTGCGATCTGAGTAATCGGTACCTTGTCTCATTTCAACAAGAGGTATTCCGAAGGATAGGAATCGGCCAATCATCCCCCGCGAAAAGCGAAGCACTTGGAGAGTCTTGAAGACGTACGAACCATAGCAGGATTGAAACTCGATGGATTTCTGTTTTCCACATTGCCATTAGGATAGTTTCTTTTCTCTTGTAAGCAATTACCTCTTTCCAGGAATTGCCTCTTGAAGTAAACGCCTATCTGCGAGCTTTTCAATTAATAAAATTTTCTTTATTCAAAATATCCATTTCTTGTGTTTTCTAGTACAGTTTGTTTTGATTGCAAAAAACGTCCGAGTTTTGATAAACATTGCATTTGAAAACATTGAGGTCTTACAATGACATGCGTGCAAAAGAAAACAATTAAAATTGCTTCAAATGCCAGGTGTTCTTGGGCGATGAATTCAAAACCCAGTAATACCCTGGGGCATGTGTGTACACCCTTTTGTTTGCAGGTGTTAAGGTTCATTGATTAGCCCGTCAAGAACATGTGATGTCTTCAGTGTCTCTCCCAGACGGACTTAAATAACAGTTCTCCCCAAGCCGAAGCGGTTACCTCAACAGGAATTTTCTTCCTTGAAATTGTCATCCCTAGTAGGAACATGGTTGATCTCAGTCCCTTAGCAGGTATTTCCTTCCTCAGCAAGAGTTCGTTTGATCTCAATTCCCCAGCAGCCAAGTCAAAAAGTTGTCATTTCCCCAGCGGAGTTCTATGGTTATAGTTATTCCCCAAGCATACTGGTTCAGATGATGCCTCCCCAGCAAGGTCATCATTCCTTACAGTAATCTCAACAGATTTGCCAGTTCATAGCCCAGATTAGGAGATCAGGTCATTTTGTTTTCCCCAACATGAGTTGCAAACACGAGGACAATTCAGTTTGCTACCCTCAGCAGAGTTGCCTTCTTTTCCTCAGCATTTATTTTGTTGAAGAACCCCCTTGCATTTTGCATATAGTATTCATTGTATCCTCAAAAACGCGTAGCATTTCCATCCAAGATGGAGCATGACGCCATGGAAAAATTCAAACATATGCACGTGAAGCATAAGCCAGTTTTGGTACCTCGCGCAAGAGCCCAAATTGTTTCTCTTCTATCAGATTGACAAAACCAAAAAGAATGCCTCATTCACTCCCCAACGGACATTTCAAAAGCAATATCAGGGTTTCACCACTTTTCTCCCCACAGAGTTCCATCTTTTGGTTTGTAGATCTTTTGATCTTACGTTTCAACCGTATCTCTTAGGAACCATTCCGGATAGGTTTCCTTCCGCCATTCCCGATAGACACCTTCTATGTTTTGAACCTTAGTCATTCCCGATAGACGTATAGGTCAACCTTATTTCTTAGGAGCCATTCCAGATAGGTTTTCAACTTTAGCCATTCCGAACAAACGACCCTTTTGAGTTTTAAACCTAGTCGTTCCCAACTGGCCCATTTACCGTTCCCGACAGGTAAGCCATAGGTTTTCAACTTTAGCCGTTCCCGACAGGCGACCCTTCGAGTTTTAAACCTAGCCGTTCCCGACTGGCCCATTTACCGTTCCCGACAGGTAAGCCATAGGTTTTCAACTTTAGCCATTCCCGACAGGCGACCCTTTGAGTTTTAAACCTAGTTGTTCCCGACTGGCCCATTTATCGTTCCCGACAGGTAAGCAATAGGTTTTCAACTTTAGTCGTTCCTGACAGGCGACCCTTTGAGTTTTAAACCTAGTCGTTCCCCACTGGCCCATTTACCGTTCCCGACAGGTAAGCAATAGGTTTTCAACTTTAGCCGTTCCCGACAGGCGACCCATTGAGTTTTAAACCTAGCCGTTCCCGACTGGCCCATTTACCATTCCCGGCAGGTAAGCAATAGGTTTTCAACTTTAGCCATTCCCGACAGGCGACCCTTTGAGTTTTAAACCTAGCCGTTCCCGACTGGCCCATTTACCGTTCCCGACAGGTAAGCAATAGGTTTTCAACTTTAGCCGTTCCCGACAGGTACCCTTTGAGTTTTAAATCTAGTTGTTCTCGACTGGCCCATTTACCGTTCCCGACAGGTAAGCAATAGGTTTTCAACTTTAGTCGTTCCTGACAGGCGACCCTTTGAGTTTTAAACCTAGTCGTTCCCGACTGGCCCATTTACCATTCCCGACAGGTAAGCAATAGGTTTTCAACTTTAGCCGTTCCCGACAGGCGCCCTTTTTATGTTTTAAACTTAGCCATTCCCGACAGGCGTATTTCAGCTGTTCCCGATAGGTATACTATAAGTTTTAAACTCCAGCCGTTCCTGACGGGCGAAACTCCAGCTGTTCCCGACAGGCACAACATTAGCCGTTCCCGACAGGCAAACTTTAGTCGTTCCCAACAGGCGTACTATAATCTTTAGACCTTAGCCGTTCCCGACAGGTGACCTTTGAACTTCATTTGTTCCAAACTCTTTTTCACCAGCATCCATCACCACAACTGCTGTGTTTGTCATATATCCATTCCTTTTACTCACAGAGTGCAAATTTTCTGGTTATTTTTTGTATTCAATCCCTATGTACCTTGAATTTATGACAGTCGTTGCTCTCATCCCTTCAGGTCCACAGTTGATTGAATAGGAGCAGCTATAATACCTCAAAATTTGCCCTCTTATCTCTCTCCAATAATTGGCTTATGTTTCATTCATTTGCATTTCATAATAGGCCATACCTAAAAGCATACCCATCATTGGTTGCAAGGCATGGGATCATGTACCTCAAGGTATGGACGGTTCAAAGTCAAAGGATAAAAAAATCAAACTTCTCCAAATAAGTCACAAGGGCTCCTCATATCTCAATTCATCTCATTTGAGTCCCCAAGGTATCACAAGATGAGAATCCAACAAAGGATTGAAGCAGTACATCATCTCCTAGCATGGATGCCCAAAATTAGGGTTTTGGAATTGTGAAGTATAACACCCCAATGGGCAAGATCTTTGAGCTTTTATCATCTCCAAGTGGCATATATCATCTTTGTTAGAGAGGATACACATCATACTCAGAGGAATTTGGATTTGGAGGATGTGTTGATTTCTCATAGACTGAGGGGTCAAAATTAGGGTTTGCCATAAAATCAGTTTATTTCTGATTTTTTGGGCAAGACTTGATTCCATGATATTCTACATGTCCTCAAGGGTCTTAGGATGAAGAATTTTCCATCAATTTGATTTGGAAGGGTTTCAATTGATCAATTGATTGAGAATTAGGAGAATTGGGGAAAAGTCAACTGTGTAAAGGAAAAAGTCAACTCTTGACTTTTTGAGGTCAAATTCATGTTCCTCGTGTCAAATATGATTATTGGTGGGGGTTTGATCAAGAAATAATGAAAGATTCATCAAAAATCAAGAAGTGTGCAAAGTTGCCAAAAATATAAATTAGGGTTTCTATTTATGGCAAGTTTTGGCAAGGTGAGAGGTCAACTTTAAGGCTTTCTTTCTCCATGCTCCAAGAATCAAATGGCAGGGCTAGGGAGGCCTATCAAAAGTTCACATTCTAAGCTTCAAAACCATAGCATGAACTCCTCCATTGGATCAAAATTAAAGGAGTTATGATTGATTAGAGTTGGAGGTTTGTAGGGCATTTTTGACCAGCCAGGCAAGTGATGGGCGAGCCAGCACACAGTCATATCATCAAACACTTGGTGTGCATATTGGGCCCATGTTCAAAGACAAATTTATTCATGATAGAGGTTCCAAATGGAAAAAAATTCAACATGACTTTTGTTCATCTCCATCTCCTCTTCAATTTTGGCGTTGAAAAATTTTTCATTTGATCAACCTATTGAGAGATATATTGAGGCAAAGTTGGGTGTTTCCAACTGGTTCACTCCCATGTACATGGCTAGGCACGGGCAAGACAAGACACATAGGTAACTCAGTTGCAACCAAGCATGTTCATCATCACTTTTAAGTACTTTAGAGGTGTTATTTCAATTCATTTTGAACATCAATCTTGTTCTACTCACTGCCCTCTTTCCAAATCATACTTGGCCATGCCATTTCACTCCATGTTCATGAAGTTATCATGCTCCAAAGATCACATCATGCTAGCAGTTTCCTTCCACACCAAGCCAATTAGAACCTGTTACATTTTGCTCTTTTCATACATCAGTCATGACATGTCCAAAGCATTGCCATAATTAACCAAACACACGCCCTGCACATATTACATGGTCATATACACTTTACCACCTTTGTCCAAACAAGAGAATAAGAAACTTTCTTGAGAAGTTTCAGCTGATGCAATACACCATCATCATCACCATTCAATTTTAATCCAAGTCACCACCATAACACTCCATGTTCTTCCCACACTTAAGCAAAGCCACTCAACCCGTGCTTTCTTCCACTCACTCTCATTTCAATTCATCTTAACTCAGCCACTCTAATCATGGTTCTAACTATTAACCAAGGTGGTTAACATTTAACCACACCTATATAAGAAACCTCTAACAGAATCTAACCAACTTTTGGCTCATTCTTCAATTGGCTCTAACCTCTGAATCTCTCTCTCAAGGCTTTTTCTCATAGCTTCATTATTCTCTCTCTGCAAGAATCAAGCTCTCTCCATCTTCATCTTGAACCATTCATCCATGGAGTAAGGAAAGAAGCAAGTTGCTGCATCCAATTTTCTCCATCTTCATCAACCAGTTTTGAGCAATGGGAAGTTTCTCTTGCCTTTATTTGGCCACGAACTACTCCAAGAATCAAGTGTTCTACATCTAGCTTTCTTGCAATAGAAGACTCAGCAAGTTCAGGTTCCATTTCTCAAACATTTCTCAATCTTTCTCCATGCGATTTTAAGTTGTTTTAAGCCTATTTTGTCGGTTTTGGAGCTCAATAGGAGCAATGTAACATCCGGCTAGTTGATAGGCACTTTAGGTGCTTAGTGGAAATTTCTAGGGCAATTTGTTGTGCTTTGATTTGCATTGTATGTGAACTTTCTGTGAATTTTATTGGTGGATTTCTACATGAGGAGAAGATCAGTTTGGGGTATGATTTGTGGATTTCTGTGATGGTTGATCATTGTGCATGGCGGAGACTCACCGGAGAAGACGGCCGTAGTCTTTTCCGGCCACCTGAAAGTTCGGCTGAGTGAAACCCTAACTCCATGCTCAGATTAAAACCCAGTAGTTGGATGATTCTTATCTAACATCCACAAGCCTGCCAGCGCATTAATGAACCATGTGTTGCTCACCAGCCTCTTTTTTCTGATTTGATTTTATTTTTGTGCTCATGTGTGTGTGGTGTATGTTTGTTTATCATATGCTTGCATCTTGTTCACATGATCTGGCTATTTCCTTAATAATCATGTGTTGACTTGATCGTATGGCTCTGGTTGAGTCAATAATTTGACTGATTTCCATAGTATAGACCTATCTGTGAGTGTGTATTTGGACTCGACCTCGCTTGCTATTCGCACCCTCCTACTTAAGCCCAAGTGCTTTTTGAACTGATTATTTGCTAATGTAGCACCCCCCCTGACTCACTTCATTTTATTTTTATTTTCTTTTGCATAGTTGTTCCATTCTGAATTTTTAAAATTAGTTCCAAGATTCAGAAAATTCCATAAAAATTCATGAAGCATCTAAATACGTTTAAATAATTTTTATCATGTTATTTTCTGATTTCATCATGTTTTGGCATATTTTCATGAATATTCTTTTATTTTCTTTTGTATGTGCATTAAACCATGACCTATGCTATATTGTGGAATTTTTTGACATAGCTGTGTACTGAATTTTTGCTTAATAATTGGTGCATGCATTAGTGATCTGATGAGGCTTGGTGTGCATTTTTCATAGATTTTTAGGTCATTTCCTTGTTGACTTTTGAGTGGGATATTTGAGCTACTTGTTTGCATGAATTGTATAACATTGTGAGACACCATTGAGCATGAATATTAATGTTGATTGAGCCATACTTTTGCAGCTTGTTTACACACTGATTGGGCCTCAACTTGATTGCCTTTTCTCAATTTTATCACCATCTTAGCATAACTTGTTGGATTGCATGAAAGCATGTTTACTTGTGTGAATATTAGAGAACATGTGCTTAGGTATTGTTGTGTATTGGATGCAATTCCTTTTTGACCAATCTTGGGATCTTTTGATACATGTTATGTCAAAATTATAGGTCACTTTTATCCTATTATAGGTCATTCAAAGTCCACTTTTACATGGCTTGGGTACATTGGCTTAACTTGGAATATTGTGTGAGCTTGTGCATACTTATATGCTTCTCTTTGATCACTTGTTTGCTAAATACTTACATGATCTTGTGCATCCATGAAAACTTGACTTACTTTCTGTTTTAGATCATCTCTAGTCATACATGTTGGATTCATAACTTCATTTCACTTAATTGAATTCACATGACCTCAATTTAGCTTCATTGGTTCAACTTGTGCTAGTTTTCATTGTTTGTGTAATGTGCTTTTACTTGATGCTTCATTCCATTAACCATGATCCCATATGACCCTGATATGTGCATACACTTGTAAATACTCAATTGACTCATAAAAATGCTCATTTGTTTCATGCATTCTTACTTTGGTATGTCATCCCCAAATTGAACAATTGTTTGTTAATGTTGTGTGTACCTTATATGATATATGTCTTCCATTTCTTTTAGGTTTTGCATGAGACCTATTAGAGGTCAATATCCTCTGACTTTGACATGTCTAACCTACTCTTGAATCATTCTAACTTCATCTATCTCCATTCATTTCATAGGTCATCTATACTTGGCAATTTTGGTTGTGTTTTGCCCTTAACTTTTAACAAGTAATGACATGAGTTGTGTATGAACATTATAGGTCTTTCATTTTGATTTCAACTTCATTTAAAGTGTGATATGCTACTTACTTGGATGCTCATGCATGATCCATTTCACTTACATGACTTCTTTTGGTTTGTTTTAGCTAGTGTGTGCATAGTTTGAACTTGTATGAACTAGTTTGTGCTTCTTCTTCAATATGCTTCAATGTGAGACTTGTGTAGACTTTGTGCTTACATTCTTGGCCTTTAAACATCATGTTAAGTGTCTTGAGTTACTGACTTGAATTCATAGGGTATGTTCTTTTTCTTTTTTTCATTTCCATCTTACTTGCATTACAAGTATGCATCATTATTGAACTTCAATTATTGTTTGTTCTCTTCTCTTGGCTCTATTTCTTTTAATGCTTACATCCATGACTTGTATGGTCATTTGTTGACATTCATATACCTTCTTAAGTATCATTTAATTCTGACATTGATGCTTATATGTACATTCATCCGTATTCATGATTCATTTGCATTCATATTACATTGTTGTTGTTTCACTTGCATTTGTGTGATTTGTTTCAACATAGTTTGCCATTGTTTGTTTTCATATGACATGTTTACATTAGTATGGTACCTTAACATGTACATGCTGACTTTGAATGTCCCTCAACCATTAGGTCCTTGCTCTTTTGGTCTGAATTTTACTTTCTTCTTCATTTGTCTTCTTAAAGCAAATAGTTGTGTTTTGTTTAGCTTCTTTTACTTGAATTCATTACTTGTGATTGATTATACACTAACCTTTTGTGTAGGGGTAGAGGTAAGATAGTTGAACATGTGGATGGTTATCCATGTTCATCTCTTCTTTTATCTCTCATCTCTATTACTTACCATTTATCTTTTGTGAATAGCATGACATAATGCTTGATTTGTGTAGAACTTTCTCACATCCCTTAGGGATCCTAGCTCATCCTTAATTTTTGATTAAGGTGAGGTAGGATAAGCATTAGATAGTGCTATCCCTCTCTTATTTTAGACTTAGGTGGTTCCTATTACCTCACATAACCATAGGATCTCCATGCATGATGACTTTAGGGTAACTAGTCCCCCACTTAGACTTTTCCTTTCTTCCTTTGAGTTTCTCATTTCTCACCTCAAAACAAAAAGTAAAAACATCTAATAAAGGATTAACATGTATTGCACATGAGCCTTGCATGTGGGAAATAAGATAGTGGAGGATCTTCTTTCACTTTCTTAGAGTGTTTAGCGTACGTCCCATCTTGGGTCGATATGTGAGGCATTCGATCCTATGTCATAGACTTTAATGCAATATGTGGTATAAACACAAAAATAATCAAAACACTTCTTCTTAAAAGACAAAAAAAACTCTTCTCATCTTCCTCACTTCATTCGTAAATGATGCGTCACTTCCGTTCTACCGCAAACAGGTAAATGCCTAAGACTCCGTACAACGAGCTGCGACACCTAACTACTGGAACGCGAACCTCGGCGTCTTCCGTTAAAAAACACAAAAAAAGCAAAATTGACCCGTAGGTCGAACTATGTCGCTCTGATTCTCGCGTGCGAGCGGGATACGTAGGCAGGAGATCGTGCGAGATCTCTCCGAGCATAATCCTTTCACCCTTCCCCAAAACCGTAGTCCGAACTACGTTGACTCTGACTTTCCCATTGCACGAGGGAATACGTAGGCCTAGGACTCCGAGGATGTCCTACCGAGTCTCTTCTTTTCCTTTTCTTCCCCGTTTCTTCGTTCATTCCCGTACCTGTTCCTTTTCCTTTCCAGTAGCAGTGGAGATTCAGATGACGACACCCTTTGATCGAGACAGCAAGCGTGGATCCCATCGAGTACGATGGACGCGATGGGGTGCTAATACCTTCCCTTCCCGTAACCGACTCCCTTACCCGTTTCTCTTGGTCGCGAGACCATGCTTTTTTCCTTCCTTTCAGGTTTACACAGTGTTTCCTTTCCCTCTCTCGGGATAAATACACATTGCTGGCGACTCTGTTTCCGCGCCACTTTCCTGTTTGTACTTGGATGAAAATCTCGGGAGTGACATTAGCAACCTCTTTTGGTTCAATACCCTTCTTTGTTGGTCATGTGATGTTTGTTCAGTCAATACCAACACCCCTTTTGGGTTATGACCTTCGATCAGTCCTACACCCATTCTTCTGGTTGATTACAGCTTTCTCTGTTAAAACCAATGCTTCTCTATCCCCACAGAGTGGCAATCCTTGTTTTCCTCAGTTAACTGTTTTTTATCAAGTAACATACCGATGTCTCCTTAGAGTCAAACACCTTCCCTTGGGTCAGCACTCTCTCTTTTGGTTTATCACAGTCCGTCTGTTGACACCAACGTCATTTCCCCGCCAGGGTCTTACTCTTTTTCTTCGGTTAACCACTGCCAGCCAGTTAATATACCGAGTTCCTTCTTTCTCTTGGTTTTGACACCATCCGTTTGTTTGTTTCCCAGTAGGGTTGCTTACCCTCTGTTCCTAGCAGTTCTTCATTTTTTTCCCCAGAGGAGTCCTTTCTGTTCTTTTTGCTCTTACTTTCTTGGTTTCGACACCAATCCTCTTTGTTATCCCCAGTGGAGTTCCTTTCATTCTTTGTTTTGACACCATCCCTTTTATAGTTTCTTGTGCAATCTCTCTTACTGTTCGGTTTTCCCCAGTAGAGTTTTCTTTCACTCTTACTCTTGGTTTTTTGACACCACCTATCTCTTTCTTGTTTTGTTTTCTGTTTGGTTCCCCAAACTACGGAAGCTCTGATTCTGGATTCGTTCGAATATCAGATACGTAGGCACGAGATCGCGATGATCTTGGCAAGCACACTTCCACCCTTCCTTCCTTCTTTCCTTCTTCCTTCCTCTCTGTCCCCTGGTTCCATGAATTACGATGCTCTGATTTCCTCATTGCACTGTGAGGGTACGTAGGCACGAGGGCCCCAATCCTCCGCGAGCACTTTCCTTTATTTCTTTCTTTCCCCTTTCTCTTCTCTCTCCTTTTCTTTTAGCTAGAAGCCTTTAGATAGATAACCCATCCAAGCCTATAAGCAAGTGAAATGGTTCCCGTCGAGTACGACGGATGCGTAAGGTGCTAGTATCTTCCTTTCGCATAACCGACCCCCGTTCCCGTTTCTCTTCCCCTTGGGTTTTATCGGTATTTTCCCTGTCCTTTGGGACTAAATAAAGTTCGGTGCCGACTCTGTGTTATCTTTCAGTGTGTGATTCACTCAGGATGTAAACCAGCCAACTTCAGGAGTCTTGGCACTTTTAGCTTCTTTAGGTTTGGCATGGCTACATGTAGATTCTTGGACTTGGGAGGCTTGGGGATCAGATCATTCTCCTTTTGTTTCATCCTCAGATGTGTCTAAATGGATGACAAGGCTTGGAGTTGTCCAAATTTTCTAAATCGAGCAAATGCACAAAATCTGCCTTGCTTAGGACAGTTGGAAATGGTGATTTTGAGGGATTCATATCTCCTTGCTCAGGTTGAGTTATAGGAGGCTTTTGTGCTTTTTAGAAAGCCCTCAAATGATACAAAACATGTGTGATCGTAGTTTGTTTTGAAACTATTTGGATCCCAATGAAAAATCATCATGAACATTGATGTTCAAGGCTGGTAACTTAGGCAAAATTTCACTAAGTGTTGGAAAAAGTGTCATTTTCATGTTTTTGTTATTTTGATCACTCTGTAACTCAAAATCCATAAAGAATTAGAGTTGGAGGTAGTTGAAGCTTTTGTAGATTGTAGCAAGACCTACAAATCCAGCTTTGGATCACCCAAAATGGTTGCTTGGAACTCAAGTTATGGTCCTTCGAAGTTGGTACCAAAACCATTTTTATTCCATAACTTACAAAAATTTTGGTTTCTCAAGGTTGCCCCTTTTGCAAGAAACCTCACTTTTCTTGATTTGTCTTGATGGATGATGATCAATATCATACATTAACATTACTTTTGACTTTGGGGAACCATATTTGTGAAAAATTCCAAAAAGTCAAACTTAATTTTGTGCACGGTTGATTTTTTATCGGATGAAATCCAAACTGTGCGATCCTTTGTGAAATCAAGTCCTTGCCCTAAATCAAACCTAATGGAGGGATTCCATAGGTGTTATAGGGTATATTGAATCATGTCCCAAGGTTTGGGAGCATGTCTTGGTCAAAAGTCAAAGATACAGTTGACTTTTCCCTCGAAACCCTAATTGTGGTCAAGATGAAATTGAAACTTGTGAATCAAGCTTCTTGGATCAATCCCTTTTTATAAATGGATCAATATGGTGTATTTGAGGCCCTCAAATCATGTCTTAAGGTATTGGCTCATGTATTGCATCAAAAGTCAACTTAGGGGTGAATTAGGTCAAGAAACCCTAATTCCTGATTTTTGGTGAATGCATCCCCTGAGGTTAAATTGACTTGATGATTGGGTTTATGAGGTTCCTTAGAGTATCTTGGGTTGTGCTTTGAAGCATTGACTCATGCCCAAAGGAAAGATTCCATCTGGAGGCCTCAGTCAACCAAAAACCCTAATTTGGTGACGCTGGCGATCTTGAGGCTTGATCCACTTGGAATGTTTCAACTTTGTGCTTGATTCTTGATGTGGGAGTCCTCTTGATTAGGGATGGAAAACAAACCCGAACCCGCCCGCACCCGTCCGGCCCGCCCCGAAATTAACGGAGACAATATGATTTAATTGGGTGCGGGTGCGGGTGCAGGGGAAACCCGGTTCTTAACTACGGGTGCGGGTGCGGGGCCGGGAAGACACTAAGACCCGCCCGCACCCACACCCACCCCCGGATAATGCATTTTATTTTAATTTCATTAATTTACTTATTTTAATATTCATTTTAATTATATTTTTAATTAAATTATTATTACCCTTATTGCAATTAAAAATAATCAAATTAATACTCATTTACTAATTAAAATTTTAATTAAATAATTAATTAATTTATTAAAATAATAAAATATTTAATTAAATTATCAATTTTTATTGCAATTAAAAAGAAATTAATTTTTTGCGGGTGGGGGCGGGGCGGGTGCGGGTGCACCCGTTCTCCACTGAGGGCGGGTCTGGGCAGTAAATTTTTACCCCCGGTTGGGTTTGGGGGCGGGGGCAGGTGTGTTACATGGAGGCGGGAGCGGGTGTGGGTATAGTTAAACCCGCCCCCGACGCGCCTCGTTGCCATCCCTACTCTTGATCCCTTGTGGGTGTTTAAGAGGTTAGACAAGTTGAAGATCATGTCATTTCTTGAATGATCCTTTGTCTAAGTACTCTGAGAGGGCTTAAAACCCTAATTTTTTATTGTGGTGAATGCCCAACCATCTTTGAGGAGATTGATGAGGCATGGAAGTATATCCATATTGTGGTAATGATCTTCACAATGATGGGAAATCTTGGTGGTCAAAATATGGGGTATGACACTTCATGACATCACCCTTATAAAGGAAATTATGGCATTGCAGGATTCCACACATCCTAGTTAAAGTAATTTCACTTTATAATCAATTTCTCAACACTTGTGATGAATAGGTTAGATTTTCTCCCTTTAGAGATGACAAATTCTCTCTCAGTCACCCTTTAGCTTCAATCTTGGGATTTGAACAAGACACAAATACAAAATAGCTTCAATCTTGTGTTTTGAACAAGACACTAATCATCTTTCCTCCCATAGAAATAGGAGGAACTACGATTGCTCTGATTTCCCATGTTATCTTTACGGGAATACGTAGGCATAAGATTGCGAAATCTTAGCAAGCACACAAATCAAAAACTTTAGGTCCAGTACCTTCCCAAAAAACAACGAAAAACCCGAAAACAACAAAAACACTCTCTCAACACTACCAAAGAAGAAACTTTCCCAACCCATGACAGATAAACACAAGAAACCATTTAAAGATAACAGAGAAATATGTAATGCAAATTCTATGGATAACCATATATACACTGGGTGATTGACAACTTCCCTTTGTATAACCTGACCCCGACCCCCCAATCTCATTTGTTAAAGAAAACATTTGCGTGCAAGGTTAGTTTTAGATATCTTCCCTTTCCTTTCCATCTTCATAGGATAAATAAGAAATCAGAAAGTAGCACCCAATTCCAACCATTGCAGTACGGTGGTCGCGTCACCGACAAAAATTGCACGCTACACCATCCCATTAAGGATTACAACCCCTTTCCAAATATTGAAGAAGACATCACCATGTCCAAAGTGGCCTCTGCTTTGGATATTCCTATTGACATTGTGGTAGCTAATTGGTCAGATAAAAGAGGGTTCTTGAGGAAACTCTTGGAGGAACAAGCATGGAAATGTGTTAAAAAAAGAGAAGTGGGTGGCTTGTGGATATATTTTGGAGCTTCTTGTGTAGAAGCAAGCTTCACTCACATTGAGTTTTGATGAAGATAACACAACAAGCTCTCTACAAAGATAATGTGCAAAAAGAAAGAGAATCAAGATACATAAAGTACAAGAAGCTCAAGTTCAAGAAAATATCCTAAGTACTATCAAGTTGAATCAATTAGCTTCAAGTGTTCAAGTTTCATGAAGATCAAAGGTTGAACAAAGGTATATCAATGTCATTTAAATGAGTATACAAGTGGTCACATGTCTTGCATCTTGCATATCTTTGATCTAGTGCATTGCAAAGCTTTTATGGAAAGTTCACATTATTTTCTAAACTTTTTCTTGAAAAATCAGCACTGTTAATCGATTAACATGTGGGGTTAACCGATTAACCAGTTCAAAATTTGAATATTTTCTAACGTTACAGGAGTGTTAACCGATTAACCTATAGGGTTAACCGATTAACACTGCTACTGTATGCGAAAAATGGTGACTTTTCATAGAAATGTGCATTGCCTTCTCATCTCTTTTCATTCTTTTGCTGCATAGTTCACATACCTTTTTGTAGGGGTGTGTTACACATATTTAAACACTTCAATTTCTGATTTAACACTCACCTCCTAACAATTTCATAATCAAAAATTCACTCAGACTTTCATATTTCAAAATTTTGTTCAAGTGTCCATTCAAACAATTTTCTTGGGAGAAACTTCTGCATATCTTTCATAAAATATCATTGTTTCATCTCATTCTTGTCAAGAACACTTGTATACATTATTTGAGTGATATTGTCTCAAAGGAGAAGATCAATTATCAAGATTGATATCAACATACTATCAAGACATAATCTTATTATCAAGAATATTTTTCTGTTTTACCTTGTTGTCCAGGACTGTTGGAAACAAGTGAGTGTTTTGAAGAGGATTGTTCTTCATACACTTAGTTACCTATAGGTTAGATAGTAAGCATCACTATTGGTGTGATTAGGCTATACAATAATTCTAAACTATAGTTAACTCTCTTTCGTGTTGAAGGAGGAGTGGAGTACTCTCGGGCTGTGAGGGGAACCACTATAATTCTCTTGTGTCATTTTTCCTTTCCGCACTTTACTTTCCAGCACTTATCATAAAACGGAAAAATAACCAAGAAACGGTAAAAAGATCGAAGAAATTTTTTAAGAGCCTAATTCGCCCCCCTCTTAGGTGCATTTACACTTACAATTGGCATCAGAGCAGGTGATGGGTAACCTGTTCCTATTCGATTCAGATGGCTTCTGCAAACAAGGATCTTGTATTCAAAGACGGTGGTTGTAGCAACAAGCCTCCTTTGTTTTCTGGCCAATACTTCGACTTCTGGAAAATCCGTATGAAGGCATATTTAGAAGCACAAGGAAGTGATATATGGGAGGCTGTTCAAAATGGTCCTTTTATTCCTACAACGGTTTTCAACAGAGTTGGTTCGCCAAAACCACAAGCATCATGGGATGAGGATGATAAGAAAAAGGTTCTCTATGACAAAAAGGCAATAAATATTTTACAAAGTGCACTTGGAATGGATGAGTTCTTCCGCGTCTCAACATGTACAACGACCAAGCAAATATGGGACACTCATGTAGAAACTCACGAAGGAACCGCCGAAGTCAAAAGATCCAGATTGAATACTTTAAGTCAAGAATACGAGTTATTCAGAATGCAACCAGGAGAATCAATCCTTGACTTGCAGAAAATATTCGTGCATTTGACAAATCACTTGAATGCACTTGATAAGACACTAACAAATGATGAACTTAATCTTAAAGTGCTTAGGTCTTTAACAAGAGAGTGGCAACCCAAAGTGACGGCGATTTTCGAGAAGAAAAGTTTATCAACAATGACATCCGCTACTCTATTCGGAAAGCTTCAAGAATATGAGACGGAACTTGGACTATTGGAGAAACGTGAGAACCAAGAAAAGAAATCCAAGAGCATTGCCTAAAAAGTTGAATCTAAAGTTGTGAAGAAAGAAGACAATCCCGAAGAGGACGAAAACTTTATGCTCCTTGTAAAAAGACTAGGAAAATACTTCAGTGCAAAAAATAATATTGGAAACTCTAGTTTCACAAGAAGAAAGAAGTCCTCAAAGAACAAAGAAAAAGAAGCATCAACATCCAATGGAGACATTATATGCTATGAATGTGGAAAGCAAGGCCACGTCAAACCGGAATGTCCCAAACTCGCAAAGAATCGTAACAACAAAGGAAAGAAGGATTACAAAAAGAAAGCCTACATTGCTTGGGATGACAACGAAATAAGTTCTTCATCGGACTTCGATAGTGATCAAAGCGCAAATCTAGCATTGATGGCATCACATCATTCCGACAATGAAGACGATGAGGTTAGTAGTAACTTTTCAATTTATGATAATAATGCTCAAGGAGCAATTGATGAACTTTTAAGTGAATGCAAAATTCTATATAAAACCATCTCATCTCAAAAGAAACAAATATCAATCTTGGAAGAAAATATTGAGAAAATCGAAAATAAGTTCAAAGATGATAAAGAAGAATTAATCAAGAATTTTGCATGCACTAAATGTGAGTCACTTGCTTTTCAAATAGTTCAATTGAAAAGAGTCCTAGAAAGATATGAGAAAGGAAAAATTGGATTGGAACATGTTCTTAGTAGTCAAAGATACTCAAATGATAAAAGTGGTCTAGGTTACTCAAGATTCTCTAAACAAACTTCTAACAAGACCATTTTTGTAAAAGCTAAAGAACAAATTCCTTTAGAGAAAAGTGACAAGCCTAAAATGGTTCAACAATATAACAAAAGGAAAAGAAATAATAAGAAGAAGTCTTATAATAAGAAGAAATCTTATCCCCTAGATATAAAAGCAACTTTGAGCCTACTTGTTTCTATTGTGGTATTAAAGGTCATACTCCTAATGCATGTTATATTAGAAACTTTAGTGTTGCTCAAGGCCATTATGTATGGGTCAAGAAAGGAACTAACTTTGAAGAACCCAAGGCAATTTGGGTACCTAATAAAACGTAACTCTTTTTTGGAGGTATGCTTGAAGACCTCTTCAAATCAATGGTATCTTGATAGTGGATGTTCAAGGCACATGACGGGTGACTTAAGCAAATTTTCACATCTAACGCTTAAGGCCAAAGGATATGTTACTTATGGTGACAACAACAAAGGAAGAATCCTTGGCGTAGGCATCATTGGTTCACCGCCTTCAACAACTATAGAAGATGTCCTATATGTGGAAGGTCTAAAGCATAGTCTCCTTAGCATTAGCCAATTGTGTGACCGAGGTTTCAAAGTCAACTTCACTAAAGATGAATGTTTGATTGAAAACAAAGTTACTCATGAAGTTATGCTAAAAGGTAAAAGAGTTAATAACATATTTTTAATTTCCTTAGATAACTTGTCTTTGAATGTTAGGTGTCTCTTGGCAAACAACAATGAATCATGGTTATGGCATAAGAGGTTTGCTCATATTCATATGGAGCACTTGAATAAGTTGATCAAGCATGACTTAGTCATTGGATTGCCGAAGATCAAATTCATCAAAGATGGGTTGTGTGGCGCTGGCCAAAAAGGAAAGAAAACCAAATTAAATTTCACATCCAAGAATGTGGTGTCCACAACTAGGCCACTACAATTGTTGCACATGGATCTCTTTGGTCCATCGAGAACAAAAAGCTTCGGAGGTAATGTCTATGCATTAGTTATTGTTGATGATTTCTCTAGATATACTTGGACATTGTTTTTAGTGCAGAAAAGTGATGCTTTCAAAGCCTTCAAGAAGTATGCAAAACAAATACAAAATGAGAAGTCTCTTACAATTGCCTCCATTAGAAGCGACCATGGTGGAGAATTCCAAAATGCCTCATTTGAAGAATTTTGTAAAGAACATGGAATCTCACACAATTTCTCCGCACCAAGAACTCCACAACAAAATGGTGTCGTAGAAAGGAAAAATAGATCATTGGTGGAACTTGCAAGGACAATGCTAAGTGATTCAAATCTTCCTAAGTATTTTTGGGCGGATTCGGTGAGCACGGCATGTTTTGTAAGTAACCGCGTCAATATTAGACCTATTCTTAAGAAGACCCCTTATGAACTTTTCAAAGGGAGAAAACCAAATATTTCTTTCTTTCATGTTTTCGGGTGCAAATGCTTTGTCCTAAACAACGACAAAGAAAACCTTGGTAAGTTTGACGAGAAATCCGATGAAGGTATTTTTCTCGGCTACTCTCTCTCTAGTAAGGCATTTAGAATTTATAATAAAAGAACTTTAACTATAGAAGAATCTATGCATGTCAAATTTTATGAATCTAACCCCTCGAAAGAGGATATTTTTGTTTGTGATAATGATGATGATCTTGTAGAAATTCACAAAGAAGATACTTCTAAAGACTTCATTGAAAATCTAGAAGAAAAACAAGAAGAACATCATGATGAACCGATTCAACAAAAGTCAATCAACAATGATCTACCAAAAGAATGGAGAACACATAGGGATCACCCTATCGACAAAGTCATCGGAGACATAAGTCAAGGTGTAGCAACAAGACTAAATCTCAAGGATGCATGCTTGAATATGGCGTTCGTTTCTCAAATAGAACCCTCCAAAGTTAATGAAGCTCTTGAAGATGATCAATAGATCATTTCCATGCAAGAAGAGTTAAACCAATTTGAAAGAAATCAAGTTTGGGAACTTGTCCCTAAACCAAACGATAAACATATCATCGGAACAAGATGGGTATTTAAGAACAAACTTGACGAAAATGGAATTATTGTTCGTAACAAAGCAAGATTGGTGGCTCAAGGGTACAATCAAGAAGAAGGAATTGACTTTGAAGAAACATTCGCTCCGGTTGCAAGGTTAGAAGCTATTCGTCTATTACTTGCTTATGCTTGTTCAATGAATTTTCAGTTATTTCAAATGGATGTCAAAAGCGCCTTCCTAAACGGATATATCAACGAAGAAGTCTATGTCAAACAACCTCTGGGTTTTGAAGACTTCAAGCATCCTTCACATGTATACAAGTTGAAGAAAGCTCTCTATGGTTTAAAACAAGCACCAAGGGCATGGTATGATCGTCTAAGTAATTTCTTATGAGAAAAGGGTTTTAAAAAAGGCAAGGTAGACAAGACTTTGTTCATTAAGAGGATAAAGAATAATACCTTACTTGTTCAAGTGTACGTGGACGACATTATCTTTGGTTCAACAAACAAACAACTATGTGAAGAATTTGCTTCAATGATGCAAGGCGAGTTTGAAATGTCTATGATGGGAAAAATGAATTATTTCCTTGGATTACAAATCAAGCAACAAAAGGACGGAATCTTCATCAACCAATCGAAGTATTGCAAAGAATTATTAAAGAGATTTGATATGGATGGTTGTAAAGCTATGTCAACACCAATGGGATCCGGAACCTACATTGATCAAGACGAATCGAAAACATCGGTTGATATTACGAAGTATCGAGGTATGATTGGTTCTTTATTATATTTGACGGCAAGCCGTCCTGACATAATGTTTAGTGTATGTTTATGTGCTCGCTTCCAAGCAAATCCAAAGGAGTCACATCTCACGGCGGTCAAAAGAATCATGAAGTATCTCAAGGGAACGACAAATGTTGGCTTATGGTATCCTAAAGGTAGTGTTTGTACTTTAATCGGTTATTCTGATGCGGATTATGCAGGTTGTAAAACAGATAGAAAAAGCACGAGTGGAACATGTCACATCCTCGGAAATGCACTAGTTTCGTGGTCTTGTAAGAAACAAGCATGCGTTTCACTCAGTACGGCCAAAGCAGAGTACATAGCAGCTGGTAGTTGTTGTGCACAAAACCTTTGGTTAAAGCAACAATTAAGCGACTACGGAATTGATCTTGGTTGCATTCCTCTCCGGTGCGACAACACAAGTGCAATCAACATTACGAAGAATCCCGTCATGCACTCAAGGACCAAACACATTGATATTCGACATCATTTTCTTCGTGATCATGTGTTTAAAGGCGATGTCGAAGTGACGTTTGTTGATACTCATAACCAACTAGCAGATATCTTCACCATACCACTCGCAAAAGAATCATTCTACAAAATTAGGCGAGAACTTGGTATCTTGGATGAAGGTGATATCTAAACACATCTTTAAATTATTATTCATCAAGTTATTTTCATCAAAAATTTGGCTAAATATATATGTTACCATGATATAATCTGAGTATTTTTGTGTTGCACATGTTTTTCCTTAAGTTTCATACTTGTTACCTTTTATTATTGTGAAATTTTTTATTCTGTTAATCGGTTAACCCAGGGAGTTAATCGATTAACATCTGTAGCCTTTAATATTTGTGGAAATTTTGATTCGATTAACACCTGTACCCACTCAGTTTTGGTTCAAATTTCACATTAAAAACCCACTACATTTTCAACCCACTATAAAGCATTCTCATTCTCAACTCTATTTCAACCACTCCTCACCCAAATCCGAAAATCCCTCTCTCAAAACCTAAAAGCTTCAAACTTCATCCATGGCTCCTTTGAAGAAGGGAAAGGGAAAAATGCCAGCAAGTAGCTCAGCAGAACATGAGGAGGATACTCAAATGGAAACAATCAAGAAAAGAAGAATGGATTTCAAAGTCCGGGTTCGTCAACTCCTTCCGGTAAAATATGTCAATCTCTTAGATTTTAAGGCTCCTTTCTTTGATTTTCCAAATCTGTTGAAAGTTCAGAAAATAGACAAGTTTGTTTCTGATAAAGGTAAATGTTATACTGATTTGGTTAAGGCTTTTACGAACACAATGTCTATTAATTTGGATATAAATGAACAACATATACTGAGAGCGGTTGTTAGAAACTGTGAGATTATTGAGAATTTGGCAGGAGTAGCTGCGTCGCTGAAAATTCCATATTCCGGATATTTTCTTCGCAAAGGTGTTACCTTCACGGATGGTCCTTGGGCTGAATTTAACAAGATGGAATACTACTACAACATTTGTAGATTTCCAAGAGAAGTTGTTGTTGCTGGACAACGTACAGCCCGTACACTTCGTTATGCTTCGAATTTGTCGGTCAACGATCGGATGTTACACTATGTTATCTGCTATGTATTAATTCCAAAGGACTCTAACCATGCTCAAATCAGTGATCTTGAGATGCAGATGCTGTTTGTAATCAAGAATAAGATCAAGATCAATTGGATCTTAACCATGATGTATCATTTGAAGCAACAAATCTCTTTGTCCACCCGGTTCCCGTATGGTCGCCTCATTTCAAGGATTTTAGAAAACACGGATTTGGACCTCAATAGGGAACCGGCTACTATTCCAAAGCAATTCGTGAATGAAATCAATAAGACAACTATTGTGAGGAACACCGGTATTGTGGAAACTAGTCCTGGAAGTGGAACATACAAATATGTTGAAGAAGAATCTACTCCTTCCTCCTATCCTATTCCCGAAGGTGGCATTACAAATGAGTTTCTCTACATAACTATGATGAATCAACATAGAGAAACCACCCGGGCAATTACTTCTCTTCACAAGCTTGTGTTGGATTCAAAAAATCAGCATGAAGATGAAGATGGTGATGATAATGAGGATGGAAGTGAAGAAGGTGAAGAAGGAAGTGAGGAGGTGTCTGATGAAGAATGAAGTCTTTGCACCATGTTTTCATATTATTATGTCTTTTAAAAATTATGTTTTATGTCTTGTGTTTCGTACTTCAGATTTTATGTTTTGATCGTTTGTGTTGAATAGTGTGTACCGTACTTCAATTTCGGGTTTGTTAATGTATGTGTGTTTGTTGGTTTATATGTGTGTGGTTACTATATATGTATATATGTTAAGTATGAACTGTCATTATTTTGGAATCCTCTTCCTTTTTGCTAATGACAAAGGGGGAGAAGGATTGGTTTCTCTAACAGTTTTTGTGCAAAAAAATTTTACCCTTATGAATTTAGGGGGAGCTCCACTTTAGGGGGAGAATCAAACTTAGAGAAACATCAAGTCTAAAGATTCAATCTTTCAATGGATTGGTTGTCATCATCAAAAAGGGGGAGATTGTAGAAGCAAGCTTCACTCACATTGAGTTTTGATGAAGACAACACAACAAGCTCTCTACAAAGATAATGTGCAAAAAGAAAGAGAATCAAGATACATAAAGTACAAGAAGCTCAAGTTCAAGAAAATATCCTAAGTACTATCAAGTTGAATCAATTAGCTTCAAATGTTCAAGTTTCATGAAGATCAAAGGTTGAACAAAGGTATATCAATGTCATTTAAATGAGTATACAAGCGGTCACATGTCTTGCATCTTGCATATCTTTGATCTAGTGCATTGCAAAGCTTTTATGGAAAGTTCACATTATTTTCTAAACTTTTTCTTGAAAAATCAACACTGTTAATCGATTAACATGTGGGGTTAACCGATTAACCAGTTCAAAATTTGAATATTTTCTAACGTTACAGGAGTGTTAACCGATTAACCTATAGGGTTAACCGATTAACACTGCTACTGTATGCGAAAAATGGTGACTTTTCATAGAAATGTGCATTGCCTTCTCATCTCTTTTCATTCCTTTGTTGCATAGTTCACATACCTTTTTGTAGGGGTGTGTTACACATATTTAAACACTTCAATTTCTGATTTAACACTCACCTCCTAACAATTTCATAATCAAAAATTCACTCAGACTTTCATATTTCAAAATTTTGTTCAAGTGTCCATTCAAACAATTTTCTTGGGAGAAACTTCTGCATATCTTTCATAAAATATCATTGTTTCATCTCATTCTTGTCAAGAACACTTGTATACATGGTTTGAGTGATATTGTCTCAAAGAAGAAGATCAATTATCAAGATTGACATAATCTTATTATCAAGAATATTTTTCTGTTTTACCTTGTTGTCCAGGACTGTTGGAAACAAGTGAGTGTTTTGAAGAGGATTGTTCTTCATACACTTAGTTACCTATAGGTTAGATAGTAAGCATCACTATTGGTGTGATTAGGTTGTACAATAATTCTAAACTATAGTGAACTCTCTTTCGTGTTGAAGGAGGAGTGGAGTACTCTCGGGCTGTGAGGGGAACCACTATAATTCTCTTGTGTCATTTTTCCTTTCTGCACTTTACTTTCCTGCACTTATCATAAAACGGAAAAATAACCAACAACCGGTAAAAAGATCGAAGAAATGTTTTAAGAGCCTAATTCACCCCCCCCCCCCTCTTAGGTGCATTTACACTTACATCTTGTTCATGGAATTGTGTTGTTCCCAAATGTGGAGAAGTTTGTAGATCATTCAGCGGTGTAGATTTTCTTGGTTAGCAATCCTGTTCCTTTCTTATTGGCAGATTTCTACCATACTTTTCATACTCGTCATGAAAAGAAAGGTGAAACATTCCTTTGTTTTGATCCATTGTTGCATATGTGGATGAGGATGCATATGCCTAAAAAATGTTCTTTTGTAGCTAGGAAACTCTTATGGTCTCAAAGGTTTGCCTCACTCACTGCTGATGACATCATTTGGTACAAGAGGGATTGGAACATTAAGAGTATAGTTCTCAATTATGGAGGATTTCTTAATGTATCTTTGGTAGGGATTCATGGTTGCATCAACTACAACCCCGTGCTACTCAAGAGGCATCTTGGACTTTCCATCGATGGCCCTCCCGGAGAAAAGAATCTAGTGCATTTTGTTATTAATGATGTCCCTCCCATAAATCCTGACGTGAGAAGAATAAGGAGTGCATGGACGAAAGTTATTAGAAGTAATCCAGATGTGAAGAAGAACACTAATGCTAGAGAAGCATATGTTAGATGGGTGAAGGAGAGGGCTCAAATTGCTAAATTCACTTTATTCTTTGACTCATCAGCCTTTCCCCCGATGCCAGAACCTAGGCCAATTTTAACCGAAGACGTGGACAAGCATAATAACTAAATCAAGGAGCTTGAACTGAAGAATGTGTAACTACAAGTCCAACTCGGTCAAACCAAGCAGAAGAGCGGAGTTTGGGAAGATAAGAGTAAGGAATTGAAAGAAAAGGTTGAAAGCAGTAGGAAAAGGATCAGAGATGAAGAGGATAAGAGGAACTGGATTAGAGGCGCTCTTGTGGGAGCCAATGCTGATCTGGATTACCACAATGACGAATTAAGTTGAGCAAAGCTCATGATCTGAGACTTGAAAAGGATGTGGAGACCTCTAATTGGAAGAAAAGGGATTCTAGGATTGGCTACAAAGTGTAAATCCAAGAACTGAAGAATGCCCTCCAAGGTCAAAAGGACAGTCTAGCACTAGAGAGGTTAGAAAAGGAAAAGAATCATCGAGACTACCTTCGTGAAAAGTACCAACTAGACAGAGCTATTGAAAAAATCCAAGATTTGAGGTCTGGAGAAGCTTATCAAGATCTAGTGAATGCATGCGCTTATTGGATGAATAATTACAAAGGGAGTGAAGATGTTGTAGGTGAAAGGGGTATTGTTATTGCTAACCTTCAGGCCATGTACTCCAAATGGAAGTAGAAATTCATGAACTTGGCTGGCTTTTTGAACTTTGCTAGTCAAGAGCTCCTTGAAAATCCGAAGGATGCAGATCTGATAATGTGCCTTGAGAATACTCCTCATCAAGTCTTTAATTGTATCAAGTTCTGTAAAAACCTGATGGAAGAACTCACTACCAACTTGGAAGCAATTCACAAAGCTCAAGGAGTCACCTTTAGGGTTTCTTGGTAGTCTGATGTTGAAGATTCAAGAAGATTGTTATTTTCTATTGTTTCTTTGTAGCTTGTTTCAAAATACTTGATTATCTTTGTATTTGAAGTTGAGATCTACAAATGAATGAAATGTTAAAGTTTATGTTTCCTTATTGATATGTGTTTCTGTGTCTCTTTATTATGATTGCGATGTTAAATGCTTAATATTCCTAACAATAAATTATAAGATGACCGAGAGCTTTGTAAATAAACAAACATACATTCATGCATTCATTCTTAAAAAATAAAAAAAAACTCATACACTCTACCATTTTTCCTCCAAAGAGACAATCTGACTACCCGACATCGGTACTAGACACGCCAAAATTACAACATGATGCTGGAACAAATTAAAGCCAATCAAATGACGATGAGGATTGACATCGATTCCCTTTGTGGAAAGATTGACCAATTGCTAGAAGCCATACTGACGCTGGCTCAAAAGGAAGACGTTGTCGAGGCTGCTGCTGAAGCCAAGAGGCTTGCCAATCAAGTTGGCTCGTTAGGGGTGACCAAGGAGGGTGTTATTCCCATTCCTACTCCTGTGCTTAACATAAATCCTCCAGAATTTTCTATTGCATCTATTCAACATGGATTTGTGGCTGACATGGATGAACAATATGATACTTTTTGCATACCTCCACCAACTGTACCTACTGCTGCAACCATGCTTGAACTTACTGTTGAAAGGTTTCGTGCCTTAGAGAAGACGATTAAAGCTATCGAGGGAACCAATATCTTTGGGTCATCTGCTATAATCATGAGTCTTGTTTTGAATTTGGTCATCCCGACCAAGTTCAAAACACCTGACTTTGAGAAGTATAAAGGCCATACATGCCCAAGAAGCCATCTAGTGATGTATTTCAGAAAAATGGTTGCCCATAGTGACAATGACAAGATGCTCATTGTTTCCAAAACAGCTAAAGTGGTGTGTCGCTGAAGTGGTATATGAGCTTGGAGCAAAGACAAATTCAGAGGTGGGAAGATTTAGCTGATGCTTTCATCCGCTAGTACAAGTACAACTTGGATATGGCACCTAACCGCATGCAACATCAGAGCATGTCAATGAAAGAAAAAGAATCCTTCAAGGATTACGCCCAGCGATGGAGGGAATTGGCTGCTCAAGTAGAGCCACCATTATCTGAGAAGGAAATGACTGGACTCTTTGTGAATACTTTAAAATACCCATTCTTTGATAGGATGGTGAGCAGTGGAGTGCCTGGATTTGCTGACATGGTTACTATTGGTGATCGAGTTGAGCAGGGTTTGAAGGACGGAAAGATCCAGTCTAATTTCGGAGCATCTAATGCATCAAAGAAACCTTACTCCAATTTTCAAAAAAAGAAGAAAGGGAGACTAATGTTGTGATTAGGGGAAGAAGAGGTAGAGTGCCTCAAAATATTCCGTACCAACAGGTGGCCGTAATTTCCCAAGTTCCATACCAGTCGTCTGCTCAACAATAGGCGTATCAATAACATCCATGTCAACAGGCTTCTACACAACAGCCTCATCAATACCAACAGAATGCCCACGCACAGCGGCAGTTCAGTCAAAGATCAGCTCCGAGAAGGTATATTGATCCGGTACCTATACCATATAGTCAGACTTCCCTTACCTGTTACAAGGGGGATTAATGACTTTGAGGGATCTATGTCCAGCCACCTTTCCTTACCCACCTGGGTATGATGCTAATGCTCATTGCGAGTTTCATAAAGGTGCGCCTGGTCATACCATAGAAAATTGCTATGACTTCCAAAATCGTGTGCAAGAATTGGTGGAATCTAAGGACTTAACCTTCTCTCTCAGAGGTCCCAATGTAAAGAACAATCCCACGCCCACGCATGGAGGTGCAACTATTAGTGCCTTGGAGGAAGACAATGAACAAGAGTTAATAGTGAAAGTTGAAGACATTCAGACCCTTATTGTTGTGATAGGGGAGCAATTAAAAAAATGTGGTTTGATCCCATTAAATGATGAAGCTAATGGTCCAACTGATGAAGACATTAAGAAGCGTCTGCAAGAGCTCCTAGATCAGGGTATAATCCAAGTTGAACGCCCTGGTAAAGGAAAGAAGAAAGTGAAGATTGTGTCTGTAATTGATATCCTTTATGATGTTCCACAAGTTCGAGCTCCTGTCACCCCGATGGTCATTCAATATCCCGCTCCATTCCCATATGAAAGTGATAAAGCAGTTTCGTGGAATTACGAGTCCAAAGTTTTTAAACAATGGCAAGAGGATAGATCTTTGAGTATGAATGAGAAAAATGTAACATCCATTTTTGGGCCAGGCAGAATAAATCGTAGTGGTCGAGTATTTGTGCCCAGGACTATTGAAGCACTTGTCAATGCTAAGGGGAAAGAAGCTACCAAATAGATTGTAATTCCTATTCCTAGCACAGAATCACAAGAAGAACCCTCATCAGCAAAGGTTGCATTCACACAGAAAGAAGCTGGAGAATTTTTGAAGATCATCAAGAAAAGTGACTACAAGGTAGTCGATTAGTTGAACCAGACGCCTGCAAAAATATCCATGTTGTCTCTATTACTTAGTTCTGAGGCCCATAGAGCATCTTTGTTGAAAGTCTTAAGCATTGCACATATTACAAAAGATATTATTGTGGCTCAATTTGATGATGTAATAGCCAGTGTGACCACTGGTAATTTCCTTTGATTCAATGATGATGAGCTGACGGCTGAAAAGAAAAATCACAACAAGGCTCTATAAATCTTCATAAGGTGTGTGGACACATTGTTATCGAGAGTTATAGTGGAAACTGGTTCTTCATTGAACGTAATTCCTTAGACTACTCTAGTGGAGCTGCCATTAGAAGGGATTGACATGAAACCCAACACTTTAATTGTGAAGGCATTCGAGGGCTCCAGATGAGCGGTGATAGGGGAAGTGGATCTACCCATCAAAATAGGACCAATTATCTTCACCATTACTTTCCAAGTAATGTATATCCACCCTAGATATAGTTATCTGCTTGGTAAACCCTGGATACATGTTACGGGCATAGTTACTTCCACCCTACACCAAAAATTGAAGTTTATCACGAATGATAAAATGGTTGTGATTGGGGGAGAGGAAGACATCCTAATAAGCCACCTGGCATCTTTATGCTATATTGATGTCGAAGGTGAAACCGTTGAAACACCATTCCAGTCATTTGAAGTGGTGAGTGTGCTGACAATGCAACGAATGCCTGATCAACAAGAATCTGAACAGTCTATGGCATCCTGGAAAGGAACCAAAGCTATGATAGAGAATGGGAATGCCCAAGGCTGGGGCAAGTTGATTGAGGTGAATGAGAAGAAAGACAATTTTGGGTTGGGCTATCAGCCTTCTTCAAGGACAGCGTTGGTGTCATCTGGCAAAAAGCAGATCCCTCCTATTGAGGAAACGTTTACAAGTGCTGGTCACATCTTTGGTCGCCGTGTGGCGATGATTACTGAAGACAATCATGATGAAGCATCATCAAGCTGGATCCATTAAGCCAAGCCTGGAGAGGAGCTCGAGAATTGAAGGATCGTTGGAATCCCTCAGTTCTTTCATCACCAAACGTAATTTTACCTTTTTTGTCAAAACCTTGCGCTTTGACCAAGGCGTAGTGGCATTATGTATAGGCCTTCCAAATGTTTTCAAACTCTTATTATCATTAATAAATTGATAGTTGGCATTCAATTTTTCTCATTTTCTTTCGCAATTTTCTTTTATAATAAAATAGCAATATTTTCATGCACGCACTTCCTAAATAAACTACATAAATCATAACATGCAGAAACACCACCAAGGTCCTTGATAAAGACATTGCTATGGGAATATATGAATTTAATTATCCGATCTACCAAGCTGAAGATAAAGGCAAGGAAGATTGTGAACTCCTTGACGAGTTGGCTAGACTACTCAAGCAGGAAGAAAGGGTCATCCAACTGCACCAAGAAGAAGTTGAAGTTATCAACCTGGGGTCTGAGGAAGACAAAAGAGAAGTAAATATGGGTGTCTCTCTTCATGCTGCAATCAAGACCAAACTGATAGATCTTCTCTGTGAATATGATGATGTATTCGCTTGGTCATATCAAGATATGTCTGGGTTGGATACTAACATGGTCGTGCACAAATTACCTCTCAAGGAGGAATGTCCTGATGTCAAGCAAAAGCTGAGAAGAACTCATCCAGACATGGATCTCAAGATCCGAGAGGAGGTACAAAAACAATTTGATGTTGGATTCCTAGCGGTAGCAAAGTACCCACAATGGGTTGCCAACATTGTGTCGGTACCGAAAAAATATGGAAAGGTCCACATGTGTGTTGATTATCGAGATTTGAACATAGCTAGTCCCAAAGATGACTTCCCATTACCTCACATTGATGTATTGGAAGATCTGCAAAAACTGTTTCCAAGTTTCAAACTAAAGAGGAACACTTAGTCAATCTGCAAAAACTGTTTGTATGATTGAGAAAGTTTCGACTGAGACTTAACCCCAACATGTGTAAATTTGGGGTTCGGTCTGGAAAGTTATTAGGTTTCATCATGATCCAGAAAGGAATTAAAGTGGATCCTGACAAGGTCAGAGCTATTCAAAGTATATATGCGCCTAAAACAGAGAAAGAAGTTTGTGGTTTCTTGTGGAGATTGAATTACATTGCCAGATTCATCTCACATCTTTCTACCACTTGCAAACCAATCTTCAAGCTTCAGAGGAAAGATCAAGGGATTGAATGGAATGATGACTGCCAAGCAGCCTTTGATAAAGTCAAAGAATGCTTGCAAGAACCACCAATCTTGATACCTCCTGTTCTAGAAAGACCACTTATCATGTACTTAATAGTACTCGATGAATCCATGGGATGTGTGTTGGGCAACAAGACGAGACTGACAAGAAAGAGTATGTAATTTATTATCTCAAAAATAAGTTCAATGATTGTGAGACAAGGTACTCATTACTCAAAAAGACTTGTTGTGCACTTGTGTGGGATGCTAAGCGTCTTAGACAGTACATGTTGACCCACACTACATATTTTATCTCTAAGATGGATCCTATCAAATATATATTTGAGAAACCCGCTCTCATTGGCATAATTTCCCGATGGCAGATGCTTTTATTATAGTACGACATTCAATATGTTACTCAAAAAGCCATCAAGGGTAGTGTGCTAGCAGGTCATCTTGCCCATCAACTGATGGAAGACTATCAGCCTTTGAAATTTGACTTTCTTGATGAGGACATCAAGGTTTTAAGAGACTATGAGGAGCCTGGACCTGATGAAGGACCCGAACCAGGGGAGCGATGGACTCCTATAATCGATTGTGCTTCTAATGCTTATGGCCACGGATTTGGGGTAGTGCTAACATCTCCCAAGAATTTTCACCTACCATTCACATCCAAGCTTTGCTTCGAATGCACGAACAACATGGCTGAATATGAAGCTTACATATTAGGATTAGAGGAAGCCATTGATTTAAGGATTAAAACCCATGATATCTTTGGAGACTCTGCCCTGGTAATACACCAAACTAGAGGTGATTGGGAAACAAGACACACCAACTTAGTTCCATATCGGGATTATGTGTCAAAATTACTCCCCATATTCGACGATATCACTTTCACTCATGTGCCTCAAGAAGAGAATCAAATGGAGGATGCTTTGGAAACTTTAGCATCTATGTACAAATTGATCTGGCCCAACCAAGCGCTTTGAGGAGCCTGCTCATTGTTTGACCACTGCTGAAGAATCTGACGAAAAACCATGGTTCTATGATAACAAACGCTACCTGGAAAAGCAAAAATACCCAGGAGGTGCTTTGAGTATATACAAAAGAACTTTGAAAAGACTTGCATCAAGCTTTTCCTAAATAGAAATGTGTTGTACAAGTGAAATTATGACACTGTCTTGCTCATATGCGTGGAAAAACATGAAGCTGAACAAATCTTAAAAGAAATACATGAAGGATCCTTTGGCACCCATGCAAGTGGACATGCGATGGCAAAGAAAATCCTAAGAGCAAGCTATTATTGGCTAACCTTGGAGTCTGATTGTTATCATCACGCCCGAACTTGTCACAAGTACAAAATATATGCTGACATGGTCCATGTACCTCCTACCCCTCTGAATGTACTGACTTCACCATGGCCTTTCTCCATGTGGGGAATATACATGATTGGCATGATTGAACCAAAATCTTCAAATAGACACCATTTCATATTGGTTGCCATAGACTACTTCACGAAGAAGGTTGAAGTTGCATCTTACGCCAATGTTACCAAGCAAGTGGTTGCCCGCTTCTTGAAGAACAACACCATATGCAGATATGGGGTTCCCAACCGCATCAACACTGATAATGGGTCCAATCTCAACAACAAACAATGAAAGAGTTGTGTGCAAGTTTCAAAATTGAACACCACAACTTATCACCATACATACCCAAGATGAATAGAGTCGTGGAAGCAGCTAACAAAAACATCAAAAATATCATTCAGAAAATGGTAATCACATTTAAGGATTGGCACAAAATGCTACCTTTTGCGATGTATGGTTACCGCACCTCAATGCGTACTTCAACAGGGGTAACCCTCTACTCATTGGTCTATGGCATGGAAGCGGTTCTTCTAATAGAAGTTTGAATCCCTTCGCTGAGTGTCCTAATGGAGGCTAAGCTTGATGAGACAAAATGGGTTCAAAAAAGGTTTGATGAGCTCAACCTTATAGAGGAAAAGCGCTTAACAGCATTATGCCACAGTCAACTCTATCAGAGACGTCTGAAGAAAGCTTTTCACAAAAAGTCACGCCCTTTGACATTCCATGAAGGTTACTTGGTGCTCAAGAGGATCGTGTCCATCTACAATGAATCCAGGGGCAAGTGGACACTATAACACCCCAAAAATTTAGAGTTATTTATCTAAATGATTATTTGTGATTATTTGTGAATTCTGATTTATTTATATGATGTATGTTGATATGTGGTGGGGAAATAAGAGGAATATTGGGTGATGAATAGAATTATGTAGATTTAAATAATTTAGTTTATATTATTTGGAATAATAATAATAATAATAATAATAATAATAATAATAATAGATATTAAGGTAAAAAAGGAGAATGAGGGCATGATGGTAATGTTGTAGGGACTAAGTGAGGGCATAAGAGGTATACCATAAAAAGGGTCCTAGGGGTAACAAAGACAAAAAAAAGAAAATTAGAGAGTTGTGGTTCATTCTGTATAATCGTGAGATTGGAGAAAAGCTGTGGAGAAAGGGCTAGGGCTCAGAGAACCAAAAAGGGGATTTCCGTAGGAAACGTAAAGAAAGATAGATCGATTGCTAGGAATTGAGGTAATGGGTGTTCTGGTTTATTAGGATTGTTATGGATTAAGGTAGATGTATGTTGTTGTATGTGTGGGTTGATTGATGAATAACATGATGTAAGTGTTGATTATGATGTTTTATATGCCATTGATATAATTGTGATCTTAAGTGTGTTAATTGGTGATTTAGAGACGATGATTTGATGTTGTGATGTGTTTAATTTCCTTGATTCATGTACTATACGATATGACATGTTTTGGGGTTGTTGGAGGTCAAAATATGGGGTTTGGGGTCTGTTGCAAGGCTAAAAAATAGGAGAGATCATACAAAATTGTAAGAAAATGGGGGTTTTCTGGGCCCTGCTACGGGTGGCCGTAGAAGCCCGCTGATTTTGGCACCAGAAACGTGCTTAGAGTGAGTTTTTGGCGAAGGCGTGCTACGGGCCGTAGCTGCTGCTACGGGCGGCCATAGTAGATCCCTGGATTTTGTACTGCGAAATCGTTTTAACTTTTGAACCGTAAGTCCAAATCGAGTATCGTTCGAAGCATTAGAAAGATAACGCACAGGGCTATAACATGAAAATGAGTGTTGAAATGTTTTATTAATATTCAGGTGTCTATTATATGGATGTTTTTAAAGGTTTGTATGCTCGATTAGCGAATCGTGGAGTTATAATGAAGTAACATGATTGAGTGTATACAGTTGTGCAAATTTAAAGTTATTGCTATTGATATCGATTGTTAATTATTGTGAATGATGAGTAATATTATATGTTATGATAAAGTTTGATTATGTTATTCTATTGATGTTGTTACGATGATGTTGCTAAGATGTTGATGTTGATGATGTTGCTATGATGATTGAAATTGATGATGTGCATGTTTAATGTGTATACATGCTATGTGATGTTGATTATACGATGAATACATGAATGATGATGCAATTGACTAGTTGTGATCGAATTATTAATGTTGTTGTGCATCATGCATTCATATAATTTTGGACGTTGGTCCGCCCGTGTTGTTTGTACGTTGGTTCGCTTATGTTGAGCCTCAATCCCATTGTGCAGATTGAGTGTGTTTATGTTGTGCTCCGGTTCTAAGAGGGAATCGATCCTATGGTGGGGATCTTTGGAGGGTGATGAACCAGGTGTTCATAAAGAATTGGTACCACATGCATTTGAGTCAAAATGTTGTTGCATCATATGTGTCATTGCATAAACTATTTTTGATGAGTTGTGACATGATGATCCTTGTGAACTATATGAGTATATGATGACTTTGATGATGAAAGATGTGTTATTGTCGTGATGTTGTGTAGGTGAGCAAGATGTATTGATGTATAACATGTGTTGATATAATGATATTTTCAACTACTAAATCTTTTATTATATCTTTTATAATGAATTATGATTACTTACCCTTCTGTTTTAATGTTGCCTCCACGTGGGTAACAGGCAGATATTCAGGAATAGCTCGTAGAAGCGTGAAGGTAGCCTTGCAGAAATTTATGTTATTTAGTTATTTATAGAGGTGTCTTGCTTTGATATGTAACATCGGGGTGGGAACGCTCGAGTTTGATGTTATGTTTTTTTGGTTGACATACTTCATGAGTTTGAGATGTTAAATTGATTTAAATTTCAAATTTTGACGAGACTAAGATATTTTGGTATTATGAATATGAATGAAGTTCATTTTATGATTAGGAATCCTCTGTGAAGTTTCAATTTATGTGTTGAAGTTATAAAAGAAAATGATGTTATAAATGTTGTAACCTGTGTTACGGAGCAGGATGAATGGTTATGATTGTTTTCCATGAAGTGTGACACCCTTGAGTGGTGAAATATGTTGAGTTATCCTTAATATTTCGTGAATTATTCTTTGGGGTTAGAAGGGTGTTATAGACACTGAATTATGAAGGCATATATGTTGTAGTAAGAGCATTCTCTGGTGGTGCTTTAACTCTTAAAACTATGGATGGTGACGAATTACCATACTCGGTGAGTACAGACTCAGTCAAAAGATATTATGCCTAAAAGAGTGGAATACAAAACCCGCTAAGTCAAAAACCTAAAAGGGAGACTTAGGCAAAAATGGCTATCCCGGTGGACTGAGAACCCGAAAGGGCGGTCCAGGCAAAAAATTTGAGATAAAATAAAAATATATAGCCCGCTGAGTTGAAAACGCAAAAGGGAGGCTCAGGTAAAAATGGGCGTCCCGGTGGATTGAAAACCCCAAAGGGCGATCCAGGAAAAAGTTAGGGATAAATTCCAAGGCAAAGTATACAGTTTGTACATCCACTTGATCCTGATGTGCTACAAAAGAGAGGAACCAATCCAACCGTCTTCCTACGAAGGAAGGTGTTGAGATCTTCGAAGTCATATGGGCCATAACAGTGTTGAAACTCAATGGAACCTCAATAATTTTCATTGCCATTGTAATTTATTTTGCACAACAATTACCTCATTAAGGAATTGTATCTGTATGTACATTTACCCTCGAGGATCAAATCAATAAGAGAGAGATTTCTCATCAAATTTGTGCTCAATTTTTTTTTTACTTTATCTACTTGTTTGCAAAGTGTCATTATTTTTTATAAACTTTGTTTTGAAACTTTGGTTAATAATAACAATGTTTGAAAAAACAGTAAGATTTTTTTTGGTGTTTGAAGAATCTAAAGGGAGATTGACAGTCCCCAATGATGCCCTCGTCGCATAATAACATCAAATCATTTGCTAGCCACCATGGCTCTTCCAACATAAACAGTATAGTCCTCTCAGGAATCTGTACATATACAACTCCACAGCAGTGGTCCTATGTAAAATCTATTAGGGGCATTCACATCCCCTTGTCGTTCAAAGATTCATCGAGTTTTGGATGTCGAGTAGTCAAACCCATCCTTAAAAGTCCAATCCTTATTGGCAACTACTAAAAATCCACCCTGTTGGCACCTTCATAACTACTAGAAGTCCAATTTCTATTGGCAAACACCTAAATGAACCAAAAGTGAGGATGTGCGAAATAAATCTCGTTTCCCCATTTTCCTTTGTTTAAACCATCACTTGGCTTATGTGTGTGTGGCAAATGGGGGACGGTGCCACTTGTCCCTCCCTTGACAAGTGTCACCGGAGAGTCCTTCTTCCCCTGATTCAATGTGCGCAGTTCCAAATCCCATACCATGTACCGCTTCATCCAGTCCTCGAATCAGAGTCAGCCTTTGACTTTCTGATTCATCCAACGCGTGTGATCTTCCCCTGTGGTCAACTATTTGACCATAGTCCACCTTGGACTCTCCTCAGCGTGGTTGGGAATGTATTAGGCTTAGGACTTTCTGCTTCTCACACCCCCTGACTTGCTTGATCCAGCCCCTTTTGTTTTTTTTTTAATTTCTTTGTTTTTTTTCTTTTCTTTTTTTTTTCTTTTATTTGTTATTCTTTTAATTTCTCTTTTATTTCATTTTATTTTTTTATAATATAGTAAAAAAAATAAAAAAATATTTAATTAGTTATTTTAAATATTTTCATTTAATATTACTTAATTAATTTCTTAATTAATTTTGTTAAATACTTATATTTAATTTAATTAATTTAGTTTGTTTATTAATTTCCTTTATAGTATTAAAAATTCAAAAAATATCTAATTATTAATTAATTTAAATATTTTTATTTAATATTGATTAATTAAATTATTAATTAATATTATTAAATATTTATATTTAATTTGATTAATAATTTTCTCTTTGCTTTATTTATTTTATTTGTGTGACACTTGATTTTATTGATGCTTACACATTTGCTCCTATGTGTGTTACTTATGTCATAATGCATTTGAAATCCCATTTCTCATTTGCATGATTCAAACCCTTTTTTCAAACTAATTTTTGATTTAATATCAAGTCATTTTCAAACACCTTTGTAAGTCGATTGTTTTTACGGTCGTCATCAACCTCACATAGCCTCCTATTGGGCTTTCATACAATGAGACTTTATTTGCATTCCATATTCTTATTTGCGTGCATTTGTGTGATGAATTTATTTTGCTATGGCTTAGTATCATCTCCATTTGAGAAAATGTACACTCACTTCCATGATGTGTAATAATTTTACCATTTTTCTTTGATTGTTAGTTGTTTAGGTTTCCCTTAATGCAAGAATAAAATCAATCATCCACTTTTTAAAAGAGAACAAATAAGTTTGATCCAATGTCAACCATTTTTCATAAAAATAAACTCAATATGATTTCCATCACCATCAACCCTTAACCAATTACACTCCACTTTGCATTCACCCTTTGTAAGTCAATTGCTTTTGCATCACCATCAACCTTCCCATTTACCAAAATAATTTCTTAAACAACCAAACAAACCCTTGATCCAACTTCAAATGGCTTTTTCTTAATCAAATTCTAAAACACAATAAAATACGAGAATAATTGTGCGCCAAGAGCCTTAAGTGGTGGAGAAGGAGTGAGAATGGAGCTTTCCTACACTCACTCTGATTATTTTGACACAAGACGTTTGGCTTGGTAGCTCGAAATAATCACCTCTACCCATAGTCTTTAGTGCAATTCAACTCAAGAACAATCTTTTCCAAAACCCTAAAAAAGATCTCAACTCATCAAACTTATTTTTGTGCCTCGTGGCACCACTTCCTAAACCCTTTTCAAGGTAATAAAATCAACCAACACACAACTATTTTCTACTCCGAACTACGGAGCTCTGACTTCCTCATTTGCATTTCACAATGAGGATACGTAGGCACGAGGATTCCCATCATTGGCGAGCACCTTAATAATAAAAACATTCATTTCCCTCTAGCAAGCGTTTTGAGACACTAACACCCTTTCATGCTTAGTCAACCTAGATGGTTTTCGTCAAGTACAATGGATGTAGGGGGTGCTAGTACCTTCCCCTTACATAATCGACTTCCAAACCCAACATGGTTGCGATGACCATACCCTATCTTTTGTTCCTTCCGTGGGTTTTCTCGATGTTTTCCCTTTCCCCTAATGGGAATAAATAAAGTTCGATGGTGACTCTCCTAAGTCCATCCGTGATTGTGCAATCCCATTTTGCGCATCGCAAAGATCGTATTTTCCGAGGTACGATACAAACATCAACAATAGAGAAATAGGGGTTTCAATACACAACCTGACTGTCTTCATAATTCTGTTTAAAGACTTTATTTACTTTTTCACACTGAAAACTGAACCCCTCCCCCTTTTACTATTTTCTTTACATTTCACAAATTTGTCTTTTTCAAACACAGTCCATGTGGATTTGATCTTAATTATTACATCGACATTATTGGTACACTTGTCGAGAAGTCATCGCACAACAAGTCAAAAAACAAGGAAAATATAATTCAAGCAGATGATAACATAATTGCTACTATGAGAAAAATTGTGGCGATCAAAGTAAAGGTACAAGGATAATGGTATGATACTTGTGTTATTGTCCATGTTTCATATGAAAAAACAACATTCAAAATCAATTATGAAGTCAATAATGGACAAGGGGTTCAAATTGGAAATCAGGGACAATCAAGGGTCGTTTAAATGTGAATCTTGAAACTCAACTTCACTTCTAGAAAGAAAGTTACTCTGGTCAAATTATTTCATGTTCCTAATATGAACTAGAACTTTGTTAGTGGGGATATTTTGGGAAAACCAGGTATCAAATATGTGTATGAATCGAGCAAGTTAATCTTGACCCATAATGGTGTATTTGTGGAGAAGTGTCTAATTTTGCTTTTATGATTGATTTTGTTTCTTTAAGGCATCGTAGACTAGCACATAATGGTATTAGCATTATGAAAAGATTAATCAAATCTAGTTTAATTTCATGTTATGCTAATAATTTTGAAAAAATGTGAAATATGTATTAAATAAAAGACATAATGTAGAAAGAAATACCAACTTACTTGATCTTGTGCATTCGGATTTGTGTGAATTCAATGGTATGTTAACCGGTGGGAGAAATAGGTATTTCATCATTTCTATTGACGATTGCTCTAGATTTACACATGTATATCATTAAGGTACAAAGATGATGTTTTTAATGCATTTAAAATTTATAAAGAGGAAGTTGAAAGTCAATTAAGTATAAGTATTAAAGTCCTTAGGAGTTATAAGGGTGGTGAACACTTTTCTAATGAATTTGATACATATTGTGAAGAATATGGTTTTATTCATGAATGTCCCGCACCTAGTATACCACAACAAAATGGTCTAGTTGAAAGAAAATATCACATATATCAAGAAATGATAAATTCCATTTAAATGTATTCTGAATTGCCAATTAATTTATTGGATGAAGTTTTATTATCTACTTGTAATATAATGAATATAATTCCTTTGAAGAAAATCATCATTTCTCCATATGAGGTATGGAAATTTAGAGCACCAAATATCATTTATTTTAGAGTGTGAGAGTGTGTATCCTATTATAAGAACATGGATCTTAAAATGACTAAGTTGGGTTCTCGAGAGATCAAATGTGCTTGTAGGATGCACGCCTAACTTTAAAGCATATAGACTTCTAAATTTGGAGTCTAATGTAATTATTAAATCACGAGATGTAGAATTCTTTAAGAGCCTTATTAAAAAGGATAAGGAATATAAGATTCCCACAAATGAAAAATCTCATGGAAGGTTCTCCACAGATTATTGAAACACAACCCAGAAGTTCTTAACGGATTGTTGAAATACAACTCGAGCCTAAGATAAGGAAGAAAGCCCAAAAATCTAAGGATCTAGGACCCAACAAAATCGATTCTAGACTTACTAATCTGCAACGCCTATCCAATCTCACACCCCCTGTTGGTGTGTGATAAGTGCAAATTATAGCTATTTTTGTAGATAATTTTTGTTGCACTTATCGATACTTTTTGTTAATATCATACAAATAAACCCTGCTTTGTTTGTAAATACGTTTACTTTACGTTATAGTGTATATACTGCATTATCATGTAAATATCATTGAGTTTAATTGTTTTTATCTCATTTTTTACAGGTATTCAAGCTTGGATATCTTGTCATATTCATAAAGAGCATTGAATAAGCTTTCCAACGCTTCGAACCGGGTAAAAAACGGAGTTACGGTTCAAAAGTTATGAAGAAAACAGTGCTGGAATTTTTATGTATTTGTTAGCTTCGCCCCGAGCTCGCCGAGCGAAGCATAGGCGAGCCGGACACTCTAGAAGCGTGAAAAAATGTAGAATAGACTGTCTTAATTCGTCGGGCGAATTGGGGCTTCGCCAGGAGAATTTTCCTGGACAGAAACGCATATTTAGGGGTAAAAATACATTTTTTTAAGGTATGGTTTGGGTATTTTTTGCTCCTGAAAGCTCAAATATTTTGGACAAAATTTTGGTAAAACTTAGTGCTGAAGGGGATGTGTTAACATGGAGACCAGAGCTGAAGAATTCTTCTAAAGAATAAAGATGTCGAAAGAGATGTCTCAACTTGAAGACTTGACATCCTGGACTGTTATAACAGATTGATTTAAATCTGTCTTATATTTGTTACAAGATTCAAGGTGAAATCAGAACGTGGATCAAGGAATCAGAAGACCAGAAGATTAAAGCCCAAGACTGCTTAAGCCTATAAATAGAAGACTTAAACCTAGGTTTTGATATGCCTTTTGTAACCTAGTTCTCTTGCGTAAGAAACAAGGGTTTAGGGTTTTGAGAGTCGTTGGCTCTCTAGGTTGTAAGTCTCCCTTTGTATCAGTTGATGCATTGTGGCAGATATAGGGGTTACACAGATCTATAAGCCTTGAGGTATTGGATTGTGTATTATTCTTGGATGAAACTTTTAAGCAAATCCGAGTTAGCTTGTTTGTCAAAAAAGCTTGACAAATTTCTGTATTGACAGTGATGATGTAGAAATCACAGTTGGTGATTAAGGGAAGTGAGTGGGGTATCTCCTATCAGAGTTATAAACGTTTGAGTTTAACTATGGTAAAGATCTTCATTGGGTAGATGTTAGGATAAATTTGTAAACGGGGGAGTTTAGCTTTGTAACAGGTCTACAGATAGTGAAGTCTTCTTCCTGGATTGGTATCCCCCAGATGTAGGTAAAATTCACCGAACTAGGTTAACAGTTGTTGTGTTCTTTATCATTCTGCAGATTTACGTTTTCTGTTAGGATTCATGATAGACATGTTGGAATAGATGTCATAACATCTATGATCATGTAGTTCTGATATTCAAGGTATCAGTCTGCTGTTGCGCCTCTGTGTTTAAATGATTATGTAGCACAATATCTTGACATGTGTTAGGACATATGTTGTCTGCATATGCCAGAATTTCAGCTCCCACTCCATCAAACTTCATTTTTGATAGTTTAGAGCTTAGAAAAGTATCAATGGAGGTTGCAACTCGGCGATTGGGGGTGGATGATTCTTGGATCGTGATTGACACCGCGAGGGATTTTGATTCCTGTTCTCTCTTCCCTTTGTAGTTTCCATTTGTTGTGAGTTTGTATGTAAGTTTACCTTGATTATATGTATATTTATTGCTCATGGTGTTGTATAAAACTCATTTTACAAATTAATGTTGATGATTGTTTTCTTTATTTGGGTTTGAGTTGTTGCAGACATGAACGGGTTGAATCCGGATTTAAGATGAACATCTATTAGGTTCTAGATTCTAGAGATAGATTTAGGCTTAATATTCACATGGGTATCGGAACTTAATGCTTTTGTGTTGTTTGTGTTGCGCTGAGAGATCGTCGACGCGAGTAATATGGTCGTTGCCTCACTCTATGTTAGAGATAACCTCTGTGTGAGAGATATGTGATAATGTTGACGAGTGATTTAGGTTGCGTACAACTGGGTAGTAAGTTTAATTATTTGATAGGGTAGATGAAATGCAAACCCGAGAGTTCTCTACTCTCCAAAGAATGAATTATTTTTCTGTTCATAAGTTTTATTTCCCGCATTTAATTTAAACCCATTTTAAACCCAAACTCAATAACATTTAAATTGTCGATCGGCAGTTCAATAACACCGATCTCTGTGGACACGATAAATTCCCGAAAAAATACTTTCAATAACTTTTGTTGCTTGTCGCTTTACCACACCAATAGTGTGAGAGTTGTAAGTGTTGGGCCTCTCTTTTGGGCTTGGGTGCATCATCACCTAATGATTGTTTGCACCCCATTTATTTCTTTTTATTATTATGGTTTTCATTTTTTTATTTTGTGTTAATTTATTTTAATTTAATCGATTAAATTAATTAATCATCTAATATGTGTAAATCAAATTAAATCTTTTTCAATCAAAACACTTTATCAACATCAAGTTCTTTTTCAAAATTAAAATAACTTCTCACTCAATCAAACATTCATTTCAAAATATTTTCAATTGAAACCAAAAGTAAATCAAACACTTGATCAACATCAAGTCCCTCTTATCAAACTTAATCAAAAGCAAATCATTTTCTCAATTAAACTTGATGAAAAATGATTAACTAGGCGTAGGCCTCTTTCTTCCCCAAATATTTGGATATTAGTTGTAGGGCTCACTTTTTGAATACTTGTCTTCAATACTAAAATACGATAATTAATCGAAATTAATTCATTCTTTCGTGGATGAAAAAGGATTAATTGGGTGTGTAGGCCTCTTTTTTTCCCGAGTATTTGGATACTAGTTGTAGAGCTCGCTTTTCGAATACTCGTCTTCCGTTCTGGAACCATGACTCAGTTTGCCTCACATCTTTCATAATAAATTAGAATGAAAAATAGTTAATTAGGCGTAGGCCTCTTTCTTCCCCGAGTATTTGGATACTAGCGGTAGAGCTAGCTTTTCAAATACTCGTCATCCACTTAAAAACCATCTCTATCAATCAAACCTATCTTTTTGCCTTACAGCGAGCAAAATCCTTTTCACAAGCGAATGATGTTTTATCCATTCTATCGCGATACAAACGGTAAAGTCTCTCACACGCAAGCATACAAGCAACATTTAACCGCTAGAATACAACTAAATATCATTCGCTAAAATCAACAAATAAACAATCATTTGCTACCTAGAACTATGTAGCTTTAAATTCCCCATCGCACTTGAGAATACGTAAGAGCGAGATTCAATGTTTCGTCAAGTACCCTAATAAAAAACTTATTTTTAATTCATCCATTTCAAACTTTAATAACTAGAAGATCGCAAATAACATTAACCTAACTCTTATTCACAAAACTAAGTAAATGGTTTTTGGTGAGTACAACGGATGTGAAGGGTGCTAATATCTTCCTCTCGCATAACTGGCTCCCGAACCCGAATTCGATTACAACGACCATTTTCTTTTTCTTAAAGGGTTTTATCGATATTTTCCTTTCCTTTTAGAATAAATAGATTTTGGTGGCGACTCTAATGTATTTCAGGCGTTCGTTGCACCCGGAAATTTTTCGTGTCGCAACAATATAACACCAATTATTATTCATTCACTCATACCACTCTTTTTGAGATAGTGTATGGACAACCTCCTCCTATCCGTCTCCCTTATTTTCCTGGATTATCTTCTAACCTAATTGTGGGCATGTCCTTAATTGCAAGGGAATAAGCAATTAAGCTTCTCAAATTCCATCTTCGGGCTTAAAATAGAATGACTCAACAAGCCAACAAACATATAAGTGGTAGAATTTTTTATATTGGTGACAATGTGAACCTTAAGCTCCAACTTTACAGACAAGCTTGTATGAAACAACATGCCATCCACAAACTATTGCCAAAATTTTATGATCCCTTTCTCATTGAGAATCGCATTGTGTCAACTTCCTATAAATCGCAACTTCCTCCATCTGCACCCATACACAATGTATTTCATGTTTCACAATTCAAACTATGCTCAAACCCTCAAGGCCAAAGTGTTCAACATCTACATGCACCATTGGCTCAGGTTGAGAAGATTCCTCTTGCAATCCTTGACAGGAAGATGGTCAAGCGGGGGCACCTAGCAGCCCAAAAAGTCTTTGTACAGTTGAAGGAATTGCCTATAGACAAGGCAACCTGGGAGTTCTGTTATGATTTACTGAAGAAATTTCCTAGTTTTCACCCATGAGGAAATATTATGGAATCATTGGTTACTTGTGATTGAAAATATTATGGAATGATGATTTGTGGTTGGATTGTTATGTAATAATTTGTGGTTGTTATATAGGGACAAATAGAAAACTCAGTATATGATTCACTTTAGTTGTTTTTGTGCAAAAAAATAGTAATAATAAATTTGAGATAACAAGTATTACAAGATTGTTATGAGTTACACCCTAAGTTTCATAGCAAATTTTTGTTATTTTTTATACTATTTTTTTCTCTTTTTCTTACAATACCTTTTATTATTTATCATTTTATTGCATTGAAATTTGAAAACAGCAAATAAAAAAATGAATAAATAAAGTAATTATTATTAGTATTATTATCAGATCACCAGAGTAGAGTATATACCAGCACAAAAAAATGGTATGAACAATATACTGAAGATAACCCAAAATTGCAGTTAAAAAGATATGCCACAGCCCACAAAACACGCTTGTCAAAAACACAACCTCTAAAAATAACAAATTTACATACAGAACATTCCTCGTGCGGCGCTTAATGCGCGCGAGGAGATTGCCGAACAGATGGCAGTGGTGATGCAGTAGGAGTCACATTTAAAGGCGTTCGGTTTCGTGCAGGAGACCTTCTCACCGGAGCATGAACTCTCTGTTGTTCCGATAGAGAAATCCGGGCTGCTTGTTTAGGGGCTTCTATCTGTTCAAGAGTTGCTAAAACATCTATCATTGGAGGCCTTGATTTAGCTTCTCTGTTAAGGCATTGTAGAGCAAGTGTAGCAGCCATGAATGCTCCTTTTTGTGGATATTGGCCTTCTAATTTTGAATCCATGATTCGGAATAGTCTTCGTTTATCGCCTAAATATGGTTTCGCCCAGTCTACTAGGTTCTGGTCCACGCCAGCTATTGTTTTGTCGACCGCGCGTCTTCCTGATAAAAGTTCGAGCAAAACAACTCCAAAGCTGTATACGTCACTTTTAGCCGTCAGCCGACCTATAAATACAATCATCGGTGCTTTAGTTTATGAAAAATTAGGAGTTTTATTTAACTACATTTTAACTGTGACAGATTTTATGAGCCTCTATTTAACTGTGATAAATTTTAGATCATGTGCAGTAGTTTGTCTTGCACACCCTCAAAAACGGTTCTGACTGATTATTGAAACCAAGTGAGAACCAAATACTAATAATGGTATAGGTCAAGGAAAAGTATACCAGTTGCAACATATTCAGGTGCTGCATATCCTTGAGTACCCACAACTTGAGTAGACACATGAGTTCTATCACCGGTAGGACCCGCTTTAGCTAAGCCAAAATCAGATAGTTTTGAATTAAACTCCTGCAATCCAAATGCATGATGAGTAAGAAATTTACAAAAACACGAAGTTATAAATAAGATTACATATTCTCAATGATCTTACCGCGTCCAAAAGGATGTTAGAAGCTTTGAAATCGCGGTATATGACTTGTGATTTGGCATTGTGAAGAAAAGAGAGTCCTCTTGCAGCACCAATAGCCACTTTCATTCTCACTGGCCAAGACAGTGGTTGTGGTCCTCCTGTCAAATTTCAAGAACACAAATCAAACTTAGATATTAACAAACCCGATTTTCAAATTTTCAAAATCTTAGTTAAGAAAGGAAGAAACATTTAGTGATTATGGAAACTTACTTCTAAACAAATGGTTTTCTAAGCTCCCTTTAGGCATAAACTCATATACCAAAAGCCTGTTGTCTCCCTCCAAGCAGTATCCAATTAGTTTAACCAGATTAGGATGATGCAGTTGTCCTAGATAGTTAACCTCAGTCTGCAAATACATTAATGTTTCATTAACTATAAATTAATTATCATGTAGAGGAAAGAAGGGGAAAAAACATATACTTGCCAATTGGGGCAAGGCAAATGGGGTGGGAGTATGAATTCATGTTAAGAGTCTCATATCCGCATCGGATAATATATGGTCTCGTCATATGTTTATAAGTGGGTGCAACCAGAATTCTTAAGATGATATCAGAGTTTATCTAAGATAAGTTAGGCCACCACCTATTAGGTTTCCGCTATCAAGCTACCACCTATTAAATTTCTGCTATCAGGCCACCTACCATTTATGATACAATCTTCTCACCTTATAAGTCCGTTTTGTAAGGATGAGTAAAGATCTGTCTGCTCCAAACTACTAACTGTGTGATTGTGTGAAAAATCTTACTGCACAAACAGTCAGTAACTTGGAGCAATTATACCAAGATTACGACACTGATTTTAAGGTAAATATTCTGTAAAGTAAAACTCGAAATCAGAGTTCTATGATGTTGGTCGATTCACTCAAAATTGCAGACTGCGGAATGTGTGGAATTACTAATAACAGAGAATTAAAATTTTCTATGAACTCCCTTGACGGACATAGAAACAAAACACTTACCAACCATTCTTTATGACCTTGAAAACCTTCCGGCTTAAGTCTTTTAACAGCAACAACCATTCCCGATCCAGGTTTCGCAGCCGTATAAGTCTGTTCATCTATCCATCCCTTATAAACATGACCAAATCCACCTTCACCGAGAAGACTATCGGGTCGAAAATTCCTCGTAGCATTCTTTAGCTCATTGAATGTAAACGCTTTAAGATTAGGAGAAGACAAGATTTCCCCCTCAGACCTCGGTGTTGGAAGAAGACTAGAGGAATTGCTTTTGTCACTGTACGATGGAATTGTTAAACTAGAAGGAGTAGTTTTCGAAATTCCTGATGCCAAAGAAGAACAAAACCAAACTTAGAAACAAAAACAAGACAAGAAAATCAATAACAACATAAGTCTAAAAAAACATTAGTTTTATTAAGAAAGGAACATGATAGTTAGTTTTGGGTTACCAGAAGTGGATCTAGAACTTTGAGCTGCATCAACTTTAGCAGAAGAATCAAGACAGTTACCCATTGGTTTCTGTGTCACAATTCTCAACACAACACGAGTCACTTTTCTGAGCTTCTTCTTCAACGGTTTATAAGTACACAGCAGAGAGAGAAAGGAAGAATAGAAGAAAAAGCAGCTACTTTTTTGGATTGAAATTTCCGAAAATTTTGTGTGGTTGAAGAAAAAGGAACAAAACTTTGAGTTAAAGAACAAGAAATTTGCTAGTAACAGGTCATGTGAAAGGAACACATGTTTTCGGATTCGCGTATGATAAATTATTAATAATCGAAAGATGGAAACACTGTTTTGTCGTTATGACTGATTCGTCAACGTTGGTGGATACCCACGGGAAATACCTAAAGTACCCTTGTATGTCTTTTTATGCTTTTTTGTGTATACATATCTTACGCAATTTACTTGGAGTGAACGCGTTGAACTCTTTGTAGTCACAAAAGTTATGATTCTTTAAATGGATGCCGCATATGGGTTTGTCTAAGAAAGTAGAGTCATTTTTTCTTGCTAAAACTTAAAATTTTGTTTATTAGTTTTACCAAGAATTATAAGAGAAAGATTAGTGACATTTGAGAGATTAATCATTGGTCAAGTTCGCATAAGATTTAAGAATATATTGTGTCCTAGTTATTCTTTGGAAAGATATTGGTGCATGATGGCTTTACTTTTCTTTTAGGTAAAATTGCACTTACTATGAACGGTTTTTATTTTTATTAAGTAATGTATCTTGCGCTTATTGGAAAGGGATAATTTGAATGTAATTAAAATTTATTTAAGAGATTGACTTCAAAGATACTTCCTTTAATTAATACTATAATTTAAGAAAAATATGGTGTTTAATGTTTACTATTATCTATGATTTTTATTGTAAATTGTTTTGTCAATTTTTCAATATTAAGAATTATTATGAAAAGCAGTTATTGTTGTATGAATAAAATAAATTATCAAGTACTACTATTTTAAAAAATTAGTTTTTAGGTTTAATATATCTTTTAGTCCGTTAACTTAAGTTATTGTTTCGCTTTTGTCCCTTAAGAAAAACGTTAAAATATACTTTGTTACATATATTAGTCCTTTCTGTAAGATTTTGTTGGAAAAACGTTAAAATATGCATTGCTAGACTTTAAATGGCAGAGGTGAAATTTCTGTATTTATTTTAATGGATAAGGTGGAATTTATATTACACTTAACATCCATTTTAAGAAGATGAAACGTATTAGGACATACTTACATTGTTGGATAAAAGCTCAAGTTCAGAGAGGGCGATGGCAACGACATTGTTTACAATAACACTTCTTTGAAGACGACGATAGCGACATTGTTGACAACAACCCTCCATTGAAGAAGAACTTCGTTCTTCAACCGTCTGCAGAAAAAACCCTAAGGTGAACGTGCACAAATATGTTACTAAAATGTTAACTTTCTTCTATACCTAACTTACTTAGTACTTCTGATACTATATGTAGGTTGATTAGGCCATGGAGAGTAGGTTTAAGTGTGTTGTTCATCATTCTGTTAAATTTTCTAGGGAGTTTGCAAATTTTACCAAGTCAGCTTATGTATGGTTAGAGGAGATATGGGATATTGATCCTGATTATTGGAGTTACTTTGAAATGTTGAACAAGTTAAGAGAGTTAGTTACCCTACTATAGATAGGCCTTGGTATTATGATGACATGTTTGCTAATGATATAGTTCAGTTAGAAAACGATAAGGGGACTAATAGGATGAGAACAATTGCAGTGTTAACTGGGGATTGTCATTTGTATGTTACACATCCTGTATCTGAACCTGATATTATTGAGGAGCCCATACTCTGACTACCAGATGGGAGCATATTAGGTGAAGATATGTGTGGTGAAGGGCCTAATATGATTAATAATCTAGATGGGACCACAATGGTTGAAGATGTGGTTGGTGAAGTACATGAAAGGGGAAGTAATGGAGGTGGGACCACACTGGGTGAGGATGTGGTGGAAGAGGGGACAACAGTTGATGAAGTTGAGGAGAATGTTGGAATTGAAGAGAATGTTGGAATTGAGGAAAATGTGGGTCATGTGGGGACCAACTGTGAAATTGAGGAGAATGTGGGTAAAGAGGAGACAAACTGTAACAATATGGATGATGTGGGGGACCACCTATGAAATTGAGGAGAAAGTGGGTGTAGCGATGAATGTTGAAGTAGATGAAAATAATGAAGGGCTAAACTATAACCAAGAACAAGATGAGGTAGTTATTTGTAACTAAGGAGATGTGCCAGAAGATGGAAGTGATGACAGTGCTTTGAATGTTAATTTTGAAGACTCAGAGAATGATATAGGTATTGATGATGCGGATGAAGTGAATACAACAAGTAAGGAGAATGGAAAAGGCAATGGGAAAAGGAAGGGGAAATGTAAGGGGAAATGGAAGGAAAAGATCATTGTTAGGGATGAAGGTGTTGATAATGATGGTGAGGTCAAACTGGACAATTTGAGAGGTTTAAGTGACATTGAGGAGTATGACAGTGATAAATTTCCTACTGAGTATGACAGTGAGAATGATGATGTTGTAAAGGATGATTTTGTAACATTTAAGCTTCCAAAAAGATTGGAAGACTACAAATGAGAACTTGGTACATATTTTTCTACAAAGGAGGGTGTTTCAAGAGGAAATAAGAACATATGTTATTCATTCAGGAAGGAACTTGAAATTTACCAAAAATGATAATGTAAGGATGAGAGTAAAATGTAAGGCAGGTTGTCCATGGGAGGCTTACTGTGCAAATATAAAAGGTGAGGAGACTTGGCAATTGAGGACAATTGTGGAAAAGCATGCATGTAGTAGGGATTATAGGATTAGGTTCCTCAATTCAAAATGGTTGAGCAAGAAGATTCAAATAAGTGTTAGAGAGAACCCAGCTTTGAAGATGACTGATATTATGGAGAAGACACATGAAAAGTAGAATGTTGGGATTAACAAGACATTGGCATATAGAGCAAAGACACTAGCTGTTGATATTGTGAAGATTACAAGTTAACCAGTTCAAGGGGAAAGCAGTGAAAACCCTAGTCAATTGAATCCTCACTTTCATAGGATATATGTATGTCTTAAAGCTTGCAAGGACAGTTTTTTTAAGTGCAGACCTATTATAGGATTAGATGGTTGTTTCTTAAAGGGATACTATGGAGGAAAAATACTAGTTGCTATTGGGAGGGACCCAAATGACCAAATGCTACCAATTGCATATGTTGTTGTTGAGGGTGAAACTAAAGACTCGTGGAGCTGGTTTCTAGAATTATTGATACCTGATTTGGGAGGAGTTAGGTTGTGCAGAACCTATACCTTCATTAGTGATCAACAAAAGATTTTAAACTCTCACCTTGAATTTTAACTGTTAGCCAATTGTTTTATTTTCACCATCAGTCTTACTTAATTATGAATGCAGGGTTTACTGCTAACTCTTGATGAATTACTTGGTAATGTTAACTAGAGATTATGTGTTAGGTATTATGTTTACTTACATGTTACATATGACATACTTAGTTCTTCTGAATTACTTGTATGACCTACTTGATTTACACTTACTTTATATTGCAGACATTTATATAGCAACTTCAGGAAGAAGTTCCTTGGCCTGAAATTAAAGAAATTGATGTGGAGGGCTAAATGTCCAAGTTATGTAAATACTTTGGAGAAAATAATGCTTGAAATCAAGGGAGATAATGAAGAGGACTTCAAACATCTCATCAAAATTCCACCAAGATTCTGGAGAAAATCAAGGTTCCAGCCAAGTTCAAGTTGTGACACTTTAGTTAACAATATGTCAGAGGCCTTCAATTATGTGTTTGTAGCTGCTAGATCCAAGCCCATTGTGACAATGCTTGAAGAAATTAGAGTATATCTAATGCAGAGATAGGAATCCAATAGGAAAAAGATTACCAAATACGATGGCATCATACTACCTAACATCAAGAAAAGGATGGAAATGGTGTCATAGAAAACCAATCATTGGATTGTGAGGTAACATGGTTGATTTATTGAATATTACTTTCAAATGGATAATTATTTACATAGACTAACATTAAAATGGCTACTTATTTCTAGGCGTGCAGGTGAATATGACTATGAGGTAAGACATACTTTACTCAATGGAGAAAAATATGTTGTCAACCTTTACAAGAAAGAATGCTCATGTAGAATATGGATGTTGACTGGACTTCCTTGCCGTCATGCAATGTCTTGCATGAAGGATCAACATTTAGAGATTGATGACTTTGTAACTGAATGTTACAAGAAGGAACAATATGCTGCTTGTTATGCACCTATTGTATATCCACTTAATGGGGAAGCCTTGTGGGCAAAGACTAATGTTGTTGATCTTCAGCCACCACCAATAAAAAGGCAGCCTGAAAGGCCAAAGAAAAAAAGGAATAGGGAAGCTGGAGAAATGGTGAGGGATGAGACACACATGAAGAGGGAAAGACATGGTATCAAGTGTAGTCGTTGCCACAAGGATGGTCACAACAAGGCCACTTGTAAACTACCACAACCACAAGCTCCTCTAAATCAGGTACAAGAAGCAACAACACAACCACCAACAACAGTTGATTCAAGTCAGGTACAAGAAGCAACAAGTCAGCCACCACCACAAGTTGTTACAAGTTAACCATCACCACCTATTGTTATAAGTTAGCCACCACCACAAGTTGTTACAAGTCAGCCCCCACCACAAGTTGTTACAAGTCAACCACCATCACCTATTGTTACAAGTCAGCCACCACCCAAAACTAAAAACAAACTTCATAAGGGTGGCAAGCCTGTTTCAAGCCAACCTTGATCATTATTATTATGTCTGCTAAGATTTTGTAATGTCATTTTGTAATGCCTTTTAATGGCCTGACTGTTTTGTTTTTGTAAGGCACATTTTGGAATGTCATTATGTAAGGCACATTTTGTCCAATTTACAATGGACCATCTATTTTCTAGTTGTACCATGTAACACCCTTCTACCCAACAAGCAGTCACGATAAATATAGACAAATATATCAAAGTATATTCACCGCAAGGGCGTCAAATTTTGTCATGAAACATCAAATAATAACATCCTGCTCCGTAACACGGGTTATAACGTCAAATTAAAAATCGAATACTACGCAGCGGAAAACTTCATAAACATCATAAGTTATAACATCAAAAGGTTTAAAACAACTTCAAAACATCATAAGATCATCAATAAAAGAACATTATGGTTCGACTTAAACATCTCGACCCAATGTTACATATCAGAGCAAGACCCTCTACTCGACCAAAATAACCAAAATACTTCAAGTCAGATCTCCACGCACCAAAGGCTAATCCTGATCACCTGTACGTTACCCACGTGGAGGCAACATTCAAACAGGCAGGGTGAGTAATCATAAACTATTATACAAGATATAAGAATAAAACATAGTAAGGTAGCATCCATCATAATAAAACAACATCATCATCATCATACGTCAATTAAATATCTTGTCATCATTAACATCAATTATTCACAAATATGCAGTGTCACATAGAATGAAATGCAAAACACAGACTCAATGCATGTGGTACCAATTCGGCATGTTTGATGGACACTGGGTCATCACCCTCAAAGGATCCCCACCAATAGGATCGATTCTACACAAGAACCGGAGCAATGTCATACACTCCAATCCACACAATGGGATTGAAGCCACCACTGGACCGAAGTCCTAAAAACCGTCACTGGACCGAAGTCCTAAAAACTATGAATGCATGATGCAAAACGTCATAATTATCATCGTCACAGGATTGTCATATTGCATCAACATTCATCAAAATCTCGTCAAGCATCATGGTAACACATTATTACATACATCAAAATCATCATAATACGTCACAATCATCATATATTACTCATCAAAACACAACACCTCAAATACTCCAGGCCTACGATCAATAAGTCACAAGGCAGCATCAACCAAAAAAGAAAGAAAATAAAATAAATAAAAAATAAACAAAATTAATGCTCCTGCTCGCCTGGAGCTCGCCCGGCGAAGCAGCTTGCTCGCATGGGTTTCGCCTGGCGAAGCAGGGGCGAAACATCTTCCCCCATAAAAAATCCAGTAGCACCCTTTTTCCACCTTCCTTCGCTTCCACTTTCGCATAGCGAGGACGGGGCGAAATCGCTTCGCCCGGCAAGACAGGACTTCGCCTTGTGAAACATGCGAACCTGCAACTTCTCAGTTGCGGTTCTGCACCTGCATCAGACCCAAAAGGTCTGCGATTCCAACACCCAACAGTCCAAAATACTCACAATTCATCACAAAATAACACAACAACAGCAATACATGAAGATAGGTCTTTATCCCTAACAACTAACACGTCCCACAACCCCAATTCCGTCATGAACTCGTCTAATTTACCCGGAAACCCACTACCTACATGCTTCTATACCTATATCAATTATAATGATGAATAATACTCCCCATACCTTATAAAATTACTTCTGAATTCTCCCCTTTGAGTCCTTCTGAAACCTTTCTGAGCCCTAGCCTTCTTCTCATTTTCTTCAGAGTTTTTTCTCCAAAATTGATCGTACCAAATGACTTCTCACTCTCTCTTTTCCCTTTAAGTCACTTTTACCCCTTGGACCCTTAATAGGCTTTTCCAACCTTGTCCTCACTTAACTCATCCAAATTTACCAACTTGCCCTTAATGTTTATCCTAATTATTTATAGTAATAATAATAATAATAATAATAATAATAATAATAATAATATATTTCACATAATCCATATCATTATTATCAAAAATAATATTAACACATCACATACTTCTAAAATGCTCTCAGTACCCCCCCTTTAACATTATAATACCCCACAACATCAATCGCCAGACATCAAATAATTCACCAAAAATTCACCGAAAATAAGAACATTTAAATAAATCAATTAAATAAATATTCTACTCATTTTGGGGTGTTACATACCACATTTTAGAATGTCATATTAATGCCTTATAATGGCCTTTTGTTATTGAACCAGTTATGTATCAAACTTTGAATCTATTAATGAAAGTTGGAATGACTTATAATACCAAGTTATATTACTGTTTGTTTCCATAAATATTGGGCATTGGGCTACATTTTTTGCAGGTTGAATATTGATACAAATTTGTACCAGTTAGGTTTCACAAAATTGTACTAGTAATGTAGCACATATAGTTATATTGAAATACACACAGACATTTTTCATTAAACCAACATAACAATACATTATTCATTAAACAAACTTAACAAAACATTAAAAATGTGAAAACATAACTTTGAACTTCCCTAAAACTAATTAAAATATATTGTTACAAATGCAAGGTTCAACCCTAAGCTTACAATCCCAACCACAATGGACATTTTCAGCCACCCTCTAGTGTAGATAACTTCACTCTTCAATTTGTTAATTTTCTTATTTTGTCTATCAAGCTTCAAATCCCTTTCATCAGCAAACTCATCACCTAACCACTTGAAGAAATTACAACCCTTTTCAATGTGATTTCTGTAATTTCTACAACCCCGGAATTTTCTCCCCTTGTAGACAATGTTCACATCATTCACTATTCTAAGAACACTTTCATTTTGGCAAAAGCGTTCGATTCTCTTGTTTCTACGAATCACGGATCTAGATGTACCGTAGCTTTGGTTGTTTGAAGTTGAGGCATTGCTTGCAATCTTTGACATTGAACCCTAATTCCCTAATTTGGAGAAGAAAATGGAAGATGGAAGAAGAGGATTTAACCCTGATTTGAAGAAGAAAACGGAAGAAGTTGGAAATATGAAAGACGATTGAAGCTGCAAATGGAAGAAGACTGAAGTTGCAAATGGAACCCTATGTAATGTAATATAACCATGTGCTGATGTGAAATTAAAAATTTGCTTACTTGGCATGCCGGCTCACACAATGCTAACGTCTTTTTGACACAAACTAACGGAATAGACCAAATTGTTTAATGGAACTTAAGTAAAATGATCATTATGTAACGTTTTTTAGTTTCGGGAATAAAGCGAAACTTTTCTCAAAGTTAAGGGACCCAGTGACTAATTATGCCTAGTTTTTATTAATGGTATAAATGAAATGAAGAAGTAATAATAAATTTTTAAGAGGATAATAAGAATAGCAATGTTAAGTATTTATTAGTATTATAAAATGATTTATAATTTGGTTCAATTATTTTTTCTAAGTGACATATAATTAAAATAAAAAGTTGAGAGAATTTTTTCTAAAGATGTAAACTTCTCTATAGATGAGTTTATATAGTCTATTAAATAAATTATCCCATTCTAGACATAAATTTATCTATGCATGGGTTTATATAGTTAATGAAAAAAATTGTTTCATTCCTATTTTGAACCGGTCAGAAGGCTCAATAGTCACTGCCTAGAGAAGATAATGATTTACTAAGTCACTCGCAGGGTACGAGTTTTATCTAGTGGTAGTCTGCAACCTATCCAAATTTAAGATTCATCCAATGACTCCTCATATCATACGTCTAATGATAACAAGGTTGTTATAACTGCTCTACTAGATAAAGGTAAGACACATTATTTTCCAGGTAGTGACTTCATTCGCTCATCTTATTTAGATACTAACTTAAGCGTTAGAGTGCTAACTTTGCAAGTCAACTCCTCTTTCACTATCAAAAGCTCGAGTCCATGTTCCATCTCGCAACCTCCAACCTCTAATCAATTTTGGTTCTCTTGTAGAACTGTGGCGTCGTCCGTGGGAATCAACATTTGATTTCTGCATTTACCACTATTGAATACTCATTTCTCAATTCACTTATTTGAAGCTTCTCAACCTAACAAATCATATTTCTTGATATTGAACCACATATCCTCTATTTTCGATGTACTCCAATAATTGATCTACTCCAATTTTCAACATTTTGAATCTCTAACCTCTAGATCTTCCAATAATGGTAAGTTTCGGCACCCGGCAGATTCACTACAGTGGACGAAAATTGATAATGATTATCCTGATTTGGAGAAGAAGCAAGAAACCTTCGCTTGGCATTATCTAATGATGGAATGAACCCACATGGTCTTCAAAGTATCTCACATACCACATGGCCTGTGATTATTACGATTTATAACTTACCTCCATGGCTATGTATGAAGCGTAAGTACATGATGTTATCTATGTTAATCTCCAGGCCTAAACAATTAGGGAATGACATAGACGTATACTTGACACCTTTAATCAAAGACTTAAAGATTTTGTGGGAGAACGGTGTGGAGGTTTATGATCGATATAGGAAAGAAAGTTTCAATTTGAGGGCGCTGTTGTTTGGCACAATTAATGATTTTCCAGCATACGGAAATCTATCAGGGTATAGCATTAAAGGTCAATGTGTGTGTCCTATTTGTGAAAAAAACACAGATTGGACGCGTTTGGAATTTTGTCAGAAGAATGTCTTTCTCGGTCATCGTAGATTTTTAAATTCTAATCATCACTACCGTGGATGGAGAAAAGCATTCAATGGAAATCCAGAACAAGGTAGAGCTCCACCTACATTGACAGGTGACCAAATTTTTGAAAAGGTGAAAGATGTGACTACTCAGTTTGGAAAGTCTTTTGCACATACGTGTTGGAATACAAATAGAGTTAGGGTTTTGTTATCATTCTACAGATATTGTTAGAGATATCACTGCCTTTCTACAGTTGAACAGGTTTTAAACTTTAATCGGAACGTTTGCATTCAAAGTTAAGTAATGAACGGTAAAAGGATTTGTTTTAACGATTTATAAAAACATGTCAAGATTAGTAGCCGGTAATCCATTCTCGTACATATATCTTTGAAAAAGCGTGTGAACTTTCTAACGATAAATAAACTCACATATCCTCTCAACAAGTTTCTCTCGAACACTTGTTGTAGGATTTATCATATTGATCCTTTATTGATCTCTCACACAAACTATCAATATGATAACATTTAAGAACAATATTTATGAACATCAACATTCAAAACTATCTCTAGCCTCATGAATATTTGATGGATTGAAACTTAGGTCAAGTTTTAACACATATCTCTCAATCATGAATCAAAACAAAAGATGAACCATAAAAACAAAGTTTCTTCTCTATATTTATCATTAACAAAGTTCACAAACTTAATACAATATCAATACATACAAAAATGATGGATTACCTCCACTAATCTTGACACTAGAAGTGCTTAGCTACCCATTGTCATGGTAGCTTCACAAACAAGAAAATGGAGAAGAGAAACAAGCATCAACAACGATCTCTCGACTCTTGATGCTCCGATTCTTCAAAAATAAGATGCTACAGTGTTTACAAGGTTTTTTCTCTAATAAAATATGAAGGATCCACAAAAAATCTGATCTAATCTATTTATAAGGGGGCTGAGTTACGCAGAGTGCGCTAAGCGCGCAGCATCACGCAAAGCGCGCTGTCATTTATTTCCAAACCGCCCTAGACCGCGCTAAGTCGGGAACCCACTGGAAAATAGCTCCAGACTGCGCTAGGAGCACGCTAAGCGCGCTTGTAGCATGCTTCAAAAATTCAATTTCTTCAAAAATGCTCCTTAAGAGCCTTCCATGCTCTAAGCTTCCATTGAAATGTTAAAACCTACAATTATAACACAAAAGTTAAATAACTAAGTCTAATAATGCATTTAAACTATACTATGATTATTTACCAGAAACAATGGGAAAAAGCATCAATTAACAAATAAAGATCTCAAAAGGTGCCAAAAATTAAACTATATATTAACACATTCTAGCACCTAACAACTCTCCCCAACTTACTTCTTTGTTTGTCCTAAAACAAAGGTAAGATAGAATAAAAACAAGAAGAATATCGGATAAGACAACACAATAAAAAATCGATGGTTCAAACTCAATTGATGCGCTCGCAAGTAATGTCCAGCTCCAACACAGAATCAAAACATGGGTATGAACTAACTTCTAAACAGAAATAACAAGCACTCATCATAAGCAAACAAATGTTCAAACGGGAATCACCTACTTTACTCCAATGAGCCATGCTTAATATTTACAAGGGACAAAACACTCTCATAGTAATTGTGCCAGCATCCAGAACCATTCATGCAATCATCTACTCAATTCAACAAGGAAATCAAGGAAACAAAGATCTCTTAAGGACTTCTAAATGTTGTAATGAGGCAAGGGTTAACAAGAAAGGGATATTTATAAAAGGCTAATGAATCAAAGTGGCTATCAAAAATTTTCAAAAATAAAGAACATGCCGACTTAGTCAAACCTCAAATCATTTCAATCTTTCCTTTCTTTTTTTTCCTTCTCTTTTCTTTCATGGTGTCTTCTCTTATTTCAATCAAATGCTCCTTTTATTTTTCTTTTCAAGCAACTCACTTTTGAGTGCAAAGCATAGCAAATAATACTTTTCATTATTCTTTCTTTTTCACAAGAGGCACCATTTCACCACATTATTTCTTTTTCACACAACAAACACTCTCCCCAACTTTAGTTCAATGACAATGTTCTTCCAAAAGCATGTTCAACAAAGGGTTAAGTGTATACAAAAACAAACTAGAATGAATCACAACGATTTTTTTTAACAACAACAACCACAAATGAGTGGGTTTTTCGGAATTTTGCCGAATTTCGTTCAATGATTCACTCTAATTGTGTGAAGGCTCAAAATTGTTTAACAAATGCTTACACTTCTCACCGGGTAAAATAAAGTTATAAGAATTTGTGGTTTTTCTCAATGACAAACAATGTCTAGATCACTTCAATGTTTCCAAGATTTACCAATGAATACAAGATTAAGCATGAATCGCACGAGCTAAACAACAACTACACGACTACTCTCCTTGTGAACAATGATGGCCGCTCACTTTTGTGGTTTTGTCCTAAATGATTCCCATATGAACATACATGCGAAATGAAGCAAAGCTTGAAATTCATGTAAAACAAAAAGTTCATACATATACTAACATTCTATAAAGCACAAACAGAGTACCTTTTTTGCGCAACAATCCAAAATTTTATCATCACCATCAATGATTGGTGTAGCATATCACTTTTTGATCAAAGAAACTAAAACTTGCTTCATTCAATGAATTACCTTAAATTAAGAACAAACACAAAAAATGTGTACCAAAAATCATGCACATAAACCTCATCTGCCCGGATGGAAACTTCAATAAAAAAAATTGTAACTAAAATCATATCCATAACAAAAGTCAACATCCGCACGGATGTGAACTACAACATATCCTAAACAAAAGTCAATAATACTAGCAACATACTAAACATAATCAAATACAAGGGTGAAACAATCAAACCCATCAATAAGAACTCGAACTCGACACTCCATCAGCTCCCTCTCGGTCATCATCACCACCATCATCATCATCATCATGAACAGTTGCCCCCTCCGAAAAACCTGGCCTGGCCTCAGGCCACCTAGCATATGCCATGAGGTCCTCTCTAGACCTCAAAGGATGATTAACATGAGGCTCTCGGATCTAGAGCTGCAGCTGCATCATAGAATCATGCATAAATAAAAAGGCACACTGATGAGCCTCGTGCATGGCCCAGTTGGCCTCAACACTCGAATCACGAACACGCCTTGCAGGGGCAGCAGCAACAACAGGGACAGCTTCATTGTGTGCCTGTAAACAAAAACGGGTGATAAAATTGTCATCCAAAACATTCAACTTCACATTCCCATGGCTAGGAAGGGTGACTCGCGCCTTATGGCATAATGCCATAATCAGCCCAGGATAAGTCAAAGTACAAGCCATCCTATCACCTAAAGGTGTAGAGCTCACAGCAATCCTCTTCAGCTCATTAGAAACAATCCGTGCCAAATCCACAGTCTTCTCTTCATCAAGAATACAAGCTAAGAGGGCTGCAGTCTGCATGGGAATGGAAGAGGTGTGACTACTAGGCTTTAGGTTGTGCAAGACAACCGACATTATAATTTGAGTTTTCGTAGTCAACACACCTCTTATGAACTTCAGAGGGGCTCCATTAGCATTCAACTGATAAGACTGACCAGGCACACAAAATTTCTCTTAACTGCTCGGCATTCCAACTTCCTCGAGCTAACGTTTTTCCATAGTCACACAACTCATCCTCATCCAACTCTAAGTGGTTCCCAAGGTAGGTATTAATGGCGTCTCTAGAGAAGTCAATTTCTTTGCCCCTTACCTAAGTTTTAAAATTGAAAGCCTCATCACCCGAAGGTAAGGCATTCGCAAAAAATTCTCTAACAATATCCAGATGATATTTAGGGTAAGGTTCAGAGAGCTTGTCCCTTCCACCTCCTTGCACAAGAGAAGCTATGCGACGATAACTTCCTTCAGGATCAATCTGTATAATCCTATCAGGCCAAACAGTTCTTCTCTCGAGTTGTTGATATCTCAGCTGTTGTTCAAGACCAAGAAACCGATTACGATCAAATGGCCCTGATGGAGGACGTCTAGTTGGGTTTGATGTCGACCCGACACGCTGCTTCTTTCTACCATACATCTGGAAAAACACAACAAAACATCCACAAAAACAGACAAATACGTTAACGAAAACAACATTAAAATATGTCTAAATTCCTAAATAATTACGACAATTCATCCAAGGGATCAAAACATAATTTAAGAAGAGGGGAATTTTTCTGAAAATCCCAGACTGCGCTAAGCGGGCTCTGCGATTTGCAAAAAAATTCCTCTCTGCAACAAACAGCTTCCAATGGATAAAACCCTAATCCTAAAACAGAGACATATTCAGAGATATTCTTCAATCACGAATACATAAAATTAAAACCCTAATATCTACAAAAAAAACTAATTTCTACATTCAAAATCCCTAACTTCTAAAATCAAAGTTCCTATCCACATGCAATTACACTAGTCTATTGATAATAATGGAAAATGACAAACAAAAAGAAGAACAAGATGAACAAGAACATTAAACATTAAAGCTTCAACCCAAAATGGGTTTTGTTTACATGAAAAATTAAAAAGAAAATGAAGAACTTACATTTGTTGATGTAGATAATGAGCAAGAAAATGACAAAGATGAAGCTAAGACACAAGGAATCCAAGGAACTCTAAAAAAATTTGGAGAAAAATGAAGTTGGGGAGAAGAAGAGAGAACTAGGGATTTTGTGAGAAAAGGGTGAAATGAGGCACAACCTCAGAACCCTAGCTTCTAAAGCAAAATCTGGGCCGGGTCAACACTATTGGGCCCAGACAAAACCATTTTTTTTCAAAATTTCGCAGACCGCGCTAAGCGTGCTCTGGCCGCGCTAAGCGCGCTGCTCACAGGAAGTGGGGTGACTTTTTCTTCAGAGCGCGCTAAGCTGGCTCCTGCGCGCTAAGCGGGCTCTACAACACGCAAGATACTACCAGCTGTAACGGTCCGTTTTTAATATTTCCTTTTCCCGTGCTTTTTGGTGTTAATTGGTCGAGTCTTTATTTTTAATTGAGCAATATTTATGTTAATTGCTAATTGGTGCGATTATATGTTATTTTTGCACATTGCGTATTTTTACCGTTTTTGAGAGTTTGCGGGGAAAATTAGAATAGAGGGTATTTGACATATTTCATAATTAATAGTGTTAGTTAATAATAGTTAGTTTAGATATTTATTAGAAATGTTTAGAATTTTTAAGTTAAGAAAATATAAAAGAAAATAGTTAGTATAAGTTTAGAAAAGAGAAGAAAAAGAGAGAAGAGGAAAAGAGAAGAGAAAGAAGAAAAGAGAGGAAAAACTTGTGAAGGAAGAAATCAATCTCCCGACTTTCTAGAACACGATTAAATCGGGTAAGGGTGCGAAACTCGATTATGCTATGCTTGTATATGATTATGTATGAATGAGTTTGGATGATTCTCTTGCTTTCCATGTTTTTTTTACTTTTAGGTCGAAAACGATAAAATGAGTAGAATCGATGGTTTAACGGTTGGAAATCGATGTAAAGGTGGTAGTTTTCTTGTTGACATGATTAGAATAGGTTCTGATTGAAATATGTTGATTTGGAAATGGTTTGGGTTGGAAAATATCATTTTTGGGTTTTCAACAGCGCTGAAGGATTCTGAGTTTTCGCAGGTTCGCCTAGCGAACCATTCAGCGAAGGGTAGCGAAGGTTCGCTACGGGTATTCGCCTAGCGAAGGCATGAGCGAAGGTTCGCTAGAGTGTTCGCCTAGCGAACTTTGGGTGTTTTTGGCTCTGTTTGGTTCTGACTTGGTTCGCCAAGTGCTCGCCTAGCGAACTTAGTGTCTGTTTTTATCTAACAGTTGGTTCGCTGGAACATTCGCCTAGCGAAGGAGCTAGCGAATGTTCGCGAGGGATGTTCGCCTAGCGAAGCAGCTAGCGAATGCTCGCGAGGGAGATTCGCCCAGCGAACAGTGCTGTTCGCGTAATTTTGTTTTCTGCACAACTTTTGATCTGTGATTCGGTTTGAGGCGTGGTTTGATGCGTTGGGAAGCTAACGAGATGTTCATCCTAGGAAAAATAGTTTTGGGGTCTGAACTTGGTCCAATCGGTACAGTTTTTACAAACCGTTTCGTGGTGTCGGGTGTCCGGTTTATGTTTTTACGTTATTTCGAAATATTCATATCTTGTTAACCGTTTATCGTATTTAAGAGTTCTTTATACCGAATCGAAGCTGTCGATGAGTACTTTTTGATGATGATAGAAAATATTATTTTTGGCCGACTTTTAGCCGACTTTTTCGAAAAACCGAATAATGGAATTTTGAGTTATTTTTCAATATTGTAAGACATATTATGATATGTTATGAGGTGGCTTGTGTGATGATTCTTTGATGGGAATTTGATTTTGTGGAATGGTATATTGGTGTTTGTGGCCATTTTGGGCAATTGTGTGCATTACTTTATATGTACTTGAAATACATGATTATTGTTAATGCATGAGCATTTGATGTTGGCATGAGTCATTAATGTGTCAAGTATCGTGATATGCATTCTTGCATTGGAAGATTCATAAATGAATCAGTTTTATCGTCTTACGCCCTGAAATAATGGTAGAAGCGATTAATCACAAATGATTGTGCTCCCTGAAATAGTGGACTATGGCAATCGGATTGTGCGCCTTGAAATAGTGGACTAGAGCAATCCATAAACGCCGTACGCCCTGAAATAATGGTTTATAGCGACGGGGAACATCGTAGGCCCGACGGGGAGTTACTCTATGTAACGAGCGATGATTCCAAGAGTTCCTGGGGGACTAATGAATTACAAGGTTGGATTGGTACCGCATGCGTAGAGTCGTTGTGTCGGTCTCTGTGCATTTGCATAATTCATTACATGTATGTTTATGTGTTGAATTTTGAGAAGGATTTGTTATGCATTGTGTTAATGTATATGCTTATGTGATTGACGTGTGAAATGGGTTTAATATGTCTTGTGTTGTTTACAAGTATCGTATTTGTGTGGTGAGAATAATTGTGCATATTTTGCTAAGTGTTATATAATGATATGCAATTATATTATAATCCTGTTTCTCACCCTTCTGCTGTGGTTTAATGCTGTAATGGCATTGCAGATTAGACGCTGGAGGTCTTTTGCGAAGATTAGTGTCTTCGTCTTTTTGTCGTTCCGGCGGCTCTGATATGTAACACGGGTAGTCGGGGTTAGAGTGTAGATGTTTCTTTTAGCTTGTATATAGTGGCCTTGTATGAATATGTATATGACATACTTATATTTTGTGATGACATCAGTTATGGATGTTCCGCTTTAATTCTGTAACTGAATGCTGATATTTTGGAACGGAGTTCCTTTGTTTATAAAAACTATCCAGGTGTTATATATCTTTATGAGCAGGTTGTTTTTAGTTCACGTTGATGTGACATCTCTGTTTATATCTAAATGACTTAATCTTTGCTCTGATGTATTTTTTTTATTCCGTTTTTGTACGGGGTATAGAAGGGGTGTTACATTAAGTGGTATCAGAGCCAGTGTCTGTTTGGTCTGTCCGACCGTGTCTTTGTGTCGTTGTTGGACTGTTGCACTCTGTTGAGTGGTTGTTTAACCATAATTTTCTATCATTGGGAATGTTCAGATTATGGCGGGAAGACGTGATGCTGCTATGACTGCGGCCATGCAAGCTATGGCACAAGCGATGCAGAATTTACCCAATGCTGCGGCAGACGAGGAGTCGCGTAGTATGGATAAGTTTCAGAAGAATAATCCACAGAGCTTCAAGGGTACTCATGATCCTGAGGGAGCACAGATTTGGCTGAAGAAGATTGAGAAGATCTTCCATTTCATTAGGTGTTCCGAGGATCAGAAGGTGCAGTTTGGTACTCATGTGTTGGAAAAGGAAGCTGAAGACTGGTGGGCGAATGCTTCTCAGAGGTTTGAGGAGGATGAGATAGTGGTTACATGGGCTGTGTTCAAAGATGCTTTTCTTGAAAAGTATTTTTCGGAAGATGAGAGAGGTAAAAAGGAAATTGAATTTCTTGAACTGAAGCAGGATAATTCCTCTGTTGCGGATTATGCTGCTAAGTTTGAGGAACTGGTGAAGTTTTGTCCCAATTATAATACGGCTGGTTCGGAGAGGTCTAAGTGTCTGAAATTCGTGAATGGCTTGAGGCCAGAAATCAAGCAAGGTATCGGTTATCAGGAGATAAGACAGTTTTCAGTGTTGGTGAACAAGAGTCGGATTTTTGATGAGGATAGCAAAGCGCGTGCTACTCATTACAAGAATCTGAATGATAAGAAAGGAAAGGGGCAGTTCAGAGGTAGGCCTTATGCTACCTCTGTTGATAAAGGGAAACAGAAGTTTACTTTTGATAGGAAGCCTAGTGGTGGAGGAATGAATTCTGCTGTGAAATGTTACAATTGTGGTGGTTTAGGTCATCGTATATCGGAATGTAAGAGGAATATGAATAATGTGGATAAGTGTGCTAATTGTGGTTTGAAGGGTCATGTGGCTGCTGATTGTAGGAGGAAGAATGGGGTTACATGTTATAATTGTGGGGAAGTTGGTCATGTTAGTACGAGGTGCACGAAACCGAAGCAAGCTCAACCTAGAGGGAAAGTATTTGCATTGGCGGGAGCTCAGCCTACTAATGCAGATCGTTTGATCAGAGGTACTTGTTTTATTAATAGTAATCTTTTAATTTCTATTATTGATACTGGAGCGACTCATTCGTTTATTTCGATTGATTGTGCGAAACGTTTGAATTTGGTGTTGTCTAAGATGGGTGGAGAGATGGTTATCGATACTCCAGCTTCGGGGTCGGTAACTACTTCTTTCGTTTGTTTAAGTTGTCCTTTGACAATTTTTGGTAGAGATTTTGTGATGGACTTGGTATGTTTGCCATTGAAGGGTTTGGATGTGATTCTGGGAATGAACTGGTTAGAGTTCAATCGTGTTCATCTTGATTGTTATCTTAAGTGGGTGAGATTTCCTTCTCTTGAAGAAGAAAGGGAATCTGGTTTCTTATCTACCAAAGAGTTGAAGAAACTTTTGGCGGAGGAAGCTCAGTTGTTTGGATTGTTTGCATCGTTTTCTGTGGAGAGTCAAGTTGCAATTGGAAGTTTTCCTGTTGTGTGTGATCTTCAGGAGGTGTTCCCGGATGATTTTTCAGATGTGCCGCCAGAAAGAGAGGTGGAGTTTTCTATAGACCTAGTTCCTGGAACTAGACCTGTATCTATGGCACCATATCGGATGTCAGCATCTGAGTTGGTGGAGTTGAAAAGACAATTGAATGAGTTGTTGGAAAAGAGGTTTGTAAGGCCTAGTGTATCACCTTGGGGTGCTCCTGTTTTGTTGGTCAAAAAGAAAGATGGAAGTATGCGTTTGTGTATCGATTATCGGCAGTTGAATAAAGTGACGATTAAGAACAAGTATCCACTTCCAAGGATCGATGACTTGATGGATCAACTAGTGGGTGTAAGTGTGTTTAGTAAGATTGAATTGAGGTCAGGATACCATCAGATTCGGGTTAAAGAGGAGGATATTCAGAAGACGGCCTTTAGGACATGATACGGACATTACGAGTTTTCTGTGATGCCGTTTGGGGTTTCTAATGCGCCGGGTGTGTTTATGGAGTATATGAATCGTATATTCCATGAGCATTTAGATCATTTTGTTGTTGTTTTTATTGATGACATTTTGGTTTATTCTAAGTCACAGGAGGAACATGCGGAGCATTTGCGAATTGTGTTGCAGATTCTGAAGGAGAAGAGACTTTTTGCCAAACTTTCCAAGTGTGAGTTCTGGTTGTCAGATGTGAGTTTTCTGGGGCATGTGATTTCAGGTAATGGTATTGCTGTGGATCCATCCAAAGTAGAGGCAGTTCTACAATGGGAGGCTCCTAGATCTGTTACTGAAATTCAAAGTTTTCTGGGTTTAGCTGGATATTACCGGAGGTTTATCGAAGGTTTTTCCAAGTTGGCACTTCCGTTGACTCAACTGACTTGTAAGGGTAAGGCATTTATTTGGGATATTCAATGTGAAGAAAGTTTCAACGAGCTGAAGAAGAGATTGACTACAGCTCCGATTTTGATCTTACCGAATCCTAGTGAATCATTCGTGGTGTATTGTGATGCGTCTATGATTGGTTTAGGTGGTGTTTTGATGCAAGACGGTAAGGTGGTTGCTTATGCTTCGAGGCAGTTACGAGTTCATGAGAAGAATTATCCTACTCATGATTTGGAATTAGCTGCGATGGTTTTTGTATTAAAGATTTGGAGGCATTATCTCTATGGTGCTAGATTCGAAGTCTTTAGTGATCATAAAAGTTTGAAATACTTGTTTGATCAGAAAGAGTTAAATACGAGGCAACGGAGATGGTTGGAACTTCTGAAGGACTATGACTTTAGCTTGAATTACCATCCTGGTAAGGCTAATGTGGTAGCTGATGCTTTGAGTCGGAAATCTTTGAGTATATCTGCTTTGATGGTGAAAGAGTGGGAACTATTGGAGCAATTTCGAGACTTGAGTTTGGTATGTGAGCTTTCGCATGAGAGTGTGAAGCTGGGTATGTTGAAGATCACTAATGATTTTCTGTTGTCTGTTATAGAGAAACAGAAGTTGGACTTGAAACTTGTTGATTTGTTGCTAGTTGGAAATCAAGAAGTGAACGGTGACTTTAAAGTGGATGATCAGGGTATTTTGAGATTCTGTGGTAGAATTTGTATACCTGATGATGCAGAGTTGAAAAAGATGATTCTTGAGGAAGGACACCGGAGTAGTTTGAGTATACATCCTGGTGCTAATAAGATGTACCAAGATTTGAAGAGGATCTTTTGGTGGTCTGGTTTGAAAAGAGATGTGGCTCAATTTGTGTATGCGTGTTTGACTTGTCAAAAGTCAAAGGTAAAACATCAAAGGCCTGCAGGATTAATGCAACCGTTGGATATTCCGGAGTGGAAATGGGATAGTATATCGATGGATTTTGTGACGGGTTTGCCTAATTCTCCGAGTGGGCATAATGCTATTTGGGTGATCGTTGATAGGCTGACTAAATCGGCGCATTTCATTCCGATTGATATCAGTTATTCTATGGAGCGTTTGGCTGAGATTTATATCCGTGGGATTTTGAAGTTGCATGGCGTCCCGTTGAGTATTGTTTCTGATCATGATCCGAGGTTTACTTCCAGATTTTGGGAAAGTTTGCAAAAGGCGTTAGGTTCTAAGCTGAGATTGAGTTTTGCTTATCATCTGCAGACTGATGGTCAGACGGAGAGAACAATTCAGTCATTGGAAGATTTACTGAGAGCTTGTGTTCTTGAGCAAGGTAGTGCTTGGGACAGTTTTCTTTCGTTGATCGAGTTCACGTATAACAACAGTTTCCATTCTAGTATCGGAATGGCACCTTTTGAGGCACTTTATGGAAGAAGATGTCGAACACCTTTGTGTTGGCATGAATCTGGTGAAAGTGCAGTAGTTGGACCTGAGTTAGTTCAACAGACGACGGAGAAGGTGAAACTTATTCGGGAGAAGATGAAAGCTTCTCAGAGTAGGTAAAAGAGTTACCATGATAAGAGGAAGAGGGATCTGGAATTTCAAGAGGGAAATCATGTGTTTTTGAGGGTTTCGCCAGTGACTGGTGTTGGACGTGCTTTGAAGTCGAGGAAGCTTACTTCACGTTTTATTGGTCCATATCAGATATTCGAAAGAGTTGGTGCAGTGGCTTACAGGATAACATTGCCACCGAATCTTTCAAATCTACATGATGTTTTCCATGTTTCACAGCTACGGAAGTATGTTCCAGATCCGTCTCATGTGATTCCGATGGATGAGGTTGAGGTAAGAGATAATCTTACGGTTGAGGTTTTACCGGTGAGGATTTTAGATCGCGAGTTGAAAAGGTTAAGAGGCAAGGAGATTGCACTTGTGAAAGTGGCGTGGGGAGGCGCTGCTGAGGGCAATTTGACTTGGGAATTGGAAAGTCGGATGCGGGAGTCGTATCCGGAGTTGTTTGGATCAGGTAATATTTTCGAGGACGAAAATTTCTCAAGTGGGGGAGAGTTGTAACGGTCCGTTTTTAATATTTCCTTTTCCCGTGCTTTTTGGTGTTAATTGGTCGAGTCTTTATTTTTAATTGAGCAATATTTATGTTAATTGCTAATTGGTGCGATTATATGTTATTTTTGCACATTGCGTATTTTTACCGTTTTTGAGAGTTTGCGGGGAAAATTAGAATAGAGGGTATTTGACATATTTCATAGTTAATAGTGTTAGTTAATAATAGTTAGTTTAGATATTTATTAGAAATGTTTAGAATTTTTAAGTTAAGAAAATATAAAAGAAAATAGTTAGTATAAGTTTAGAAAAGAGAAGAAAAAGAGAGAAGAGGAAAAGAGAAGAGAAAGAAGAAAAGAGAGGAAAAACTTGTGAAGGAAGAAATCAATCTCCCGAATTTCTAGAACACGATTAAATCGGGTAAGGGTGCGAAACTCGATTATGCTATGCTTGTATATGATTATGTATGAATGAGTTTGGATGATTCTCTTGCTTTCCATGTTTTTTTACTTTTAGGTCGAAAACGATAAAATGAGTAGAATCGATGGTTTAACGGTTGGAAATCGATGTAAAGGTGGTAGTTTGCTTGTTGACATGATTAGAATAGGTTCTGATTGAAATATGTTGATTTGGAAATGGTTTGGGTTGGAAAATATCATTTTTGGGTTTTCAACAGCGCTGAAGGATTCTGAGTTTTCGCAGGTTCGCCTAGCGAACCATTCAGCGAAGGGTAGCGAAGGTTCGCTACGGGTATTCGCCTAGCGAAGGCATGAGCGAAGGTTCGCTAGAGTGTTCTCCTAGCGAACTTTGGGTGTTTTTGGCTCTGTTTGGTTCTGACTTGGTTCGCCAAGTGCTCGCCTAGCGAACTTAGTGTCTGTTTTTATCTAACAGTTGGTTCGCTGGAACATTCGCCTAGCGAAGGAGCTAGCGAATGCTCGCGAGGGATGTTCGCCTAGCGAAGCAGCTAGCGAATGCTCGCGAGGGAGATTCGCCCAGCGAACAGTGCTGTTCGCGTAATTTTGTTTTCTGCACAACTTTTGATATGTGATTCGATTTGAGGCGTGGTTTGATGCGTTGGGAAGCTAACGAGATGTTCTTCCTAGGAAAAATAGTTTTGGGGTCTGAACTTGGTCCAATCGGTACAGTTTTTACGAACCGTTTCATGGTGTCGGGTGTCCGGTTTATGTTTTTACGTTATTTCGAAATATTCATATCTTGTTAACCGTTTATCGTATTTAAGAGTTCTTTATACCGAATCGAAGCTGTCGATGAGTACTTTTTGATGATGATAGAAAATATTATTTTTGGCCGACTTTTAGCCGACTTTTTCGGAAAACCGAATAATGGAATTTTGAGTTATTTTTCAATATTGTAAGACATATTATGATATGTTATGAGGTGGCTTGTGTGATGATTCTTTGATGGGAATTTGATTTTGTGGAATGGTATATTGGTGTTTGTGGCCATTTTGGGCAATTGTGTGCATTACTTTATATGTACTTGAAATACATGATTATTGTTAATGCATGAGCATTTGATGTTGGCATGAGTCATTAATGTGTCAAGTATCATGATATGCATTCTTGCATTGGAAGATTCATAAATGAATCAGTTTTATCGTCTTACGCCCTGAAATAATGGTAGAAGCGATTAATCACAAATGATTGTGCGCTCTGAAATAGTGGACTATGGCAATCGGATTATGCGCCTTGAAATAGTGGACTAGAGCAATCCATAAACATCGTACGCCCTGAAATAATGGTTTATAGCGACGGGGAACATCGTAGGCCCGACGGGGAGTTACTCTATGTAACGAACGATGATTCCAAGATTTCCTGGGGGACTAATGAATTACAAGGTTGGATTGGTACCGCATGCGTAGAGTCGTTGTGTCGGTCTCTGTGCATTTGCATAATTCATTACATGTATGTTTATGTGTTGAATTTTGAGAAGGATTTGTTATGCATTGTGTTAATGTATATGCTTATGTGATTGATGTGTGAAATGGGTTTAATATGTCTTGTGTTGTTTACAAGTATCGTATTTGTGTGGTGAGAATAATTGTGCATATTTTGCTAAGTGTTATATAATGATATGCAATTATATTATAATCCTGTTTCTCACCCTTCTACTGTGGTTTAATGCTGTAATGGCATTGCAGATTAGACGCTGGAGGTCTTTTGCGAAGATTAGTGTCTTCGTCTTTTTGTCATTCCGGCGGCTCTGATATGTAACACGGGTAGTCGGGGTTAGAGTATAGATGTTTCTTTTAGCTTGTATATAGTGGCCTTGTATGAATATGTATATGACATACTTATATTTTGTGATGACATCAATTATGGATGTTCCGCTTTAATTCTGTAACTGAATGCTGATATTTTGGAACGGAGTTCCTTTGTTTATAAAAACTATCCAGGTGTTATATATCTTTATGAGCAGGTTGTTTTTAGTTCACGTTGATGTGACATCTCTGTTTATATCTAAATGACTTAATCTTTGCTCTGATGATTTATTATAAGATTATTTTTATTATTCCGTTTTTGTACGGGGTATAGAAAGGGTGTTACACCAGCAGCTCAACACATGGTTTCAGCAGCACAAAATATCATTCCAAGCAGTAAAATCACACCAACTTACAAAAAAAACACGATTAAATAGAAAATTGACCAAAAACAATAAAGACTTACAAAATTGGGGTGCCTCCCAACGAGCGCTTGTTTAACGTCAGATAAGCTCGACGGTCCAAGACGATCAATGAAGAATGTCTAGGAGAACGGAATAATTTTCTCTATCAAAATTACCTCCAAGGTAGATTTTCAAACGTTGACCATTTACAGTCCAACTGTCTTTTTTCTGCATATCTTCGATCACAATTGCTCCAAAACTTTTCACCTCTTTGACAAGAGATGGTTTTTACCACTTCGATTTTAACTTTCCTGGGAAAAGTTTCAACCGGGAATTGAACAGTAATACCATTTGCCCTACCTTAAAATCCTTTTGACGGATCTTCTTGTCATGATAACCTTTCGCCTTTTCCTTATACAACCAACTAGAATGATATGCGACATTCCACATTTCCTCCAATTCATGTAGTTGTATTTTCCTTTTTTTCTCCGGCCAAGTTTTTATCAAAATTTAACAGTTTCAGGGCCCACAATGCTTTGTGCTCCATTTCAACGGGTAAATGGCATGTTTTACCATAGACCAATTGAAACGGAGTTAAGCCAATTGGACCCTTGTAAGCGGTACGGTACGCCCACAATGCCTCATCCAATTTTTGTGACCAATCTTTTCTAGAACTCGACACAGTTTTTTCCAGAATCCTTTTCACCTCACGGTCAGAACCTCGGCTTGACCGTTCGTTTGTGGGTGGTAAGGGGTCGCTACTTTATGCGTTACACCATAATGTTTCAAAACACTTTCAAGGGATGTATTGCAAAAGTGTGACCCGCCATCACTTATAAGAACCCGAGGAGTGCCAAAACGGGCAAAGATGTTTTTCTTTAAAAATTTTATTACCGTTTTTCCATCAGCCCTCGGTGAAACAATCGCTTCAACCCACTTCAAAACATAATCAACCGCCACTAAAATATACTCATTTCCAAAAGAGGGTGGGAATGGACCAACAAAATCTATGCCCCAACAATCAAAAATTTCAACCTCTTGGATATTTTGAAGGGGCATTTCATCTCTTTTTCCATTTCCACTAGTTCTTTGGCAAGTATCACAACTTTGTGCATGGAGATTTCCGTCTTTAAATAGAGTAAGCCAATAAAAGCCTGATTGCAAGACTTTCGTGGCCATTCTCGAACCATTAAAATGGCCTCCATAAGGCAAGTTGTGGCAATGCCAAAGAATACTCTGAGCTTCATCACTAGTGACACACCTTCTCAAAAGGTTGTCACCTCCTAACTTGAACAAGTAAGGGTCATCCCACACATAATAATTCGCATCCGATAAGAACTTCCTTTTTTTGATTCCAAGTTAGGTCTTCGGGTATCCAACCGGTTGCTTTGTGGTTAGCAATATCCGCAAACCACGTCCTAACTTGGACTCGAAACAATTTTTCATCGGGAAATTCCTCTCGGATTTCCTTTTCTGTTTTGGTTACCTCCACATTGATCAAGCGGGACAAATGATCTGCCACCAAATTCTCTGAATCCTTTTTATCCTTTATTTCCAAATCAAATTCTTGAAGCAAAAGGATCCAATGGATGAGCCTTTGCTTCGAATCCGTTTTAGTGAGCAAATATTTGATTGTCAAATGATCAGTGTAGATTACCACTTTTAACCCTATTAGGTAAGAACGAAACTTCTCAAGTGCATATACAATCGCAAGCAATTCTTTTCCGATTGTGGCCTAATTTACTTGCGCCTAATTTAATACTTTGCTTGCGTAATGTATAGCATGAAAAGTTTTGTCCTTCCTTTGACCTAACACCGCTCCAACAGCGTAATCACTCGCGTCGCACATTAGTTCAAAATTTAAAGTCCAATTTGGCGCGATGATTATTAGAGCGGTAATTAGTTTTTCTTTCAAAATTTGGAAAGCAATAAGACATTCATCGTCAAAGAGAAATACCTAATATTTGTTGAGCAAGTTGCTCAGTGGCCTTGCTACTTTTGCAAAATCTTTGACGAATCGCCTATAAAATCCCGCATGCCCTAAAAAGCTTCTGATTCCCTTGACGTTGGTAGGAGGAGGCAGCTTTTCAATCACTTCAATCTTCGTTTGATCGACTTCAAGGCCTTTGGAAGAAACTTTGTGCCCAAGCACAATTCCCTCAGTCACCATAAAGGTACACTTCTCCCAATTCAACACCAAGTTTGTCTTTACGTACCTCTCAAGGACGGTTTCCAAATTCTTCAAGCATAAATCGAAAGATGCTCCAAACACGAAAAAATCATCCATAAACACCTCCATTGTCTTTTCTATGAGGTCGGAGAAGCTAGCTTGAACACACCTTTGGAAAGTTGCCGGCGCATTACATAAGCCAAAAGGCATCTTTCGATAGGCAAAAATGCCAAAAGGACAAGTAAAAGCCGTCTTCTCGTGGTCCGCCGGGTCAACCGCAATTTGATTGTACCCTAAATAACCGTCCAAAAAACAATAGAATTATTGCCCGGATAACCTCTCGAGCATTTGGTCCATGAATGGAAGTGGAAAATGGTCTTTTCTTGTTGCGGTATTCAACCTTCTATAGTCAATACACATTCTTCACCCCGTCACAATATTTGTTGGGATTAACTCATTCTTCTCGTTTCGGATAACAGTCATGCCACCCTTTTTAGGAATAACATGCACGGGGCTTACCCATGGCTATCAGAGATCGGGTAAATCATTCCCGCATCCAAAAGCTTCACAACTTCTTTCCGAACAACCTCTTTCATAGTAGGATTCAAGCGGTGTTGTGGTTGAGCAACCGGCTTGAAATCCTCTTCCATTAGAATCTTGTGCATATAATAAGATGGACTAATTCCTTTAAGATCAGAAAGAACCCACCCTATAGCTTCTTGATTTCTTTTCAACACTTGAATCAAACAGGTTTCTTCTTTGTTAGACAAATCGTTGCTAATAATTACCGGCTTGTTCCCACTTTCATCAAGGAATGCATACTTCAAATTAGAAGGAAGCACCTTCAATTCAAGTTGAACTTTCTCATCACTTGGTTCTTTCTTCAACTCTTCATTCTCAACTTCCCATGGTTGTAATTCTTTGAGAGATTCAAGCTCTTTCAAACATTCTTCAAGAGCACTTTCTTCTTCATCAGAAAATACTTCAAAAGAATCATCAAAATCCATTTCCAAAGGAGACACTATATGAACATGCTTAGAAACCTCCAAAGTTGTTTCTTCTATTGCATCGAGACGAAAGCTATCATGTTTGTCTTTTGAATGCTTCATTGCTTCGAATAGATTAAAAGATACCTCTTCATTTAGAACCCGCACTTTCATAAGGCCATCATCAACATCTATCATCATGCGAGCAGTCTTCATAAAAGGACAACCAAGAATTAGATGAGCATCCTCATCCTCTTCCATATCAATAACAATGAAGTCCACCGGAAAGAAAAATTTATCAACTTTCACCAACACATCTTGCGCCAACCCAATCGGATGAGTGGTTGATTTGTCGGCCAATTGCAGCGTCATCCGGATGCCCTTAATTTCAATGTTCCCAAGCTTTTTCACAATGGATAATGGAATGAGATTGATGCTTGAGCCCAAATCAATAAGGATATTTCCAACAAAGACATTACCAATTGTAACAGGTAAGGTAACTCGCCCCGGATCGGCTTCTTTCTTCGGAAGATTTCTTTGAATAATAGCACTATAATTTGCCGCAAGAACAACGGTTTCCGGCTCCGAATATTTCCGCCTCTTTGTAAGAATATCCTTCATAAATTTGGCGTACTTTGTAATTTTCTCTAGAGCTTCAGAAAAAGGGATGTTGATTTGTAGTTGTTTAAAGATATCCATGAATCTTGAGTAGTGCCTAGCATTGTTTTTCCTTGTCGGCACATGAGGGTAAGGCATATTTTGAGTCGGTATCAGATTCATCTTCTCCTTCTCCTTCTTAACTCTCACATGTTTCTCTTTTTTCTTCACTTCCTCCACACTCTCATTTTCAACTTCAACAATATCATCATTTTTCTTTTCAACTTCCATAACATTATCATTTTTCTTTTCAACTTCTTCCTCGTCACAATCCTCCTTAACAATACAATCAATTTTTCTTCTTCCACACTTTTGTCATTTTCTTTTGCTAACCCCTTCCCACTTTTAGTAACGATTGCTTTGCAATGCTCCTTCGGGTTTACTTGAGTATTTGCAGAGAATGAAGGACTCGATTGTTGCTCGGCTATTTGTTTGGCAAGTTTCCCAACTTGATTTTTGAGATTCTTTATCGCCGCATCGCTACTCTTTTGGTTGGCCATAGACATTTGAATGAATTGATTCAAAGTGTCTTCCAACTTAGAGCTAGCAACCGGAGGTCGTGGAGGTTAATAAGGATTTTGCCGGCTTGAAGAACTGCCACCATAACCTTGATTATTTTGATAGTTCCCCCTCGGTTGATATCCTTGATTGTTTTGGTAATGTTGTTGAGGATTATTTTGATAAGGTTGTTGTTGTTGTCTTCCTTGATAATCTCATTGATTGTTCATGTAGTTCACTTCTTCAAATCCCGGTGGAGGACAAAATCTGGTGTCGTGCTCTCCTTTGCAAAGTTCACAACATGCAACTCGCTTACTCTTGCTTGGTTGCACATGTATTTCCTTCAATTATTGTGGAAGCTTCGACATTTGTTGAGTCAAAAGTTCCACTTGTTGAGATAAAAGCTTGTTTTGAGCTAGTATAGCATCATTAGTTCCCAATTCCAAAACTCCCGGAGTCCTTTGAGAAGGGCCACGTTTATGGCTTCCCTGATGGCCATTCAAAGCCATCTTATCAATTATGGCAATGGCTTCTTCGGCACTCTTTCTCATCAAAGATCCATCTGCGGTGGCATCCAACAATGTTTTCTACACTAGTTAAAGTCCATTCCGAAAAATATGAATTTGAGACAATTCATCAAAGCCATGCCCCTTGCATTTCCTCAACATAGATTTGAATCTCTCCCACGCTTAGTTGAGAGATTCATTAGCACCTTGCGTGAACATTGTTATTGCGGTCTTTGCCTCCATGAAACGATTATGTGGAAAAAATAGTTCCAAAAATTTTTCTTCAAGTAAATTCCAATCAGTCATTATTGTCGTCGACTGATCAAGATACCATTCCTTAGCCTTCCCAATAAGGGAATGCGGGAATAGTCTCTTAAATAGAGATTCCTCTTCAGCTTCGGGCGCACCAGTTGCTCCTGCAATCTCGTAGAACTTTGTCAGATGTGTATAAGGATCCTCATGATCCATACCAGTAAAAGGACTCTGATACAGAAGCGAGAGAATACCAGTCTTCATTTCTGAATGCCGGCTGTTATGAGTATTGCGAGTAAACTATGCATTATGTCTTGGACTGTTGGTACATGGTCTAGAAGCAGGTGGTGGTGGTGGTGGTGGATCCATAGCTGGAAGTAACTGTGGAAATGGTGGTGGTGTAGAAGTCGAACTTCCCTCTTGTTCTTGCCTTTGTCTAGCTAGTTGCCTCCTTCGTCTCGTCTGCTATTGATTCTACGAGCGGTTCTTTCAATCTCAGGATCAAACAAAAGTTGGTCCGCCGGTAGTTTCCCTCACATAAAACAAAGTCTGCACACTAAACAAAATAAATCAACAAGCTCAAGAAAAAGTTAACAATCTTAAAACAAAACAACTATTGCAATGCTTGCAATATCAATCAACAATCCCCGGCAGCGGTGCCAATTTGTTGGAATACAAATAGAGTTAGGGTTTTGTTATCGTTCCACAGAGATTGTTAGAGATATCACTGCCTTTCTACAGTTGAAAAGGTTTTAAACTTTAATCAGAACAAAGGGTTTTGGTTGTTTTCAGTCGGAACGGTTGCATTCAAAGTTAAGTAATGAACGGTAAAATGATTGGTTTTAACGATTTATAAAAACATGTCAAGATTAGTAGCTGGTAATCCGTTCTCGTACATATATCTTCGAAAAATCGTGTGAACTTTCTAACGATAAATAAACTCACATATCCTCTCAACAAGTTTCTCTCGAACACTTGTTGTGGGATTTATCATATTGATCCTTTGTTGATCTCTCACACAAACTATCAATATTATAAAATTTAAGAACAATATTTATGAACATCAACATTCAAAACTATCTCTAGCCTCATGAATATTTGATGGATTGAAACTTAGGTCAAGTTTTAACACATATCTCTCAATCATGAATCAAAACAAAAGATGAACCATAAAAACAAAGTTTCTTCTCTATATTTATCATTAACAAAGTTCACAAACTTAATACAATATCAATACATACAAAAATGATGGATTACCTCCACTAATCTTGACACTAGAAGTGCTTAGCTACCCATTGTCATGGTAGCTTCACAAACAAGAAAATGGAGAAGAGAAACAAGCATCAACGACGATCTCTCGACTCTTGATGCTCTGATTCTTCAAAAATAAGATGCTACAGTGTTTACAAGGTTTTTGCTCTAAGAAAATATGAAGGATCCACAAAAAATCTGATCTAATCTATTTATAAAGGGGTTAAGTTACGCTAGCGCGCAGCATAGCGCTGAGCGCGCTGTCATTTATTGCCAAACCACCCTAGACCGCGTTTAGCGGGCTTCAGTCCACGCTAAGCGGGCAAACCACTGGAAAATAGCTCCAGACTGCGCTAGGAGCGCGCTAAGCGCGCTTGTAGCATGCTTCAAAAATCCAATTTCTTCAAAAATGCTCCTTAAGAGCCTTCCATGCTCCAAGCTTCCATTGAAATGTTAAAACCTACAATTATAACACAAAAGTTAAATAACTAAGTCTAATAATGCATTTAAACTATACTATGATTATTTACCGGAAACAACGGGAAAAAGCATCAATTAACAAATAACGATCTCAAAAGGTGTCAAAAACTAAACTATATATTAACACATTCTAGCACCTAACAATACGCTTGGCAAACGTTGGTGGAAGAAGAGGTCAATTTTTTTTTAATTGCCATATTGGAAGTCGTTGTATGTAAGACATTTTCTTGATGTTATGCATATTGAAAAAAATGTATTTGAAAGTGTTATTGGTACTTTACTCAATATACAAGGAAAGTCGAAGGATGGCCTTAAAGCAAGAAAGAACTTGGTGGCGATGGGAATAAGAAATGAGTTAGGACCCATGAAGAAAGGAAAACGAACATATCTACCACCTGCTGCTTATACTCTATCTAGAAAGGAGAAAAAGATATTGTGTAAGTTTCTGAGTGATGTTAAAGTTCCAGAAGGATACTCTTCAGATATTAGAAGACTTATGTCTATGAAAGACCTTAAGTTAAAGAGTTTGAAGACACATGATTTCCATGTTATAATGGAACATTTTCTACCAATAGGTATACGTTCTATTTTGCCAGAAAAAGTAAGAAACACAATAACTAAATTATGTTTTTTCTTCAAGTCAATTTGTAGTAAGGTGATCGATCCTGCGATCTTACCAACATTGCAAAAAAAAAATAGTTATTACATTGTGTGAGCTTGAAATGTTTTTTCCTCCCTCATTTTTTGACATAATGGTACATCTAGTTGTTCATCTTGTGAAAGAGACACAATTGTGTGGACCAGCTTATATGAGATGGATGTACCTTGTTGAATGGTATATGAAAATATTAAAAGGGTATGTGAAAAATTGAAGTCGACCAGAGGGTTGTATTGTTGAACGATGCATTATTGAAGAAGCGATTGAGTTTTGTACTGAATATTTGTCCAATGTTCAATCCATTGGATTCCCCAAATCTCACATTGTTGAAAAAAAAGAAGGAAAAAATTTAATTATAAATAAAATTGTGACCGTATCAAGGGCTGAACGGGAGCAAATGCATTTGTATGTTTTGCACAGTGACAATGAGGTTGAGCCGTATGTTGAAACGCACAAGGATTTTCTCCGAGGTTTAAATCCGAATAGAAATGAAAATTGGATAGTACGAGAGCACAATCGAAGTTTCATACCATGGTTTAAGGATCATATTTATTCAAAGTTTTATGTGGATCCCGCTTCAATAACAGAAAGGTTGAGATGTTTAGCATATGGTCCAAGTTTGCATGTGTTTTCTTATAGCGCATACACAATTAATGGATACACATTTTATACCAAAGAACAAGATGATAAAAGTACAATGCAAAATAGTGGTGTCACCTGGGTAGCTGAATCAATGCACATTTCAAGTGTGAAGGACTTAAACCCCAAATATGCAAATATGTCATATTTTGGGGTTATCGAGCGCATTTGGGTTTTTGATTATGAGAAGTTTCAGATTCCTATCTTTGGTTGCAAGTGGGTTGAAAATAATAGTGGCATACGAATGGATAAGTCAGGATTTTTGCAAGTGGATCTTAATAGGGTGGGGTACAAAGATGAGCCTTTTATTCTAGCCTCTCAAGCTAGACAAGTGTTCTATGTCACTGATCCGACAAGTACGAAATGGTCTATAGTACTTTTATCTAACAAAGTAATTGATGATAACATTGGAGATCAAGGTGATATTGATATTGATAATGAATCGTATATTATAAGTGATCAAGATGAGAATGTTGGAGCGAATGAATCATATATTAGAAATGATCATAATGAGGGAATTTGGATCAATCCATCCATCCGTGTTGTTAAGAGACAAGTAGATCATCTTCCTACCTGGAAAAGAAAGAGATGTTAATAAAGAGGTAATAGTAAAATTATATATTCTGTCATGTATTTTTCATATTTGAGAATGATTATGGATTATGGATTATGGATTATAGATTTATATGTTTGTCATGTGTTTGTCATTTCATGGATTATGGATTATAGATTTATATGGATTATGGATTTATATGTGTTTATATAGATTATGGATTATGGATTTATATGTGTTTGACATTTATATGTGTTATTTGGATTATGGATTATGGATTTATATGTGTTTGTCATTTATATGTGTTTATATGAATTATATGTGTTTGTCATTTATATGTGTTTACATGGATTATAAATTTATATGTTTGTCATGTGTTTGTCATTTCATGGATTATGGATTATAGATTTATATGGATTATGGATTATAGATTTATATGGATTATGGATTTATATGTGTTTTTCTTTATTACAGGTCAAATGGCTACTAGTGAGGAGAACTCGCATGATACTTCCAAGAATGATGCAAAAGAATCAATTCATGATGCGGAAGGAGATATTTCAAGAGGAATAACAATTATAAAGGAATAATTCGTGCTAGAGACAAGGGAATAAAATACGACGTTCATTGGAATGAAACAGGTCAACTAATTGAGCCTAATGGCGCAATGTTGACAAGTTACATTGGTGCACTTGTCCGTTCACAAGTTCCTATTAATTGTGACAATTGGAGAAATCCATAGTTGAAACCCGCCAAAGATAAAATATGGAGTGAGATACATGTACTATATGTGCTGTTATTTGTTATTTTTGACGATTATATCTTTAAATTAATTATACTAACACAATTTATGTATATTTTTTTTGTAGAGATCTTTTAACATTAGTGACGACCGGCAAAAATATTGTCTTCAATTAGCCGGAAAAAGACTTAGAGGGTTTCAAGCATTTTTAACCAACAAGTTTCTTAAGGATGACCAAGGAAACTTTGTTGAAGTGGAACGTCCGAAGAAGTATGCGGACTTGATTGCACACGAAGAATGGGACACTTTTGTCGCCAAACGAAGAACTCAAGAATTCCACGTAATCTTAATTTAATTTATCATGAACATTGTAGTATATTCATGTCGTTATTACATGTGCTCTGATATGACTTAAAATTGTTTATGCAGGTTGTGAGTGACGTAAATCGTCAAAGAGCCTCAAAACCCGCGTATCCATACAAGAAAGGGCGTTTAGGATATGCAGGCTTGGAACAAAAAATAGTAAGTATATATAATTGCTATGATATTTTTGTGTTATTATTCATCTTAATACTTGACTTAATGTGTAGCTTGAAGAGGAGAAAAGTGAAGAAACATCTCTTCCGGAGCATGTTTTGTGGAAGGCTGCCCGTGTGGGAAAGGATGTAGTTGTTACTGAAGGTGTTCAACAAGTTTTTGAACAATGTGTAAGTATAACATTCGAAGTTTAATTAAATAAAAAGTTCTTGTTTATCTAAAATATTTATGCTTAAATCTAATATTGAATTTCAGGAGACTCTATCTCAGTCCTTAATTCTCACGGAAGACCAGGATTGCAGGAGCATACTGAGTCGAGTATTAAATGTTTTTGAGTATTCTGGTCGCGTGAGGGGTAAGGGATTTGGAGTCACTCCATCTGCCTTGTATAAGCGTCCAAAGACCAAAAATCCTAGCAATAGAGAGGTGATGGAAACGTTGGAAGAATTGAGAGCTCAAGTTCGTGAACTACAACAGGATAAAGAAAGATATATGTCGGAAAGCGTGGTTCAGAATTTAAAGATACTAGTAACAAGGATAGTATCAATTTTCAACAAAAAATTCCGGAGGTAATTATATTTATTAAATTAGTACAATTTTTTATATTGACATATATGCACAATAACAATTTCATATTAATTTTTTTTTTATTTAGGACATTTCACCTTGTCAGCTATATTTATCGGCACCGACATATCGCATGGTTGGCAAGGGAAAACTGCATAACACTTCGGGAGACGTACTTCACCATAGACTGCTCCCTGCTGGATTTTTGAAGGTTTCGATTGATATTGCTTTAGAGCGGGATGCGTTACTACCTATACCTGACGACGTTTCAGATGCAACATTGGTGAGGTACGCAATAGGGTCGTATGTTGCATGGCCGTCAAACCTCATTCTCATAGATGACTCGGTATGTTGAAAACCATTATTAACTTTTTAGTTTTTAAATGTTTTACTTGCATATAAGTTATGTTATGCTTACTTTTACGTACATTTTATTTACATGGTATTGTTAGACTCCTACAAAATCCAAATCAAAAGATACAGGGATTGTGCGGCAAACCGAATCAGTTGCATTAAAAAAAGAGGTACATTGATATATATGCATTGAAAATGTTGATTCTATGATCCGAATTCAAAAGCTTCATGATTTTATACTTTATGACTTATATGATTTTCAGATTCCTACACAAGAGGTGCAACAAGGGAGCAAGAACAAGAAGCCAGAATTTGCCAAGCCAAAAAAAGCTTCTATTCCTCGATTTCGATTGTGCCTTGAAACAATTGTAGGCACAACGGATTTGATGGAAGGTGGTATCCGTGAAATACCTATGGAAAAAGGTATTTGTGGGGTTGCCTATTCAGAAACAATTGCTAAAGAAGACTTGGATCAGATATTTCAGCATGCTAGATTAGGCATCGATGTTATGAATTCATACATCAGGTAATCCATCGATTTTATTTAATTAATTAATCAATTTATTTATTCATTTCAATGAATATTCGAATGTTGATTATGTTTTTATTTCAGGTACTTGTATGAAAATTTGATGCTCCAGCGTCAATTGACAGATAGATTCTGTTTCATGTCTCCCAGTTGTGTCAACGCAATCTAATCGATCGAACTGTAAATGTGGTCAAAGATCACTTAGTAGATGCATTTATGCCCAACAAAGATACAGAGAAGTTGTATCTTTTACCATATAATACTGGCCATGGGTTAGATTTTCATTCTAACTTCCTTTATTATAATCTTTCACATTTTTACGTTGTGTATAACATTTCCATCTAAACTTTTGTTTATGTTTACAGTGGACATTGGATGCTACTTGATAACACAAGTTAAACTATATATCCTGATACATATGCATACTTTTTTTCTATGTGTAATGTCCTCGGCAGCGTAATGGTATAGATTGTGGTTATTTTGTATTGAGATTCATGAAAGAGATTATTCATTTGGACCAAATAGAGATTCCAATCATGGTATGGATTTATAAGTTATGATTTATTTTAAGACTTATTATCGGATATTTCATCTAAGTAATTACTTTTAACTAAATCATGCATATTATGTTATATTATGTAGTACTTTGATGAATTCAAGTGTGCCACCTACACGAAAGATAAATTGAAAGAAACAAAGGAGGAATGACGTCAATACATGGTTGAAATGAGAATTATATGAGGTATATTATTTTTTTTTGTGTTAGATTTATGGAAGGTGTTGTATAGTTTTAGAAATTGTTGAATAGTTTTGGAAGTTGATGTATAGGTGATGGAAATGGTGTATAAGGTTTAGAATTGGTGCATGTTTATGATGTTTGGTGTAATTAGTTTTGGAAGTTGTTATTAGACTTTTGGATGTCTACTTGGATGTATGAGATTTGTATATATATATATATATTCTGTAACTATATATAAAGAGGATAGGTAGATTTGGGCTGACCTATTTTCTTTACTATTTTATCCTTCATAATTCATTGTTATTCCAAAAAAGTTCATATGTCATTAGAAAGGGAGAGAATTTGTTTAAGAAAATTTACAAACTGAATAAAAACCATACCTTTTTTTTCTCTATGCAGACAATTCAACGGGTTTTTTTTTTTTGGCATTCCCACCATCTCTCTTTTATCTTCTATTATTCATTTCCAACCAATAAATTTAAAATGCTGGAATCAGTTAAGATTATGCACGCAAACCCAATAAATTTGTATTTACAGATTTGCATTTACCGGATAGAGAGAAGAGAAAATATAAGGATCTAAAGAAATAGGTTTGCAGTTTTTAATCTCTAACTCTTAATTGTTTATTTTCTTTTGTTATTCTTTATTTGTTGATACTGGTTTTTTCTATCACTTTTTAATATTTATTGATTCTGACTTTTTTGTAAATATAATGTTATATTTTTTTTCAAGAACATGTCGTGAAGGAATTGTATACAATTTATACATGCTTCAATGAAATAGAGCAGCGACTTGGATCTACGGCACATCAGTAGGGGGTTCATGCCTTCTATTTAGACTTTTGTTTTCTTTTCTTTTTTTTACTTTTGTTAGATATGCTAACTTCCTCTTCTTCTTTCTTTTATTTGTGTTGTAGGTGTTGTAGGTTGTTTTTATTTTTTTTTCTAATTTATCAATTTTATTAACAACAAAAACAGTTAATGGAAAATCTTAAATAAGCCATAAAAAAAGAATGGACATCTAAATTAGTAATTGTTTTCTTTGTAATGCAATATCTTTATTTATGGTTTTGATAGTAGGCTTGGGACTTCTAACATGTATTGGTCTCTCTTATAAATCGACCGCTCTCATTTTTTACCACTAATTAAGATTATATCTTGCGCTTATCTTTCTTTCCCTTGAAAATTCTGTTTTGTTATGTTTTTTTCTTAAGTAATATTTTTTGTGATGTAATTTTTATTGATATATTTATATCATATTTGTCTATTATTATGATTTTAAATCAGAATTGATTGTAATTGAAGTCATATTTTGATATTAACAGATTTGCTTTTACTAATATTTATATCAGATTTTATTTTGATTAATAAACTTAAGTTATGATGATTTTTAATCACAATTGATTGCAATTGAAGTATGGTATTCACATATTCAATATAAAGCTATATAGGACTTTAGTATTCAAATTAAAAGTAAGTGATGAGATCATCAGTTATGACTTAGAGCATAATTTCTAGAATTAATATTTGAATCACAATTTTTTCCCTTCTTCTCATGAGCATCATCATCTAAAAAGAATCAATTTGTTTGAAAGGTTAAAGAAATGGGTGGAAGGATAGGAAAAAACAAAAATGAGACATTGTATTTTCTTTTTAAAGAAGTAGAGGATATTAATTTTCCTGCAAAACAAGATCATCAGATTCTACTGCAATATTTTAACTCAACCTATAAACAACTAAGAAAATTAGTTTATATAAAGCAAGTTATATGAATAATCAGTGTATTTTTCAAATTTTTATTTGAAATAATTGATAATCAAATGTTTATACAAGAAACTATTCGGTGATTTTTGAAATTGATGTAATAATAATTATAGATTAATTGTCCTATCTACCACAAGTTAAAAATTAAGTTATTATATATAGAAGCATTTTAAAAACTTATTATACAATAAATAATTTAATTTAAAATCAAAATTAAATTAAAAAAATAGATTCATGTTTTGATGGAGGATCATATTAAAGTTCTGCTTTTTCATACCCAATATGCTACTAATCCGATCATAATCACGTGTTTTTAGGGAGAGATACTCTATCCGCTCTCTAACGTGTTTTTTCTCTTTCTAACTCAATTAGGGTTTTGAAGGATATTTGCCGCCAGATTTTTTTCTCTGGTTCCCACCCCTTTGTTTGGGTTAAATTGTGTTTATCATTTTCAAAATATAATAATATTATTAGAATGTTTAGACAACGTATTTTTTATCATAATTTTATTTAATTCGGTATGTTTAAAATAATAATAACATTAATATATATTTAATTTACTAAAGTATTTTTAGTATATATACATTTATCATCCTGATTTTAAGACTATTTGAGGATGTCTAAAAACATTATTTTTAATCTTAAATATAATAAAAACTTCATACAAAATATACACACGTTAATTTTTTTATGCTGTGCGCATTAAAAAAAGCGCACAGACGGGCACGGGAGTGCCTGTCTGAACGCTAGTATATATAATGGTTATTTTGGTGAGGTTTGTGTTGAAATATATATAATGGTTATTACGGTTTATGTGTTGAATTTTAATCGTATACAAGGCCTATTGTTGAGTTATAATGGTATACAAGGCATATGTGTTGAATTATAATGGTATAAAAGGTCATGTGTTGAAATAAAGGCTTGTGTTGAATTATACAGGTTTATTATAAAGGTTTGTGTTAAAAAAGAGGACTTATGAAAAAAAATACATAGTAGACATCACTTTAGCAAATAAAACGCTCCAAAATAATTGATTTTTAAAAAAATGCTTTTAAAAAACACTTTTATAAAAGACATCGCTTTTTAAAAAAAGCGCTGTCTAAATGGGGTCATAACGTATACATAAGACAGTGCTTTTAAAAGCGCTGCTAAAGGATGCCTACGAAAGCGCTTTTCCTTGAAAAAACGCTGTCTAAAGGGGGACCTTTAGCAACGCTGCTAAAGGGGGTCCTACGAAAGCGCTTTTCTTAGAAAAAGCGCTGCTATATGGGAGTCCTACGAAAGCGTTTTTAAAAGCGCTGCTAAAAGGGGTCCTAAGGGGGACCTAAGACAACGCTTTTCAAAGAAAAAAGCGTTGTTTTTACCTACAGCAGCGCCACCTTTGTCATCGCTTTTAAGCGCTGCTAAAGGCCAAAAAAAGCGCTGCTAAATGTGTTTTTTGGCATAGTGAGAAAATGCTTGTCAATATTTCGCTTATCGCCTAAATATGGTTGATTAACAAGTTCAAAAGATTTGGAGATGGTAACTTAGTTACATGAAGTTTAAATCCCTTGTCTTGTTTAGCAAGAACTTCATAGTGCTCTTTTGTATTTGGTAGAGTATTCTCATACTCATTTTAATTCAATTTTTGCTTACAACCCGAAATGTTCTTGCTAGATCTCATAAGATAGACTTTGTCGACGAGGTACTAGGAACAAAGCGTGTCTAATGGTTACGGTAAAATACGAGTGTCACTATTATGATCAGCACCATATAATATATTATTGAAATTCATCTTAATGAACGTCGGTTATTTCGTATATTGCGTAAATATTTCAAACTTGTTGGAAAAATAATAGGAAAAATCCAAAAGGGCATTATTGAGATATGTTGATAATAATGTTGCTAGTAAACGTCATATTTAGCTAAGCATAGGCGTCAACACATGCCTCTAGAAACTGAAATTGACGAGGCATCATCTCCCACCTCAATTATAAGTTTATCTTTAAATACAAAAAAGCTAAGAAAGTGATATGCATTGAGGACATTGACAATTCTAAACAATCCATTTATCCAGTTCACACTAGGACAGGTCCACCATTTACAATGAAGTAACTATCTGAGAATGTTATGTTAGTTTATTGTATTAAACCACATTAATCAACTATATTCATAGTCAATAAAGCAGCCACCATTTTCTATAATACATTTCACATTTATAAATAAAATATATTGTTAATTTTTTTGTCAATGACTGAGAATTTTATATTTAAAAAAGATAAGTGGGATGTCACATTTACAAATTCTAGCTCAATCAACTAAATCAATATTAAATTAAATATTATTATTTTGTTAAATCAACTCACATAATAGCTATGAAAAAATATTTGATTATAAGAATGTGATTTAAACACACATCATTCTACTTATAATTTTTTAATAGCTGAAATTTTGATTATTAAATAAATAAAAAAATACGTGTTGATAATGTAAAATATTTTTATAATGTCAACTAATTAGGGATGTGTGCCTGCTAAATTACATTTTAAATTTTAAAATGTTAATGTGGTTAAATTTTATAACTTTATTGAATGATAGAATTTACACCGTGCAATACATTTAATCTTTTAGAAAAAATTATATAGTTTATTTAAAATAATTATGATTATATATTTTAATATTTAAAATTACATGTGGTATAGACTTGTTGAGTTTTATCATGCAATATTGAATAATATATTTTTTTAATAAAAATCATAATTCATGTTCTAAATTGCAACCTATAATTAAATTAATAAGGGTTATCGCTGATCCTATTTATAAAAGAAAAAATATATTTTTAATTCATTTAATAATTAATATATCTGATATATATTTTGACCAAATACAACACTTATTTAATAAATCTAAAAATATTTTTTTTTATAAATAAAATCATATCGTTCTTCCTATTTTATTTTATTTGTAAAATATATAAATTGACTTTTTATATGAAGAGAAGTAAAATCGTTCTTTTTATTTTATTTGTAAAATATATAAAATGACATTTATACTAATAAATGCAACATACCTACGGATAATGAACAATGAATTCAGAAAGAAAATTGATTTGACAGGTTAATTAATTAAAGCAAATAATAAAATTAATACAACTAGACACCCATAAATACGCTATCTTGATATTTTTAATGATGAAAATATATATTTAGTATGTTTTTGTGAGAAAATTATATATTAATTTAATCGATAAAAACCATAAAAAAATACAAATAATTTTAAGTACAAAAATGCTTAGACGATTACAAAAGATACATAATAAAATATTAAAATAAATATTAAAAAAAACCACTGCAAACAAAATAAAGAAAAAATAAAAATAAAAGAAAGCGCTCAAGTAGCTAAAAACAAACCATATAAAATGGAAGTTTTACCGCAAAAATTACCATCAACATATAAGAATCCATCAAGTGAACAACAAAAACCACACACCATATCCTATCTCAAAATCAAGGCGACAAGTGACTTCAAATACAAGAATGAAGGGGTGAATTGTGATATTCAAAATTCGTAATTAATTTAAATGTTGAAATTATGTTTTTCCACTAGAAAGATGTCAGACACAATGAGCTAGTGTTTACTTGAAATTTTGGTAAACAAAACAAGTTTCTATTAATATTTACAGGATTAAACTCGAAAATATCCCGGAACATATTTGTGTGTATTTAAACCTTCAAACAACATTTTACTATCGAAATCGAAGGATAATATTTGAAGAGTGATAATGCAACTTTGAACAAGACTTGGAATACAAGGTTTTGGAAATGAAAGTGACTGAAATCGAAATGTAGGATGAAGTAAAATGACAAGAATTGTGATGCAAAAATCGAAATGTAATTGAATTCATGAAAAAAGGCTTGAATGTAAAATGCTTGAAATTTATAAATGTGGAACGCATACGTACATTTTCTTCACTCGTTTCTCAAATACGCATATACTTTAAGTTTACGGAAATATGAGTATAATTGTGGACCCTTTACAATATGAACATGAGCCCCTTTATATACAATTCTAAACTAACTACCTATAAACGGTCGATTAACCCTATCACGACACGTTTCACTCCCATGAGGGCCACTTCCTTTGACGAGTTTCCACGTGTCTTCGAGTAACCGTCTATTCCAAATCAATTCCCGCTCTTTCAGCATTATTCAAATATATTAACTACTTTTATTGGTCGCCAGGAATTGACTTAATGTTATCAGAATCACCAAGATCAACAATGTTGAGACAACACACTATGTAGTACTTTCTACATGCAGTACTCAAGTCGACATTGTTTTCATTCAAATGGTGAACTCCAACCTTAGCCAACATAGCAAAGTACTCAACCAGACAACAACTGACTAGCCTAAACAAATACCAAGTCCCCAAACTCTAACAACGTTTCTTCGACTTCCAATTGCTTCGACCAACATCACCATGTATAATCTTGGACATTAAATCAAGTCTCGATTTATGTTTGCTTCCATTTAATTTTGCCTCTCCACATGGCATAATTATTGTTTTTACTTCCCATTTATTGTTGATTCAAAAAGTCCAAGGTAACAAATTGCCCCCCAAAAGCCCATGTTTCGATTTAGTTGACTCAAGAGAGATGTGGCGTTTTTTATCGCACTTTTTGACACCTCTTTCACTTCTGCTGACGTCATTGTCATCATTACCCATTTACGGCGCATTGTCATTTTCAACGAGATTTGTTCAGAATCTCATCATCACTCCTACTTCCTAGGAGGTCATGGGTGTGCACATCTGTAATAACTGCCCCCACTCACATCAATGCTTTGCTTTATAACCCACGAAAACGCTTTAGAAACTCCAAGCGGAGGCCATATGTATGATTTTGGACATGCAGCGAAAAAGTTATAAATACCCAGTTTCAGCTCCTTGTTCTTCTTCTTCACTTCAAGTCTTTCTATAGGTTTCCCACGCAAAGTAAACCCTTTCACCTTTTCCCTTCAAAAATCTTCACTTTCATCAATGGCAACCACTAAAACAATGTCTTCCAAGTCTGACACAGGAAAGAAGCCACTAGCTTTCACAATCCTACCAAATGAGGATGAAGAAGGAAGAGATTTCACCCATGAACCTCAACCGTCAAAGGAAAAAAATTGTTATCTGGGCAAAACAAGTACTCATCCCCTTCTCATTGTCTAACAAACTCTTTGCCTTCTTGGGGCCATATCCGACTGCGAGGTCGCACGCTGGGAAAGTTATACGCTTCTTCGCATGTCACTCAGTTACTAGGCTCTCAGCGTTCGAAGAACGCTCCCTCGACTTGTCCTTTATAGACAAACTTGCACGTGTATTCCGATCTGCCCCTCCTACTTAGAGCAAGAAGTACATAGCCTGGCTCGATAAAGTTCAACCTCAAAAGAAACAACAATGGTATGACCTAAGTATTTATGACATTGTCAAAATTTCTAGGACTGGCCCTAAGTATAACCCAACCATGTTGCTGGCATCGATCTTCTTTTGGGAAGGATCGACCAACACTTCCATGTTTCCTTGTGGCATGCTAACACCGACCTTGTTCGATGTGGCAGCCATCATAAGCTTAAATCCCTTAGGTGCAACTTTCACTCCGACCCTAGAAACCAATATGAATTCACCATCGAAAAGTTTAGTTTCAAGAATTTCATTCTCGATAATTATGACAAGGAAAATGGTGAAGTCTCTGACCAGAAGCACATAGATTTCTTGACCCTTTAACTATCATATTATGTCTTTTGCTCTAGCTCTCTGCAAGTGGCTAAAAAGTTTGTTCCTCTAGCCATCTAACTCCACGAAGGTCAAAAAATATCTTTAAGCAAACTTCTTCTGGCTAACCTCTACCAGTCACTTGGAGAAATCTTACCTGATTTTAGGTTTTTTATGGCTCTTGCAACTTTGGCTGAACGCCACTTTCAAACCAAATATTCATGTAACCGACTATCCAGCCTTCATGGCACAAAACGATGCCAAGACCATCGAAGGCACCGGGTTGGCTTTGACAACTCCTCAAGAAACTCTGTCACAAAAGATATTCATGAAATACATCAACTTATTTCTTGATTCGACCTTCTTTGCCTCGTCTATGGCATCTTTTGTGAATCGATGTGTAGGTCCATCCTGATTTAGAAACAGATTCCCAAGTGTCTCTCCCTTTACAGCAGCCATGTTGAACCTACACTTTTATCCACAAGGATCAAAACAAGCACTCCTATTTGTGGCTTCATTGGTTATCATCCCAACTTAGTAGCCATACAATTTTGCTTTAGCGAATTTCAACCCTGTTCAATTTATGTTTAGTAAGAGGACATTTTCTGGTCTGAACAAAAATTCAGCGTCACAGACTACAAATCTTGCACTACATTTGCCCGTGACCAAGTCCTTGAACTTCCTACCTTTTAATTCAACAATCATTTTTCGTGATAGTCGAATACAACAATTAGTGGATAGAGTACTTCACTAACCACTTTTCAGAAGAAAACTTCCGAAAAAGGCTCTCAGCTGCCTTCTCCGATGTGCCAGAAAATCAATAACAACAAGGTATAAAAGATACTATTGTCTTTAACCTACTTTCGTTTGTGTCTTTCTCATATCTCGATTTTCAGTTGAATTTTTTGAAGTGCCACCTAACACTAACGTCGAAGGACCTACCGATGTAGGAGAAACAAAGAAAGCAGAAGAGCCCAAGAAAAAGGTATTTCTTTCTTCTTTGATTCCTTCATCACTTGAAATAATTCTCACAATTTACTTTCCAGAATTGAAAGCATGATCCTGAATCTCCTACCAACAAATCTAAGAAGAAGAAGAAATATACAACCACTTTAACTCAAGTACATCATTGATTTTTATCTTCTCTTGTAATCTTTTAAATAATGTCTATCTTATTTGACTTAACTTTTCAAGGCTTTTCCAAATCCAACAAAAACTCAGGCTGGAAAGAAAGCTCAGAAAAGACTGAGGAAACTCTTATCTTCTCAAGGCCGAAACCTAAAGCTTCTCCTAAGCCGAATGTCAGCCAAAAAATCCAAACCTAATAAAGACAACGCCACCTCGACCGCTGGCCCTTCTACCAATATCAAAGGAAAATAAATTGCCACAAACAGAGATGAAGAAGACAGAGAAAAGAGACAAGAAAGGACTCAGAACCTTCCCCTCATAATAATGAAGAAATCAACAAACCTCAAGACAAACCGGTCGAATACCCAAAATACACTGACTCCAAGGTATTCTTCGACTCACTTTGTTTTTATTACATTGTCTTTTGCTTCGAATTTTAATGTTATTCCTCACTCTTATTTCAGGAAAGTCCAGAAGTGAATAATAATAACAAAGCAACCCCACAAGATATCCCTCAATCAACTCTTTCTGAAACAATCTCTCATATTCACTGGTCGAACTTCATTGACTCCCGCATTTCAACTATTCACACAGCAACTCATCCAACCAACAAGACAACAAATGTGTCTGCACAACCACAACCTGAAGTGGAAATTAATATTGAGCAACCATCTCCACAAAATATAGAGGAAATTAACGACACCACTACATCAGTTCAAGATAAAATAGCTCTAGATGACTCTCAGCCTGAAGACCTAACTAAGAACAATGAAGAACGAGTTATGACCAACATCGAGACTGTCCCAGTCAGGGAGAATAACCAACCTGTTCACAAAGAACCCACACAAGCTCAAGCTAACGTGAATGATTCTGTGTTGAATACTTCTATGAGTCAAGAAGAAATCCTTGTTCTCAAGAGAAAAAATCCAACCGAGGCTCTTAAAATATTGCAGAAGCTCTGCAAGTTGTCGATAGGCTCTATGTCCAGTCATTCTTTAGATGCATCATTAGCTGACATTGGTAATGACTTAGTTTATCTCTTAATTCAACAACTAAAAGTCAACATATTTGAAGTCATCCTCCTCAGTGCTATCGAAGAAGATGCCTAACTTGGGGCTAATATTCAGAAGTTGCTAGCTGAACTCAACAAACAGCGGGTGTCTGATGTCTTGGTCTAATTTCTCTTTGACTCCGAAGCCTACTTCGATCAAGTCTGTAAAGACATTGATCTCAAATGAACAAACAATTCCAAGCTTCAGAAAGTGAGAGATTCCATGGCAGTGGCATAGGATGCAAGCAGTGCGTCTGAACAAGAATTCAACAAACTTGAAGCCAAACTTCAAGACTATACTAACAAGAAAGCATCGATTGATGACAAATTTACACAGCGTCGCGCTAAAATCTTTGAACTGAATAAAGAGATTGACAACTTGGAGAAAGAAAAAGTTGAGTTGACCTGTGAAAAACCACTCCCTATAAGAGAGATGATTGACGAAGAAGCCACCAGAGGTGTCGAACATGCTGAAGCCATTCTCAACCTAGGACTTGAAGTCAATTCCTTAGAAGAAATTCATGACCGACTCACTGCCAGGCTCGACTTCTCCAAGACCAAACTTGAAGAGTTCAAATCAAAGTTTCCAGCTTAAATTGCATTTCTTTCAATTTCCTGATTTTTGGCATTATGTAATGACTATGCCATTTTGGCATCTTTAATACTATTTTGGCGCTTTTAATTTTTTAATGCAAACTATTCCTTAGCAATTCAAATTTCTTGTAGCATAAGCTTATACCGCTTAAGGTATTTACCATTTACTCTGAGAATTTGTTTATCAACTGCTAATTCCTCAATCTCATAAGCATTGTTTAAAAATGCTTGAATAACTCGAAATGGACCCTCCCAATTAGGAGACCACTTTCCTAGAGCTTTGTCTCTTTGGTCCATAAGCAATATGACTTTCTAAACTTAATCTCCAATCGAAAATTCTTTTGACTTAACCTTCTTATTATAAGCTTTGGTTATTCGTTCTTTTTGTCGTATGAAAACATCCAACGCTGCCAACCTTTCCTTATCCAGATCGACCATTTCATCTAACATCATATTTCAATATTGGTAAGATGGAATCTCGGTTTGCCTCTGAATTCAAACTAATTGCAAATAAATCTCTATTGGCAAGATAGCTTCATGTCTGTAAGTCAATCGAAATAGAGTAGTATTTATCACCTCTTTGGGAGAAATTCGACAAGCCCACAAGACCTGGTCTAATATTTTATGCCAATTATTTGGTTTCTTCCTAATGTACTTCTTAATTAAACTAATAACAATGTTATTGGCAGCTTTGACCTGCCAATTTGCTTGAGCATAATAGGGTTCCAAAGTCAACAATTTGATCTCCATCTCAGAAGTAAATTCTTGCATCATTCGACCAGTAAACACCGACCCTTGGTCCGTCGTGATGGTCTCAGGAATTCCAAACCTATAAATAATATGCTTCTAGATTAATTCGATTATAGCCTATTGATCAGCATTAACTAAAGGAACTGCTTCGATCCACTTTGTAAAATAGTCAATACCGACCATAATATATTTTTGACTTTTAGAGGACGCAGGTCTGTGAAGTCAAGCTTCTCCAAATGTTAGTTTTGATAAAGGCAAGTTTCAAGAATATGCTCATTGCAAAAGTATGGAAAAAGTCTCATGTTCAAAGCTATAACAACAAGGGATCAAGGCATTACAACTTTATTAAGACTAGCTTTGGAATTTATGGTTGATCCATTTTTAAGGTACAAGTAAGCAATTACATTATGATAATACTTAAGTGCTCAAGAAAATTCATATTGATCATTCCATATGCATGCATTAACTTTAAAACCTTTTATAATTGACTTGAACTATTTTTCTTAAGTATTTTTCAAACTTAAGTCAGATGTAACCGATTGTAGCTTTCCTAGTAACTGGTTACGTGTTCGAAACTTTGCATATTTTGGGATGATATAGCAAGTGTAACCAGTTACACCATTTATGGTAACTGGTTATACTAACGAAACTTTGAAAAAATTTAGCACCGCTTCAAGTGTAACCAGTTACGCATGTTTTGGTAACTGGTTACCGCTGAAGCAATGGCAGTGGTTCATTTAAATTGTGACTCCAACGAATTTTTGGATGCATACCTCAAACATGGCATCTTTCCATGCATTCACTCACTTTCAGAATTATGTTGAGGCACTATATAAACAATGCATATCAAAATTTGAAAATCACCTCTCTCATTTGCAATTCAAAACACATACTCTCTCATTTTTCAAAATCAAGTGCCTTGACATAAAACTTTTGTTGAAACTTATACGTACACTTTCATTGCATCTTCAAAGAGTTTCAACTTCATAAATTCATCGAGCACTTTTATGACATATTGAGAATTGCCTACTTGATAGAGAAGATCAATCCTTGTGATTGGTATACATTCATCAAACTTCAAAATCTTGTAAAAATTCATATTATTATGGAATTCCTTGCTGTCCAGGATTGTTGGAAGCAAAAGAGTGATTAAGGGAGAATTATTCTCTTGTTTCACTTTGTAAAGATCATAAGGGGACTGTCCTTATTGATGGTTTAGGAACTTGTGCATAGTGGCTAGGATAGGCTTGTACAAAGTTTTAACAGATAGTAAAATCTCTTACTGCATAAGGGGACTGGAGTACTCTCAGATTATGAGGGAAACCAGGATATATCGTTGCGTCCTTTATTTTTCTGCTCTTTATCGCTTTCATCATTTAACATTAAACCAGAAAAATAATCACACTTAAGTCTAAAACCAGAAAATTTTAATGTACCTAATTTTCCCCCTCTTAGGCGCACTTCATACTTACAATTGGCATCAAAGCAAGTTATAGGTAACCTGTTCCTAAAGATCCAGAATGGCTTCCGCAAGTGCAAATCCCGTTTTCAAAGATGGTGGCAGCAACAATAAACCTCCACTATTTTCTGGTGAATATTTTGACTTTTGGAAAATTCGCATGAAGGCTCATTTAGAAGCACAAGGAGAAGGAATATGGAAATCTGTCCAAAATGGTCCACATCGACCTATAAGTGTTGTTAATGGTGTTGGTACTCCAAATACTAAAAGCTCTTGGGATAAAGATGATAAGAAAAAAATTCTTAATGAAAAGAAAGCAATCAACATACTTCAAAGTGCACTTAGCATGGATGAATTCTTTTGTGTCTCTCAATGTACAACGACAAAGAAAATATGGGATACATTGGTTGAAACTAATTAAGGAACCTCTGAAGTAATGAGATTGATATTGAATAGTTTAAGTCAAGAGTACGAGATATTCAGAATGCAGCCCGAAGAATCCATCGTCGCGTTGCAAAAGAGATTTGTACACTTGATAAATCATTTGATTCCTCTCGGTAATACTTTTCCTAATGATGATCTTAATCTTAAAGTGATTAGGTTTTTAACCAGGAAACGATAGCCAAAAGTGACTGTAATATCGGAAAAGAAAAGTCTCTCTACCATGATATCCTCATCATTGTTCGAAAAACTCCAAGAACATGAACTTCAACTTGGAATACTTGAAAAGCATGAGAATCAAGAGAAGAAATCCAAAGGCATTGCTTTGAAAGTCAACTCAAAAGAAGAACAAGAAGATGATGCTCCGAAGGAAGATGAAAACTTTATGCTCCTTGTGAAAAGGCTTGGTAAGTTACTTGGTAAAAATGATAAATCATTTAATTTTTCCAAAAGAAAGAAGTCTTTCTGGAAAAAGGACGCTTCCAATTCAACATAAGATATCACATGTTATGAATATGGTAAGCAAGGACACATAAAGACGAATTGTCCAAAACTTTCCAAGAAGGGTGGCTTCAAAAGTAGAAAAGAGAATAAATATAAAAAATCCTACATTGCATGCGAAGATAATGAAATAAGTTCATCATCTGATTCAGAAAACGACGAATGTACAAATCTTGCTTTGATGGCATCACACTATTCCGATGATGAAGATGAATAGGTTAGTAATAATTTTTCCATTTATGATAATGATGCACAAGATGCCACAGATGAACTTCTCAATGAATGTAAAATTTTGTACAAAATGGTGTCAAAACAAAAGAAACAGATTTTATCTCTTGAAGAACATATTGATATCATAGAAAAAGATTTTGAAGTTGAAAAACAAAACTTTGTTAGTGAACAAAAACATAAATTTGTATGCAAAGAATGTGAGTCACTTTCTTTCCAAATTGTCCAATTAAAATGAGTTCTTGAAAGATATGAAAACAGACAAATTGGATTGGATGGTGTCCTTAGTCAACAAAGATATTCCAATAAGTCGTGGTTATTCAAAATTTAGTAAACCAAGATTTAGCAAAACTATCTTTGTTAAGGCTAGTGACCAATCCACTAAAGAGAAAGTAAACAAAGAAAAAGTTGTTCATCATTATCCTAAAAGGAAAAGATTATTTAAGAATAAATCTTATGTTCCTAGACATAGAAGTAACTTTGTTCCTACTTGCTTTTATTATGGTATAATTGGTCACACACCTAATGCTTTCTATGTAAGAAACTTTATTATGGCAAGTGGGCATTATGTGTGGGTCAAGAAAGGAACTAATTATGAAGGACCCAGGGCAATTTGGGTACCTAACAAAACTTATTTTTTTTGTAGGTATGCTTGAAAACCACATCAAATCTATGGTATCTCAATAGTGGTTTTTCTAAGCATATGACAGGAGATATCAACAAATTTTCAAATTTAGTGCTTAAGGCTAAGGGATATGTCACACATGGAGACAACAACAAAGGAAAAATTCTTGGCATAGGCAAAATTGGAGCACCACCTTTCACATCCATTGAAGATGTTCTTTATATTCAAGGTCTAAAGCACAATCTTCTAAGTATAAGCAAACTTTGTGACAAGGGCTTCAAGATCAAGTTCATCAAAGATGAATGCTTGATTGAAGATGAAGTCACTCGTGAGCTAAAACTCAAAGGTAAAAGATTTAATAATATTTTTATGATTTAGTTAGATGATTCATCTTTGAAAGTAAAATGACTCATGGTAAACAACAATGACTCATGGCTTCAGCATAAAAAAATTGATCATATTCATATGGAACATTTAAAAAAATTAGTCAAACATGATCTTCTCATTGATTTACCTAAGATAAAGTTTTTCAAAGATAAATTATGTGATGCTTATCAAAAGGGAAAACAAAACAAATCAACTTTCAAACCTAAGAATGTGGTGTCCACTTTAAGGCCACTACAATTGTTGCATATGGACTTATTTGGTCCATCAAGATTAAGAAGCTTCGGAGGTAATGTATTTGCTTTAGTTATTGTTAATGATTTTTCTAGATATTCTTGGACATTCTTTTTAGTGCAGAAAAGTGATGCATTCAATGCGTTCAAGAAGTAGGCAAAGCAAATTCAAAATGAAAAATCACTAAAAATTTCCTCTATAAGAAGCGATCATGGTGGAGAGTTCTAAAATGCTCTTTTTGAAGAGGTTTGTGAAGAACATGGAATCCTTCACAATTTTTCAGAACCAAGGACTCCTCAACAAAATGGAGTGGTGGAGAGAGAATAGGTCTCTAGTAGAACTTGCAAGAATGATGCTTAGTGATTCAAATCTACCAAAATAATTTAGGGCGGATGCAGTAAGCATGACATGCTATGTAAGTAGTCGAGTTATTATTAGACCTATTTTGAAAAAGACCCCATATGAAATCTTCAAGGGAAGGAAGCCAAATATTGCTCATTTTCACATATATGGATGCAAGTGTTTTGTCTTAAACAATGACAAAGACAATCTCGGTAAGTTTAACGAGAAATCCAATGAAGGTATTTTTCTTAGTTATTCACTTACTATTAAAGCATATAGAATATATAATAAAAGAACTTTAATTATTGAAGAATATATGCATGTTTCCTTTGATGAATCTAACCCCTCTAAGGAAGATATTGTTGTGTGTGATGATGATGATGATGATATTGTAGAAGTTCCTTTGGAAGATAATTCAAAAGTCAACAATGACAATCAACCGGAACATCAAGAAGAACCAATTCAACAAGAGACAAATCATAATTATCTACCTAAGGAATGGAGAACCCATCGTGATCATCCAATTGATAAAGTTATTGGTGATATAAGTCAAGGCATAAAAACAATATTAAATCTCAATGATGCATGCTTGAATATGGTTTTTGTCTCTCAAATTGTCTCTCAAGTTGTCCCTGAACAAGATCCCTGAAAAGAAAGCATTGTGAGGTCTTATACACCGAGGGAGGGCTCCACTGCAAACTTTAACTGGTTTCCAGTCACCTTGATCCACAACATGCATGATAATATGGGACAACTTATCAATACAAAGAACAAACAAATAAGGTGAGATTGGATCGCCCTGATGCATCCCTCTACATGAACGAAATTATTCAAACACTGGCCCGTTCAATTTGATGTTGGATTTAATACTTGTCACCACATGCATAATGATATTAGTCAATTGTGTAGGGAGCTTGATTTCCTCAAAGATTCTCTAAATAAACTCATAACTCAACTTGTCGTAAGCCTTTGAGAGATCCACTTTGATAGAAAAGAACACTTTTTTTGCCCTTCATCCTATTCATGCTATGGACTATCTCTTGAGTAACAATAATATTCTCGTGAATAATTCTTCCAGGAACAAACCCAGGCTGGAACGAAGAAACAAGTATCATAATGCTTGTTTTGAGCCTTTCCACTAAAATCTTTCTCACCATTTTGTACAAAACATTGCACAACATTATAGGCCTGAAGTGATTGATGAGCTCAGGGTGTTTCGTTTTTGGGACCAGGCAAATATTAGTTTGGTTGATGGAGGTAATTTCATTTGTGTTCTTCCACACTTTCTGGATATAATCACAGACACTGGTGCCAATTATGGACTAAGCTCTTTGATAAAACCCTACACCAAACCCATCCAGACCAGGGGTTTTCCAAGGATTCATGTAGAACAGTGCATGCTTGATCTCCTCATTGGTTACTTATTTTCCAAGCTCTTCCCTTGTCTCAAGCTCAAGTTGAGGAAATGAATACTCAGTCTGCTCCCACTTCATTCTAGTGTCATTCAATGCAAAAAAACTGCCTATAGTGAATAATAAATAGCTGCCTCACTTGATTTTCATCCTCCACCCAATCTCCAACTTCATTCTTAATCATAATAATGTTATTCCTTCTTCTTTGTTAGACGGTTTTGAGGTGATAATATCTTGTGTTTCTGTCTCCATCAACCAACCTTTTTTCCCTATATCATTGAAACCCCATTTGCTCCTCCCTCTTAAGAATATTGTACAAATCATATTGAAGTTTCTGTTCCAGCTTCCTTAATCCTCTAACATTACGTCTTGTTTGGATTTTTTTGGATGCTTCCTATCTGAGGCATAATATTTTCTTTGCGCCTTGTAACCTGAGTGAGATTGTGAAGTTTCCATGTCTTGGATCCTTTGTTTAATTGTTCTAAGTTATCCATAATGACCTTGTCATTTCTCCATGTCGCTTTAAGCATAGAATGGTAAGACTCTTTTGCTTGCCAAGCACTTTAAAAACGAAATCACTGCTTACCAACTTTCGCACACGACTGATGAAGACAGGTAAGAATGGGGCGGTGGTCAGAGAAGTGAAGTCTTGGCAGGACCTTCACATAACCTTCAAGGAATTGCAGTCTCTAACTATCATTATACATATCCCTATCAAGACGTTCATATATGTGTTTCCCTCCATTAAAAATTGGCCCTCTCTAGGTGTATTTCGCACCAACAGCACCCAGGTTAAGTAGGCCACGCTTCTTTATCCTGCTCTTAAATTTATTACATCTATTTTGATAAACTAGGACACCTCCTCTCTTCTCATGATCGTAAGCAATATCATCGAAGTCTCCAGCTGTGAACCAATGCCCCTTCATTGTTCTACTAATAATTTTTAACTCCTCCCATAACAACTTCCTATTTTTAGTGTTGGGGCTAGCATAGACTACAGTAAAATTCCACACCTGACCATGATTAAACTGCACTATCGTGTAAATGAACTGGAACTTCTTGTGGACCAAAGGCAAATTCACATCACCATCCATCCAACAAATAAATATACCTCCTGCATATCCATGGTTTTCACCAGAAATGAATCCCTCGAATCTCAACTTCTTAAATGCTTTCTAGAGTTTCAACGACACACAACAAGTTTCAAGAATAAACAAGATCTTAGGTATATGAGTCATCATATATTGCTTGCAATAACGAAAAAAAACTTGAACTTGCTACACCTCTGTAATTCCACACAAATATATCATGATTGGACTTTATTATCGAGAAAGCTGGGGGGGGGGGGGAAGATATCCTGAATCACGACGCTTACTGCAGAGTTTCTTTCACAACATCCATGTTTAAATCGTCAAGGTCTTGATCATGTGCTTGATTACTAACACCTTTATCTTCTTCATGATCCTGGTTAGCTATAGGCTCCTCAGATTGGTTTGCCAAGCTTTCTGCATGGGGTATTTCTCTCCCATATGGTGGTCTAATTAGGTTTGATTTCATGATCACCTTTTTAATACTCATTCTCCCACTGTTACTATTTCTGTTGTTTCTGCCACCCACTTGTATAGGCTCATCTATAATTCTAACATTTGTAATGCATGCAATCCAACTATCAATATCTGTTTCACCTATAATAACCACTAGATTTCCAGTTGTCAACATTTGATTCCCTGTAGCCTTTCCTTTTAAAAAAGTCTTCCTTATGCCTGCCATGTGTTTCCCTCGTTTCTTCTTTTTACTCTCACCATGTATTTTGTTAGTTACTTTTTTGGAATGTTTTGCTATTTCAGTTGCCACCACTTGGACAATTTGCTCCATCTTTTATGCATGGGGTCCGACTAATGTCCCTCATTGACACCTGATTACCTTTTCCCGCCAAAGACTTAAACATTGTTGACTGGACTGTCTGATCTCAACTTGATTTTGTCGGCTATCTTTAATCTCATTAACTTTCCCAATCATTGGTCTCATCAAAGTATTCGAATCTTTTCCCCTTTATTAACGACACCATTAAGTGCATTAAATCTAGATTCGACAAATCCGCTTCTGCATTAACTCTCCCCGGCGACTTTGTAACTCGATTGCCACCACCATCTCCGGCCACATGGTTCTTGCAATTATTTCCTATATTTCCTCTAGCTTTCTTCAATTATCTCATCTTCTGAATGACAGACCCAGGTCCATCCGATCCAACATGGGACTGTGTAGCATTCTCTTCCCTCCCTTGCACCTGGGCTGCAACACTCAAAGTAGAATTTACCCTCTGGACAGTTTAATCTATACACCCTTCCTTATAGTGGCTAAATCTTCCACACATGGTACAAAGAAGATGTAACCCTTCATATTCTATTTTATATTTCCTTTCCTTAATTATGAACATTGCAAGCATGGGTTTAGCCAAGTTCACTGCAACACATAATCCGACGTACTTCCCTCACTCATGTGTCAAGATGTTCTTATCTACCTTCACCTTCTTGCTGATTTTGTTGCCTATGAAAGAGAAAGCCTTTGTATCATAATACCCGATTGGTAATCCAGAAATCCTCACCCATACCTCTACATTCTCAATGGTATCACTAGCTGGGTGGAAATCGGGACTAAATTTCTTAACTATAAGATAATGATCATATATGAACAAAGGCCCATTAGCTAATGTTGCACTATGATCTTCGTCATGCAAAAAAAAATAATGAGGAAGTAATCATTACTCGGGTCAATGATGTTGATCACTCCTTTCCTTACCCACATCTGTTTTAGTCTCGTCTCCAATGCCTTATATCCAATCCTTCTTCCAATGCCTTATAACTTAACTATGGATTCTTCGTTCTTCATGTTTGGAGAAAATGAATTTAGGGCAAACATATTGACCTTCAACATGCTCCTCAACCTTCATATTTTCCAAATCTTGGATTGTCATCTCTATGTCTCTCTTATCTTCAGTTATGTTTCCCTCCTCATTTGTGTTAGCACTCGATGAACCTAGGACCATCTCTTTGTAAGTTTTGCCCCCATGCTCCCTTTATGTAATGATCCATCATCCTCTTCGACTTGCTTTCTAGTGTTTTTAACTTTTTTTTTTGTATTCATTTCCTTGAGATCATCTTTTTCTTTGTTACTCCCAGTAGCCTTCAATTTTTTCCCTAGCGGAGCACTCATCCTACTAAAATCTCAGTTTAAATCTATTTGAGTTGTCGTTTTAAAAAGGAGTTTATTTTATAGATTCTTTAAATAATGTTAATAGTATTGAATAAACATTATTTCAATTATTAGACATTCCTATTAAAAACATTATAAGAATGTAAAAAAGAAAAACAAATTATTTTTATCAAAAGAATTTATTATTTTTAAAAGAAAGATATATTTTGATTTATATATGGATCATAAATATAATTTTTTCATATATAAAAATATTTAGATGGACTGTATATTTTCTTGTATGTATTTTTTTTTTTGGAAATTTTGGTATCCAGCCTTACGATTGGATAAAAACTAGGGTTAAATATACAAACCCTCCCTGCAATGTTAGCGAATTCTCATTTTAGCCCCTGACAAAGTTTTTTTTTTAAAAACCCCCTCATCTTAATTAGATTTCCTCATTTAGGCCCCTGGCTGCCACATTGCAGCAAAGATTTCTTTCTATTGCTTGCGTGACATGCCACGTGGTATTTTTAATATTATTATTATTATTATTTTTTTTTTTATTTTTTTTTTTTTTTGTTATTTTTTTTTTATTATTTTATTATTTTATTATTTTTTTTATTTTTTAATTTTTTTTATATTTTTTTATATATTTTTTTTAATTTTTTTTAAATTTTTTTTTTAAATTTTTAATTTTTTTTAATTTTTTGTTTTATTTTTTTAATTTGTTTTTATTATAATTATTTTAATTTTATTCTTTTTTTTTATTTTTTTTTTCGTTTTTATTTATTTTTTATTTTTTTTTTTTTATTTTTCGTTTTTGGACCTAATTTTTATTTTTAATTCTATTTTAAACAAATTGTTCTTTTAAAAATTAGTTTCATTATACTAATCCATTTATTTCAATTTATTACCATACTAATCCATTTATTCTCATAATAATTTCAATTCAACAATACTTATGAGTGATTTATTACCATTATAACTCCACTCATCAACCATCTTTATAACCTCTCTCCACTTTTTTTTTTCGCTACAGTATTGTTTCATTTCTTCTCCATTGTTTTCAATACTTATCAACCATCCAAAACTCAATACAAAGCATACTCACAACACAACAATACCACACACCCTAATAAACAAGAATCTTAAGCTCTCACCACTCTCCACATCCTCATGAAAATGGTAACTTGCTACTGCCATGTTCACACCATAAGTTGGTAACTTACTATATCATTATCCTTTGGTATGAATAATTTTTTGTATAAAGAACATATGAATGTGCATGTAAGGGGAGGATAAGGATGTTGTATCTATCTTGAATCCAAAGAGAAGAGTCCAAAAGGGTAATACTCACAAGTGTCCCATATCGAAAACTATTTACTAAATAAAAGTGTTTATATATGTTACTTATCAATCATATAACAAATGAAATAATATATGGGCCAGAAAAAGTGGAGTTATAATGGGCTTGTGTGTGTTTGTTTGTGACCTAATTAAACTAATTTTTAAAATAACAATTTGTTTAAAATAGAATTAAAAATAAAAATTAGGTCCAAAAACGAAAAATAAAAAAAAGTAAAAAAAAATATAACAATTTTTTGTTTCGTTTTTATTTATATATATATTTTTTACTTTTTTTATTTATATAAAAACGAAAAAGAAATAAAAAAAAAGAAAAAAAATTATAAAAATTATAATAAAAAAATTATAAAACAAAAAATTAAAATTTTTTTTTTTTTTTTAAAAATTAAAAAAAAAATAAAAAAAAAAAAAATAAATAAATAAAAATAATAATAATAATAATAATATTAAAAATGCCACCTGGCATGCCACGCAAGCAAGAGAAGGGAATCTTTGCTGCAATGTGGCAGCCAGGGGCCTAATTGAGGGAATCTAGATATTAAGAGGAGGTGTTTAAAAAAAAATTTTACAGGGGCTAAAATGAGAATTCGCTAACATTGCAGGGGGGTTTTGTATATTTAACCCTAAAAACTACTTGTTCCCATTTTAAAAAAATATATTAAAATTCACTCATTAATTTAAAAATAATATTTGTCATTAGTAACATATATTAGTGAAATGATTACATCAATAATATATAGCTCACTTTTTTATATATTATCTTAAAAAAAATATTGTAACTTAAATTAAAAATAATTTTAAAATAAAAATATTAGTAACGTAAATAATTCAAAACAACACATTTTTCCTGTGTTTGGATTCATACATTATTTTAAATATTCATACATTATTTTAAATATATTTACTTTTATTTTTTATAATTGTACAAAAAATATAATAACTTGTGGCTTCGTACGAATTTTGGTCTGCATACTCGTGCGTTCGCATGGGTATTGGTATGTTACGCGCATTTGTTTTTCTAAAATATAATAAGAATGAAAAAATAGAAAGACACAATTATTTAACCTAAAAAGTTTATTATTTTTAAAAGAAAAACATATTTTTATTTATATTTGGAGCATAAATATAGTTTTTCCAAATATTTATATATTTGGATCAACCGTTCATTTTGTCGTATGTAAATATTAATTTCGTTTAGACATTTTTTTTATAAAAATATTTATGCATATCAACTAATAACATAATATTTGTAAATATTGTTTTAATTGTATAAATAAATATTAGTAACATAAATAAATACATTTTGACCGTGTTTGGATTCATACATCATTTTAAATATATTTACCTTTATTTTATTTAACTATACAAAAATTATAATAATCTATGCGTTCGCACGAATTCTGGTCTGAATACTCGTGTCTGTGCGTTCGCATAGGTACTGGTGAGTCATGTGCATTTGTTTTCAAAATGTAATAAGAACGAATAGAAAAAAAAACAAAATTGCTCATATATTAGTCAAATTATTACATCAATAATATATAGCTCACCTTCCATTTATTTTCTTAACAAATATTGTATCTTAAATTAAAAATAATTTCAAAACAAAAATATTAGTAATAGAAATAATTAAAAAAACACACATTTTTTCCGTGCTTGGATTCATACATTATTTAAAATATATTTACTTTTATTTTTTTCAATTGTACAAAAAAATATAATAACCCGTGCATTTGCAAGGATTCTGGTCTAGATATGTGTTCACACGGGTATTAGGATTTTGGGTGAATATGTGGTGTCTCTCTCACTTGTGTTGCTCTTGACCTAATGTCAAATGCTCCCTAGTGAAAAACTCCCCCAACAAATGGTATCATGAGCTTTTGGTTCGAGAAAGGGACCGACTTACTTGTATCAAAATGCCCAGAAAGAGGTGTCTTGTTGAAATCAAAATGCCCAAAAAGAGGTGTATCGAAATGCCTGGGAAAGAGGTGTGTGTGTCAACGGCGGTACAAGTGTATGTGGACAAAAGAGTTTCCAATTAAGGGGAAACATTGTGGACTCGTACTTGATGGGGAGTGTTAAGAATAACATGTCAAATGTGAGTTGGAGTCCTACATTAGTTATAAATGTGGAGAGTTGAGCATTTATAAGTGAGAGAACCCATACACCTATCACCTTAAGGTTTTGGGTGAATATGTGGTGTCTCTCTCACTTGTGTTGCTCTTGAACCAATATTCAATGCTCCCTAGTGAAAAACTTCCCCAACAAAATTTGTTAGTGCGTGAGACACTTTTAGTGAGGAGAGAAAGAGAGAAAATAAAGAAACAAGGATTTATATTATTGAATTAATAAAACTGAATTACAAAGTGTCTATTTATATACGTTAAAATTACAAACTAAATAACAAACCCTAAACCCTAATTAGCTTTGGGCTTGGGCCACATAATACAACTTGGATTATATCTAATATTTGAACATACCCCCTATAATCCAAGTTGTCGAAACACACTAATCATTGTCGATCTGAACTATTCCTAATTTCTTTCTCAAAGTTAGGAACCTGTCGATCTTTAATCCTTTGGTGAAAATATCGACCAATTGTGCTTCACTTGAGCAACGCCTTACTTCAAGTTCACCTCTATTCACCTTCTCCCTTAAGAAGTGAAATATAGCTTTGATGTGCTTACTTCTTCCATGAAAAACTTAATTTTTCACCAATTTATGATTGACTTATTGTTGATCTGCAGTGCTAGAGGTTTCTTCACTTCGACCTCCATTTCTTCAAGCACACATCTGATCCAAATTGCTTGGCATACAATATAGGATCCTGCTATATATTTAGCCTCACACGATGACAATGCCACCACATGTTTCTTTCTCGAGCACCATGAAATTAGGGCACCAAATACTTGAAAGAAATATCTAGTAGTGCTTCTTCGATCTTCCTTATCTCCTCACCAGTCAGCATCTGAATAACAAGTAACCATAGCTTCTTTGCTTTCAGAGTCTCATCGAAATAAAATTCCGTAGTTTGTCGATCCTTTTAAGTATCTCAAGAATATTCTTGCAGCCTTCATATGTGACACCCTTGGTTCACTCATGTATTTGCTCACTAATCCGACTGAGAAACATATATCAGGTCAACTGTTGTACACATATCTCAGAGATCTGCAATGTGTTTGAACAAAGTTGCATCGACTTTGTCTTCCTCTCCATGCTTCTCTGACTTTAAATTTGGTTTGATGGGCGAAGATGCAGGAGTTGAATCATCTATTCTGAATCTCTTGAGTATCTCTTTGACATACTTTCTTTGATGTAGCACCATGCCTTGCTTCGACATTTGAAATTCCATGCCTAGGAAGTATGACAACTTTCCCATATCCAACATTTCAAATTCCTTCTTCATCAGCTCTTTGAACTTTGACAAAATTTTCAAGCTATTTCCAGTTACTAGCAAGTCATCGACATATAAGCAGATTATTGTTATATCTTGTGCCACAACATGAACATAGACACCATACTCATATTTGCATTTTACGAATCTCAATTCAACCAAGTATGAGTCAATCTTCTTGTTCCATGCCCTAGGTGCCTGCTTGAGACCATAGAGTGCTTTGTGCAACTTGTATAGTTTACTTGCTTCCTCCTAAATCACAAATCCAGGAGGTTGTGTCACATACACCTCTTCACATCTAAGTGAAATGTTGACCAGCCTTGCTTGCATTCCAAGGCCGCCACCAGTCAAACAGTTTCCAATCTTGCGAGAAGTGCAAATACTTCAGAGTAGTCGAGTCCTGCTCTCTGAAGAAATTCTCGAGCTACCAATTTCACCTTATGCCTTACTATCGACCCATCAGCATTGTGCTTCAACTTGAACACCCACTTTACTTCGATAACTTTTGTATGAGTTGACAATTCGACCAACTCCCATGTGTTGTTTCTTTCAATTGCTTGTAACCCTTCGACCATAGTAGAATTCCAATGTTTATCTTTGAAGGCTTCGCTATAGTTGATTGGTTCAACACCTGCAAGTAAAGCAAAATGAACTAGTTCCCCATCTATTGTGACTTCATCATCACCAACCACTTCATAGTCTTGAAGTCTTACTGAACGGGCTCTAGTTCATTGAGGTCTCTGACTTGTGCCATCCATATTCTCTACGACTTCGACTGTGCCGAGAGTGTCAGCAACTACTTTGACATCTTATTTGACTAGAGTATCAACAATGTCTTCGACTTTGACATTAGTACTTGCTTTGTCAAAATCATAGCTCATTAATGGCTTGTCAATTGCATTACTAGAATTCCAATCCCAGGCAAAATTTTCATCAATCACAATGCCTCGACTCATCACAAACTTCTGATTAATTGGATTGAATAGCCTGTATGCCCTAGTCTTATAATATCCTACCAGAATCATAGGTTCACTCTTATCATCAAGCTTGCTTCTCCTAGCATCAGGAATATGCTTGTAGAAAATAGAGCCAAATACCTTCAAATGACTCACTGATGGTCGTTTGCCACTCCACACTTCTTCAGGAACATTGTTCTTCAGCTTCTTGGTAGGGCATATGTTCAGAATATAAATAGAAGTTGAAACAACTTCACCCATAAGGATTTTGGAAAATTCTTCTGCTTCAGCATGCATCTCGCCATGTCCAATATGGTCATGTTTCTTCTTTATGCTATTCCATTATGTTGAGAAGTATAAGGAGCAGTTATCTCATGATCAATACCATGTTCTATATAGAATGCTTCAAATATCTTGGATGTGTATTCGTCACCTCCATATGTTCGTAGAACTTTAAGTTTCTTTTCGCCCTGGTTTTTGACAAATATGTTAAATTTCTTACATATTTCAAATACTTCATCCTTTCGTTTGATCACATAGATCCAAAGCTTTCGACTGTAATCATTGATAAATGAGACAAAATACATGTTTCCACCAATGGTATACTCTTCAAAAGGACCATATACATCTGAATGTACAACTTCGAGTATGAAGGATGATCTCATTGGCATAGTCGAAATGAAAGACTTCCTGGACTGCTTTCCGACTAGACAACCTTCACAGAGTTTGTCGGGCATCTCAAGACTTGGTATACCAGTTACCATATCTTGAGTGATCAGTTGATTTAGCGACCTAAAATTAAGATGGCCAAACCTCAGATGCCACAACCAACTATTCTTGTGGTCGATAACTGCTTTCAGACATTGTGCCTCAGTCAAACTGATCATGGTCTTAATTGTTCTATTCTTCAACAGGGGAGATTTCAAGATCATGTTATTCTAGATGTCGAAAAGTTATAAGGCTCCATCTTTCATAACCACTGAGAACCCCTTTCGACCAGTTGTCCAACACTTAGCATATTGCGCTTCATTCCAGGGACATAAAGTACATCTTTGATCAAATCTTTTGCTCCATTACTCCTTTAAATAACTATTTTTCCAGTACCTTCTACTTGTAACAAGATATTATCAACAAGTTTGACCTTGCTCTTCTTCGACTCATCGAAATCTACTAACCATACTTTTCGACCAGTCATTTGATTCGAGCAGCCTGAGTCGAGGAACCAGATCTTGGATTCGACGTGGTCATCTGCAACTGCAGCCATAACCACCATATCATCAGAATCATCTGAATCTTGACGTGCAAGGTTTTCTACTTAGTCTTTGTCTTTTGTCGAACCCTTGACTTTCTTGTACCAACAATGCTTGGCAGAGTGATCCCATTTTTCGTAGTTATAGCACTGCACACCTTTATTCTTTACTTTGTCTTTCTGATAGGAATTTCCTTCTTCTCTCTTCGAGGATTCAGAAGTTCTATCATCGATCTTATTCTTGTGACGATTCGACCAAGACTTCTTGCCCTGAGTCTTGTCGAATTTGCCTTTGAACTTGTGGGAACCACCATTCTTCTTCCACGATTGAGCTTGTAGTGCTTGTATCGAGTCTTGAACTCCTTTCCTTTCAACAATCCTAATCTCATGCGCTTCCAAAGAACCAACAAAATCTTCCAGTTTTAGGGTTTCAAGATTGTTAGATTCTTGAATAACTACGATAACGTGATCAAAGTAAGAGGTCAACGAATGTACGCATTACCTTCTCAACTATCATCTTATCAGTTAGGGTTTCACCACAACCCTTCATTAGATGGACGAGTTTCTGCACCTTCGACACATAGCCTGCAATCTTTTCATATTCTCCCATTGACAACAATCCATATTGTCGTCACAAAGTTTGCATATTGACGTCCTTAACTTTCTCGCCTTCTTCATACTACTTGACAAGAATATCCCACGCCTCCTTTGCCGATTCAGCATGAGCGGTTATGTCGAAATTAGTTGTATCAACCGCCGATTGGATGTAGAATGCCGCCTTGCAATCCTTCTTCTTGGCCTCCTTATGAGCTGCTCTCTGTGCATCGGTTGAATCTTCACTAAGCGTAGGAACGTCATTCGTAACGACTTCTAGGGCTTCATGAAAGCCAAATAGTGATTGCATCTGTTTTCTCCATCAGAGCCAATTCTTGTCGTCAAGAGTAGGAAGGGAATTTGGTAAATTTCCATTACAATTCATCTTTCCAGAAAGAGAGAAAATAAAGAAACAAGGATTGATATTATTGAATTAATAATACTGAATTACAAAGTGTCTATTTATATACGCTAAAATAACAAACTAAATAACAAACCCTAAACCCTAATTAGCTTTGGGTTTGGGCCACATAATACAACTTGAATTATATCTAATATCTCAACAACGCGCATTTCTTTCTAAAATATAATAAGAACGAAAAAACAAAAAAACAAAATTATTTAACCAAAAAAATTTATTATTTTTAAAACAAAAATATATTTTTATTTATACTTGGATTATAAATATAGTTTTTCAATATATACAAATATTTGGATCAACCGTATATTTTCTCGTATATAGATAATAATTTTGTTTTGATATTATTTATAAACAACGTCTGAGATGAGAGTTATCTGCTTCGCACTCAAGCTGTAGATTTGAGATTTTTTTTTACCTTTTTCATTCTTATTTGTAAGCTAGTTTTTTTTTTTTTTTTGTGATTTGCGGTTGTTAGCACTGTTTTGTGAATCACTTTAAGACTCTCTTGTAGCCTTAATTGATTATAGCAAAGTTATTTCTTTGGTTTGGACGACTCGTTATTTTTACTCCCATATTGAGAGGTTTTCGACGTTAAAAATATTGATATTTTTTTATGTCTATATTTGTTTAATTTTTTTTCTTATATAAATTATTATTTTAGTAACTATTTAATGTTGTACTGAATAAATTATTATTTTAATATTTTACAAATAAAATAATTATTTTAAAATAGAAAATTCAATATGACAATAAACTTAATAGTTAACCGGAAAAAGTATGATTCAGTGGTAAACATCACCATAGAAGTGGAAAATTAACAAATGCTTGATTAAAAATTATAACACAACCAAATTTAGATAAAATTAAAAAATTCTAATGTAGAAAAAAAAATAAAGAGTTGTACATAATGTGAAAATTTTTCATTTAACTAAGTTGTAATTAGATTGGAGTAAAACATAACCAAGTTGTCTGCATCAAGTTGTAGTTAAAATATTGACAAAATAAAGTATATTTTAATCAAAGGATGTGTAGTGTGGGTGCTAGGAAATATATATAAATGACATTTTTATTAACTAAAAAGCAGACTTTTGTTTTTTTTATAAATCTTTTTTCTGCATATAGCAATCACTCTATGTCCAAATTTTATCGTATAATTATCATTGAAAAGTTATTAAAAAAATATAATTAAAATTTTTCATATTAAAAATTTATTAAGAAATGTATACACTTAGAAATACAGAAATTTATAATATTCTCTTCTTACTTGCAATTAATATATTATATTATAATTTTTTAATCTATTATTTTAATAATAATTTATCATTGAATATGTTTTAATATATAATAATGTTTTCAATCTCTTATTACTACTTAGAGACAATTTTATTAAAACTTTAGTTATTCAAACCAATTGTTTTGGAATTTTTTTCATAACATATACATTACATATTTTAATAACGTTATTGATCTTTATTCCACCTCCCTAAGAAACTTTTGGCAATCATTATTCCACCTGATTGATTGATCTTTTCGCAGCAACTTGTATATTGGCTCGCAAGTGGCTGTAAGATGAGAGATAAATCTAATAATGTAGTTCAACCTCCCTAAGAAACCACAAACTTGCTTTTCTGTTCTAGGCTCGGGCATCTCTTGGATAGCTTTCACCTTTGCTGGATCAACCTCGATTCCTTTTTCAGTGACTATAAAGCCTAAAAGCTTACTAGATCTCACCCCGAAAGTACACTTATTCGGGTTCAGCCTCAGTTTGAATTTTCTCAACCGTTCAAAGAGTTTCTTCAAATTCACCAAGTGTTCATCTTCAGTTTGCGACTTAGCAATCATATCATCAACGTATACTCCGATCTCCTTATGAATCATGTCATGAAAGAGTGTCACCATAGCACGTTGATAAGTTGCCCCTGCATTCTTCAAACCAAAAGGCATCACTTTATGACAAAATGTTCCCCATGGGGTAATGAATGTCGTTTTCTCCATGTCTTCCGGTGCCATCTTTATCTGATTATAGCCGGAGAAGCCATCCATGAAAGAAAATACCGAGAATTGAGTTGTATTGTCAACCAAAACATCAATGTGAGGTAATGGGAAGTCATCTTTCGAACTCGCTCGATTTAGATCACGGTAGTCAACACACATCCGGACCTTGCCATCTTTCTTAGGTACCGGTACAATATTCGCAACCCATGGTGGATAACTGGTAACGACCAAGAAACCTGCATCCAACTGCATCTGTACTTCTTCCTTGATCTTGATTGCCATTTCTGGTTTCGTTCTTCTGAGCTTCTGTTTGACGGGAGAACAACCTTCTTTGAGAGGCAATCTGTGCACAACGATATCAGTGTCCAGCCATGGCATATCTTGATACAACCAAGCAAAGATGTCAACGTATTCATGCAGCATTTCAATCAGCCCTTTCTTTACATTCTCTTCCAGGTTCGCCCCTATCTTAACTTCTTTCTGTGCATCCTCGGTGCCAAGGTTGATAACTTCTAGTGACTCTTGATGAGGTTGAATGGCTTTTTCCTCCTGTTTCAATAATCTGGCCAGTTCTTCAGGAAGTTCACAATCTTCCTCACCCCCCTCTTCGGCTTGGTAGATTGGATTATCGAAGTCATATCGATCCATAGCAGAATCGTTATCAATGGAGTCCGGAGGATTGTTTCTACATGAATGATGATTCATGCTTTATTTTAGAAAGAATTTGAAAAACAGATAAAGAAAGAAAACATTGCCATTTTTATTTGAAAATAAAATGAAAGACAGGGAACACAATTTTTGAATACAAAACATCCTTTTATTGATGATAAACTTGCATATGAAACAAATGCGGCCCTACAATGAAATCACTAAGCCTTGGGCAAGGACATAGGATTTTACATGCAATATGAAAATCAAAGAAAATTACTCTTTTTGCAGAGTGACTTGGATGATGTCTTCAGAAAACTAATTATTCAGCTTCTGCCCCGGGACCCATGGGCGCACCCAATTGTCCATATCATAGTCGCTGTCTCCACCGTCTTCACTTGTAGCATAGACTTGGCCATGATTGATGATCCCCCTACTAGATAAAGTGATAGGTCCTTGACGCTCTTGGACCTTTGCATGCGAAACTCGAGAGGGCTGGTAACCAATGCCAAACTTATCTTCTTTGAAGGGCAACTCAACCAACTGGCCCCACCCTTCAGCACGACCTGATTGTAGCACTTCGAGAGCCTACTTGTAAGAAACTATTGAGGTGCCAGTCTTTGCTTCATTAGAAGGAGAGTCCTTTTCAATATTCACCGCCTCTCCACATACTGTGACAACCTGACCATCCATGACAAACTTTATCTTCTGATGAAGTGTTGACGATACGACCCCCGCAGCATGTATCCATGGCCTTCCTAACAAACAGCTATAGGCTGGCTGGATATCCATCACATAGAAAACCGTATTGAACACCTGAGGACCAATCTTCACAGGTAATCCCACCTCTCCAAAAACTGACCTCTTGGAACCCTCAAAAGCTCGCACAACCAGATCACACGGTCGGAGCATGACCCCTTCAACATCCAGTTTTGCCAAAGCCTTCCTCGGTAGTACATTCAAAGACTAGCCAATATCCACTAATGCATGGGACAAGACTGCCCCTTTGGACTCCATGGAAATATGAAGGGCTTTGTTGTGGTTCCTCCCCTCTGGCGTTAGATCTAAATCGGTGAAACCTAACCCATTGCTGGCATTGACATTGGCGATCACACCTTCTAGCTGATTAACCGATATTTCCTGAGGAACATACGCCATGTTTAAAATCTTCAGTAAAGCATTGCGATGTGCCTCAGAACATAGTAATAGAGACAAGATGGAATTTTTGGAGGGAGTTTGATGTAGGTGATCCACTATCTTGTAATCGCTCTTTCTGATAATCCTCATAAATTCTTCAACATCTTTTTCAAAGGAATTACTGGGCTCCGCCCTTTGCACGGGCTCTTCATTCACTACCTGCTTTCCTTTGGCTTTTGCTAAGGCTTCAGCATCATCATTTCGGAGGGTTTGCGAAGAAAAGAGTCTTCCACTTCGAGTAAAACCACCTATGCCTCCTACATTATCCACACTCGAACCAATTACCACGGGAGCCTCTATTTCTTGCTTCTGTCCTTGGTAATAAACATCAGCCCCGTAATGCCACGGGATCGCCTTTTCACTATCATATGGAATAGGGCCAGGAATAGTTTTAGTCACTGGGGCTAACTGCTCAGGCACGGGGATCTGTATCGGTGTAGGCAGGGGAATCTCTGCTGGTGTAAAGTAAATGGTGATTGTTGAGACCGTATCAGCATCCTTCATCATTTGATCAAACTGTAGGCATCCTTCATCTATTAACTTCTGAATAACCTTCTTCAATTCCTCACAACCATTTATCGCAGTCAAACATTCTGAACAATCTTCCAAACAACCAGGGAACACACCCCCTTTCAACAAACGTTCTTTCACGACCCACAAAGATGTTATGACATTGTTGACATCTGACACCAAGTTCAAACCCCTGTCCTCTTCGATTGAGTTAACTTTTGCTCCACCATGCGAAGGCATGGGATTCTGGATCACATTGGGATTAGGAGCAAAGTTGATGGCTTTTGAATAAACCAAGTCCTAAACTACGTGCTTAAAAGCCTTGCAGTTCTCTATATTGTAGCCGGGCGCGCCTGAATGGAATTCACATTTCTCATTAGTATCGTATCCATATGGCAACTTGGCCACTGGTGGGGCCAAAGTTCTCAACTGTACCAACTGTAAGCGGAGAAAATTATGTAACATCTGAGCATATGTCATTGGTAAAGTGTCAAAGTGGCGATCATTCATTCTCTGTCTCGGTTGATATCGCCTCTGAGATTGTTGTTGAGGCTCGGCGGCTGGAACTGGAATAGTTAGAGCTGTTGTCTGATGATATGAACCTTAATGCCCCTTTCCTTTACCCCCTTGGTCATATACAGTACTTGTCTCACCTTCACGCTTCCTCGATGCGTTCCCAAAAGGCTTCCTTGCATTAGCAGAGCTTGTCCCATTGCCATCTTGAATTTCCCCTTGTTTTAGAAGATTTTCAATCCTCTCACCTGCTATTACAATATCAGAAAATCCTGTTGATGGGCATCCATCCAAGCGATCCAAGAATGGACCCTGCAATGTATATCTCTTTCCATCAGCGGGGGTTGCACTCGAGCCGCCAGTTCACGCCATCTCTGGGCGTATTCCTTGAAGCTTTCTTTTGGATCCTGTGTCATGCATTCCAACTGGGTGCGGTTATGAGCCATATCAATATTGTATTGATATTGCTTCAGAAAGGTTTCACCTAAATCTCTCCAGTTCCTCACGTTAGCTCTCTCCAGCATTATGTACCATTCGAGAGACGCCCCAGATAAACTGTCTTGAAAGAAATACATCCACAACCTCACATCTTTAGTATAGGCCGAAATTTTCCTGAAGTAGGCTTGTAGGTGGGTCTTAGGGCATGAGTTTCCGTTGTACTTATCAAAAGTTGGAGCCTTGAACTTAGGGGGAATGCTCACCCCTTGCACCAGCCCCATGTCAGCAACATCGATTCCCATGGAGTTTTGACATTCCATGGCTCTTATCTTCTCAGCCAGCACTTCAAATTTCCTATCATAGACGTTATTCTGAACCCCCATATCAGCATTCAGCACAATAAACTAATCTTCTTGGTTATCCCCCACATGATGATTAGGAATATGAATAAAGCCACTTTGAACTCCGCGGGGAGGGATACCCGCAGCTCCGCCAGGAGGATTATCTACAACTCCGCCAGAAGGGTTATACTATGATTGTCACCAAGAGGGATTTCAACTTCCAGCCTTTGAACTGCAGCTCTTAAATCTTGCTTCCCCTGGGCTACCCCTTGCATAAGGTTCATGAAATGGTCCATGCGGGCCCTCAGTTCAGTAAGCTCAGCCTGCATCTGGTTCATAACTCGGGCTTGATTCTGTCTGGTTGCATAACGGTGAATGTTAGAATCAGCTATTCTGCTTGCAACCACATAAGGTTAGGAAATCCCGAGATAAATACCTGTCATGCAAAAATGATATGTATGAATGCATGCATATGACATGTTTAAACATTTCCGAGTCATTTCACCCCCTGATTCCAGTTCTAAATCCAGGAGGCTGAGTAACAGACATATATTGTTGAGAAGAAAATGTTGTGATAGTGTGCCGGGAGCATTTGTGCTGGGAAAATAGCGACGTGCAAGTGTGCTGTGGAGATACCACTGTGAATACGATATGACGAGAAATCCGAAGAGCCAGTGTGTCGTGAATACATCGCTGTACAAACATTGCCGAGAATATAGTTCTGAATAAGCCGCTCGTATCACATTAAGGAAAAGCAACCACGTGTTGAAGCATCATACAATGAGTTTATATACTTGAAATACATCAAAATGGTGATTCCATCAACAGGCCTGATGGTAACCACGGTACATTACAGAAAGCTGCATTAGGAAAAAGAAAAGGAAACTATCAATCATGAAACTTCAAATCTTTCAGCTTTTCACTGGAATGTTTGATTTCTTCGAAGAGTATTTCAGTGCTCTGATGACTTAGTCTTTCAATCAGTTCCTTGATTAGGATATGTCTCTTCTTAAGAGCTTCAGTTAATGAATCCATGTACATCAAGAGAGCCTCATCATTACTCACCTCCTTAGGCCTCTTCACACTAGCTTGAATTTTAAGTCCATCCACCTCTACCCTGGCATCTTCGAGTTCCACCTTGGTAAGTTCCAACTCAGCTCTAACATTTTTCGATTACTCCTGACTCTTACCAAAGTCTTCACGGTATCTTCTTCGCTGCTCGTGCGCTCTTTGAAGCTCACCTTCTTTGGACTTTAATTGCTCTTTCAGTTCTGCATTCTCGATTCTGACTTCATCCCACATTTGTTGATATCTAGTAAGTTTGGCTTTTGCATTGGCCAAGGATTGTTTAGTCTGCTTGAGAGTCTGAGCAGAGGATTCAGCAGCCATACTAGCTTTCTGATAATATCGGGCTCTGTCGGAGAAATCTTTTTGTTTCTCTGTCAGGATCTTCATTGCATCTTGGGCTTTACATTCCAATTCCTTATTGATATGCAAAGCGTCCTGAAGACGGCTGCTCAAGTCGGAATTCTCTACTCGGAGCTCTTTCACCAGGGCTCGCAACTTGTTGAATTCTTCCATGGTGGTGGTAGTCCCTTCTTTCCCAGTCTCAGGGTACAACGGAGGTGCTCGATCAAAAGGCAAGTAAAAATCTTCAACTCTCTTCTTCACCCAATTTTTGTATGCTGGATAAGCTCGATTGTTGGGTTTGCCTAGAGCGACTTTTCCTTTCCTCTGTATGCTGACCCAAGCCTCAGAAGCCTTTTGTGCTATTGCTAAACCATCTGATGCCTGGAAATACAACGACTCTTCCACATCTCTCTTAATGGGCGGACCCTTCAAAGCGTATCCGAACTGCCTAATGGCCAAAGAAGGATTGTAGTCGATCCCTCCTTTTATCCCTATCAACGGGACATTAAGGAACTCACCACAACTTTGAATAATGTCCTTGCCGAGTAGTCCGTGGTCTATCTATACGATGTCTTTATCAGTCAGACCCATCAAGCGTCGACTCCATTCTAGAAAAGTTTTAGAATCCCCAAAAGCGCCTGACTAAGGTAGACGATTTGCGAACCATTTATAAAAAAGAGGTGCACAACAATGAACCACCCCCCTCTTCTCTTTTCATTTCTGTTATATAAGGCATAATGGAGATCTCCCAACAGGGTTGGCACTGGATTTTGCGTCGTGAATATACTGACAACATCTATATCAACAAAGTCAGGCTCGTTGGGAAACAGTATGATACCATACACACAAAGAGCCAACAATGCATTGAAAACAACCTATTTCTCGTCTTTCGCTGCCTCTTGAGCTTTCTTTATCAGATACCCTAGATGATAACCGCGGAACTTTCCTTTGTTGGAGATGTTGGACTCTAACTCCGAATTGCTCAAATAAAGAGCACCGACCATTTTTCCAAAGTCCAGATCACTCTTATTACCGAAGAGTGAAGGATATTTCTTGATAGAAATCCCCAGAATGTTTGAATACTCTTCCAAGGTGGGCACCAACAGATAGTCCGGAAACACGAAGCATCTTAGAGGAGGGTCGTAGAACTGCATCAAAGTGTGAAGACCCCTATACTCCTAGTCACTGATATTGTGGACAAGAGATAAGATCCACCCATATTTCTCTTTGAAAGCTCCCAACACCTCCGGGCTTGCCACACCTTTCAGGATATTAAGAGGGCCTAGGGTAGGCATCAGGAATCTGTAAATAATGATGTTCTTTTTCTCCTCAGTATTCATCTTTGTGAGAACCTGGTGACTGGAATCAAGAGTAGAATATGAACCTGGAAATGAGTAAACATGTATGTTAGGATATGAAAATGCAACGAAAAGGCATGACATCAGAGTGTCGGGTGTCTGTGCTGGACTGCGTGAATAATGTCAGTGTAGATCTGTGAATAGTGCCAAAAATAACAATCCAAAGTATAATAAGATGAGCTATCAGCTTTTTGTAAGAACCAGAAAACCAGGTAGGTAGGAGGTCAAAGTCACCTGCAAACCTGTAAACACCCAGCCCCGTCTCACATGTGGGTTCTAAAATGCGGGCTCCTCAGTTTCAGATTCTCGATTTGAGGAGCAATAGTACATCCATCCCTCGGGGTACAATACTATCGCCAAACAAAGAAGTCGTGCACTGATTCCCCCAAAAATAAGGTCATCCAATGACAAGTTCTCAGCTTCGGGTCCTCGGATGGAGAAGCGTAATGGGTTTGCCATTTCTGGTATGTCATTATCACCCCTCGGGAGGAGTGCCTCGACTGAGTCCTCGGGAATGGTCACCAGAGTCGACAGCTCATCAAGGGAATATCCAATGGCCTGCATCAACATGCTGTATCAGATATCTCCTAGAAGAACCTCGTCTGGCTGTGGGTCTTGTGAACACTATACGTGGTCACCACCACGCAAGCGACACCAATATCCACTCTAAACCCTATGTGTACACTTAAGCCTGGGTAGTGGGCTTATCTCTCAGAATACCCTGCCCACCAAACAGAAAAAACAGTCCAGCACAGAATATATGGCAACAGTGAAATGAAAAGCAAGTAAATGTAATAAAACAGTAAACATGCAACAATGCCATACTCGATGGGATCCACGCTTGTTGTTATCGATCAAGGGGTGTAGGTTATCTGAAGGCTTCACTGCTAAACGGAACGGGAAACGGGAAAAGAAAATGAAAGGAGGAAAAGAAAAGAAAAGTGTCTCGATAGGACATCGCCGTCCTAGGCCTACGTATTCCCTACGGGAGCGGGAAAGTCAGAGTCAACGTAGTTCGGACTATGATTTGTGGGGGGAAGGTTGCTCTCCAGGCGTCGTGCCTGTGCCTACGTATCCTCAATCTAACTAGAGAGAGGAAGTCAGAGCAGTCATAGTTCGACCTAACTAGGTCGGTTTTGTTTGTTTGGTGAAAGAGTCTCGATTGCAATCGGGCAAGAGAAAAAGGGTTTGATAAATAAGGTTGTGCTCGCAAAGATCTCGCACGATCTCCTGCCTACGTATCTCCATTAACCAATGAAGAATCAGAGCGACGTAGTTCCCCTCACTAGGGATGACTTTGCTTTGTTTGTGTTTTTAATGGAATACGTCAACGTTCGCGTTCTAGCAGTTTAGGTGTTGCCGCTCGTCGTGGGAGTTTCCGCGTTTACCTGTTTGCGGTAGAACGGAAATGACGCATCCTTTACGATGAGAGTGAGTGAGATGAGAAGAGAGTCCTGAAGGAAGACGGGTGTTTGTTTTTGTCTTTTAGGAGAAAGTGTTTTGAAGTTAGTTTGTAACTCGTACTGCACTAAAGTCTATGACATATGAACGAATGTGTCGCATGGTCGTCCCCAATAGGACGTATGCTAAACACTCTAGAAAGGTGAAGGGAGACCCTCCGCCTTCCATTTCCCATGTACTTAAGGCTCATGGCGTACAATAATTGTTGTCTTTATTACATGTTTTTGATTTTGTTTTGAGATGAGAGAAGAGAGACTCAAAGGGTAAGAGAAAATGAAAGTTAGTTATTAGTGTGCTCGCCGAGATATCGCATCTCGTGCCTACGTATCCCCAATCTAAAAAGAAAGAAGAATCAGAGCATCCGTAGTTCACACTACTACGGAACACAGGAAACAGTCTCGATCGCACGGGTGCGAGAGAAAGGTGAGACTCACAAAGGTCACACAGATAGTCTAAGGGGGAAACTCAGTCCTACAAGTTAGCATGCATCAATGGTCCTAAGGTCAGGATCAGGAGGGGAATCTATCTAATATTGTCATGCATGGATTGCTATCCTAATGTCTCTCCTACCTCCGACTTAATCAAAAATTAAGAGGAGCGAGGAATCCTACGGGATCATGTCATCAGACAAGTAAACACAGTATAAATCAATCACAAAATGAACTAAAAACAAACAAAAGAATAAACAGTGTCAGTCAACAATAATGTCACATAATCAAAGTAAGAAAATGGGAGCTTTAGCCAAGGGGTCATATCAACCAAGGCAAACAAGCTAGCTGTGGGAAATAAGGGTACTCACCCAATGGTATCGAGGACCATGGAGAGCAGAGTGAGGAAGGGGAAGATGTGAATCAGATCACATAAGCATCACCATCGGTCAATGCGAGCTATAGACAATGTGTGGTGGTCTGATTGCTAGACCCTTCTTCCACTTGACGGATTCGATAACAAGAGTAAGCTATGTTCAAAGCATCAATCATGTAATGAGAGCTAAGAACGACTCAACTAGAATAACGGGGGTCGGTTGTGAACCCTATCTTTCGTCAATTGCCTTCTTGGAGGTCTTACAAGGGGATCGGGAATATGATGCTTCTTTAGAGGTCTTAGGCACAATATTAAACAATCACAAATAGAGCCTCCTTTGAGGACTTCCAGAATTGCCGGCCAAGTGGCACGGACTCCCAATCCTACTTCTCATGGCATCAAAGAAAAAAGTGCGGAATTAGTAAAAGAGAAGAGAGGTAATACCAAACGGATAGTAATCCGTAGCAACGTAAGCAAAGTGTAAGCTAACCAGAAAACTTCTAATAATATACCATAAATGAGCAAAAGTGTTAGGAAGCAGAACGAATTCGTGAAATACATGGAACCAAATACTCTTCACCCTTTATGAATAAAACAATAAACAAGGCAATAAGCAATAAACAGCAGCAACAACAGCGCTCCAGCACCTGCATAGCTATAAAAACTAGCAACAAGCAAAAACAGCCTATAACAGCTACCATTTCCAGAACAGAATAGGTGTATATGCAACCAGGAAGAATAACAACATTTTACAACTCACTTTGTTCACAGCAGCTGTGTATGTAACAGCAACTTCTACATTTTATTTAACTAATGTACAAGAAGGGCCATACCTCAATGGGATCAAGCAATCATTACTAAACAAGCATGCCTCCTTAAGGTCAAGCAAGCCTTATTAATCTCTAAAGTGACAAGCATAGAACTCAAAGCTCATTAGGTTAATTCACTAATTAAAGGAAAATAACCAAAGTTAATCAATAAGCTTCCAATGAAAATGAAACAAAAAACATGTTAATCAATTCTAATAAGAAGTAGCATGATGTTCAAATAATACCATGAAAGAAATCCTAATCAAAGCAACATAGTATTCAACTAATGTCATGTGAAAAATCTCAATCAAGTGGTATCATAACATTCAACCAATATCATGTAAAAAACTCAATCAAGTGACAACATAATATTCAATCAATATCATGTAAAAAGTCATTCGAACGTATTTTGAATCAACAATTCAAAACAAAGGCCAAAAATCAATTAATGCCATTAAGCGAAAAAACATTAGGGCAATTAAGCAAAAAAACAATTAGTGCCATTAAGCCAAAAAATGAGTAATGCAATTAAGCAAAAACAACGATTAGTGCGATTAAGCTAAAAACGATTAGTGCCATTAAGCAAAAATCAATTAAGGAATGATAAAAAAAATCAACTAATGAATGATTAGCCTAAATCAATTAACCAAGATTAATCGTTAATTCCTAAAAGCTCTAATTCTAATTCTAAAAACCAACTAGAATTAATCTAGTTAAAAAAATAATTAATCCGTGACTCAATTAACAAAGCCATTATGCCGAAAACTTGATTAGTGAATGATTAATCCGAACCAATTGTTAAACAATTGAGCAAAAACGATTGAGGAATGCTTAGTCCAAAAATGATTAACGAACAATTAAGCAAAGCAAAAACAATTATTAAGCAATTAAGCAAAATTGATTATTAAGCAATTAATCTAAAAGAGATTATTCAACAAAGAACAATTATCAAGATTCAATCTAATTAGTCAAAATTAAATTAATTAACAAAATCTAAAGTCTAAAATAATTACAAAGGAAATTAATAATTGAAAGAAACCTTGGCAGAGGGGGCGCAAAAAGCATGTGGTATGGTGTAGATAGGAATCCATGGAGGCTTTAGGTCCGGTTCCTTCTCGTCGGTGAATCCGGCCCATGGTGAAAAAGTAGAAAACCCTACTTCAAAAGTCTGAAACCCTCAGATCAACAACATTCCCATGGCACCGCTGATTCCTGGTCTTTCTTAGACCTCTCCCAGATCACCATCAATACCTCGCTGTAAATCAAACACCCCCTCCGTTCCTTGCGCCATTCATCAACCTCACCCCTCGTTCTTCACTCTCCGTAACCTTCTCCTTCTTCATTCTGATTCAATTCATCTCCCTCAAAACCGAACCTTAAACAAATAATCTCAACCTCAACTCAGGTTTGCAAAGCTCGAACTCAACGCATCCTATACCACGAATCCAAACATGCACAAGAAAGGTAACGATGTGGAACACAATGCTTACATCGAAAAACGACTTTGTTCAGGTATATCTCATTCCTTCAGTGCAACTTTCTTCTTCGTTCTTCTTCGCGATTCTGAAATCTTCTTCTTCGATTTTGTTGTGCGTGTGTTGTGTTTCTGAATGTTGTTGTTATGTCGCAATTTGCGCTCTGAATCTATTATTGTGGAAGCGTGAGTTGCAGGATTTGATGTAGTTCGTGATTAAATCGTTGCCGTGAAATTTTGTACGACGCAATCGTGAATTGCAATATAATCTTTTTGTTGGTTGCAGATGACGATCGAGACTGTCGTTGATGCTATGAAGATCGAGATTATAGATGGATTCAGGAAGGTTGTTCTTGATGAAGTTATTCGCAATGATGTGGTTATGGTGAAGGTTTGAAGATGGAGGATTCAAAGAGAATGAAGGTGAAGAATGGAAGAAGAAATTGAAGTGGTGAAGCTGTAGAACAATGGCGAGGAGATCAAGAAGAAGGGTGGTTTGTGATTTTTCTTTGAATTTTTCAGGTTAGATGATGATGATGAAGGTTGGATAGAGGTTCCTTTTTTGTGAATTCGATGAAGATAGATGTTGATGAAGAATGAAGGTTCAGAAACAGAGGATTGAGAATTGGTGATGGAGATTTCAGAATTTGGGATGAAGAAGGTTGCAGAGAGTTCCCTTAGTTACAGTTAGGATTAGTTAGAAGATTTGGTTAGGAGAATCGGTTATGGTTAGTTAGTTCTGTTAGTTTTTTCAGTTAGGATTTGGTTAGGGAAGTTATGTTGTTCTGCTGTAAATTGAATCAGTGAATTTTCTGTTAGTAGTGCTTGGTGCGTTTCCGTTTGTAACACCCCAAAATTTTCCCTCTTGTTGTTGCCTAGCTTATGTTTCATTGCATTGCATTTACATCTCATATCTCATACATGTTGCATTGGGGCATGTGATCAGTGGATTTCAGAGCATAGATCATCCAAGGCAAGAGAGCTAAAGCCTAAGGTCTTCAAGCAAGCCTCAAGAGTCTCTTATGTCTCATATGATCTCAATTGATCCCACAAGTCATTGGAAGAAGAGAATTCACCAAGAAGACGGGACAACTCATTATCTCCTATCAAAAGCAGTCAAAATTAAGGTTTTGGATTCAAGCAGCCTCCTGATGAAACTTTGGTTCAAACTTGATCTTAATGTTTTCTACATGATGTCAAGTATCTAAGGATGGAAGATTGCCCATTGGTTCATCTCAGAAGAGGTTCAATTGGTCAGTTACTTGAGAATCAAGAAATTTGGGGAAAAGTCAACTGTGCAAAGGAAAAAGTCAACTCCTGAGTTTTTAAGGTCAAATTCATGAAATTCAAGTCACATATGTTCATTGGACAAGATTCGATCAAGAAATGACGGAGGAATCATCAAAAATCAAGAAATCACAAAACTGCCCAAAATAGAAACTTTAAGGTTTCTAAAAATGGCAAGTTTGAGCCATTTTGCACCAAACTTCAAGGGATTCTTTCTCCATGATAAAAGCTTCAAACTTCAGGCCCAAGTTGAGCCAATTAAAGATCACATTCCAAGCTTCAAATCCATACCAAAAACTCTTCCATTGGATCAAAATTGAGAGAGTTATGATAAATCAAAGTTTGACAAAATCAAGGCAAATCTCAAGTCATGGCAAGGCAGATTCAGGCCTCCAGGCCATAATTTCGTCAAACACTTGGCGTGCCAAATGTCAAGCTGGTTTTCTCCATCAAGAAGGCTTCAAATGAAAAATTGTTGAACATCAAAGTTGTTCATCTCCATGTCCTCTTTAACTTTTATGTTGGGCATTTTCTCATTTGAACAAGTTATAGAGATCATATAAGGGCTCAAACATGGTGGTCTCACACTGAAACTCCTTAGGCACCAAGGCCTTGCTTGCAGACCAAGTCACACGCCCATACACCAGTTGTGATTCCTTGTTTTCCAAGCATCTCCACCTTTGGATGTTGAAATTCACCTTGGGATTATTACCGAGTTGATCCTAACTAACTGAGTTAACTACCTTGACCCGGTGAGTTGAGTCTAACTAACTCCGACCCTAGCTCCAAACCCAAAGCTAAGTCCAAAGCTAATCCCAAACCTCCCAAACTTCAAACCTAAAGTCTATATAAGAAATCCTTCACTCATTTTTAGGGGATTCACCATTTTTCACCAAATTTCTCACATTGCACTCTCAATTCTCTCTTCCAAACCCTCACAAAAAGCTCTTATTTCTTGAAGGAAAATCACTTTTCACATTGAAAAGTGATTAATTCTTGAGCTCAAACTCCATCATTTGGCTTTCTTTGGTTGGATTTCTGGAAGTTCAGATTATTCTACTTCAATCTAAGGGTTTCACACCATTTATTTTGGTGCAAGTTCGATCTCGGTGATTTTTCGCGACTTTGCTCGGTTTCGACGCATTTCGGCTACTAATCGAGGAATCTCTGGTTTTCTTTAATTTTCTGCACCAAGATCACTTTGCAACAATTACCAAAGCAAATCTCCGCTTTGTAGGTTGGTTTTCCTCAAATCTATACTTGATTTAGCTTATTTGCAACTTATTCGATGTAGATTTTTGGTGATTTTTGATTTGGATCCATGGCGCTTGAATTTGATTCTTGACGTTGATGATTGTTGGATCTAATTGATGATGATTACTGTGATTGAACTCAATTTTCGTGCATGATTGTTTACATGAACATTTGGATGTTTAGATAAGTGATTTGCTGCTGAAAAGTGCTTTTCAAAGTTGAATTTCTGCCTCTGTTTCAGTGGTAATCGATTACTCTAACAGGGTAATCGGTTACTTTGCCTTATTTTCACGTTTTTAGCCAATTTTCAACTGAGTAATCGATTACCCTATGTGAGTAATCGATTACCCCTGAAGCAGATTGGGTTTTTCTTGCATTCTCTTGCTTGTTTAAGGTCTCTTGCATGTCTAAACTTCATGGACTGATACATTGATGATTTGTGGACTATTTTTGAGCTGTTTCACTTCACACTATTGCATGAGCATGATTTTTTTGACACGCGGTTCTTGATTGTTAATCGATGAATGTTTATGTTTGCGTTGTTGATTAATTGATGTAATGATCACATAATGCGCACACATTGAGCTTGTTAATTGTTAATCGATGCTTGTGTTGCTGGAATTGTTATGTGCATGTTCATTTGCTTTCTATTTCAATAGGTGCACATTTGTTTTAATTTGTTCACATGCTTAATAATGTGTATTCTCTTACAATGTGCATTATTCCATGGTGATTGCAAGAACTGTTTACCATGATTTATGGTGTGATTGTGATCATGTTTGATTGAATAATGTGCAAGGCTTGAAGCATGTTTGTTCTTTTATGAATGAATCATTTGTGAGTGCATGCTGCCCCTGATTTTTCGTTGCTGTCTATACTCACATATACTGTTGTATGTGCTGCTATTTGTTTTTTACACCCATTTTGGAGGCTGAACATGTGCTGTTAATTGTTGTTTGGTACATGATGATAGATTTTACTGCTGCATTGCACTTATGAGCTGTAATTGTTGTTGTTTTCATTGTTTCCTTCCATTTTATTTTCTTATTTGGATAGCATGATATGTTGTTTTGTGTAGAGTTTTCTTCACACCTTTAGGATCCTTCTTCCTTAGTTCCTAACTTGTTTGATCCTTACTTGTTCTTCTCTCCTTATTTCTTTGCTTGTAAGTTGTTTTGCTAACATTTTCAGGGGCTAATGGTAAGTCAAGTGTGTGGGTGTGCACCAACATACAACCTCTTTTCTTATCTTTTAAAGCTTTCAATGTGTGATTGTGATAAGCATATTATGCTTCTTTGACATTCCATCTCTTTCATCCCTTTGAGTTCTTAACTTAACTTCAATCTTTGAAGTAAGTTAGAACTCACTCTTCTTCTCTTTTCTTTTAGCTTAGGTTTCTAAACCACACTAAACCATTAGGAACATTCAAGCATGGTAACTCTTAGGATTATTAGTCTCCCTTTAGACTTTTACCTTTCTCAACCTTTGAGTCTCTCTTCTTCTCATCTCAAAACAAAAGCAAAAACACTTAATAAAGGCATTACATATATTGCATTTGAGCCTTTCATGTGAGAATAAGATAGTAAGGGGTCTTCTCTCACTTTCTTAGAATGTTTAGCATACGTCCCGTCTTGGGTCGATATGCGAGTCATTCGATCCTACGTGAAAGACTTAAATACAATATGCGTTATACGCACCAATAATCAAAACACTTCTTTCTAAAATACAAAAACAAACAATTTTCTTCTCATCTCCTTCATTCTATTCCTTAAGGACTCGTCATGTCCGTTCTACCGCAAACAGGTAACGCCTAAGTCTCCATACAGCGAGCTGCAACACCTAACTGCTGGGACGCGCACTCTGACGTTTCCATTAAAAAACACAAACAAAGCAACCCTTGTTGAGCCGAACTAATTTTGCTCTGATTCTTATTTCTTGTTTGATTGAAGATACGTAGGCAAGAGATGCGATATCTCGACGAGCAACCTTTCCCCGTAGTCCGTTGAACTACGTTGACTCTAACTTTCCCATTGTACTGAGGGAATACGTAAGCCTAGGACAACGATAATGTCCTATCGAGTCACTTCTTTCCTTCCCCCCTCTTTCTCCTTTCTACCCCTTTCATTTCCAGTTCTCCAGTTAGCAGTTGATATTCGGTTTCCTACACCCTTTGATCGAAACAGCAAGCGTGGATCCCGTCGAGTACGATGGACGTGAAGGGAATACGTAAGCCTAGGACAACGATAATGTCCTATCGAGTCACTTCTTTCCTTCCCCCCTCTTTCTCCTTTCTACCCCTTTCATTTCCAGTTCTCCAGTTAGCAGTTGATATTCGGTTTCCTACACCCTTTGATCGAAACAGCAAGCGTGGATCCCGTCGAGTACGATGGACGTGAAGGGGTGCGATAACCTTCCCTTCACGTAACCGACTCCTTTACCCTTTCTCTTTGGTTCGCGAGGCCTTGTTTTTTCCTTTCTCCCGGGTTTATGCAGCATTACCTTTCCCTTTCTTTGGGATAAAAATGCCTGGCTGGCGACTCTCTTTCTTTCTTCCGGCCACTTTCGTGTTTGTACCTGGATGAAAATCCCGGGAGCGACAGCTGGCGACTCTGCTGGGGATAATGATTTTCTAAGCGAGTCAATCCTAGCGCTTGTCTGTTTTTCTTTCATTGGGTGTTTACTGTATATTATTGTATTACTGCTTTACTGCATTTACCGTATTACATATCATTATTATACTGGACTGTGCTGTGCTGTTTTTTCTGTTTGGCGGGATGGGTATTCTGGGAGATAAGCCCATTACACAGGCTTGAGTACATACATAGGATTATAGTGGAAAGTAGTGTGGCCTATGTAGCATCTTGTTATGTATGGTTTATACGAAATCCACAACCAAACGAGGTTTTCTTGGGAGATGTTCTGATTTGCGCGTCTTGTGCATTTCAGAGTCTTAACCTAGAAAGCTGTCGACTCTGGTGACCATTCCCGAGGACTCAGCAACGACATTCCTCCCAAGATGTGATAATGGTAGACCATAAATGGAAAACCCATTACACTTCTTGATCCGAGGACCTAATGCTGGGAATTCGCTATAGGATGTCTTTTTTTGAAAGTGAATCAGTGGAGGTACTCCTCGATTGGCGATAATACTATACCCCGAGGGATGAATGTACTATTACTTCTCGACCTTAGTGCCAGAAGCTGAGGACCTTTCGTTTTGGAGAATCAGTTGAGGCCTCCTCGATTGATGATGATGCCAAACCAGAAATGGTGAACGTATCATCATTTCTCGACCTGAGAGCCCAGGATATTGAGGATCCTAGTACCCATATGTGAGTATGGGCGGGTGTTTACAGGTTTGCAGGTGACCATGCCTCCCACATACCCTGATATTCTGGTATTTTCACAGACAGATGATGTAACCTATTATAGTCAGTTGGTTTCTATCTACAATATTATTCCTAGATTTGTACAGACACCGTGCACACAGTCCAGCACAGACACAGAGCACGCTGATACCATGCCCTTTTGCATTGCATTATCATGTTATAACATTCATGTTTGTCATTTACAGGTGCTTATTACACTTCTGATTCCAATCAATGGGCTCGACAGAGACAGTTGCCAAGAGAAAGAATAACGTTGCTTACAAATTCCTAGAACCTACTTTGGATTTACTGCATAAGGTGATAGCTATGGCTGACCCGGGTGTTCTTGCCAACTTCCAGAAGAGATATGGGAAATTGGTGGAGATGGTCTGCAGTATCACACAGTATGAACATGATGCTCTTCACACTTTGCTACAGTTTTATGAGCCTCCGTTGAGATGCTTTCTCTTTCCTGATTATATTTTGATGCCTACGTTGGAAGAATTCTCATTTATTTTGGGAATTTCGGTCAAATCAACATTACCATTCTTTTCTGGTAGTCACCCTAGCATAGAGGAGATTGCAGCTGCGGTACAGGTGAAAGATTTAGTGCTAAAAAGAAATGTGGCTAGGAAAAATGGGGTCAAAGGTTTTCATTTAGAATTTCTTACCGATCAAGCTCAAGAGGCTGCTGGCGCAAAGAGTTGGGCAGTTTACAATTCAATCCTGGCTTTGTGCATATATGGCATTGTTCTTTTCCTGAATCAACAGGGTTTTGTGGATATGCAAGCTATAAGAGTTTTTGTTCTCAAAAATCTGGTTCCTACTTTGTTAGGAGATTTTTACTACTCTGTGCACTTCAAGAATGAAAAAAGAAGGGGAGGATCGGTCAACTGTTGCACTCCATTTTTAGCTCATTGGTTTTTGAAGCATTTACCTCAGATAGGTGCCTTTGTAGACACAAAGGATTCTTTAAAATGGTCCAAGCGGATAGTGGGATTAACTGCTAATAACATTTTCTGGTTTGATCGACAGTTACTGGGAATAGAGATTATCACCAGTTGTGAGAATTTTCCCAATGTGCCTTTAATTGGCAGGAAAGGGGGAGTCAATTATAACCCGATCCTGGCCATTAGACAATTTGGATATGCTTCCAGGTATCCTCCCACAGATCGGAACATTGAGAAATCTTTGTTCTTTATAGGGACTGAAGATGAGGAAATGCTGAGAGAAGTTGTGAATGCTTGGGGGCACCTGCATAAAACAGGAAAAACAGTTTTTGGAAAAAGGGATTGCAGATATTACTCTGATTATGAAAAATGGATTGAAATGAAGGTAAACGAATTACTCTTGCCTTTTTCAAGGGAACCCCCTTTATATCCCGTAATGCCAGAGCAGCGTACCGCGGTAGCCATCGAGGAATTTGACAAGCTGCAGAAGTTGATGAAGGAGTTTCGGGTGGAGAATTCCGATTTGAGTAGTCTTTTTCAAAATGCTCTACATGCCAATAAAGAGTTGGAGCAGAAAGCCCAAGACGCCGAAAAGGTCTTAGCTGCAAAAGAAGAGGATTTTGCCGAAAGAGCTCAACATTTCCAGAAAATCAGTAAGGGTGCCAATGCTTCCACGCAAGCTCATAAGAAGACCAAACAGGCCTTAGCACAAACTAAAGGCACGTTAGCCAAGTTTCAGAAAGCCTTGGATGAGGTTAGAATAAAAAACGCATAGTTTCGGGAACAACTAAAGAGCAAGGAGGATGAGCTTAAAAAGGCACATGAACAACGAAGGAAGTATCGGGAGAACCTTGGCAAAAGTCAAGAGCAATTGGAAAGCGTCAAAGAGGAGCTAAAGACTTCTAAGAAGGAGCTTGAAGAGGCTATGGTAGATATGGAGAAACTCAAAATGCAAGCCGGCGTGAAAAGGCATAAACGGGTCTGTGATGATGAAGCTCTCCTGATGCATATGGGTTCACTGACTGAAGCTCTCACGAAAAGAGATGTTCTGATTAAAGAGTTAATCGAAAGACCAAATCACCAGCGCACTTGCATACTCTTCGAGGAAGTCAAATATTCAAGTGAAAAGTTGAAGAATTTGGAGTTATCAGATTGACAGTTTTTATTCCTCTCATTCTCTTAATGTAGTTGTTGTTGATGGATATCATCAAGCTTGTTGATGAATCCACTATTTCAGTGTATGATGTTTGAACTCATTGTTAAACGTTGTGCGTATGTCTGGTTTCTTTTAATTGAAATGAGCAGTTTATTTAGAAATATTCCTTTGGCAGTTATCTGTACACAAACACATAATCACGGCACGTCTCTTCATATCACGATTTCTGATCTTCAGATTTCTATGGTTAAGGTTGGAATCAGGGTGTAAGGCACCTTGGAAATGATAAACATGGCATTTGCATTGCATTGCATATCATTTTTGCATGACAGGTGCTTGTTGCAGGTCCTCTAATCTTTATTTGGTTTTAGGCACTATAGCTGATAACCACGTCCACCGGTACGCAACTCGCAGAAACCAAGCTAAGGTCATGGATCAGATGCAAACTGAATTGGCTGAGCTGAGGAACAGGATGGACCGGTTCATGACATTAATGACTGGCATGGCCCAAAATCAGGAAAGACTCAGGGCAATGGTCGAGCGGCCAGAAGTAGAGGTGCAGAATGGCAACGGTAATAATAGAGGTCATAGAATTATTGATGAGACTGGTAATCAGACTGGCGTTAATGCAGGCGATGACCCTCCTAGAAATACTGGGGTTCGTCATGTTGTGGAAGACAACCAAGATGAGCAGTTCACTTTGTTAGATGCTGAAGATGAGAACACCCGCAGATTCGACGAGCTCGCTGAAAAAATCAGGTCCATTGAATCCCAAAACACTCTTGGTTTTGATGTTTCTGACTTGTGATTGGTGCCTGGAGTAAGAATCCCACACAAGTTCAAGCCACCAACATTTGACAAGTACAATGGCACTACTTGTCCTAAAACTCATCTTCAATCCTATGTGGGGAGGATAGCCATTCATACTGATGATGAGAAATTGTGGATGTACTATTTCCAAGACAGCCTTACTGGGGCATCTCAAGAATGGTATATGAAGTTGAGCAGGACTTCTGTAAGGAACTGGAAGGAGTTATCTCATGCTTTCGTCAAGCAGTATCAATACAACATGGATATGGCTCCAAACCGTACTCAGCTGTAGAGTATGGCGCAGAACTTGAAGGAGAGTTTTAAGGAATATGCTCAGAGATGGCGCCAGTTGGATGCCATGGTTCAACCTCCACTGCAGGACCGAGAGATGGCCGACATGTTTATGGGTACTCTTCAGGGAACTTATCTTGATAGGTTGGTTGCCTGTCCTTCAACTGGGTTCGCGGACATTATAATCGCTGGGGAAAGGATTGAAAGTTTGTTGAAGTTCTGAAAAATACAAGATGTCAGTGGTGCTAGTTCTTCAGGAGTGAGGAAGCCATTTGCTGGAGCTACCAGAAAGAGAGATGGGGAGACCGGTGTTGTTTATAAGAGTAGAGGAAGAGGTAGAGGCTATCAGGATTCCTATAATTAGGTTGCTGCTATTACCATTCCTAGTCCACAAGTTCAATCACAGCCGCAGTAACAGAATGTTCAGCCACAGAATAATCAACAGCCACGGAGATCATATCAGCAGAGACAAACTGACAGGCACATGGACCCTCTGCCTTTGACTTACGCAACTTTGTTACCTCAATTGTTGAAGCTTAATCTGGTGGAGCTTCGTACGATGGGCCTGGGTCTTGCTGTATTGCCAAAGGGTTATGATGCTAATGCCCGCTATGAGTTTCATTCTGGGGCTCCAGGTCATTCTATTGAAAAGTGTCGGACATTTCAGCATAAAGTACAGGATTTGATTAATGCCAAGGCAATTAATTTCTCAACTCCACCGAATGTGCTTCAGAATCCCATGCCGAATCACGATGGGCCAAAGGTCAACGCCATTGAAGATGGGAAGGTTTTGAATTTGGTAACTGATGTGAACAGCGTGAGGACTCCTTTGAGTTTTTTGAAGGATCGGTTGTTGAAGGGGCAAGTGTTCCCTGGCTGTGAAGAAGGTTGTGTTGATTGCAAGAATCAGAGTAATGGTTGTGATAAACTGAAGGCCGGTATTCAAAATTTGATTGATGAGGGTTGTCTACAGTTCAACCAGGGGGACAAAAAGGACGATGATGTGTCAGCTATTACCATTTATTTTACACCAGCTGAAATTCAAGTGCCATCGCCTGCTGCTATCATTGTGCCTGATGTAGTGAGTCCTGTTACTATTACGGTACCAGGGCCAGTTCCTTATACCAAGGGGAAAAAAAGAAGTGGAAACTCCAGCTGGGGGTAGTTCCAGTATTGATAATGTTGGAGGTCTAGGTGGCTTCACCAGAAGTGGACGCTTGTTTGCTCCACAGACTTTGAGAACTAATGCTGAAGCTGAGGCAGCAGCCAAAGCCAAGGGTAAACAGGTGGCTACAAAGGAGGTTGTTGTTCCTGAATCTGCGCAGAAAGGTACTTTTGAGAAAGAGGTTGAGGAGTTCATGAGACTTATCAAAAAGAGTGATTATAAAGTGGTTGATCAGTTGAATCAAACGCCATCAAAGATTTCTATCCTGTTGTTGCTTGTGTTCTGCAGCTCATCGAGAGACCCTTCTGAAGGTTTTGAATATGGCCTATGTACCTCAAGAGATTACTGTGAATCAATTGGAGTCTGTTGTTTCTAATGTCAATGCTAGCCATGGGCTAGGATTTACAGATTATGATTTGACTACTGAGGGTCGCAATCACAACAGGGCATTACACATTACCCTGGAGTGTAAAGGTGCAGTATTATCTCATGTGTTGGTAGACACGGGGTCTTCCCTGAACGTGTTACCAAAGAAGGCCTTAATAAAGTTAGACGCTGACGAAATTATTCTAAGACCAAGTGATTTGGTAGTGAGGGCTTTCAATGGTTCGAAGCGTTCTGTATTCGGAGAGGTAGAGCTCCCAGTAAAGATTGGTCCTCAAGTATTCAAGTGTGTGTTCTACGTGATGGACATTCAACCCGCATATAGTTGCTTGTTAGGTAGACGTGGATTCATTCCGCTGGGGCAGTGACATCTACGTTGCACCAAAAGTTGAAATATGTGGTCGACGGTCAAGTGGTGACTGTATGTGGAGAAGAAGACATCTTCGTCAGTCAGCTGTCTACCTTTAAGTACGTGGAAATGGATGGAGAGATCCATGAGATGTTGTGTCAAGCATTTGAGGCTGTCAATATTGGTGATTCGTCTTCACAGGCAGTATCTTCTCAGGGCGAAGAACAGGTGGGTACTTCTATTGCTTCTTACAAACAGACAGTGGAAGTAGTCAAAGCAGGTAATGCCTAAGGCTGGGGAAAATTGATTGAAGTCTCTACAAAGGAAGATAAGTTCGGTGTAGGCTATAATCCGTATCAAGCTGCTGCAACAGAGCGCAAGGGGCCGATTACTTTCTATAGCGGGGGAGTCATTAATCCAAATCAGATGTGTGCTGCAAGTGATAATGGCGTTGACAGTGATTGTGATCTCGACAACTGGGTGCGCCCGTGAGTACCAGATAAAGAGCTTTGCAATTGGTCTGTTGAAGAAATTGTTCAAGTTACTCTTCAAATAGAGTAATTTTATTTGTTTTTCTCTGTTGCATGTTAAAATCTCGCGCTCTGCCCAAGGCATGTAGATCCATTTGTAGGGCCTCATAATTGCATTTGCAAGGTATTTATCATTAATAAAGGACGTTTTACATGCAAATTTTGTGTTCCTTGCCTTTCATTTTTATTTTTGCAGAAAAAACAATAAAATGGCAATGTTTTATTTTTGTTTTCTTTTCAAAAAGTCTCATTCTAAAATAAAGCATGATCCTCAATCATGCAGACTTGATCACCTGGATTTCATTGATAACGATTCTGCTATGGCCAAGTATGACTTTGATAATCCAATCTATCAAGCCGAAGAGGGGGATGAAGAAAACTGTGAACTTCCTGAAGAATTGGCTAGATTGTTGAAGCAGGAGGAGAGGGTCATCCAACCTCACCAAGAGGCGATTGAGGTTATCAACATTGGTTCCGAGGACGCAAGGAAAGAAATTAAGATTGGAGCCAATCTGCAGGCCGAGGTGAAGAAAGAGCTGATCAGTATGCTGCGGGAATATGTTGACATCTTTGCTTGGTCATATCAAGATATGCCAGGGTTAGATACAGACATTATTGTGCACAGGTTACCGTTGAAAGAAGGTTGTCCTCCTGTCAAACAGAAGCTCCGGAGAACTAAACCAGAAATGGCTCTCAAAATCAAAGAGGAGGTACAAAAACAGTTAGATGCGGGATTTCTGGCTATCACTAATTACCCACCATGGGTTGCAGATATTGTTCCTGTGCCGAAGAAAGATGGTAAGGTCAGAATGTGCTTTGATTATCGAGATCTAAACAGAGCAAGTCCGAAAGACGACTTTCCTTTACCTCATATTGATGTACTGGTTAACAACACTGCTCAGTTCTCGGTATTCTCCTTCATGGATGGCTTCTCCGGGTATAATCAAATCAAGATGGCGATGGAAGACATGGAGAAGACAACGTTCATTACCCCATGGGGTACCTTCTATTACAAGTTGATTCCTTTTGGGCTGAAGAACGCTGGGGCAACGTATCGGCGAGCTATGGTAACACTATTCCATGACATGATTCATAAAGAGATCGAGTGTTATGTAGATGATATGATTGCCAAGTCTCAAACAGAAGAAGAGCATCTGGTTAATCTGCAGAAACTGTTTGAGAGGTTGAGAAAGTTTCGACTAAGGATGAATCCGAACAAGAGAACTTTCGGAGTGCGGTCCGGTAAACTGCTAGGTTTCATCGTAAGTGAGAAAGGAATTGAGGTTGATCCTGCCAAAATAAAAGCGATACAAGAAATGCCTATACCAAGAACAGAAAAAGAAGTACGTGGTTTCCTGGGTAGATTGAACTACATTACACGGTTCATATCTCACCTCACAACCACTTGTGAACCAATATTTAAGCTGTTAAGAAAAGAACAGGCAGTCAGGTGGAATGACGATTGCCAAAGGGCTTTCGAGAAAATAAAAGAATATTTGTGGGAACCTCCAATTCTCATGCCTCCAGTTCTAGGGAGACCATTGATCATGCATTTGACAGTGCTTGAAGGATCCATGGGTTGTGTTCTCGGTCAACATGACGAGACGGGTAAGAAGGAGCACGACATCTACTACTTGAGCAAAAAATTCAATGATTGCGAATCACGATACTCAATGCTTGAGAGGACATGTTGTGCACTTGCATGGGCTGCTAAGCGATTGATGCAATACATGCTCACTTATACAACCTTGTTAATCTCAAAGATGGATCCTGTCAAGTACATATTTGAGAAACCAGCATCGACCGGACGGGTTGTACGTTGGCAGATGGTGCTGACTGAATATGATATCCAGTATACTTCTCAGAAAGCCATCAAGGGAAGTATTTTGTCAGATTATCTTGCACAGCAACCAACTGATGACTATCAGCCGATGAGGTTTGATTTTCCTGATGAGGACATATGTTTCTCAAAGCTAAAGATTGCGAGGAACCACTCCCGGAGGAGGGGCCAGACCCTGAATCCAAATGGAGTTTGATGTTTGATGGGGCCGTCAACATGAATGGATTCGGAGTTGGGGCAGTTCTTATCACTTCGAAAGGGTCTCATATACCTTTCGCTGCCAGGTTAACTTTTGATGTCACCAACAATGAAGCAGAATATGAAGCTTGCATCATGGGCATTGAAGAAGCCATTGACTTAAGGATCAAGACTCTTGAAATATTTGGGGACTCTACTCTGGTGATCAATCAGATCAATGGAGATTGGCATACCCATCAACCAAACTTGATTCCTTACAGAGACTATGCGAGAAGGTTGTTAACTTTCTTTACAATAGTGAAATTGTACCATATACCTCGAGATGGGAATCAAATGGCTGACGCTCTGACAACATTATCTTCCATGATTCAAGTGAATGGGTGGAACCATGTGCCCAAAATTGAGGTGTCTCGTCTTGACAGGCCTGCACATGTGTTTGCTGTTGACGCAGTGTCTGATGACAAGCCGTGGTTTCATGATATCAAATGCTTCTTGAAGAGTCAAGAGTATCTGGTTGGAGCATCCAACAACGATAAAAAGACTCTGAGGAGGTTAGATGGTAGTTTCTTCTTGAATGAGGATGTACTGTACAAACGAAACTTTGACATGGTTTTGCTCAGATGCTTGGATAGACACGAAGCAAACATGTTGATGCAAGAAGTGCACGAAGGCTCTTTCGGTACCCATGCCGGAGGACATGCAATGGCAAAGAAGTTGTTAAGATCAGGGTATTACTGGATGACTATGGATGTAGACTGTTGTTCATACGCCCGCAAATGCCACAAATTTCAGATTTATGCGGATAAAGTGCATGTACCTCCGAGTCCGTTAAATGTCATGACTTCTCCTTGGCCCTTTGCAATGTGGGGCATTGATATGATTGGAAAGATTGAGCTAGCTGCTTCCAACGGTCATCGCTTCATCTTGGTCGTTATTGATTACTTTACTAAATGGGTGGAAGCAGCGTCTTATGCTAATGTCACCAAGCAAGTGGTAGCCAGATTTCTGAAAAGAGATATCATCTGTCGTTATGGAGTGCCCGAAAGAATCATTACTGATAATGGTTCCAATCTCAACAAAAAAATGATGGCAGAATTATGTCGGGACTTCAAAATTGAGCATCACAATTCTTCGCCGTACCATCCAAAGATGAATGTCGCTGTCGAAGCGGCCAACAAGAACATCAAGAAGATTGTGCAAAAGATGGTGGTGACCTACAAAGATTGGCATAAGATGTTACCGTTTGCCTTGCATGGGTACCAAACATCCATGAGGACATCTGCTGGGGCAACACCGTTCTCACTTGTGTATGGTATGGAGGCAGTCCTACCAGTTGAAGTTGAGATTCCCTCGCTGAGGGTTATGATGGATGTCAAACTGGATGAGGCAGAATGGGTTCGCACCCGATTCAACAAGTTAAGCCTAGTTGAGGAAAAGAGACTAGCAGCCATTTGTCATGGTCAATTATATCAGAGAAGGATGAAGCGAGCACTTGATCAGAAAGTGCGACCTCGGGAGTATCAAGTTGGTGAATTGGTACTTAGAAAGATCCATCCTCCAAACACAGATCACAGGGTAAAATGGACGCCGAACTATGAAGGTCCATATGTGGTTAAAAAGGTTTTCTCTGGCGGAGCCTTAATGCTTACAACCATGGATGGTGAAGATTTCCCATCCCCTGTCAACTCAGACGCAGTCAAAAAATACTTCGCATAAATAGACCCGCTGGACAAAGAAAGAAAGGTCCAGGAAAAAAAGGGCATCCCGGTGAACCATAGAAACAGAATAAATAGGTTCGGGAAAAAATTAGGGATAAATAAAAAATTATACACCCGGTGAGTTGAAAATCCGCAAGGACAACTCAGGCAAGAAAGGGTATCCCGGTGGATTGAAAAACCAAAAAGGGCGGTTCATGCAAAAGTGGGATTAAGCGAAGACTGCGATCTGAGTCATTTGTACTACCTCACCGTTTCACTCAAACTGGCAATCTCCAAAGGATAGGAATCGGTCCAATCATCCTCTTCAGAAAGTGAAGATAATCGAAAAGTCTTGAAGACATACTGGTCATAGCAGAATTGAAACTCAGTGAAACGCAGTTCTCACGTTGCCATTAGGATAGTTTCTTTTCTCAATTTTCAGCGATCACCTCTTTCCAGGGATTGCTTCTTGATGTACTTGCCGATTTTGGGCATTTCAATCAATAAAGTTGGTTATTCAGTAAAAAAGCTTCGTATTTGTTTTCATTTGACTGTTTTGTTTGCAAAAAACGTCCGAATTTTTGATAAAAAAACATTGCATTGTTGAAAACATTGAGGCTTTATAATAACATGCGCAGGGAAAACATTTAAAATTACTTTGAATGACGATTAACCCAGGACGGTGGATTCAAACCATGCAGTCTCTGGGATATATGTGTGCATTTATTTTGTTGCAGGTTTATATTAAGAAGCCTAACATGAAGTCATCTCCAGCACAAAGCATTGTTGGGTGCTCTCCCCAACAAGTGATGGTTCAGAGTTGGATTTTCTCAGTTACAGAAGTCATATCCAGCACGGGGCATATGTACATATCTTTTGCTTGTAGGTAGTAGCCTCGTATTAGGCTCAAAAGCAAGATTGAAGCGGTTTCAAAAACACGAGAGCGTGGATCATTTCTTCCAGACAAGTAATCACTCACCCCTAAGGCAAAATACCGGGGCAATCATGTTTAGGAAAGGGTTCACATGTCACCCTTTTGTCACAACGTTTACTGATTGAGTCCATCATTCGGCCGACGGTTGCTCACGACGATTCGATATCGATAAATTAATTTCCGCTGGGTATCATTGTATCTTATTAAGTCGATTCTCCCATTCAGTACTTCCAACAGCTACAAGCTTTTCTGTGTCGTTAACAGTTGCTGATTCCTCAGTAGTGTCAGAACTGGAGTACTTCCCTGCCGAGTCAGAAGGCTGATTATCCTCGCAAAAGATCTTGGGCTGGACACATCCCCAAGCAGAGTTTTAATGACTTTTTTTCCTCAGTAGAACGTCATTCAAAAAGTTCTCATCCCCGACGAAGTTCCATGAGCAGAACAATCTCTCTCCAAGGCAAAGTCATTCAAGTGGAAACTTCCTCAACAGGATCATCACACCTCAGTGTATCTGCTAGCCAATTTATTTTTGGCAATTTGTGGCAAGAGTTATTCCCGGCAGAAGGCTTAATCCCTACAGAGAAATTAAAGGATCGAACAATGACCTTTTCCCCGTGGAGTTGGATTCCTCGTCCGGGGTCTCTTTTGCATTTGCATATAGTTTGCATAACATTTTTCTAAAGCGTAGCATTCCATTGATATGGAGCATTACGGCAAAACTCAAACATATGCATACGAAACATAAGCCAGGTTCAACCATTTACCTGCAAGCCAGAGCAATTACAGACAAAACATTGTCATGCAACCCCAGCAAAGCCTGCTACAACGCTTGATCATACAATGGTAATTCAATACTCGTCCGTATTGACCTTTGACACCCTTCTGTGTCCTTTCAGCACTCGTTCGTGCTTCAACCTGATTTCAATACTCGTCCGTATTGACCTTTGACACCCGTCCGTGTCCTTTTCAGCACTCTTCCGTTTTTGAACTCTTACTTCAATACTCGTCCGTATTGACCTTTGACACTCATCCGTGTCCTTTCAGCACTCGTCCGTGTTTGAACTCTTACTTCAATACTCGTCCGTATTGACCTTTGACACCCGTCCGTGTCCTTTCAGCACTCGTCCGTGTCTGAACTTTTTAGCCAATACTCGTCCGTATTGACTTTTGAGATACTCGTCCGTATCTTATTAATCATCGTCCGTATCGTTGACTTGGTCACTCGTCGTGTACCTCTGATGATTGTCCGATGCTCGTCCGTATCGTTGACCTGAACACTTTTGTTTCTTCCTTTTCTTAATTATCGTCCGATACTCGTCCGTATCGCCAACTTGGTCACTCGTCGTGTACCTCTGATGATTGTCCGATGCTCGTTCGTATCGTTGACCTAAACACTTGTGTGTGTTCCTTTACTTAATCATCGTCCGATACTCGTCTGTATCTTCGACTTGGTCACTCGTCGTGTACCTTTGATGATTGTCCGATGCTCGTCCGCATCGTGGACCTTTGACACCCGTCTGTGTCCTTTCAGCACTAGTCTGTGTCTGAACTTTTTAGACAATACTCGTCCGTATTGACTTTTGAGATACTCGTCCGTATCTTATTAATCATCGTCCGATACTCGTCTGTATCGTCGTCTTGGTCACTCGTCGTGTACCTTTGATGATTGTCCGATGCTAGTCTGTATCGTGGACCTTTGACACCCGTCTGTGTCCTTTCAGCACTCGTCCGTGTCTGAACTTTTTAGCCAATACTCGTCTGTATTGACTTTTGAGATACTCGTCCGTATCTTATTAATCATCTGCCGATACTCGTCCGTATCATCGACTTGGTCACTCGTTGTGTACCTTTGATGATTGTTCGATGATCGTCCGCATCGTGGACCTTTGACACCCGTCCGTGTCCTTTCAGCACTCGTCTGTGTTTGAACTCTTACTTCAATACTCGTCCGTATTGACCTTTTACACCCGTCCGTGTCCTTTCAGCACTCGTCCGTGTCTGAAATTTTTAGCCAATACTCGTCCGTATTAACTTTTGAGATACTCGTCCATATCTTATTAATCATCGTCCGATACTCGTCTGTATCATCGACTTGGTCACTCGTCGTGTACCTCTGATGATTGTCCGATGCTCGTTCGTATCGTTGACCTGAACACTTGTGTGTGTTCCTTTTCTTAATCATCATCCGATACTCGTCTGTATCGTCGACTTGGTCACTCGTCGTGTACCTTTGATGATTATCTGAGGCTCGTCCGCATCGTGGACCTTTGACACCCGTCCATGTCCTTTCAGCACTCGTCCGTGTTTGAACTCTTACTTCAATACTCGTTCGTATTGACCTTTAACACCCGTCTGTGTCCTTTCAACACTCGTTCGTGTTTGAACTCTTACTTCAATACTCGGACAAGAATTTATGGAGCACTATGTCAATATAAGTAGGAATCGATGGTTTGGTATGTTGAATTAGTTGGAAGTGAAGAAGATGAGTTATCTTGTTGGATTTAGTTGGACCCATGTACCATATATGGTTGTAATGTTGTTATGTGTTTAAGACGATTTTGGAGAATGTGTTATTAAAAGATGGTAAAGTTGTAGTAAGTTGTAGTTATGTGTTATGACAATTGGGAATTCATGGAAGTATATGAATATCTCATCCAAGATTTGGAAGTAGTCGTCGTTGTAATTATGTTGAATGTTCCGAGGTGTTGTCTTACGGATCTAAGTTTGAAGTATTCGGTAACTACGATAGCGTAGAATACCTGTTGGAACGGAATTTCCAAAGAGTTAAGTCGAAAGTCTTTATTATGTCGGTTTTCGTGATTAGAAGTTGGAGGTAAACTTGGTAGGCCTGTTGCAGTGCAAGTAATCAGAGTGCGCAGCGAACGCGTGGTGTAGTGCAGTTGTTCATACGTGAGTAACAACGATGTTGGTGGTTTGGTTGTATTAATGTGTGTTTGAGTCGGTGTTCCTATGTGGTTGTGTTCTAGTTCTTAAACCGGTGAATTCTTAAGTTGGCTACTCCTTGTGTTGTGGTGATAGTTGCCAAGTGTAACACTTGAGTAGTATTCGTGTTATTGTCGCCGTTGAGGTTATGAATTGTTGTATTATATGTGGGGTTGCCTTTCGGAGATGAGAGTTGATTAGTCAGATGGAATAAGTAGTTGGAGTAGTTGAATTGGATGAATTTTCGAGGACGAAAATGTTCTAAGTGGGGGAGAGTTGTAACGCCCGTTTATTTAATTAATTATTTAAGTAAATATAATCATATTAGGTTGTGTTGAACTGCGTCGATTTGCGTATTTGAGTTGATTTCCGAAACTTCGGAATATTACGTTGATGTTTCTAAGTTGGTTCGAGTTGAATTAATTAAATAAGTTGATTTAAGTTGTGGAAAATAATATTGAATACTTTCCGTTTATTCGTTGAATATGTTGATTTTGTGTGGTTTGGACTATTTGTTTGTTAATCGGTAATTAAGTTGGTTTAGTCGTAGAACTATATTAGACATAATATAATTGAAATATTATTAAGTATTTCTCGATTAATTATTGAATATGTTGGTTGAGCTGATAAGTTGATAATCGGGTAAATAGTCGATTTAGTCGGGAGAAATTAATATTAGAAAATAATATTAGTTTAGTAGAATATTAATTAAATTGGTTGAGTCAAGTTGTTTGTGAGAAATAGCAAATTGGGAGTGCTATTTAGTAGACCCATTGAGACATAAAGTGGCCCATTATTTTATTAAGGCTAGTGTGTATGTTTGTAATAGAAACACAAAACCAAAACCTAGAAAATAGAAGAGATCTCGTACACAGTGAGAGGAGTGGGAGAAGAGGCTTCGAGGAAAATAGCTGCCGGTATCAAAAAGTTTCAGAAATTCGAGCTACCTTCGATCTAATCAGGTAAGGGTGGGGTTCGAATTTTATAACCGGGAGAATGATAGTTAGTATGTAGGAATTGGGAATTATATAATTTTTCACTGTGTGGTATTTATTGGATTGAAATTGGTATATTATAGAGACCCATTATCATTTGATAGAGTAATTAGAAACTATTTGTTGTTACTGTAGCGATAAGCCTTGAGATTCTTTTTTTTATTCCTGTAGCGCATGAATGTGGCAAGGAATGTGTGATTTCTATTTAATTCATAATGCTACGGCAAAACAAGAAACTATTATAACAAGGTGAATCCATATGCCACTTCAAGTACTCAGGCAATGAAATGTGGGTACTTCCTCCATGCCCTGTAGCGCACCAACCAAGGAAAATAATAGGATTGTAATATGATTCTCTCCAATTACTTGTCATATCCTGTAACAATAAAACAAATTCATGAATGTAATATATATATAAAATAATTAATAAAGTAATAGAAGGGGAAATAATCATTTTTTTTATATATATTGGTGGAAGGGGCGGTGGCTTGTGATTGGTAATAGAAGAGAAACAAATCCCTTTTTTTGATTCCAGGCGGTGTACATTTGGGGGTATTGGAGTGCCTACTTATTTTTTTAATTAATGTATAAGTATATGATACTGTATATAAATAGTATATAGTATGAATATTGGAATGAAGACTTAGTTTTAGTGTACATAAATATTAGCAGTGAATTAGAAATTGGCAGCATAATGATGCACAGCAGTATTATATCAGGAACTAGGATTAATAGTAGTTGGTCTTGTTGAGTAGCAGTATGGAATAAATAAAGTAGTAAATTTTATTAGTACAAAATATTAACAAAATATGTAGATGGAGGATAAATGTGGTAGCAGAAAAATAATTAGTAGCAGAACTGGACAGAAAACAGTGTCGAGAGCAAAATTAAGCGGTATATTTAGTTGCCCGGAATCGAACGAAAATTCACGGGGAAGTTCGTGTATATGAATAGAATACGTGTATTGTATTTATTTTGTTAAATTAAGTTGAATGCGTGGAATTGCCAGTACAGCTGATTGAGTTGGTTTTTGTCCCAAAATATGGACATGTTTTTGTTGGAGGCCTAAATAGCCAAAATTGAAAGTTGTTTATGTTGTGCTGAGTTGTATTTGTGGTGTTGATGTTGTTAATTGTACGTCGTTCATATGTCGCATACATTGCATTGTTTAAGTTGGCCTTGATGGCATTGATTAAGTTGGCCCTTGATGGCACCTGTTTAAGTTGAAAATGCCTCGATAACCTGGCATATGTTTAAGTTGGGAGTTCTACTCCGAAATGGTACCACATGCATGTGCATAGTCGAGTCGCATCCTGTGTCGTATTATTTATGTTGTTTATGTGGATCAAGTTGATGAAGTTGTTTTATGTTGATTAAGTCGATTAAGTTGTTTATGTGGATTATGTCGATGAAGTTGCTTATATGACTATGTTGATAAAGTTGACTATGTTGATGTTGAAGAAGTTGATTATGTTGATTATGTGATTATGTCGTAAATGTTAATGTGTGTAATAAGTTGATAAAGTATGTTTATAAATTGCGGGTGATTGGTAAGTGGTTGTTGTTGGATAGTAGCGAAATTGTATGATTCTATCTAACATATTAATTATCATACTTTTGTTATATCATTCGATATCTCACCCCTTCTGTAATGATGTTACCTATTACGGGTAATTGAGCAGGTACTCAAGATTTGCAGTTGGATGTTCGAAGTAGCTTTATGAAGTCTTTAGTTGCTGTTAGCTCGAGTTGGTGTCATGCTCTGATACGTTGCACTCGGGGGGGGTGTTTTTTTTATGTCGTGGTTATTATAAGTTGATGAATAGTTGTTATTACTAGTTGTTTGAAGTTGTTCCTAAGTTGTGTTATTACTAAATGTTGAATAATATTAATTTGAAAATTGTAATAACTGAATAAAGTTGTGAGTGAAGTTTAAGTTGACAGTTGTATGCCGAATGCTATGTATCAAATGATAAGTGAAATACAAGTAGTTTGTTGTTTTTAAGTTGAAAAATGTGACATCCGAATTTTGTTGGAAATTTTAAAGTACTCTGATTTTTTATTATATAAGTACGTTGGGTAGAATCAGGGTGTTACATTAGTGGTATCAGAGCAGGTCGGTCTGTCCGGCCAATGTTGTCTAATGCTGTTTGTCCCTTAGTACACGACATGTGTGTGAAACACTGTCGGTACTTGTTTGTTAGTTTTTAGTTGTTGTCTGTAGGTGTTGGTTTGAAACAAGTGGGGGAGAGGCTTGTCTCCCGGACGTGTTGTTAGTATGTAGAAGTTGGTTCAAGGTGATGTTGATTGTAAGAGTGCAAATGTTGTCGAAACGATGTTGTTGCGAACCGGCAAGAGTATGGACTCATGAATTCGTATCGGTCGAGTTCGAGATGTGTGTATATTATGGAGGGTGAATTGATTGAGATTAAGGAATTATCCCAAAGGAAATGTTAAGTTGGTGGATCAAGTTGGTAGATTAATATGCCTTGAGTATAGTTGGATTAAAGTCGAGTGATTCTCGTAGTGGGATGAAAAGAAAGGATGTTGGTGAATTTTGGAAGCAAGAGAGAGAGATGGAACTTATGTTCATCGATCTCAAATTCCGATTTTTGCAATTTTGGAGCAGCTGTCAGTAAAAGAGGCATAACTTTTTACTCGTGATTCAGATTGAAACGATTCTGGACTTTTTAGAAAGCTTACGAAATTCCCTACAGTTTGCATATAAGATTTTTCTTCAGGAAGTTTGTGAAGAGGGAGAAAATGGCGTTTTAATGTTTGGGTCTGATGCTGATTTTTGGAAAATTCTGCATACGGGAATTCTGGACCAGTCCCATTGTAAGGATGATAACTCTTTACTCGTAAATCGGATTTGAGCGATTCTTGAAGTTCTGGAATCTACACGAAATTCTGTTCATTTTGGAATATGATTTTGTGTTTGGGAGGTCTGTATTGGATGATAAAAATGTGTTCGAAGTTGAGCGACTATTGCTGAAAATTGAGAAAGATGAAGCCGAGTGCGATATATTGATAAGGAATAAAATGTTGGTATTAGAAAGGATGTGACGGTGTTGGAAAATGCATAGAGCTGCAATTTATGTCGAATGAGAATGATTGTAGTGACGATGTTATGAGACGGTGATGTTGAGAGAAGAACGAATTCAAGAGAGACCGCGATAATATTGTTGAGTTGTGGATTGAATGAGGCAAAGTGTGAAACTAGGTGGATTATAAAGGTTCTGAGAATAAAAGAAAGACGATTGGTTGGTTAGCGTTGTCGAAATCTTGACTTGGATGAAAGTTGTAATTGGAGCGAACCAATTTGGATAGTAATTGAAGTAGTAGCAATTCCGATGTCAGAAGAATATTTAATAGTTTTGCTTGTGCTATGAGCGTGTATAAGAGAATGTGTATTGGATTTTGGACGTTTTGTGTCGTTGAAGAAGTTGAAATTAAGGAGACTAAGAAGACGTTGGTAAGCCTTAGAGAGTTGGCGGGGCATTATGCTTACGAACTTTGGGCACAAGTTGAAGTACGCTATTGTGTTGGGTAATGATGATTTATGCCACTGTTATGGTTGTCGACTGTCTATTGACAAATTGAGGAACTGATCACCCTTAATCTATTGTTGATAGTAGACGGAATCATAATTGATGGATAGATGTGTCGTGCCAACTAGTATAGTATGTACGTTGAATTGGTTGAGGTCAAGCCGAGCGCTTGAGCATTGTTTATTTTGTCGATGAAGATTCATGTAAGCATATTAGTTGAATTTAAGAATGATAGCATGAGGTTGCGATTGGATTAATGAGTAGTATGGAGACTCACAGTCGAGTTCTAGATGACTTGAGTCGTTGTTTGTGATGAAGCGAATGGCTAGTATGCCTTAAGGTGTATGTATGGAGTATGAAGCGTATCTTCCATATTTGTTTGGATGAGTTGGAACTGGTGGTTGTTGCGAATGTTTTGAGCTGTTATAAAACCAGAAGAAGGACGCGTAGAATATTTGAAAGTTGAGTTGTGATTATTAAAAGAAGTGAAGTTATAAGTTGGTTTATTAAGGTGCAATTTTGGTTGGAAAAAGAGGAGTTACTCAGTTGTGTTGATTCAGACAAGAATTTATGGAGCACTATGTCAATATAAGTAGGAATCGATGGTTTGGTATGTTGAATTAGTTGGAAGTGAAGAAGATGAGTTATCTTGTTGGATTTAGTTGGACCCATGTACCATATGTGGTTGTAATGTTGTTATGTGTTTAAGACGATTTTGGAGAATGTGTTATTAAAAGATGGTAAAGTTGTAGTTATGTTTTATGACAATTGGGAATTCATGGAAGTATATGAATATCTCATCCAAGATTTGGAAGTAGTCGTCGTTGTAATTATGTTGAATGTTCCGAGGTGTTGTCTTACGGATCTAAGTTTGAAGTATTCGGTAACTACGATAGCGTAGAATACCTGTTGAAACGGAATTTCCGAAGAGTTAAGTCGAAAGTCTTTATTATGTCGGTTTTGGTGATTGGAAGTTGGAGGTAAACTTGGTAGGCCTGTTGCACTGCAAGTAATCAGAGTGCGCAGCGAACGCGTGGTGTAGTGCAGTTGTTCATACGTGAGTAACAACGATGTTGGTGGTTTGGTTGTATTAATGTGTGTTTAAGTCGGTGTTCCTATGTGGTTGTGTTCTAGTTCTTAAACCGGTGAATTCTTAAGTTGGCTACTCCTTGTGTTGTGGTGATAGTTGCCAAGTGTAACACTTGAGTAGTATTCGTGTTATTGTCGCCGTTGAGGTTATGAATTGTTGTATTATATGTGGGGTTGCCTTTCGGAGATGAGAGTTGATTAGTCGGATGGAATAAGTAGTTAGAGTAGTTGAATTGGATGAATTTTCGAGGACGAAAATGTTCTAAGTGGGGGAGAGTTGTAACGCCCGTTTATTTAATTAATTATTTAAGTAAATATAATCATATTAGGTTGTGTTGAACTGCGTCGATTTGCGTATTTGAGTTAATTTCCTAAACGTCGGAATATTACGTTGATGTTTCTAAGTTGGTCCGAGTTGAATTAATTAAATAAGTTGATTTAAGTTGTGGAAAATAATATTGAATACTTTCCGTTTATTCGTTGAATATGTTGATTTTGTGTGGTTTGGACTATTTGTTTGTTAATCGGTAATTAAGTTGGTTTAGTCGTAGAACTATATTAGACATAATATAATTGAAATATTATTAAGTATTTCTCGATTAATTATTGAATATGTTGGTTGAGCTGATAAGTTGATAATCGGGTAAATAGTCGATTTAGTCGGGAGAAATTAATATTAGAAAATAATATTAGTTTAGTAGAATATTAATTAAACTGGTTGAGTCAAGTTGTTTGTGAGAAATAGCAAATTGGGAGTGCTATTTAGTAGACCCATTGAGACATAAAGTGGCCCATTATTTTATTAAGGCTAGTGTGTATGTTTGTAATAGAAACACAAACCCAAAACCTAGAAAATAGAAGAGATCTCGTACACAGTGAGAGGAGTGGGAGAAGAGGCTTCGAGGAAAATAGCTGCCGGTATCAAAAAGTTTCAGAAATTCGAGCTACCTTCGATCCAATCAGGTAAGGGTGGGGTTCGAATTTTATAACCGGGAGAATGATAGTTAGTATGTAGGAATTGGGAATTATATAATTTTTCACTGTGTGGTATTTATTGGATTGAAATTGGTATATTATAGAGACCCATTATCATTTGATAGAGTAATTAGAAACTATTTGTTGTTACTGTAGCGATAAGCCTTGAGATTCTTTTTTTTATTCCTGTAGCGCATGAATGTGGCAAGGAATGTGTGATTTCTATTTAATTCATAATGCTACGGCAAAACAAGAAACTATTATAACAAGGTGAATCCATATGCCACTTCAAGTACTCAGGCAATGAAATGTGGGTACTTCCTCCATGCCCTGTAGCGCACCAACCAAGGAAAATAATAGGATTGTAATATGATTCTCTCCAATTACTTGTCATATCCTGTAACAATAAAACAAATTCATGAATGTAATATATATATAAAATAATTAATAAAGTAATAGAAGGGGAAATAATCGTTTTTTTTATATATATTGGTGGAAGGGGCGGTGGCTTGTGATTGGTAATAGAAGAGAAACAAATCCCTTTTTTTGATTCCAGGCGGTGTACATTTGGGGGTATTGGAGTGCCTACTTGTTTTTTTAATTAATGTATAAGTATATGATACTGTATATAAATAGTATATAGTATGAATATTGGAATGAAGACTTAGTTTTAGTGTACATAAATATTAGCAGTGAATTAGAAATTAGCAGCATAATGATGCACAACAGTATTATATCAGGAACTAGGATTAATAGTAGTTGGTCTTGTTGAGTAGCAGTATGGAATAAATAAAGTAGTAAATTTTATTAGTACAAAATATTAACAAAAGATTGTAGCTGGAGGATAAATGTGGTAGCAGAAAAATAATTAGCAGCAGAACTGGACAGAAAACAGTGTCGAGAGCAAAATTAAGCGGCATATTTAGTTGCCCGGAATCGAACGAAAATTTACGGGGAAGTTCGTGTATATGAATAGAATACGTGTATTGTATTTATTTTGTTAAATTAAGTTGAATGCGTGGAATTGCCAGTACAGCTGATTGAGTTGGTTTTTGTCCCAAAATATGGACATGTTTTTGTTGGAGGCCTAAATAGCCATAATTGAAAGTTGTTTATGTTGTGCTGAGTTGTATTTGTGGTGTTGATGTTGTTAATTGTACGTCGTTCATATGTCGTATACATTGCATTGTTTAAGTTGGCCTTGATGGCATTGATTAAGTTGGCCCTTGATGGCACCTGTTTAAGTTGAAAATGCCTCGATAACCTGGCATATGTTTAAGTTGGGAGTTCTACTCTGAAATGGTACCACATGCATGTGCATAGTCGAGTCGCATCCTGTGTCGTATTATTTATGTTGTTTATGTGGATCATGTTGATGAATTTGTTTTATGTTGATTAAGTCGATTAAGTTGTTTATGTGGATTATGTCGATGAAGTTGCTTATATGACTATGTTGATGTTGAAGAAGTTGATTATGTTGATTATGTGATTATGTCCTAAATGTTGATGTGTGTAATAAGTTGATAAAGTATGTTTATAAATTGCGGGTGATTGGTAAGTGGTTGTTGTTGGATAGTAGTGAAATTGTATGGTTCTATCTAACATATTAATTATCATACTTTTGTTATATCATTCGATATCTCACCCCTTCTGTAATGATGTTACCTATTACGGGTAATTGAGCAGGTACTCAAGATTTGCAGTTGGATGTTCGAAGTAGCTTTATGAAGTCTTTAGTTGCTGTTAGCTCGAGTTGGTGTCATGCTCTGATACGTAGCACTCGGGGGGGGGGGGGGATGTTTTGTTTATGTCGTGGTTATTATAAGTTGATGAATAATTGTTATTACTAGTTGTTTGAAGTTGTTCCTAAGTTGTGTTATTACTAAATGTTGAATAATATTAATTTGAAAATTGTTATAACTGAATAAAGTTGTGAGTGAAGTTTAAGTTGACAGTTGTATGCCGAATGCTATGTATCAAATGATAAGTGAAATACAAGTAGTTTGTTGTTTTTAAGTTGAAAAATGTGACATCCGGATTTTGTTGGAAATTTTAAAGTACTCTGATTTTTTATTATATAAGTACGTTGGGTAGAATCAGGGTGTTACAACACCCGTCCGTGTTTTCTTTCCATACTCGTCCGTATGGTCATTGATAATCGTCTGTATCCCTATTTCGATACACGTCGTATTAATCTATGCAGTTATTTGCTGATACTTACAGAAGGGTTTATATCCCTTTACTTATTCATTCAGCGTGCAAATATTTTGGTTGTTTTGGTATTCAATCACAATTCACCTTGATTGTCTGAATAGTCGTTGCTGTCATCCTGCTCAGGTTAACAGATGATTGAATAGGGGCAGCTGTAACACCCCCAAATTTTCCCTCTTGTTGTTGCCTAGCTTATGTTTCATTGCATTGCATTTACATCTCATTTCATCTCATATCTCATACATGTTGCATTGGGGCATGTGATCAGTGGATTTCAGAGCATAGATCATCCAAGGCAAGAGAGCTAAAGCCTAAGGTATTCAAGCAAGCCTTAAGAGTCTCTTATGTCTCATATGATCTCAATTGATTCCACAAGTCATTGGAAGAAGAGAATTCACCAAGAAGATGAGACAGTTCATTATCTCCTATCAAAAGCAGTCAAAATTAGGGTTTTGGATTCAAGCAGTCTCCTGATGAAATTTTGGTTCAAACTTGATCTTAACGTTTTTTACATGATGTCAAGTATCTAAGGATGGAAGATTGCCCATTGGTTTATCTCAGAAGAGGTTCAATTGGTCAGTTGCTTGAGAATCAAGAAATTTGGGGAAAAGTCAACTGTGCAAAGGAAAAAGTCAACTCCTGACTTTTTAAGGTCAAATTCATGAAATTCAAGTCACATAAGTTCATTGGACAAGATTCGATCAAGAAATGACGGAGGAATCATCAAAAATCAAGAAATCACAAAACTGCCCAAAATAGAAACTTTAAGGTTTCTAAAAATGGCAAGTTTGAGCCATTTTGCACCACACTTCAAGGCATTCTTTCTCCATGATAAAAGCTTCAAACTTCAGGCCCAAGTTGAGCCAATTAAAGATCACATTCCAAGCTTCAAATCCATACCAAGAACTCTTCCATTGGATCAAAATTTAGAGAGTTATGATCAATCAAAGTTTGACAAAATCAAGGCAAATCTCAAGTCATGGCAAGGTTGACAAAATCAAGGCAAATCTCAAGTCATGGCAAGGCAGATTCAGGCCTCCAGGCCATAATTTCGTCAAACACTTGGCATGCCAAATGTCAAGCTGGTTTTCTCCATCAAGAAGGCTTCAAATGAAAAATTGTTGAACATCAAAGTTGTTCATCTCCATGTCCTCTTTAACTTTGATGTTGGCCATTCTCTCATTTGAACAAGTTATGGAGATCATATAAGGGTTCAAACACGGTGGTCTCACACTGAAACTCCATATGCACCAAGGCCTTGCTTGTAGACCATGTCACACGCCCATACACCAGTTGTGATTCCTTATTTTCCAAGAATCTCCACCTTTGGATGTTGAAATTCACCTTGGGATTATTACCGAGTTGATCCTAACTAACCGAGTTAACTATCTTGACTCGGTGAGTTGAGTCTAACTAACTCCGACCCTAGCTCCAAACCCAAAGCTAAGTCCAAAGCTAATCCCAAACCTCCCACACTCCAAACCTAAAGTCTATATAAGAAATCCTTCACTCATTTTTAGGGGATTCACCATTTTTCACCAAATTTCTCACATTGCACTCTCAATTCTCTCTTCCAAACCCTCACAAAAAGCTCTTATTTCTTGAAGGTTAATCACTTTTCACATTGAAAAGTGATTAATTCTTGAGCTCAAACTCCATCATTTGGCTTTCTTTGGTTGGATTTCTGGAAGTTCAGATTATTCTACTTTAACCCAAGGGTTTCACACCATTTATTTTGGTGCAAGTTCAATCTCGGTGATTTTTCACGACTTTGCTCGGTTTCGACGCGTTTCGGCTACTAATCGAGGAATCTCTAGTTTTCTTTAATTTTCTGCACCAAGATCACTTTGCAACAATTACCAAAGCAAATCTCCGCTTTGTAGGTTGGTTTTCCTCAAATCTATACTTGATTTAGCTTATTTGCAACTTATTCGATGTAGATTTTTGGTGATTTTTGATTTGGATCCGTGGCGCTTGAATTTGATTCTTGACGTTGACGATTGTTGGATCTAATTGATGATGATTGCTGTGATTGAACTCAATTTTCCTGCATGATTGTTTACATGATCATTTGGATGTTTAGATAAGTGATTTGCGGCTGAAAAGTGCTTTTCAAAGTTGAATTTCTGCCTCTGTTTCAGTGGTAATCGATTACTCTAACAGGGTAATCGGTTACTCTACCTTATTTTCACGTTTTTAGGTAATTTTCAACTGAGTAATCGATTACCCTATGTGAGTAATCGATTACCACTGAAGCAGATTGTGTTTTTCTTGCATTCTCTTGCTTGTTTGAGATCTCTTGCATGTCTAAACTTCATGGACTGATACGTTGATGATTCGTGGACTATTCTTGAGCTGTTTCACTTCACACTATTGCATGAGCATGATTTTTTCGACACGCGGTTCTTGATTGTTAATCGATGAATGTTTATGTTTGCGTTGTTGATTAATTGATGTAATGATCACATAATGCGCACACATTGAGCTTGTTAATTGTTAATCGGTGCTTGTGTTGCTGGAATTGTTATGTGCATGTTCATTTGCTTTCTGTTTCAATAGGTGCACATTTCTTTTAATTTGTTCACATGCTTAATAATGTGTATTCTCTTACAATGTGCATTATTCCATGGTGATTGCAAGAATTGTTTACCATGATTTATGGTGTGATTGTGATCATGTTTGATTGAATAATGTGCAAGGCTTGAAGCATGTTTGTTCTTTTATGAATATATCATTTGTGAGTGCATGCTGCCCCAGATTTTTCATTGCTGTCTATACTCACATATGCTGTTGTATGTGCTGCTATTTGTTTTTTACACCCATTTTGGAGGCTGAATATGTGTTGTTAATTGCTGTTTGGTACATGATGGTAGATTTTACTGCTGCATTGCACTTATGAGCTGTAATTGTTGCTGTTTTCATTGTTTCCTTCCATTTTATTTTCTTATTTGGATAGCATGATATGTTGTTTTGTGTAGAGTTTTCTTCACACCTTTAGGATCCTTCTTCCTTAGTTCCTAACTTTTTTGATCCTTACTTATTCTTCTCTCCTTATTTCTTTGCTTGTAAGTTGTTTTGCTAACATTTTCAGGGGCTAATGGTAAGTCAAGTGTGTGGGTGTGCACCCACATACAACCTCTTTTCTTATCTTTTAAAGCTTTCAATATGTGATTGTGATAAGCATATTATGCTTCTTTGACATTCCATCTCTTTCATCCCTTTTAGTTCTTAACTTAACTTCAATCTTTGAAGTAAGTTAGAACTCACTCTTCTTCTCTTTTCTTTTAGCTTAGAATTCTAAACCACACTAAACCATTAGGAACATCCAAGCATGGTAACTCTTAGGATTATTAGTCTCCCTTTAGACTTTTACCTTTCTCAACCTTTGAGTCTCTCTTCTTCTCATCTCAAAACAAAAGCAAAAACACTTAATAAAGGTATAACATATATTGCATTTGAGCCTTTCATGTGAGAATAAGATAGTGAGGGGTCTTCTCTCACTTTCTTAGAATGTTTAGCATACGTCCCGTCTTGGGTCGATATGCGAGTCATTCGATCCTACGTGAAAGACTTAAATACAATATGCATTATACGCACCAATAATCAAAACACTTCTTTCTAAAATACAAAAACAAACAATTTTCTTCTCATCTCCTTCATTCTATTCCTTAAGGACTCGTCATGCCCGTTCTACCGCAAACAGGTAACGCCTAAGTCTCCATACAGCGAGCTGCAACACCTAACTGCTGGGACGCGCACTCTGACGTTTCCATTTAAAAACACAAACAAAGCAACCCTTGTTGAGATGAACTATGTTTGCTCTGATTCTTCTTTCTCGTCTGATTGAAGATACGTAGGCACGAGATGCGATATCTCGATGAGCAAACTTTCCCCATAGTCCGTCAAACTACGTTGACTCTGACTTTCCCATTGCACTGAGGGAATACGTAGGCCTAGGACAATGATAATGTCCTATCGAGTCACTTCTTTCCTTCCCCCCTCTTTCTCCTTTCTACCCCTTTCATTTCCAGTTCTCCAGTTAGCAGTTGATATCCGGTTTCCTACACCCTTTGATCGAAACAGCAAGCGTGGATCCCGTCGAGTACGACGAACGTGAAGGGGTGCGATAACCTTCCCTTCACGTAACCGACTCCCTTACCCTTTCTCTTTGGTTCGCGAGACCTTGTTCTTTCCTTTCTCCCGGCTTTGTGCAATATTACCCTTCCCTTTCTTTGGGATAAAAATGCCTGGCTGGCGACTCTCTTTCTTTCTTTCGCACCACTTTCGTGTTTGTACCTGGATGAAAATTCCGGGAGCGACACCGTTACGATCCTTTTTGTAGGCTGCTAATATATCTTTTCTTCCGGAATTGAAGTGCTGTTGTCAAATTTTACTCTATTAATTTCCTTCTTTTCATTGTGACTTGTTGCTATGAACACTGTAATGCACCCTTTTGAAAAGTAGAGCTGAATTTTCTGCTATGTATTGCTGATTCTTTGAACTGCCATGAGATTTCCTCCACCTATTTCCAAACTCAATCTTGTGTACAGGTGCTATGATCAAGGCCCCCCAAATTTCCAACTGATCAGTTTGAGACATATTCATGACATTTTTGTAATTTCCATTTATAACATATGCAACCTCTTTCAATGAGTTAATAAAGCTCCACTTTACAATGTCTTCACCTTCACATGGAAACGATAGATTACTTAGATATCCTCTAAGGTGCACTGTTAAATTCCACGACCTTTCTGGCTCCATACATAAAAGGTCAAAAAGAACTCTGTTAGGTATATACTATTTGAGAGGCAATCCATTGTACTCAAACCAAATGGCGTTTACTTCAGGAGGAAGTGCAGAGCTAAAATGAGGCTTCAACATAGAAACAAATAAAGGCAAGTACCATATCCTAAGGGCCAAAACGAGAGCGGGTGATGGAGGAGGAAGAGTGGTTTTTTGAAATGGGTTAAGTGGATTTGCCATGGAATTGGATATTGAATTCGGTTTGGATATGGAATTTGACATTAATTGAATATGACTCAAAAATTGATACCAAAACTAATGGTTTTAAAGTGGATTATAAGAATGGATATGGGCTGGAGAAGGGTTTTAAAACAAATTGATAAAATTGGGTATGGATATCAAAAATAGGAACTGTGTTTAATTTTGGATATTTCGCCTTGGAAATCGGTGAAAGGGATTGAATTGGACTTGAAAATGAACATGGATACATATATGGTTTGATAAACGAAATGAAGTGGATTTAGTAAATGGAATGGTTTCTTTTGAATTGAAACATGACTTGAATCCCGAGAAAACTTCCAAGACATCTTTTGAATCACATCTCGAATGAATTTGAGTGAACTTATAACCAAATAACATGTAATGACCAAAGCACTTAGCCAGGAATGAAGCCAGTCTTTCATAGATCTTGAATGTACTTGGAGTGAATCACATGAACCCTTGTCTTTGTCCATAACTTGCTCCTTACGTAATGCTGATACTTTGGACAATCAAATGTATACATTTATGGTCCTCTTGAGGAAATCACTTGAGGGTCACTTAATCAGGGAAATAACCCCTAATTAAGCGATGATGAGCATAAGAAAAAGATTCCTTTAATGGTTGTATAGCCAAAAACTCTGAGTAGCTACCTGAACACTAATCATGAATTTTGCATCTACCTGAGCCACAACTAGATTCACACTGATCAAGAGTCCAAAACCTTACTCCAGTCGTAACTGATGAAGAAACCACTTGAAACATCCTTGAATGAAAATGAGAACCTCACATCAATAGAGATACCCTAGCTTGCACAATACTTTGATCCCACACCTTAGGAGCTCAAATGATGTATGCAATGTTCATGACCTAAATGCAAATGAAGTGTGAAGCATAAGCCACTGTTATAGGGTAAATATGAGGGCAAATTTTGAGGTGTTACACGCGCGTCCTGCCTTTCAATAACGGTTTCCAGACCGTTGTAGAAACAGTGAACTTACAACGACAATCTACATAACAACGCCTTCGCCCACGTCATTATATGTCATTCCCAACCGTTGTTAAATGGGTTTTTTGTAATAGTGTCTGTATATGCATAAAATGTCTAAAAAAGACTCCAGAGGGAGTATTACTCAAGTGCCGTGGGGATATGGAGGCATACCTAGTAATGTCGGAGGTACATAGTGGAACTTGTGGAGCTTACCAAGCTGGATAGAAAATGAAGTGGCTACTATTTCGACAAGGTGTTTATTGGCCAAGCATGTTAAAAGAATGCATTGACTTCGCCAAAGGGTGTCAGGAATGTCAGAGACATGCGAACGTTCAGCATGTGCCAGCCAGCGAGTTACATGCAATTATAAACCATGGCCTTTTCGAGGATGGGTGTTTGACATCATAGGCGAAATTCGACCAGCGTCATCGAAACAACAAAAATTTATCCTAGTAGGAATAGATTATTTCTTAAAATGGATAGAGGTTGTGCCGTTGATAAATGTCGATTAAGAGGCCGTGATCAAGTTTATTAAGAAATATATTATTTATAGGTTTGGAATTCCGGAAACCATTACCACGGACCAAGGATCAGTTTTTGTAGGTCATAAAATGCTAGAGTTTGCAACCGAAACATGTTTCAAACTGATCACTTCCACACCTTACTACACCCAAGCGAATGGGCAAGTTGAAGCTGCTAACAGAGTAATCATTGAGCTAATTAAGAAACATATTGCCAAAAAACCTAAGAATTGGCACAAAACGCTAGATCAGGTTCTATGGGCTTGTCGAACATCCCCTGAGGAAGCGACAAATTCAACGCCTTTTCGTCTAACATTTGGCCATGACGATGTGTTTCATGTAGAAATTTGTTTGCAATCTGTAAGGGTACAATGACATAACAAAATTTTGTCAGAATAATATTGGGGTGTGATGTTTGACGAGACAGACGACTTAGATGAGGAAAGGTTATTTGCATTAGACGTGTGGTTGCTACAAAAAGTGCGAATGGCGAAGGCATACAATAAAAAGGTTAACGCGAAAACCTTTGCAGTAAATGATTACGTTTGGAAAGTGATCCTACCTATGGATCAAAAAGACCGAGCATTAAGAAAATGGTCACCAAATTGGGAGGGACCATTTCAAGTGATCCAAACATTTACGAATAATGCTTATGAAATTCAAGAAATAGGTATTGATCGACGAGTCTTAAGAGTAAATGGGAAATATTTGAAAATATATAAACCTATGCTCCAAGAGGTTCAAATCAAAAGAAAATAGAACATCTTATTAATAACGGGGGAAAAAATTAAATGTCGTACAACCAAGAAGGCAGAGAAAATATTTGAAAATTACATCGTCTTGACAAGAGAAAAAATTAAGAAGGAAATATAGACTTACAGTCCTCGAAGAGAGTCCTTTCATAAGTGATCCTGTTGTCGAGACGAGCATTCCTCTCCTCCAATTGAGCAATTGTTTATTTGATTAGGAGGGCCTTCTCCCCATGGGCAATCTCCTTGAGGACTTCCTGGTCAACGACATCCTGAGGCGGAAGATCCTCAGACGAATCCAGCGAGGCCTTTTGTTGCTTCACTTCAGCAATCTTTTTGTTGAGTTTGTCTATTTTGGCTTGATATGTTGAGATTTGCTGGTCAAAGGCACGATGTTTGTCAAGACGCTCCTAAGGCTTGGCCTTAAAGTCATTCAGCTTCTTCTCACAAGATTCGCTGTAGTCCCATTCTACTCTCAAGGCTTCAAACTCGATCAGGTATCGAGCCAACGAATTAGGAATTTGGTGTTGGTAGATTTAGTTGATTAGTTTGAGCACGTCAGCCCCCAAAGCAACTTCCTCTTCAATAATGGTCAAAAGTTCTTCCTCAAACAAATATGTTATGAGTTGTTAGATTTTGAGGATGATAGAGGCATTCATTTTCAGTGTAGTAATGGGAGTTGAGGCAGAAGGCTTAGTCCTAGCAGACACCTGTCGAACTCTTTGAAGTCTTCTTAAAGTCTCAGCTGGATTTTTCTCCTTCATGGCCAGAATTTCATCAAGGCTAAGGGACCTGTTGGAGCTAGTGTCTTGCAAGGATGGATTGGAGGTTCCTCCCACAGAGGTTTGTGGATGTAGATAGCTTTGTCCAGACATGTCAGCAGCAGCCATCGAAGGCTCCTGATTTGCATCAGTATGGGTATCAGGATCCGAATTATCTTTGGTTGAGAAGCCTTGAAAATTATCATGCTTTTAGGGCCTCAAGTGGTTGGAAGTTGTTAGACAACGGTAATTCATCTAGAATGGGGGGTTGAATAGTTCACTTTTTTTTAACTGCGAGTCAGCGCTAAAAATTTTTTAAAAAAATTATTTGTGAAAGCGGCCTAGGATAATTCGTCTACACGAACCAGTTATTGGGAGAATCGGATATACGTAAGCCAAATGGAGCGAAAGGCTCGATGAGAGAAATTAAATCGCAACTTAACTATTAATCAATTTACCAAAAGCACTCAATATGGTTCAATCTCCAATGAACAGTAAAAAATAAGACCAAAATGACAATATATCAAACACCTTGTAAGCGTTCAATTTATCGAGCACTTGGAGTGCGAAAACACTCCAAGCTAAACCTTCTATGATAGTTGGTGCAAAATTTTCACTAAGCACAATCCAAAATGATTGTGCAATGGTTTTCAAATTAGTTTTTTTGCACTATACTATACCAGAATTTTTATCGATCAATTGAACAATCACAAGCGTAAACAGTTCAAAAATTAAATGAGATAGGGAAAGAGAAATGACACCAAGTTTGTTTAGGCAGTTCCCCTTTCATCCTCGCTTCGGGTACGTCTGCCCCCAATTCTAAATCTAGAATTGAGATATCTATAATCTTGTTTGCAAATTGTTTTTATAAGAGAAGGCTTAGCTATCACACACTCAAGAAACTCCATTGATGTAGATACTATGTCTTCTTTTCCCTTGATTCGAGTCGATTCAAATGCCTCGAACTTGTTGGATGAACCTCTGTTTACCATTACTAGATTGAAAGAACACACCGGTCTTCAATCACCTTCACTCGGCTGATTCTGATCCACACACAATTTGATCCCCAAACCTTTGTTGCACAATCCTCTGGTTGATGCTACTAGATCGACAAAACCCATTGTTCTTTGATCACCTTCGCTCGACTGAATTCAATGAACACAAAGATCTGATCCAAAAACCCCCATATCCAATTGATCTTGGAGGATAAAACCCTAGAGGTTTTATTCAAGAAAAAACCCACTGAAACACCTACCCCAAACAAGATACAATTCTATGTTTGGACGTTATCACCTCATGATGCAAAGGATCAACAAAAATGGTTATGTGTATTTGTTGAGAAAATGGAAGAATGAAGATGAAGGTGATGAGAGAAAAGTTTCAATGTAAATCTTTCACTTTTTCTTGTTGTTGTGTAAAAAATGATGAACCAAGTATTTATATGATGCTACGATCAACTACCACAGCTAACAACATTTTGAACTTTGAAAAAAATCAGAAAAATTATTTATATGCAGCAAAGAGTCGACCACAAGTTAATGAGGGTCAGCCTGCGCTGACCCGTGGGAAAATTTGCACAATTTGGAGAACCATGCGCCGATCGCTACAGGGGTCATGCGTTGATGCATGGATGAATAAAATGTAGCAACAAGAATATTAACAACATGCGTCGACCATAGGGTCAGCGTGCGCTAACCCGATGAAAATACACCAATTGCCAACTTTTCATGAGTCGACCAGAGCCTAGCTTAGGTCGACTTAAGCTACCAAAACACCTAAAAAATGATTTATCCACATGTTTTCATCTACTTAGGAAATGTTTATGAATTCCTGAGACTCATAGTATGATCACACACATGTAATATATGTGCAAGACTCTTCCTATATGTTTGGACACATGATTATTGATTGTTTTATGCATTACGAAATAAGAATGTCGACAATGATGAGATGATACCGTCCAAATTACAAACTACGAGCTTGTACATGTTTTGACATCATTAAAATAAAGATCACATGAACGACACCTTGCCCTCACATACTCCCCCTTTTTTATGATGGCAAAAACTCCTTTAGCTTGTTTTGTAATTTGAATCTCATCTTCCCCCTAACTTTGTGTAGTCCTCTAAAAATTCAACTTTGCTGCTTGTAGATACCCTTCTCCCCCTCTGAAAACATCAAAAAGAGAAAAAGGCCATGGTCAAAGGATATCATCAACACACTTATGAGTTCACTCAACAATTTGCATACAAGATACATCCACATACATTCACATATTATGATGCTAATGCCAATATCATACGGATAAACAGGCACACAAATGCATAGATAGAATCTCAAAATACATTCCATAAGAAAATAAATGTCAACAAGCTCCATTGTTAAACAAAGTACATAAGCAAATCTCAACACATAAAAGTCATGCAACATAAAACAAGATATGAAATGCAGTAAACTAAAAGCCTAGCCCTCATGGTCTCCTCCCCCTAAAGTGGAGACCCCTTCCTCTGAAGTATTGGTCTGGAGGTGGAGGAAATGGTTGCTCTTCCAACCGCTTATTAAGTTCAAACACAGCCCGGTTAAGAGTGTTGAGACCATTAGTCAAACAGCGGGTCTGACTCTCAGCAGTAGTATCCAAAGTGTCAAATCTAGTCATGACTGCAGAAGAAAACCAGTTGAAGTTTTGATTATGCGCTTCCAACTAGTTTGTGAAAGCCGTGTACCTCTCCTCCCGTGTGGTCATAAAACTCTGTTGCTGAATCTGTATTGAGCGTAACAGTTTTAGGACTTCCTCATTGTTCTGTTGTGGTTGTTATGTAGGAGTAGGAATAGAGTACTCAGGCTGGTGCCACTCATACTCTTCAAGTTGGTGCCATTCATAGTTTGGAGGATTATAAGATGAACTAAGTGAGGTCCATCTGGTATGTTGCCACTCACCACATCCCTGATTAGCATTTGGATCTTGAGGGGGAGAGTAGCCCATCCACTCAACATTATCCTCTTCCATATTATGCACCTCTGTTTGCATATTGTCATCAGCTTCTCCTTCTTGCTCATTCTCTTCTTCATCCTCGTCTTCATCTGTGACATCATAATGAGTACCTTGATGTGTGGTTTTGTACCGAAACTTGTATTCTTTGTCTTGATTGTCCCATAAATACCCCATCATGGTGAGAGTTTTCTAGGTGGACTCTTGATCAGATGTTAATGACATGTAAAGGATGCCTTGGGCCACCACCTCAGCTTTGTTCAAAATACACTGAATGAAAGATGCATAACATAAGGTCGTACCTCGAGTGGAGTCGCAGAGTGCAAACATTCTACTTGTGATGTAATGAGGCCAGTCAATGTGCTTCTTATTTTTCAACAGATAAATCGAGTGAACCTCAACTTGATCAACCCGTGAGTAACCTCCCTTCTTTGGACGTAGAATATGAGCAACTATCCACTGGAGAATCCTATCCATGGTCTTCAACTGTCTTGTTGTAACTGTCTTAGGATACAAATTGCTATTCACAATGCTCTCAAAGTAAGGATCTCGCAACATGGAGTTCAATGCAATCTTAAATTCATAATCATTAAAAAAACGTAGAATTCGTGACCTTAGGAAGAGTAGAACCTTGTGGATTTATGTTAATCAAATTGTTCTAGACAGTTGAGTTAACAGTGTACATCTTACCACCTATCATATACTTAAAAGTAGAGCCTTCGAACTTACCCTGAAGTCCTGTGTAGAACAACTTAACCAAGTACTCATTGTAATTGGTGTCACACTCTAGGAACTCATCAAGTTGTTGAAAGTTCAGCAGTTCAATAATTTTAGGCAAATGTAAACGCTCAACCCTTAATGGATAGTAAACAAATTGTTTGACAACTGATCGATTACGAAAATCCTTGTTGAAAGTTTCAGTTAGAATATTAGATAACAAGGAGAGAGCATTTACCGGATGTTTGATGTACCCGCTCTTGAAGTAGAGGCTCTGGATGTTATTTTTTCGGTGATCCTTGTTGAAGCCATTGAAAGACACTCTTTTTAACACAGATGAATAGTACCTGTAGCGAGCGATTTTTGTCGGTGACGCGACCACCTTATCGTTGGGTTTTCCTCACCGCAATGGTAGGAGGGGGTGCTACTTTCTGATTTCTTATTTATCTCATGAAGCTGGAAGTGAAAGGGAAGCTATCTAAAACTAACCTTGCACGCAAATGTTTAACTGAACAAATGCTTAAAAGAGATTGGGGGGTTTGGGTCAGGTTATACAATGGGGAGTTGTCTATTACCCATCATATATGTGGTTATCCACAGGATGTTAACTTTAGGTTTCGCTTTGTACTTGATGGTGTTTATCCGTTAATGGGTTGGGAAAGTTTCTTGGGAAGTATGAGTGAGTGAGTGAGTTGATGTTGATGTTCGGGTTTTCCCGATGTTTTTGGTAAGGTACTGGACCTAAGTTTTTTATTAGTATGAAGATATTGGACCTAGAGTTTTTGAATAGTATGCTCGCTAAGATTTCGCAATCTTATGCCTACGTATTCCCGTTTAAATGAAACAGGGAAATTAGAGCAATCGTAGTTCCTCCTATTCTAAGGGAGGAAAAAGATATTTTGGTGTCTTGTTTAAAGCCCAAGATTGAAGCTAAAAGGTTTATTTGTGTCTTGTTCAAAGCCCAAGATTGAAGCTAAAATATTTGACTGAGAGAGAATTTGTCATCTCTAAAGAGGAATGGTTGATTTTTGTATGCCTTGATCAAAGCCCAAGGTTGAAGCTAAGAGGTTGATTGACTCCACTGGGGGGAATCCTTACCCAAAGCCAAAGAGGAGGCTGGATAAGACCGACTCAACAAGAGAGTGTATATATTGGTGTCTTGTACAAAGCCCAAGATTGAGGCAAAAAAGAGACTGACTCTTTGGGGATATCATTGTACAAAACCTAAGAGGAGGCTAAAAGCTTGACTTTTCCAGGGAAAATGTTTTATCTGTCTTGTACAAAGCCCAAGATTGAGGCTAAAAGGGATTTTGACTCCGCCGGGGAGATTTGTATGTGTCTTGTACAAAACCCAAGATTAAGGCTGAAATGGGTTTAACTCTTGCTGGAGAGTATTATTTGTCTTATACAAAGCCCAAGATTGAGGCTGAAAAGAGTTTGACTCTGCTTGGGAAATCATTCCTAAAAGCCTAAAAGAAGGCTGAGAGGAAATGAATTTACTGGGGAAGATATCTGTTCCAAGCTTAAGAGAGGAAGATTTATGTCTTGTACAAAGCCCAAGATTGAGGCTAAAAGGGTTTGACTCAACAATAGAGTGCTTTTATCTATCCTGTACAAAGCCCAGGATTGTGGCTAAACAAGCTGGAGAAATTATTCAATACAACTTGAGAGAAGGCTAGCTCCTGCTAGGGGAAATCATTATACAAAGCCTAAGAGGAGGCTGAAAGAGATGGACTCAACAAGAGAGTGTTCTTATCTGTCTCGTACAAAGCCCGAGATTGAGGCTAAAAAAGGTTGACTCAACAAGAGAGCCTGAAAAGGTGATTGACTCAACGAGAGAGTCTGAAAGTTAATTGACTCAACAAGAGAGTCTGAAAGGGTGAGTGATTGACTCACAAGAGAGTCTGAAAGGGTTCGCTCCACTGGGGAGAATCATTGTACAAAGCCCAAGAGGAGGATGACTTTTCAGAGGGAAAGTCATTATACAAAGCCTAAGAGGAGGCTATCTTTTTGCTGGGAATTATTGAGATCCCTAGGCAGGTCCAAGTGGGGAATCAACTCTTACTGAGGATTACAAAAGAGTTGAGGCACCAGATGCCTTGAAATTCTGATTTGGGATTTTTAGGAGAGTGATTATGTTTCAGCTCTACTGGAGATTGATCCAGGGTGACCGGGGTTTCTCCTATGTTTGTAGGGAACTTGAGAATGTCTTTGAGACTCAAGGGGGTTAGAATGTCCAATTCTACTGGTGTGGAAGAGTTTTATCTTTTGTATGATGCCTTCAAGAGGAGGCAGGTGTTTTTAGGCATGAGAATCAACCCTACGTTCGAGGTTTGACACCGGAAAGACTGCTCTAGCAAAGGATGACTAAGTTCTGTCTTATACCTTTAAGAGGTCGTCAGGGTCCTTGTATTAAGCCCAAGAGAAGGCAAGAGAACTTCAAATGAGTCGGAGGATCCTTGTACAAAGCCCAAGAGGAGGCAGGGATGCTTTTAGGAAGCCTGTGGGTCCTAAACCAAGAAAAGTTCAAGAAATGCTATTCACAGAGAATAGATCATTTAGTGAAAGTTCTGAGGTTTGAAGAAACTCAAGAGATGCTATTCACCGAGAATAGATCAATTCTGAGGAGTAGAATTTCTTTGACAATTTCTAGGAGTGACAGTCTGAGAAAAGGTTCACGAAGAATACTGCCTTTCTCTTTGTTCCATATTGTTTAAGCCCAAGAGAAAGCAAGACTGTATCTGGAAATCCTATGGGGATCTAGTTTTGTCTGTATTTAAGAGTGACCAACATGGCTTTACCTAGTTCTAGACCTAGTTGTCGGGGAAAACTCTAAATAACTATACTAGTATATATACAGTTTATATATGATAAGTATTTAAAAGGATATGAAAGAAGACTTACAGTGCGCAGCTTCCCACAATACAGTTATATACATATGAAAGCGAGTAAATGAAAGCTATTAAAACTTATAGGTGAGCAAGCTTTCATGCTGTATTATTAGTTGATCAAAGAAATTAAAGAAAGTTTTGATAACAACATGTATATTTAAATCTAAATCAAAAGGAAAGTTCTTTTGAAATGATTGTTGGGGCTTATACTCAAGGAGAGGCCCAGGGTTTAATAGTGATCGCGCTGTTGTTATTAAAATCGCATCGGGACTTATACAATGACTGAGGCCCAAATTATTTTTACAAAAAAAAGAGGGTTGGGTCTTACACTCTATTAGAGACTCAAAGAGTTTGAAAATGAATAAAGATGTGTCTTATAGCTCAAAGAGAAGCCCAGTTGATTTTGTACAAGGCGACGATCGCGCCGAACTTTTGAAAATATACCGAGGGACTTATACAATGCGTGAGGCCCAAAAAAGTTTATTTACAAAGGGATTGGGTCTTACACTCTATTAGAGGCCCAAAAGTGTTTTTGTACAAGTGATGGGGCTTACAACTCAAGGAGAGGCCCAAGGAGTTTTTTTGTTTGAAAAATGGCGATCGCGCCGAGATTTTTTATCGTGTCGGGACTTATACAATATCTGAGGCCCAAAATGGTTTTGGTTAAAAGGGGATTGGGTCTTACACTCTATTAGAGGGCCAAAAGTGTTTTGAGAAAGATTGATAAGGGTGAAATCAATCAAAACCCTAATTTTGTTAAAAATGGAATTAATTTTGATTAAAATTAATAAAGTCATTGAAAACATGTGAGAAATGAGTTGTGATTTTGGGTCAATGTTTCAAAAATCATGTTTTTATCCATAAAATGATTGAAAACTATTTAAGTTTGGAAAATCAAGAGAAAGAAAAATTTTAAAATGTTAAAAACAAATAAAATTAATTCTTTGCAAAAATATCAAATATATGAAATAAATAATATTTTTTGGGAAATCTTTGTAAAATAAAATATTTTAACATTTTTGTGAATTTTGAAAAAAAGAATCAACTCAAAATCATTAAAATTCATAGAGAAATTAATTTTTGAATCTATTATATAAAATCACAAAATTCAAATATTTGAATATTTAAAAAAGGCGCCAAGAACAACCAAGAACACGCGCGTGTTCTGAGTTTTTGCAGATTTGCGTTTTCTCACTAATCTCACTGAATACTTGATGAAATTACACGATCCACATATTAATCTGCTCGTATTCAACTCACGATCATGTCTATGGTCTTTAATTTTATTTATTTTAAGTATGTAATGAGAAATCAAAGAGAAGCCTCAAGAACCCTAATTTCTGCATGAAGGCTAAGAAATTCCATACACGATTCATACAAAGCAATCAATTGAGGGGAAACAATCCATACATGATTATGAACATATGGCAAAATTATTGTGCGAGGAAATATGCATGAATCATGAGATGACCAAGTTTAGGCTTACCTCTTGCAGCTGGTGATCGAGTTCTAGGTTGGAGGTGTTACAGCTTGGTTCCAATGATTTGAACAACTTCCTTAGGTGCCATGGAGTGTGTCTGAATGCTTGGAGTGGATTGAATTGAGCTGGAACTTGATTTGGCACCTCAACTACAAATCTATCAAAGGCTTGTGCAGATGGCTGGTGGTTTTGAGAAATTGGTGTTTTAGATGTTATGTAAGAGTTTGGATCACTTCTATATGCTATATGTGAGGCGTGTGTATGATTGGTTTGGTTGGAATTGCTCTCAAACTCAAAACCCGATAGTGACTAGAGTTAGAAGGCAAAATTGGAGTGAAAGAGGTGATTTTGAGGAAAGCATTAGTTTGGGTGCTTTGGTGTACTCAAACTGATCACAAATGAGGTTAATTTATAGTGCAACAAGTTTATTTTAGCTGCAATAGTGTATGGCAACTGGTACAGGTCTGTGGCCAATTGTGATCAAATGGAATCTCAAGTCTCCTCTAGCCATTGACTTGAGGTTAGAGCATAGGGCTATGGTTCTTTGGTTTAAGGATAAGTCTTGACTGAGCTTAGATAACATTGTCTTGATGAATGCCACCTCTATGCATCAGTTAAATGCTTTGAAACAAAATTGAATATTTGAAGCATATTTGAATTTAGGAGTGTCATGCCTAAACATAGCTCCATGGACTTGTGAGGCTGGTAGATCAGTGCTTGCCCCTTGGTTGTTCCCCCTTGAGGTGTTCAGATGGATAACCATGCTTGTTGTTGCACAATTTGATCAAATCGAGCCTTAGAAAGTTTACAGCAAGGCATGTTGCAGCTGTCATAACTCCTAGCCCAGGTGGAGTTTTCTCATGTTTTTGGGCTCATTGGAAATCCCAAATATGATACAACACATGTGTGATCATAGTTTGTCTTGAAACTATTTGGATCCAATTGAAAAATCATCATGAACATTGATGTTCAAGACTGCCAACTTAGGCAGATTTTCACTAAGTGTTGGAAAAGTGTCATTTTCATGTTTTTTTTGCCATTTTGATCACTCGATAACTAAAAATCCATGAGGAATTGGAATGAGTTGTAGTTGAAGCTTTTGTAGAGTGTAATGAGAGCTATAAATCCAGCTTTGGATCATCCAAAATGGTTGCTTGGATCTCAACTTATGATCCTTGGAAGTTGGTACCCTAGCCACTTTGTTCCATAACTTAGAAAATTTCTAAGTTTTTTATGGTTACCCCTTTTACAAGTTAACTCACTTTCTTTGATTTTTCTTGATGAATGATGATTCAAATAACATATTAACATTGTTTTAGGGTCAAATAACCATAATTGTGAAAAATCCCAAAAAGTCAAACTTGATTTTGTGCACAGTTGACTTTTTATTGGATGAAATCCAAATTGTGCGATCCTTTGTGAAATCAAGCCCTTGACCTAAATCAAACCTAATGGATGGATTCCATAGGTGTTATAGGGTGTATTGAATCATGTCCCAAAGTTTGGGAGCATGTCCTGGTCAAAAGTCAAAGGCATAGTTGACTTTTTTCTCGAAACCCTAATTGTGGTCCTGATGAAATTGAAGCTTGTGGATCAAGCTTCTTGGATCAATCCATTGTTGTAAATGGATCAATGTGGTGTATTTTAGGCCCTCAAATCATATCTTGAGGTCTTGGGTTATGTTTTGTCCCAAAAGTCAACTTAGGGGTGAATTAGGTCAAGAAACCCCCTATTCTTGATTTTTGATAAATGCATCCCCTGAGGTTAAATTGACTTGCTGATTGGGTCCATGAGGTCCCTTGGAGTATCTTGGGTTGTGCTTTGAAGCACTGGCTAATGCCCAGATGAAAATTTCCATCTGGAGGCCTTGGTCGACCAAAACCCTAATTTGGTGACACTGGCGATCTCGAGGCTTGATCCACTTGGCATGCTGTAACCTTGTGCTTAATTCTTGATGTGGGAGTCCTCTTGATCCTTTATGGAGGTTTTAGAGGTTAGACAAGTTGAAGATCATGTCATTCTTTGATTGATTCTTTGTCTAAGTGCTCTGAGAGGGCTTGAAACCCTAATTTCTGATTATGGTGAATGCTCAACCATCTTTGAGGAGATTTGTGAGACATGTAAATACATCCATATTGTGATGATGATTTGTACAATGATGGGAAATCTTTGTTGACAAAATTTGGGGTATGACAGATGCCCCTATTTAATCTTCTTGGACTCAAAGGTGTGAATGGGGAAGGTATTCGGGCATTCGAGGTGCAAGAGGATTAAATATCAGAATACCCGAAATTTTGATGATGGTTATGAATGGCAGTTTGTTCATCCATCTTCTTTTGCTAAGCAATGATACTTAGAAAAGGAAAAACTTCCCCTTGATCCTGGTCTTCAGCCATGAAACTGGTCTAAGTTTCCTTTCTCAATAAACTTCCCCTCGATCCTGGTTTCCTACCAAGGAACTGGTCTAAGTTTCTAAAATAAACTTCCCCTAGATCCTGGTTTCCTACCAAGGAACTGGTCTAAGTTTTTGAAATAAACTTCCCCTCGATCCTGGTTTCCTACCAAGGAAGTGGTCTCAGTTTCTGAAATAAACTTCCCCTCGATCCTGGTTTCCTACCAAGGAACTGGTCTTAGTTTCTTTTGTCAATAAACTTTCTTGACTAGGGATGCTATTTGTAGCGGTTTTCCTCAAACTTCTCGCCGAATTTTCCTGGGTAGATGCCATTTGCTGGAAAAATGTTTAAAGGTCAGACTTGTTGGGGAGCCCATTGGTCTGAGCTGTAGAGGTACGCAAACTTCTCTGTTGGAGACGCCATTTGTCGACTCTACTGGGGTAAACGAGTCTCTTGAGAGGCTGTTTTCCGCCTGGAGATATTACATCATACTTTTCCTCGAGATCTTTTCGAAGGAATGCCATGTGATGCAATCCAATTTTGAGGTGCTGATGACCTTTTCGTCAGCGAATTTTCCGGAGATAAATTGATGTATTGACGAACCTTTGATTAAGAGGCTTTCTCTGGGGATTTTCCTTAATTCGGGAAAGCGAAGATACCATCTTCAATGGAGAAAAGTGACGCTTATCGAAGGTCTTCTTGTCATTCAGAGGTTCAAGTTATCAAAGTGGTCGAAGACTGCCTCCATCCCAGAAATAAACTGGCGAAAAAGGTGGTTCGGGCCAAACAATTTCTAACGAGGAATGAACTGACAACTCGATTGAGAGGACTTTCATCACTGAGGGATAAGATTGACCAGAGTGATAGGGATGCAGTATGAATGTGAATATGAATCAATTATGCATGATGTATGTATGTTTATGCTGACAATACTGACGTGACATACAGACGAATAGATGAACAAGACTGGATACTCGGCCACTGTGGGGGATGAAGAAATACCATTTGTTCCAGATAGTAATTCTGCCTTGCTTAGGAGAAATAGTTCTGGTGGGGAACAACGATGGTCGGGCTTAGGAGATAAGAACTCGGTCGGGGGTGTCGGATGGAATATTCGCATCTGACACAACTGATCCTTCAATCAGGCGTACTGGCTTAGAAGGAGTACTTTGATTCTGCACTTTGAAGCTTAATCGCCTTTGGGAGAGGCGATCGATGTTCTTTCTATGTTCAACAGTCAAGAGGAATTGCCATCTTTATTTTAAAGTAGAATAATTTGGACAAGTAAATTCATTTTTTTTTATTTCAAGAATCGTTGATCATATGAAAATGTCGTTCTGTACAGCTAAAACAAATAAGAATTGTAAACAAAAGTACTAGGGCTCAAATTTTATTGATAGGATGGAAATCAGCCAAACGCGTGATTCCATAGAGTATTTACAAAGTTAGAAAATGATAATTAAAAGGAAAAGGGTTACAGTGAAACATGATGACCGCTATCCTTCTACCAATTTGAATTTTGGACATCCTGAGCTTCCGTCGAAGATGACCTTGACTAGAGTTTTCCTGATGGATGGCATGACTACTGCTGATGAATTTGCCCTTTTGCTAGACGTAGATACTTGCCATTAATCCCTAACTTTTTCCTGGATTGTACTTTGAGATTCCAATCCATTGGGATGATTTTTTATTATGTCTCTAATTTTTGCCTGGACCGCCCTTTCGGGTTTTCAATCCACCGAGACGTTTTTTTATTTAGGTGAAGTATTTCTTGACTACGTCAACATTCGTGGGGTAGGAAAATTCCTCTCCATCCATGGTTGCGAGTCTCAAGGCGCCGTCTGAGAAGGCTTTCTTGACCACATATGGGCCGTCATAATTCGGAGTCCATTTGCCCCAGGAATAAGTGAAAAAAGATTGTATCTTCTTGAGCACAAGGTCTCCTTTTCTGAAGACGTGAGGTCGGACCTTTTTGTCAAATGCCTTCTTCATCCTTTGTTGATACAACTAACCATGGCATAGAGCCGTGATTCGCTTTTCTTCGATCAGATTCAGTTTGTCGTGCTGACTTTGACACCATTTAGCTTTTGTTAGCTTAGCTTCCATCAATACCCGTAGTGATGAGATCTCTACTTCTATGGGAAGCACTGCCTCCATGCCATATACTAGAGAGAAAGGGGTTGCCCCTGTTGAAGTACGGACAGATGTGCGATAACCGTGAAGAGCATAGGCTAACATCTCGTGCCAGTCTTTGTAGGTTACAACCATCTTTTGAACGATCCTCTTGATGTTCTTGTTAGCCGCTTCTACCACTCCGTTCATCTTAGGTCTGTAGGGAGATGAGTTATGGTGTTCAATCTTGAACTTTGCGCATAACTATTTCATCATCTTGTTGTTCAAGTTAGATCCATTATCATTAATAATCTGGCTTGGAACACCATAACGGCAGATGAGATTGTTTTTGATATATCGGACTACCACTTTTTGGGTTATATTAGCGTATGACGCTGCTTCGACCCACTTGGTGAAGTAGTCAATGGCTACCAAGATAAACCGATGTTCGTTTGAAGCCTTGGGTTCGATCATGCCAATCATGTCGATTCCCCATATAGAAAAAGGCCACGGGGAAGAAAGAACTTTGAGATGTGTAGGCGGTACATGGATTTTGTCTGAGTATATTTGACACTTATGACACCTCCTCGTGTACTTGTAGCAATTAGATTCCATGGTCAACTAATAGTATCCTGCTCTCAAAATTTTTCTCGCGATTGTGTGTCTGTTGGCATGAGTGCCAAAGGATCCTTCGTGAATCTCTTTCATCAACATGTTTGCTTCTGGTCTGTCTACGCATCGGAGCAAGACCATGTCAAAAATTCTCTTATAGAGTGTATCACCGCTTAGAAAGAAGCTGCCAGCCAGCCTTCTGAGGGTCTTCTTGTCTTTTCTGGATGCCCCAGGCGGGTATTCTTGTTTCTGAAGGAAGCATTTGATATCGTGATACCAAGGTTTATCGTCTATGATTGCTTCGATCGTGAAGATGTAAGCGGGTCTTTCAAGGCGCATTATGTCGATCTTAGGTATGTCATTCCATTGACCTACACTAATCATGGAAGAGAGAGTGGCTAATGCATCAGCCATGTGATTCTCTTCACGAGGGATGTGATAAAACTCAACTCTGTTGAAGAATGGTAACAACCTTCTCGCATAATCTTTGTAAGGAATCAGTCCTAATTAGTATGTTTTCCAATCTCCTTTGATATGATTGATAACCAGGGCTGAGTCTCCATACACATCCAAGTTCATAATTCTTAAATCGATCGCTTCTTTGAGACCCATGATGCAAGCTTCGTAATCGGCCTCGTTGTTTGTGCATTTGAAAGTCAGTCTGGCAGTGAAAGGAATATGGGTACCCTGAGGTGTTATGATGATTTCCCCAATTCCGTTTCCATAATGATTGGCAGCTCCGTCAAAGATTAGTCCCCACTGGGAACCTGGTTCTTGCCCTTCACTGGGTAGCGGTTCATCGCAATCTTTCATTTTCAAGTACTGACATCTTCGTCTGGGAAGTCAAACCCGACTGATTACTGGTCGTCAATCGGTTGATGAGCCAAATGATCGGCTAAAACACTTCCTTTTACGGCTTTCTGAGCATGGTACTCAATGTCGTATTCTGACAACAACATATGCCAACGGGAAATCCTTCCCGTGAGAGCAGGTTTTTCAAAGACGTACTTGATCGGATCCATTTTGGAGACTAACCAAGTAGTGTGGCAAATCCTATACTGGCGAATACGTTTGACTGCCCAAGCCAAAACACATCAAGTTTTCTCAAGCATAGTGTACCGAGTCTCGCAGTCGGTGAATATCTTGCTCAAATAGTAGATGGAAAACTCTTTTCTTTTTGTTTCATCCTGTTGACCAAGGACACAGCCCATTGAGTCTTCCAAGACTGTTAAGTATATGATCAGTGGTCTTCCTTCCACTGGAGGTGATAGAATCAGTGGGTTCAATAGGTATTCCTTGATACTGTCGAAGGCAGTTTGGCAGCCTTCTGTCCAAATGCAATCCTGATTCTTTTTGAGTAATTTAAAGATCGGCGCACATGTTGGGGTCTTGAGGAATATGAATCTGGAAATGTAGTTCAAACGTCCCAGGAATCCCCTGACTTATTTTTTAGTCTTTGGAGAAGTCATTTCTTGAATGGCCTTGACTTTGTCAGGATCAACCTCAACTCCTTTCTGGCTGACGATGAACCCTAAGAGTTTCCCTGAACGGACACCAAATGTGCACTTATTGGGATTCAAGCAGAGTTTGTACTTTCTCAGACGCTCGAATAGTTTTGAAAGGTGGGTCACATGCTCCTCTTCTGTCTTAGATTTGGCAATCATATCATCGACATACGCTTCTATTTCTATGTATATCATGTCGTGAAATAGAGTAGTCATGGCCCTTTGATAGGTTGCCCCGGCGTTTTTCAAACCGAACGACATTACCTTGTAACAAAAAGTGCCCCATGGGGTGATGAACGAAGTTTTCTCCATGTCTTTCGGCGCCATTTTCATCTGATTATAGCCCAAGAATTCATCCATGGAGGAGAATACTTTGAACTTGGTTGTACTGTCTACCAGCATGTCTATGTGCGGTAAGGGAAAGTCATCCTTTGGACTTGCTTTGTTCAGATCCCTGTAGTCTACACACATTCTGACCTTTCCTTCCTTTTTCGGAACTGGTACTATGTTGGCTAACCATTGAGGATATTCTGATGTGGCGAGGAAACCGCGTCAATCTGTTTCTGTACTTCCTCTTTGATTTTGATGGCCATGTCTAGATGAGTCTATCTCAACCTTTGTTTTACTGAAGGAAATTCTTATCTTAACGGTAGATGATGTTCCACGATGCTGGTATCCAACCCTAGCATGTCCTGATAGGACCAAGCGAATACATCGGGAAATTCTTTGAGAAGCCTTATCAAATCTTCTTTGACAGTCAGACCGAGCAATGTTCCAATCTTGACTTCTTTTCTCTCTTCTTCTGTACCCAAGTTGACCATTTCCAACGAATCTTTGTAAGGTTTAATGGACCTTTCCTCTTGTCTGAGTAATCGGGAGATCTCTTCTGGAATTTCTTCGTCTTCTTCTTCTTCAGCCTCAAATACCGGGAATTCAAAGTTGGGAGAAGACATTGGATCGTATGTTTCAATGGGGTTTAAAACAAGCAATCTGCATGACGTGATGATTTGTTTTTTAGAAGAGATAGAGAGAAATGCAAGAGTGTGTGCAGTGTATTTTCTGATAACTGCTTGCTTTTATTATTTGAGTTGTTTTTTAGGATTACCATTTTCTGAAGAAAAAAAGCGAAAAAAGAAAACAACAATAAATGCGGAAATTACAGAACGACGTTATTTTATTTATGATTTTGTCGATTCTTGAAACTACAACCCTATAAAACAAAACTCTGTAGCCTTGGGCAAAGCAAAGAGGGACATTTACAGAAAGTGAGCCCTATCAAAACATCTGTTTCACCTGGGCAGGGTGAAAGGTTAAGGTAAAGACGACAATTACTTAGACTTATGAACGACTTTCGGAACATCGACAGCAACCCATTGGCGGCGAACTCCTCGTTGAATCATAAAGTCTAGTACCTTCTTTCTTGACTTGTCATCAGAAATGACGTTGATTTCTAGTGGAGCAGGATCATTGGAATCTGTTTCTCAGGCAGAGTTGTCATAGACGAACTCTTCTGTTGTATCCTGCACAGTGTTTGCACTCTAAGGTAAATCTCCCCATCCAGTTGGCTGGATGTCTTCAACCCTAATATGAGAGCTTCCAGGAGCGGTGTACTTGACCAGGAAGTCGTATTTTCCACTCGGTTGTCCTAAAGTGTCCCACACTTCTTTGGAACTAGAGGAGTCATCCCTTTCGATGACATTGACCTTAGGAAAAGCATAGTTAAGGAACTCATGTCCTGCAATTGTTGCGAATTCCTTGTCGAATTGGATATTTTCTGAATTCCCTGAGTAATGATCCCATGACTCTGTGGGAACGCATGTATTCTTCTCAATGATACTCAGCTGATATTCATTGTTCGGATGACTCTCTTGCCCCGAGTCTCCTGAGTACGACTGCCACATAGGCAGGCCATCCATTGGGCCATAATAGTCATGGTCAAAGTTGTCTTTCATCAGAGTGTCCTCCTCTAATGAGTTTGGTGGAGCACGACATCCTTCCAGATCACAATCTCCGTATATCATTTTGACATCTGATCTTGGTATATATCTCGGACTCTGTGCGGGATAGTAAAATGGCATAGGCACCTTTTCCTGAGACATATAACCTTCCTTGTTAAGATAAGACTTCAACTCTTCATCTGTATCAGAGGAATCTCCCTCGTTGATGGTATGTACTTCTTGATACACTGGGTGAAGGAAACCTCCACTGTGGAAGAAGTCCTGAATGGGATGAAAACTTTTCATTAGTAACAGCCTGAGTACAGGTTGAAAAACCAAGACCCGTCTTCATTTTGTTATCAGTCGGAATGACATGTTGTCCCCATCCTTTTGCATTATTATTTTTTATCACTTCGAGAGCATCTTTGTACGAGGATATTGAAGTTCCTCTTTATGATTGGTTGTCATTGCTCACCGAAAGTGCTTGGAACTAGGTTCCAACAACCTCCTCTGGTTCTACACAAGTAGACGATGATAAGTTACTCACGATCAAGGCTTGCTCTCCACAGACTGGTGAAGTGTCGAAGTGACTGCCCCAGCCTTGTGTATCCAAGGTCTTCCTATTAAACAGTTGTATGTTGCCCGGATGTCCATGACTTGGAAAGTGACTTGGAAAGTATGAGGACCAATAGTTATGGGAAGGTCGACTTTGCCGATAACCGTTTCTCAGGATCCGTCAAATGCTTTGATGATGACCTCACTGTCTCTCATCGGAGATCCTTTAAATGATAGTCGCATTAGAGTAGACTTCGGTATAACATTTAAAGCTGGTCTGATATCTACCAGTACGATGGCTAAAGCATCGTCCTGGCAGTTGACTGTAATATTGAGCGCCATGTTATGATTCTGGCCCTATTTAGGCAGTTCCTCATCACTAAATCCTAAGTTGTTGCAGGAAGTGGTGTTGGAGATGATGCTGTCGAATTGTCTTATTGTTACATCTTGTTCCACGAAGGCTTGCTCTAAGAATTTCTGTAGAGCTTCTCTTTGAGCTTCGGAACCGAGTAAAAGAGATAGCACAGAGATCTTTAAAGGAGTTTGCAACATTTGAACAACAATGTTGTATTCACTCTTTTGGATGAGCTTCAGCATCTCATTGTTGTTCTTTGAAAGGTCGGGATCACTGATTTGCCTGATTGGTTGAATGGGAACTCTAGTTTAAGGTTCCCCTTCTCTGTTAGGTTCTCTGACTCCTCGGTTGAAGATTCGGCCGCTCCGTGTTACTCGACTGATGTCTGCAATATTCACGACGTAGGGTAATGGAGTTTCTTTTCCATTCTCAATTGTGGTTGCGCAGTACTTGTAAGGGATAGCTTTATCGGACTTGCACGGTACTGGTCTCGGCAGATAGATAACTACAGGGGCCTTCTGATTTTTCCGAACATCATAGCCGGCCTCAATTGGTTCGAGGTTTAGAATCCTTCCACCCTCAAGAGGAACTCTTGATTCATGGAGTAAAGGGATTATGGCGCGCACATCTTTGGCCATTTCTCATTTAGATAGATCGGAAGCCACCAGTGGTTTAATAAGTGTTACGTGTCTTCATCTAGATAGATCGGAAGCAACCAGTGGTTTAATAAGTGTTGAAGTGTCCTTTAAACGAGCGCACATCCTTGGTCACTCTTACGACACACTTTATAGTTCTGATAGCCGTGAGAAGTCAGGAAACCTAGCTGGACTTGTGTAGCGTGTAATTCCACCAAGCTGGTACTCATCAAGCGAATATAAAAGATTTGAATCATATTAACTTGATAATGACTTCTATCATGGTAATCCTGGATCCATCTGAGATCCATATGATGCTGGAGGGCCTCTTGTACAAAAGAGCATCCCTGAATGTTTACCGAGCAGACCAGACAAGAATCATAATTGTGCCATAGAAGATCATGATGTTGGCTTTGCCTTGAGTGCATTGCCACCAAGTTGATATTCATTGCACGGATGTCATGGTTCTGAATGATGTTGGAATTTGTATAAGTCATGTTGACTTCAGGAATTCAGTGATCTTGGATCCATCCGAGATCCATCTGTTCCTGTAGAGCTGATTGCACCACAGAACATCGTTGATCTTTTTAGAGCAGATATCACACTGGTGATAGTTATGAGATGGTACATGACCGTATCTGCCCTGTCTGCAATGCATCTTGACCAGGTTGGTTCCTAATAAGAGTACATTGTGAATTTGGTAGTTGTGTTTAAACCCTTCCTCTATCAAATTTACCGCAGCTTTCTCATGTTGAGGCAACGGATTTGTCCGAACATTTGGATTTGTATCCTTGAAGGATAGGACCCCTCTCCTGACAAGCTTCTGCACATCAGATTTGAAGCTGAGACAGTTTTCTATGTTATGCCCTGGTCCTCCTTAATGGTAAGGACAAGTCTCATCCGCTTTGAACCAAAAAGGCGGATTTTCCGGTACAGTAAGAGGATCCCTGGTTTGGACGTACCCTTTGACCAGTAGTAATGGAAACAATTCTGCATACAACATTGGTATAGGGTCAAACCCTGGTGATCACGTTGTACGGTTGTTATTGTACGGAGGACGATCCTGTTGAAGAGGCTGTTGTGTCCTTTACTGATATTGTTGTTGATTCGGTTGGCTCTGAACAACCTGAGGTTGATACGTAGGAACAGGCGCAGGGTTGATAGCAGGAGTTATAGATACTACTAGTTGGTACCGTCACCTTTGATTTCCGAGAGAGATATTGCCAATATCTTGCTCTTTTTTCTTAGGGAGAGCGCTACCGTATCTTTTGGTACTGCTTGATGGTCCGACATCTTTGACCAGACGTCCTTCTCGGACTGCTTCCTCAAGACGAACTCCCATGCCCACCATCTCAATGAAGTCATTGGGCGCACTGCGACCATTCTGTCATAGTAAAATGAGCTCAAGGTTTTCAAGAAGATCTTTGTGATCTCTTTTTCCTCAAGAGGTGGAAAAATCTGAGCGGAAATTTCAAGCCATCTTTGAGCATACTCCTTACAGGTTTCCTTGTCCTTTTGCGACATGGCTCTAAGTTGATCTCTGTTCGGTGCCATGTCCAGGTTATATTTATATTATTGAACGAAGTCTGCCCTAAGATCTCTGAAAGTGACGATATTAGTGTGGTTTAATCCCATGTACCATTTGAGTGTGGCACCGATTAAACTATCTTGGAAATAGTGGATCAGTAGTTGTTGGTTCTCTATCAGAGTTGACATCCTCCGAGCGTACATTACTAAATGACTTTGAGGGCAAGAGTTACCCTTGTAATTTTCGAAATCGGGCACTTTGAACTTGTGCGGAACTTTCACATTGGGGACCAAACAAAGGTCTGCGACGTCCTTTCCGAATAGAACCTAACCGCGAATGGCTTGCAGTTCCTTCTGCATCTCCAGGAATTATTCCTGGAACTCATTCATTCTGTCGTACATACTTTCATTTCCACGAGACGGTATTTGTGGAATCTGTCCTTCCGGGACAGTGTGTACCACGGGTGGTGGTATAGTCACTGCAGCTGTGACTCTTGGTGCTTCCCTCTCCCAAAGTTTGTAACCTTCAAGAGTTGTTGTCATTCCTCTTGCATCTTCACTTTCCCGAAGTTTGTAACTTTCAGGCCCAGCGGTTCCTGCTGCAGTTTCCGGATCTTTCGTGATCGGAGGAATATATCCTTCTGGGATATAGTTAAGTGGCATGCCCCAGGGACAATCTTTAGGCATGTTATACCGAGGATCATAATTTTCCACTATGACGTTGAGGTGATCTCTGAAATCATAGTCCTTTGTATCTGGGCTGCTGCCAGAGCTTTAATGTCATTGTGAAGTTTCCTCAGATCTTCTTTCAGAGTGTCGAGTTCTTTTCTCAACTCTCTGTTCACTTCCTCGAGATTATCCATTTTCTTTTGTTGACTGGCCCGAGTATTGTACGAATGAGACAGTTTAACTTTAGAACCGAGACACAAACGTGAGATTCGTAGGTAAGAAGAATGCGTTATGTGAGAATGATGAATGATATGCAATGATTATATTAATTAATATTTTCTTTTTTTTTAATCAAAATAAACTTCAACAATTGGATTGCAAATATCATACAATGGGGAAACCGCGTTTTATTGAATTCAAAGATTACGGAAATGGAATACAGTAATTTACAAAGTATCGTAAAAGGAAAAGTCTAAACTTATGGATCCTGAGTCCTCTCTGAAGAGGGCTCAGGTGTTGGTTCTGGTACTTTCCTTTTCTTTGACCGGGGCTCTTGAGCCGTTGTCGGGTTGTCATCCTTTTGCCAAGTGAAAGGAGCGAGCAAATTCCTTTGGTCTTCTTGATTTTCTATAGCATGTTGCTCTAAAATCTCGATCAAAGCATCTTTTTATTTCAACAATTGTTGTATTTTGTTACACTCCACATTGAGAATGCGGTACTTGTTCTTCCAAGACTTCTTCTCATGTTGAACTTTGTTTAGGGTAACCTGAAGCTTTTCCGTATCAGACATAAAATAAAGGACAAATTCCTTTAACGGAAGAACTTCTTGACGAGGGTAAGGCATCCTCAACTTGAGAGCTCCAGTTTGTACCAAGTGGAGATAAGGTTCCACAGAGACACAATCCGGTTTTCCTAGAGACTCTCTTCCTTTCCTGTGAACGTGTTTCCAAGCATGCACTATTTCTATCTTTAGTGCTGAAGATGGCTGGTTTACATCCTGAGTGAATCGCACACTCAAAGATACAACAGAGTCGCCACCGAACTTTATTTAGTCCCAAAGGACAGGGAAAATATCGATAAAACCCAAGGGGAAGAGAAACAGGAACAGGGGGTTGGTTATACGAAAGGAAGGTACTAGCACCTAACGCATCCGTCGTACTCGACGGGAACCATTTCGTTTGCTTCTAGGCTTGGATGGGTTATCTATCTAAAGGCTTCTAGCTAAGAGAAGGAGGAGAAAGAGAAAGGGGAAAAGAAAGAAAAGAAAGAAAGTGCTCGCGGAGGATTGTGGCCCACGTGCCTATGTTCCCTCATAGTACAATGAGAAAATCAGAGCGTCGTAGTTCATGGAACCAGGGGACAGAAAAGAAGGAAGAAAGGGAGAAGGAAAAAAGGGTGGAAGTGTGCTCGCCAAGACATCGTGTCTCGTGCCTATGTATCTGACATTCGAACAAATGCAGAATCAGAGCTTCCGTAGTTCGGGGAACTGAACGAAAAACAAAACAAGAAAGAAACATGAAAACAAAAGAAGTGGTGTTAAAACTAAGAGCAAGAGTGAAAGAAAAACTCTACTGGGGAAGACCACACAGTAAGAGTGATTGCACAAGAGACTAGGAGAAGAATGGTGTCAAAACCAAGAAGGAAAGAAACTCCGCTAGGGATAACAAAAAGAAATTGGTGTTAAAACCAAGAAAGTAAGAGCAAAGGGTATAGAAAAGAATCCGCTGGGGATCCAAATAAAGGGTTAGTGGTGAAAACCAAGAGAAAAGGGAGACTCGGTGTATTAACTGGCCGGCAGTGGTTAACCGAAGAAAGAAAGTAAGACCCTGGCGGGGAAAAGAGGCTGGTGTCAACAGACGGACTGTGATAAACCAAGAGAGAGAGTGCTGAACCAAGAGAAGGTGTTTGACTCGGAGGGGACATCAGTATGTTAACTGATAAACAGTGGTTAACCGAGGAAACAAGGATTGCAACTCTGTGGGGATAGAGAAGCATTGGTTTTAATAGAGAAAATTATGATCAACTAGAAGAGCAGGTGTAGGAACGATCGAAGGTCGTAACCCAAAAGGGGTGTTGGTATTGACTGAAAAATAGCACTTGACCAACGAAGAAAGGGTATTGAACCAAAAGGTTACTAGCTCAAGTGTAGCACGATTTTTGTGGTTTCGAATCACTATCGCTTTGGTACTACAGTTCGATTCATTTTTTATCCTATTGAAGCTGATGAAGGAAGGGAAATAGATGTCTCCAATTAACCCTGCTTGCAAACTGAGGTTAAACAGTCAAAACTGTTGGTTTACAGATGCGGCTTTAGTTCGTGGGTCTCTCTCTGCTTATTTTGTTCAGAATGAAATACCGGGATTGTTCATGGGGAATTTGTTGGGATATTGTGCTAGATTGGCTTGAGGTAGGGGACTTTGGGTTTTTTTATTAGTGTGCTCGCTAAGATTCTTTTTAAATCTTATGCCTACGTATTCCCGGGATAGGGAAATCAGAGCGATCGTAGTTCCTCCTATTCTATGGGAGGAAATGGTGTTTTGGTGTCTTGTTCAAAGCCTAAGACATGAAGCTAAAGGTGGTTTATATCTTGTTCAAAGCCCATGATGTGAAGCTGAAGGGTCTATTTGTATCTTGTTTGAAGCCCAAGATGTGAAGCTAAAAGGGTGTTTGACTTTAGAGAGAATTTGTCATCTCTAAAGGGGATATTCAGTATGTTTATCACGACTGTTGGGTGACTGATTATAAAGAAGAATTACTTTAACTAGGATATGTGAATCCAACAATGCCATAATTTCCTTTATAGGGGATTTTCAACCTGAAGGAGAAGACTTTAACTCAGTTTAGATCAATGCCATCTTTCCTTAGGAATTTCTCATGCTAAAAGAGGGACAGTGGCGTGGATGTAAATAATCCAGAGGCTTGCCGCTTACAATAATTAGACGAGGGAAAAGGAGTTTTTGATGTTCGTATGCTGTGACCAAAGCATGATTTGATGCTAAAAGGTTGATTGAATCAAACGGGGATTTCTTTATACAAAGCCTAAGAGAAGGCTATTGACCCAACAAGAGGATGCTTTTGTGTCACGTACGAAGCCCGAGATAGAGGCTAAAAGGGTTGCCTCAACAAGAGAGTGTTTTTATATGTGTCTTGTACGAAGCCCAAGACGGAGGCTAAAAGGGTTTGACTCAACAAGAGAGTCTTTTATACTCACCAAGAGAGTGATTTGTATCTCATACGAAGCCCGAGATGGAGGCTAAAGGTGATCGACTCAACAAGAGAGTCTTTTTATACTCAACAAGAGAGTGTTTTGTATCTCGTACAAAGCCCGAGATGAAGGCTAAAGAAATGTTTGACTCAACAAGAGAGTGATTTGTATCTCGTACGAAGCCCGAGATGGAGGCTAAAAATGTTTGACTCAACTAGAGAGTCTTTTATACTTAATAAGAGAGTGATTTTATATCTCGTAGAAAGCCCGAGATGGAGGCAAAAAAAAATGTTAACTCTGCTAGGGAGAATCATTGTACAAAGCCCAAGAGGAGGCTAGGGTTACTGTTTCAGTTGAGTGACAGGTCCAGTATGTTGGTTAAAAGAGAAAATCAGTTCTTATATGGGTAATGTTGTACTCATGGATTTGATTTGAGGACAGGGATTATTTCCTGTTCTTTAAGGAAACGGGGAATCCGAAGGGTATTGAGACTGCCCAAGTCTATGGGTGTTTTTCCCTATTTTTGAAAGGAACTTGAGAATGTCTTCGAGACTCAAGGAGATTAGACTGTCCAAGTCTAGAGTTTTATCTTTTGTACTATGCTTAAGAGAGATCAAGAAAAAGTACGTTCGCGGTAGAAAGATCTAGACTCTTTGAAATATTGTTCTATTAAGATGACTAATTTCTGTTCCTATACCTTTAAGAGGTCGTCAGGACAATTTGTACGAAGCCCAAGAGGAGGCGAGAAAAACTTTTAAGAAGCCGAAGGGACAATTTGTACGAAGCCCATGAGGAGGCTATCTTCCCGGAGGAAGAATCATTATACGAAGCCTAAGAGGAGGCTGTGAAAACTTCTAAGAAGCCGACGAGTCCTTGTACAACACCCAAGAGGAGGCAGGGATGCTTTTAGGAAGCTTGTGGGTCCTTGCACTAAGCCCAAGAGAAGGCTGATGAACAGTACTAGAAGGGGTTTCACTCGGAACATTGGCCTTCTGTATATGAACTGTTCAAGGGGGAGATTTCTTAGATCTAGTTATCTAAAATTGTTGTAAACAAAAATTCTCATGGTTTTAGGTTATGTTGAAATATCCGGGAGAACGTGGGAGGTAAGGAGACGGGGTTTTGTCTTAGTTCTAGACGTAGTTGTCGGGGAAACTCTAAATATCTATACTAGTATGACGCAGTCGATATGAGTTTATGAAAGAAGACTTACAGTGAAACAGCCCCACAATACAGTTATATAAGTATGAAAGCGGTAAATGAAAGCGGGTAAACACTTACTCGGTTGTAGAGCTTCTATGCTGTTTGGTTAGTTGTTCAACAAAGAAATTGAAAATAACAGTATGTTACAAAATCAAAGGAGAAGGTGCTTTTGAAAGGAAAATTGGGGCTTACAGCTCAAGGAGAGTCCCAGGGTTTTATCAGTGATCGCACTGTCATTTTGTATAGGAACTTATACAAGTGACTGAAGCCCGAGAAAGGTTTTCTGTACAAGGGGATGGGTCTTACACTCTCTCAAGAGGCCCAAAAATGATTGAAAGAAAAAGAAATGGGGCTTATAACACGAGGGTAGGCCCATATGATTTGTTTTTTGAACTGGCGATCGCGCCGAGATTTTCTTTTAACGCAGAGGGACTTATACAATATCTGAGGCCCAAAAATTATTTTGGTTAAAAGGGGATTGGGTATTACACTCTAATAGAGGCCCAAAGGTGTTTAAAGAAAAAGAATGAGGCTTATAACACGAGGGTAGGCCCAAGGGTTTGATTTGTTAGAAACGCGACGACCGCGCCGAATTTTTTTACGGTATCAGGATTTATACAATACACTGAGTCCCAAATTATTTTGGTTTTTCTAAAAGGATTGGGTCTTACACTCTACTAGAGGCCCAAAGGGTTTAAAAAAGTTTGATGAGGGTTGAATTAATCAAAAACCCTAAATTGTTTCCAAAATGTATTTTAATTGAATAAAAATTCAATTAAAATGATCAAAATTGTTAAAATGTGGAAAACAAATTGTGATCTTGGATTAATGTTTCAAAAATCATGTTTTGACCTATAAAATAATTAGAAATCATTAAAATTTGCAAAATCAAGAAGGAAAAAATATTTTAAATGTCAAAAACAATTAAAATATTAATTCTTTGCAAAAATACCAATTATATGAAATAAATAATATTTTTGGGATTTTTTGGTAAAATAAAATATTTTAACATTTTTGTGAATTATTAAAAAAAGAATCAACTCAAAATCATTAGAACTCAGAGAGAAATTAATTTTTGAATCAATTAAATAAAATCACAAAATTCAAAAATTCAAATATTTGAAAAAGGGCGCCAAGAACACGCGCGCTTCCTCTGTTTCTACATATTTGCGTGTTCTATCCAATCTCACTGAATACTTGATTATATCATGCAATCTACGTATCAATATACTCGTTTCAACCTCACGATCATGTCTATAGTCTTTAATTTCATTTATTTTAAGCATGGAATAAGAAATCAAAGAGAAAACTCAAGAACCCTAAATTCTGCATGAAGGTTCAGAAATTCCATACACGATTCATACAAAGCAATTGATTGAGGGTAAACACTCTATGCATGATTTTGAACATATGGCCAAATTATTGTGCAGCAAAAATTGCATGGATCATAGAGTTAGAAGAGCTCATGCTCACCTCTTGTAGCTGGTGATCGTGTTTTGGGTTAGGGGTGTTACAGCTAGGTTCCAATGATCTGGATAGCTTCCCTAGGTGCCATAGAGTGTATCTGGATGCTTGGAATGGATTGAAATGATCTGGAACTTGAGATGGCACCTCAACTGCAAATCTGTCAAAGGCTTGAGCAGTTGGCTAGTGATTTTGTGATTTTGGTTTTCCAGATGTTATGTGAGTGTTTGTATCACTTCTGTATGATGTTTATGAGGTGTGTGTGTGTGTGATTGGTTTGATTGGAATTGCTCTCAAACTCAAAACCCGATGGTGACTTGCCTTAGAAGGCAAAATTGGAAGTGAGAAGGAGATTTTGAGGAAAGCATATGTTTGATGGCTTTGGTGTACTCAAACTGAGCACAAATGAGCTCTATTTATAGTAGAGCAAGTTTATTTTGCAAGCAATAGTGAATGGCAACTGCTGCAGAGGTTTGGCCAATGGTTGCACTTTGGAATCTCAAGTCTCCTCTAGCCATTGACTAGAGGTTAGGGCACAGAGTTGTGGTTCCCTAGTTGTTGGATCATTCTTGACTGAATTCAGTTGCAAATGAGTCAGTCCATGCCACCTTGGTACATCCATTAAATGCTCCAATCCAAAATTGGAGTCTTGTCCCTCTTTTAGAGATTTCTAGGTTTGGCATGCTACTTTTGGTTCCAAAGACTTGGGAGGCTTGGGATCAGAGTTAGTTCCTCCTTGGTCCCCCCTTGAGGTGTTCAGATGGATAGAGTTGCTTTCCCTTTGTAAAATTTGGGCAAATCGAGCAAAACTCCAAAATCTGCCTTGCTTTGGCAGTTTTCAGCAAGGCTTATTGGCATTGTCATATCTCATGGCTCAAGTGGACTTTGATGGAGTTCTTGGCCATTTTGGAAAACCCTCATATGATAAAACAACTGTTTGATCATAATTGGTTTTGATACTTTTTGGTTCCAAGTGAAAAATGCCCCTACATTTGGAAAAAAGTGAAGGCAGATTTTGACTTAGTGAAAAATTCACTAAGTGTTGGAAAAAGTGGCATTTCATGTTTTCAGCCACTTTGATCATTCCATAACTCAAAATCCATAATGAATTGGAATGAGGTGTAGTTGAAGCTTTTGTAGAGGGTAATGAGAGCTACAAATCTAGCTTTGGATGGGAAAAAATGGCCTTGTGGTTTAGGAGTTATGGTCCTCCAAAGTTGGTACCCTAGCCACTTTGTTCCATAACTTCGAAAATTTTCTAAGTTTTTATGGTTACCCCTTTTAAAAGTTATCCCACTTTTTTTTATTTTTCTTGATGAATGATGATTCAAATCACACATTAACATCATTTTAGGGTCAGAGAACCATAATTGTGAAAAATCTCAAAAAGTCAAAGTTTGACTTTTGTACACAGTTGACTTTTTGTCAGATGAATTCTAAACTGTGCGGTCCTCTATGAAATCAAGTCCTTGACCTAAATAAAACTTGATGGATTGATTTCATAGGTGTTATAGGGTGTATTGAATCATGTCTTAGGGTTTGGGAGCATGTCCTGGTCAAAAGTCAAAGGCACAGTTGACTTTTCTCGCGAAACCCTAATTGTGGTTCAGATGAAACTGAAACTTGTTGCTCAAGCTTCTTGGCTCAATCCATTGTTAAAAATGGACCAATGTGGTGTGTTAGGGACCCTCAAATCATATCTTGAGGTTTTAGCTCAATATTTGTCCCGAAAGTCAACTTAGGGGTGAATTAGGTCAAGAAACCCTAATTCCTGATTTATTTATGAATGCATCCCCTAAAGCTAAATTGACTTGGTGATTGGGTTCATGAGATCTCTTGGAGCATCATAGGTTATTCTTTGAAGCATTGGCGCATGCCCAGAGAAAACTTTCCATCTGGAGGCCCTGGTCGACCAAAACCCTAATTTGGCGACACTATCGATCGTGAGGCTTGATCCACTCAGAATGCTGCAACCTTGTGCTTGATTCTTGATGTGGGAGTCCTCTTTATCCTTTATATATGTTTTAGAGATTAGAAAAGTTGAATATCATGTCATTCCTTGATTGATCCTTTGTCTAAGAGCTCTGAGAGGGCTTGAAACCCTAAGTCTGATTGTAGTGGATGCTCACCCATCTTTGGGTAGACTAATGGTTCATCCATATTGTGATGATGATTTGCACATTGATGGAAAATCTTAGTGGTCAAAATTTGGGGTATGACACCAAGGGTGCAAGTATTCGAACCAATAAATGTTGCCAACTGCGGGGTTCGGTTTTAACAGGAGAATTGTGATTAACCGAGAAAAATGAGTGATTAACCAAAGGGAGGTGATTAACTCAAAAAAAGGAATTCAATATTTTAACAGACGGGTTGTGGTTAACTGAAGAAAAGGGTGATTAACCGAGAGAAGGTGATTAACCCGAGGAAACTCAGTATTTTAACAGACGGACTGTGGTTAACTGAGAAAATAGACAAACATTGGTGTTTTAACTGACAGGCAGTGATTAACCAAACAAAGGGAGAAGAACCAAAAGAAGGTCGCGAACTCCACAGGGGTTTCGGTATTTAACAGGAAAACTGTGTTTAACCGAAGAAAGAGAAAAGAGACTCTCCAGGGGAATCAAAAGAACAATGATTGCAAGAAAAGAGTAGGGTAAGAGTTGGGTGCTAACCCAAGAGACAATGATCTTTAACCAAGAGAAATGGTGATTGATCAAAAGAGAGATTGAAAAAGATAAAAGTGATCAGGGATCAATTCAACCGGGGATGGAGGAACACTACAGTTTAAGGATAGAGGTGACTATTCTCAGCGAGAGGGCCAACGCCCTTACCCAAGAAATAGTAAGAATCAGGGTAGAACAACTCCCTCCTCATTCATTCTCTAGCACTCAAAGTATAGTGCGGAAATTGAAACGGACATCGTAACAACTCCAATTTGTACAGTGCTTCTGCGTGGAGAAACGAACAGCGTGACAGGTTCAATTGTACAGTGCTCTGATGCAAGGCACAACGCGAAAATCCAACTCCACGGGGGATCGAGAGAGAAAGCTCTAAAGGAAGCCTAAAGAGAGGAAAGGGGAAGTTCAACTAATCGAAACATGGTTTCGATCAATTAATCAAAGGGAAAGCCATGCCAATAATTTTCCAAAGGGGATGAAAAATCATTAAGGCAAAAGGGGGAATTATTGATTATACAAAATTAAGCTCATCCATGAAGAATGAAACTTAATGTAAAACCAAGGAAGGAAGTACAAAACAGTACCAAGTGATCAACAAATATGCAACACAAAGTCATGTTATGGTGATCAAAGAGAAATGCAAGAATGATTATATTCACATGATACCAAAAGTATGAACAATTTGAATAATTGAAAGTGTGCAACAAAAGTTCATGAATAAGTTTCAAACGGAAGTTAAATGACATTTAAAACATCCATAAAATCAAGCATGACAATCAATGGAAGTTAAAATGAAGAAAGCATGGCAAACAAGCTTGAAAATACAAGAAAATGGCCTTCTGGTTCAGTGTTAATCGATTAACACTTGAAAAGGTGCAAAAAAAAACACTGGTTAATCGATTAACACAATTGCACTGCAATGTGTTAATCGATTAACACTGGACAGAGAGCAGAAAATCAGTTTTGAAAAGTGCTTTTGGCCAACTTTTTAATTGTGTAATTACTCCAATGCTAGGGCAAACAATTATGCACGAAAAATAAAGTTTATAAGCAATAAATAATCAACAATAGAATCAATTAAACAATCAAGATCATGGATCAAGCAAAAGTATAATCAATTCACATGCAAAAGCATCGCAATTACATCGCAAACGATGCGAAAACGATCGAAAAGGAGATCCATCAACCTACAAGGCTTAGATGTGCCTTGGTAAATGTTACAATGTGATCTTGATGAAGATAATCAAAGAAAACCATAGGAATCTTCAATTATAGCCGAAACATATCGAAACCGATCAAATCGCGACGAAAACTCCAAAATGAGAATTATCACCGAAGAAACTTGAATCAATCACTTGAGATGAATCCAAAAGCTACTAGAACTCCAGAAAAAACCAGTATAATAAAATGACATTGGAGGTTAAGCTCAAGAAATAATCACTTTCAGTGTGAAAAGTGATTATCCTTCAAGAATTAAGAGCTTTTAGTGAGGTTTTGGGAGAGAATTGAGATGAAGATGAAAATGAAGTAGCAAAAATCAGAGAGAATGTGAGAGAATTGAGAGTGAAATGTGAGAAATAGGAGAGAATGGTTGTGGAGAAAATAGAGCAAAATGGTAGAGAGTAAAATGGTAGATAGATTGAAAAGTGAGTGAAGGTCTGTTTATATAGATTTTAGGTTTGGAGTGTGAGATGGTTTGGAATCTGGTTAACTCAGTTAGTTAGAACCAACTCGGTAGCAATCCCAAGGTGAACTTCAACATCCAAAGATCCACATTACTTGGAAAACAAGGAACATGGTGCACTTAATTTGAAGTGAAGTATTATAGCAAATGCACTTGGAATGAATTGAGATGTCTAGAGATGTCTAGAATATTCCACATGCTGCTAGAATACTGTAGAATCCAAGATCAAAGTGTGTACAAAGGCGATGTCATGAAAAAGCAGCAAATTGTGCCTATTATGCCTGTGTTAATCGATTAACACAATTGCACTGCAAATGGTTAATCGATTAATCAAGCCAAAATATGCCCAATTTGCCTAAAAAAGGTGTTGTGGTCCCGGCTTCGATTTTCCACCTCTTGTATTGATGAATAGGCATAGAAACCTTCATTTTGTGCTTGTCTTGATGATGGGATGATCTTGTGAGGATATGATTAATCGGGCTTGGAAAACCTGAATATCCTGCAACAGTAGACACACAAAGAAAAGTGTGAATGCTTATGCTAACGATGCGAATGCTTATGCTCATGCAAAAGGCAAAAGAGGGAGGTCAAATTTCGGGTTACGACAAGTGCCCTGTCATTTTCTCTTTCCTTGAAGAAAATACCTTCCATATGAGCATTACGTGGGACATGCCTCATCGGTTATCCGAATTGACAACGAACTAAAACTGGATGATAATTGATTCCTCCTTTAATTCTTATGAGGGGCACGTTCGGGAAATTTTTGCAACGTTCAATGATTCTTATCCTGTCATAGATTCGATTGTACCAATCGATGTCAGAGTTAGTAAGAGACATGATTCTCTGCGACCAACGTAAAGTACTCTTATGATCCCAAAATGCAGCAGACTTGGGTAAATGGGAAGTGAACCAGTTGTACAGCAGGGGTACACAGCAGGTGATCACTCCTCCGCTGTACAAATTCCTTAAGTGCACAGAATAATAAGCATCTACAACCAAGGTTAGTACGAGGTTTCCAATTAAAAATATCTTAATGGCATTGATATCAACAAAGTCATCAATGTTGGGAAACAGAAACAACCCGTAAGTGAGCAGAACAAAGACGCTCTCGAAAGCAGTCATGTTCCCTATACTAGCAAAGTACAGGGCTTTCTTTATCAAAAACTGAGCTGGCAAACCTTGAATTCCACCCTTAATGGTCATGTGGTCCTGACTTCTGACTCGTCCAAATAGATAGCTCTTGCAATGGTTTGATCCTTTGGAATTTCTTCCAGTCCAGAAAAGGGAGTTTGGTCAGTGATGGGTAAATCAGTCAGGTGAGAGTACTCCTCCAGTGTTGGTGCCAGTTGGTAATCTGGGAATGTGAAACAGTGATAAACCGGATCATAAAACTGAATGAGCGTGGATAGGATTCCTTCAATTACATGAACCCTTAACAGAGACAGCAGTCCTCCGTACTTAGCTCTGAAAGCATCAGGGTTGGTGATCATCCTTGCCAACCCTCTCAAATCCTCTAATTTTGGAACCTTGAAGGTGTACTTGTGAGTCTTTTTTCTACCGAAATCCATAACGCAATCCTTCTCTCTGATATTTGCAATCATTGTCTTAGTTTAATTTGAAAAAAAAAAGACTAGAAGAGAAGATTTTTCTTTGTTTAAAGTTTTTTAATGAAATGAATGCATGAATCCAGCACACAAAATCATAGAAAAAACATGGGGTCAAAGGTTCGGTGTCATGAAGCCATGCCTCTACCCAGTCCCAAAGGTTGTACTGGTGATTGTTTGTAACTGTCCTCAAAATCATTGACCCCCCTTGGGATAACAACAGCAGGTTGGTTCACCCGAGCGAGCTACAGTATCTTAGAGTAATCTCAAATGAGGGTAGTATCGCGTGACAACTATTTTCGATAACTTTCGCACTACAAAATAGTAACATGGTCTCAGCCTACTAAATTCTCAGTTTCATGGACACCACAATCGAACAATCTGCTTTTAACAACCGAAGTCGTATAGGCATTGAATCCGCAAAGGGTATCTCCACTGATTCGATGGTCGACCGGGGTCTCTTATTTGGGAGTCACTCCTTGTAAGATTACCTATCTAATGTCATCACTTATCTTAGGTGTCACTCAAACTTTCGAGATGTGGCATCACCCGCGGTCCCATTAGAAGAAAAATAAACACGGATATCAATTTGGAAAAGCGATATATATATTTATTCCTAAAACTAACATCCTATACCTCTTAAGAGCTAGTATATAATCCTAACAGATCAACGACGTCCCCAGCAGAGTCACCATTTTTCTGTAGCGAGTGATTTTTTTCGGTGACGCGACCACCTTATCGCTGGGTTTTCCTCACTGCAATGGTAGGAGGGGGTGCTACTTTCTGATTTCTTATTTATCCCATGAAGCTGGAAGGGAAAGGGAAGCTATCTAAAACTAACCTTGCACGCGAATATTTAACTGAACAAACGCTTAAAAGAGATTGGGGGGTCCGGGTCAGGTTATACAATGGGGAGTTGTCAATTACCCATCCTATATGTGGTTATCCATAGGATGTTAGCTTTAGGTTTCGCTTTGTACTTGATGTTGTTTATCCGTTAATGGGTTGGGAAAGTTTTTTGGGAAGTATGAGTGAGTGAGTGAGTTTATGTTGATGTTCGGATTTTCCCGATGTTTTTGGTAAGGTACTGGACCTAAGTTTTTTATTAGTATAAAGGTATTGGACCTAGAGTTTTTTATTAGTATGAAGGTATTGGACCTAGAGTTTTTGATTAGTATGCTCGCTAAGATTTCGCAATCTTATGCCTACGTATTCCCGTTTAAATGAAACATGGAAATCAGAGCAATCGTAGTTCCTCCTATTCTAAGGGAGGAAAAAGATATTTTGGTGTCTTGTTCACAGCCCAAGATTAAAGCTAAAAGGTTTATTTGTGTCTTGTTCAAATCCAAAGATTAAAGCTAAAATGTTTTACTGAGAGAGAATTTATCATCTCTAAAGAGGAATGGTTGATTTTTGTATGCCTTGATCAAAGCCCAAGATTGAAGCTAAGAGGTTGATTGACTCCACTAGGGGGAATCCTTACCCAAAGCCTAAGAGGAGGCTGGATAAGACCGACTCAACAAGAGAGTGTATATATTGGTGTCTTGTAAAAAGCCCAAGATTGAGGCAAAAAAGAGACTGACTCTTTGGGGATATCATTATACAAAGCCTAAGAGGAGGCTAAAAGCTTGACTTTTCTGGGGAAAATGTTTTATCTGTCTTGTACAAAGCCCAAGATTGAGGCTAAAAGGGATTTTGACTCCGCCGGGGAGATTTGTATGTGTCTTGTACAAAGCCCAAGATTAAGGCTGAAATGGGTTTGACTCTTGCTGGAGAGTATTATTTGTCTTGTACAAAGCCCGAGATTAAGGTTGAAAAGAGTTTGACTCTGCTTGGGAAATCATTCCTAAAATCCTAAAAGAAGGCTGGGAGGAAATGACTTTACTGGGGAAGATATATGTTCCAAGCTTAAGAGAGGAAGATTTATGTCTTGTACAAAGCCCAAGATTTAGGCTAAAAGGGTTTGACTCAACAAGAGAGTGCTTTTATCTGTCTTGTACAAAGCCCAGGATTCTGGCTGAACAAGCTGGAGAAATTATTCTACACAACTTGAGAGGAGGCTAGCTCCTGCTGGGGGAAATCATTATACAAAGCCTAAGAGGAGCCTGAAAAAGATGGACTCAACAAGATAGTGTTCTTATATGTCTCGTACAAAGCCCGAGATTGAGGCTAAAAAAGGTTGACTCATCAAGAGAGCCTCAAAAGGTGATTGACTCAACGAGAGAGTCTGAAAGTTGATTGACTCAACAAGAGAGTCTGAAAGGGTGAGTAATTGACTCAATAAGAGAGTATGAAAGGGTTAGCTCCACTGGGGAGAATCATTGTACAAAGCCCAAGAGGAGGCTGACTTTTCTGAGGGAAGGTCATTATACAAAGCCTAAGAGGAGGCTATCTTTCTGCTGGGAATTATTGAGATCCCTAGGCAGGTTCAAGTGGGGAATCAACTCTTACTGAGGATTACAGAAGAGTTGAGGCACCAGATGCCTTGAGGTTCTGATTTGGAATTTTTAGGAGAGTGACCGAGTTTCAGCTCTGCTGGAGATTGATCCAGGGTGACCGGGGTTTCTCCTATGTTTGCAGGGAACTTGAGAATGTCTTTGAGAATCAAGGGGGTTACACTGTCCAAGTCTACTGGTGTGGAAGAGTTTTATCTTTTGTATGATTCCTTCAAGAGGAGGCAGATGTTTTAAGGGATGAGAATCAACCCTGCGTTCGAGGTTTGACACTGGAAAGACTGCTCTAGCAAAGGATGACTAAGTTCTGTCTTATACCTTTAAGCGGTAGTCAGGGTCCTTGTATTAAGCCCAAGAGAAGGCATGAGAACTTCTAAGAAGCCGGAGGGTCCTTGTACAAAGCCCAAGAGGATGCGGGGATGCTTTTAGGAAGCCTGTGGGTCCCAAACCAATAAAAGTTCAAGAAATGCTATTCACTGAGAATAGATCATTTAGTGAAAGTTCGAAGGTTTGAAGAAACACAAGAGATGCTATTCACCGAGAATAGATCAACTCTGGGGAGTAGAATTTCTTTGACAATTTCTAGGGGTGACAGCCTGAGAAAAGGTTCACGAAGAATATTGCCTTTCTCTTTGTTCCATATTGTTTAAGCTCAAGAGAAGGCAGGACTGTATCCGATAATCCTATGGGGATCTAGTTTTGTTTGTATTTAAGAGTGACCAATAGGGCTTTACCTAGTTCTAGACCTAGTTGCTAGGGAAAACTCTAAATAACTATACTAGTATATATACAGTTGATATATGACAAGTATTTAAAAGGGTATGAAAGAAGACTAACCGTGCGCAGCTTCCCACAATACAGTTATATATATCAAAGCGAGTAAATAAAAGTTGTTTAAAACTTACAGGCGAGCAAGCTTCCATGTTGTATTGTTAGTTGTTCAAAGAAATTAAAGAAAGTTTTGATAACAATATATATATTTGAATTTAAATCACAAGGAAAGTTGTTTTGAAAATATCTTTGGGGCTTACAGCTCACAGAGAGGCCCAAGGTTTTAACAGTGATTGCACTGTTGTTTTGAATATCGTCTCGGGACATATACAATGACTGAGGCCCAAAAAGATTTATTTACAAAAGGGTTGGGTCTTACAACTCAAGGAGAGGCCCAAAAGGTGTTTTAAAAGAAAAGAAATAAAGATGGGTCTTATAGCTCAAGGAGAAGCCCTGTTGATTTTGTTAAAAAGGCGACGATCGCGTCGAACTTTTGAAAATATACAGAGTGACTTATACAATGCGTGAGGCCCAAAATTGTTTATTACAAAGGGGTTGGGTCTTACACTCTATTAGAGGCCCATGAGTGTTTGAAAAAGATTGATGAGGGTGGAATTAATCAAAACCCTAATTTTGTTTAAAAATGGAATTAATTTTGTTTAAAAATTAATAAAAGTTATTGAAAACATGTGAAAAATGGGTGGTGATCTAGGATCAATGTTTCAAAAATCATGTTTTTATCCACAAAATGATTGAAAACCAATTAGGTTTGGAAAATCAAGAAGGAAAAAATATTTTGAATGTCAAAAAAATAAATAAAAATTAATTCTTTGCAAAAATATCAAGTATATGAAATAAATAATATTTTTGGGAAATTTTTGTAAAATAAAATATTTTAACATTTTTGTGAATTATTAAAAAAAGAATCAACTCAAAATCATTAAAATTCAGAGAGAAATTAATTTTTGAATCAATTAAATAAAATCACAAAGATTCAAAAATTCAAATATTTGAAAAAGGGCGCCAAGAACATCTTGTTCTTGCCTGCGTGCGCTGTTTTGCCCAGATTTGCGTTTTCTCATCAATCTCACTGAATACTTGATGAAATCCCACAATCCACATATCAATCTGCTCGTTTTCAACTCACGATTATGTCTATGGTCTTTAATTTCATTTATTTTAAGCATGGAATGAGAAATCAAAACAAAACCTTAAGAACCCTAAATTATGCATGAAGGCTGAGAAATTTGATACACGGTTCATACAAAGCAATTAATGGTGGGGAAACACTCCATACATGATTATGAACATATGGCAAAATTATTGTGCGAGGAAATATGCATGAATCATGAGATGGCCAAGTTTAGGCTTACTTGAAGGTCGTGGCAGCAAGAACAACTTGATTTTTAAGTTAGAGGTGTTACAGATGAGTTGTGATGATCTGAACAGCTTCCCTACACCATATGGAGTGTGTTTGAAAGCTTGGATTGATTTGAAATGGACTCGAACAGATTATGGCATCCCAGCTACAACTTTGTTGAAAAATTAAGCAAATGGATAATGATTTCATGAATTTGGTGTTCCAGTTGTTGGTTTAGTGGTTGATCAGCTCACATATGATGTTTATGAGGTGTGTGTGTGATTGGTTTGGTTGGAAACACATTCTAATTCAAAACCCGATAGTAGCTTGCATTAGAAGGCATTTTTGGAAGTGAGAGTGTGATTTTGAGAAAGGCAAGTGTTATAGGCCTTTGGTGTACTAAAACTGATCAGAAATAAGGTCTATTTATAGTCTGTCAAGTTTGTTTTGCAAGGAATAGGGAATGGCAAATGCAGCAGTCCTTTGGCCAATGTGGATCAAATGGAATCTCAAGTCTCCTCTAGCCATTAACTTGAGATTAGAGCACAGGCCTATGGTTCTTTAATTCAAGGATAAGGCTTGACTGAAGTGTTTATCTTTTCTCTGGTACATGCCACCTCTAAGCATTCATTGAATGTTCCAAAACAAAATTAGAGTCTTGGCCTCTTTTAGGCTTTTTAGGTTTGGCTTGCTACTTGTAGATTTTGGGACTTTGGAGGCTGATAGATCAGTTCTTGTCCCTTGTTTTTCCCCCTTTGAGGTGTGCAGATGGATAACCATGTTTGTTGTTGCACAATTTGATCAAATCGAGTCCTTATGCACAAATCTGTCTTGCAAAACAGTTTGCATCAAGGCATGTTGCAGCTGTCATAACTCCTAGCTCAAGTGGAGTTTCATGGAGTTCTTGGTCATTTTAGAAAGCTGACATATCCTATTTCAACATGATGTCCAACTTTGATTTTAAACCAACTTGAATTACAATGAAAAATTCCTCTACATTTGGGAAAAGATAAGGCAGATTCTGACTTAGTGAAAATTTTAAGTGTTGGAAAAATGTCACTTTTGGGTTTTCAGCCATTTTGATCACTCCATAACTAAAAATCCATGAGGAATTGGAATGAGGTGTTGTTGACACTTTTAAAGTATGTCATGAAAGCTATAGATCCAGCTTTGGACCATCCAAAATGGTTGCTTGGATCTCAAGTTATGGTCCTTGGAAGTTGGTACCCTAGCCACTTTGTTCCATAACTTAGAAAAATTCTAAGTTTTTTATGGTTACCCCTTTTACAAGTTAACTCACTTTTCTTGATTTTTCTTGATGAATGATGATTCCAATCACACATTAACATTGTTTTAGGGTTAAGAAACCTTGTTTGACCAAAAATCCCAAAAGTCAAACTTTGGATTTTTGCACAGTTGACTTTTTATCGGATGAAATTCAAACTGTGCGATCCTTCATGAAATTAAGTCCTTGACCTAAATCAAACTTAATGGATATGTTCCATAGGTGTTATAGGGTGTATTGAATCATGTCCCAAGGTTTGGGAGCATGTTTGGGTCAAGAGTCATAGGTATAGTTGACTTTTCCCTCGAAACCCTAGTTGTGGTCCTGATGAAATTGAAACTTGTGGATCAAGCTTCTTGGATCAATCCATTGTTGCAAATGGATCAATGTGGTACATTGGAGGCCCTCAAATCATGTATTGAGGTCTTGGCTCATGTTGTCCCAAAAGTTAACTTAGGTGTGAATTAGGTCAAGAAACCCTAATTCTTGATTTTTTGTGAATGCATCCCCTGAGGAAAAATTGACTTAATGGTTGGGTCCATGAGGTCCCTTGGAGTATCTTGGGTTATGCTTTGAAGCATTGGCTCATGCCCAGAGGAAAAATTCCACCTGGAGGTCTTGGTTAACCAAAACCCTAATTTGGTGACACTGGCGATCTTGAGGCTTGATCCACTTGGAATGCTGCAACCTTGTGCTTGATTCTTGATGTGGGAGTCCTCTTGATCCTTTATGTGTGTTGGAGAGTTTAGACAAGTTGAAGATCATGCCATTTCTTGATTGATCCTTTGTCTAAGTGCTCTGAGAGGGCCTAAAACCCTAATTCTTGCTTATAGTGAATGCTCAATCATCTTTGAGGAGATTGATGAGGCATGATGGTTCATCCATATTGTGGTAAAGATTTACACAATGATGGGAAATCTTAGTGGTCAAAATTTAGGGTATGACAGATGCTGATGCGATGTTATTCGCAAGTGCACGGATTGTGTCAGAGTAATATAAAAGATTTATCGTTCCCACAGAGACCAATGTCAAATCTATCGATTGCTTATTGTTACGGTGCTTATCTAAGGCTAATAGAAATCTGAGTACAAGTTTAAACTGAACGAAAATAGAAATTAATCAGATAAATAAATATGCTGGAATGTGATTCACATCAATCAAACAATACTCTTATCTTCTAAATAGTAACACTTACGGGGCAATGTTTCTTTCTTTGAAATAGAGTTAATTAAAAAGGATCTGTCGCGTTAGCGTGATCGGAAACAGACCTAACCTTTAATCTATACCAGCCGCTCACGCTGCACCGGTCGCTCCTTGCGTTAAAGTGTTGAAGGTCCTTTTTTATATAATTACCTCTAAGACTTAGTTAAAAAGTGTTTTCGATTGAAAATATTTTATACCAAAGGGTTTCCGGCATATGCTCGGCCAACCGGATCCTAAATCTATAAACGTGTCCGAAAATAGTTTTAAAACCTCTTTCTAATAATATAAAACTTTCCTAGTTAGCTAATAAAGTGCTTCCGCTGTATTTATCAACTAACAACTAACAAACTCTTTTCTAAAATGTCGGACGGCTTTCGATCTTACCCAATCTAGTCACAGTCATTACACAAACAAAAACACGGTCTTGTTTACGTAATGACCGATCAATTTAAGTTCAGAAGAGTTTAATTAAAATCAAAAACAGCCCCTAAAGTATTTCTAAAGAGAAGACATGTGGAGTATCGTCGAAATGACGATCCTCACATTCTAGCACAAGGAAATTAGCTAGACATAGTGATTAAAGACATAATTATAAATTGGTTTGTTAAAGGAAACATTTATAATATAAAAATTGTGCGAAGTGTGATAGTGTACTTTAAGAGTGTGAACACAAGTGTCACGCTTAAGTTCAGATCCAAAATACAACAGATCACACAGATAAATAAATTAACGAAGTAAAACAGAGACAGAAAATAAATTAATTTAAAGCAGTGCGAGAAAATAAATAATATAAAGGCAATGCGGAATAAAATAAAATGCGATTTATAAATAAACCTGCTCCAAAGCGGAGACTGAATCTGGTACAATGCTGGAAAGTAAATTGCGAGAAATGTAAATCTTCTAACTACAGTGCTCCAATCGAACCAACAACTATAGTGCAATAACCCCTCGATGTGACGGATTATTGCTTTACAAAGTGAATTCTCTGCCTAAGGTTGAAACTAAGATTGGATGATTTGAAAATGAACATGCAAGTCCTATTTATAGGAAATTCGCAGCTGTAACTGCCTCTAATCATAATGAAAAAGCGTTTCATAAACTAAATTCTTCAGATGTAACTGCCTTGAGCGTTTCAAACCGTTCCTTATTAATCACTCTCGGCGCCCGCCGACCCCTGCTCCGCGCCCGCCGAGTGTTGTTTTGGAGGTGAAACGCCTTTTGTGACCGTTGGCGTGGGGGTGAAGTCATTAGGCCTATGGCGTCCTCCTTGGCGTTCGCTGAGTGAAACGGCTAGTGTATGTTTTCACCAGAAATTCCCGTTTTTGCTCCGTTTTGCTTTGTTTTCTCACTGTGGGCTCAAATAAGGCAATAAACCTGAAAGTAAAACAAAATACCATAATAGCAAAGGAAAATAACAAATAAACGACTAAAATTATGTAAAATCAGAGCCAAATATACAGTGTATTTCAGTGTTATCAAATTCTCCCACACTTAAACCTTTGCTTGTCCTCAAGCAAACTCTGATAAGTAAACAAAGGAAAACAGCAAACACGCACTAAACTGATATGGGCTAAGAACTTGAGTTTGATCAATAATGCATCAGTAGGTACTAACTCATGAACCAAGGGTATCGTAATGACACTTTCCGCGATTTGCGGGCATAAGTTTCTCTCCTACACAAACTAATCCACACCGTGATATTATACTTAGGCCTATCTTACTCATCCCTTTCTTACCCCTTTTCATTCAAGCGCAATCACATTAAGCCCGTTATCTCTCACTCGCATGGTGAACATAACCTGTGGTAATTCAGATCCTTTTTTCCAATTCTTGTATTTTTTTTCTTAAGATACTTGAACATCTTCTTGAAATTATTAATATTATTATTTTTAATTTTTTTATTTATTATTATTTTTTTCTTTTCTTTGGCAGGATTTTACCTATTTGCATCGGTTTGTCACTTAGCGCTGATTAAGATGGTGCTGACTGCTAAAATAAACTACTTAAGGGTTAGAGATGGAGGGTGAGATTTTAAGGCCACTGTATAATAAGAATCTAGATAAGCTCCTATAATTGAGAAACTTACGGTGTAAAAACGATATCGATTTTTCAAATAGTTTTCCCAAGCCTTTGCAATTGATCTTACTTGTCCTAATAGCCCAAATAATCGAAAAAAATAATGCTGTTTCTTTGTTAAAATTTTTTTGTTAAGGCTCAAGAATTGGAAGAATTGATAAACTACACAAAATGACTCGTAAATCACATAAACTAAACTACACTAGAAAACAGTAAATAAATAAATACTAAAAACAGTAAATATCTCCTCCCACACTTAAACCGAACATTGTCCTCAATGTTTCGATAAAAGTGAGAAAGGGATAGGTGAAACCTGGTACTCAATCGTGTCGGCCACTAGGGCCTTCTCCACCATGCCCTGGGCGTCTGGAACGACAGCTCCTACTGCGGTGTCGGATAGTAGGTGACAGCTCCATCTGCTCAATCCTCTCGATTAGAGAGGCATTTTGATCTCTAAGTGCTTGGAAACTCTCAAGAGTGGATTGTTGTGACTCCCGCATAAAGTCCATCATTTCCTGCTGCTGTTGGTACATGGCATAAAATAAGCCATCACGTTCTTCTTCTCTGGCTTGTTGTGCTTGCCACATTTCTTGAGTTATGTAAAATCCGGAAGAGGTACCTGCAGGATGGTTAGTAACTGGTGGGGTGTGTGCAGGTGATACAGGAATGGGGGACTGCTCTATATGCTCATATTCATCATCTGTCTCATTTCCCTCGTCCTCAGGGACGTTTGGAAGTAATGGGCCTAAAACAGGAGCAGCCTTTAAATCATAGAGCTAGTTTTCTCTTTTGCGCACATCTGTGCGTGCTGAACAAGGTAGTGCGACACTCGGGATGGCAGCATTGCGAACCATGAGGATATATCCTCCTTCCGGCCTCGTTTTGCATAAACGCATGTCTCGCAAAAATTTTAAATCAATAGTACGAGACGGAAGTGGTTCTAATGTGGCCAACTCGGCGTCCAGGTGCAGGGCTCGTGCAATGAAGGTAATCAACCCTCCAAAAGACACGGTGTTGCCCTTTTTCTCAACTGCCCTCATATGCGACAACATAAATGGTACAGGATTTAATCTTCTCTTGAGTAAAGCAGCCTGTAAAAATATGAATTCTTTGGAATTCATTTTGTTAGAGTTCTCTCGGGAAAAAATAGTATCAGCTACTAAAAGGCGAAATACCCGTATGGCCGGGTTGTGAATGTCAGAAGCCAAATTTCCATCAAAGGAGGAAGAGATTTGGCCTGATATGTCTCTCCACATTTGAAAAGCCTCAATTGACCAACTCGTGTATATAGGCGCCTCACAGGCCGCACCATTCCCAAAATCGAATCCTAATAACTCAGCAAGTGCATCAGTGGTATAAATGTATTCAACATTAAACATCCTAAATCTCATTGTGCCTACTGTGCTGGCAGTGTTCTCTCTGCCAGTATACTCTAAAGAACTCAAAAATTCGCGGGTTAGCCTCTCGTAGGTAGGCTCCTTGCGAATAAAAATATTCTCTAATTTCAAATTTTGTAATAAATAAAATACGCTAAATCTAATACCTAGGCTATAGAGACAAGTATCATTAACGTACCTGGTCGCAAGAATGTTGCGTGTCCGAAGCCGGTCCCATTTTTCCCATTGCTTGACTCCATCCTCTCCATCCCGAAAGATGATATTATCTTGGTTCCCCGCTGCCATTATTGAGGAAAAATGAAGGTTTAGTGGTGGAGAGTGGGTATTTTAGTTTTTGTAGATTTCGGTGAAATCTATGGACTTTATAGATATGATGGGTAATGGAACATGTAATGGTGATAGGGAAGTTATGAAATAATGGATTTTAAGGGTTTAATGGGGATTTATGGTGGTTAAATTCGAGTTTATGGAGGTAGGAGATGAAGAGAGTTGGGGAAAAAAATGGGTTTTCTAATTCTGGTTCGTTTTAGAACCCAGATCGCTTCCGCGTCCGCCGAGGGGGGGTCCGCGTCCGCGGACTGTAAAATTGGGCTGGCACGGATTGGGCCTTGGCTGGTTCAATTTTCTTTCCTGGGGGTGTCTATAGTACACTGGAACATGAAAGAAACAAAGAGAATATTTTATTTATTTATATTTATATATTTGTAAATGTTTTATTTAAATAACAGTTACTTTTATTACTATTATTATTATTTTATTATTTTATTTTTATTTTTATAATAAAATGAATAAACGAAAATTAAATATAGACAATATATTATACTGGAGTAGATATTTATTATAATTCAAAATGAAATAACACTCTCAAAAGAAACATAAGGTTGCCATAATTCTAATAACCACGAAACATGAAATCCACTAATAGTCTGATAAAAATCACAATAACAATAAAGATAGTAGTGCGGTAAAATAAACGATCTAAACAAGCATGAGGTAAATCTCCTCCACACAAAGTATGAGCTATGTTCCAGAGCTCCTGAATGTCTCCTAAGAAGACTGATGACGGACACCCTGAGTCATGTGAGGACAAGGTGTTCGTGCCTCTGCAAGCTGGCGCTTGAGGTCGTAAATCTCCTGTTCCAAAAGATCATATGATGAAGCGTTCGTAGCATCTGAGATCTCTATCTGCAAGGTGAGCTCTGCGCATTCCTCGCGAAGAGAAATGATCTCCTTGCGCATAGCGTCAAACTCTGAATATAAGTTCCTGCGTTGCAGATTAACGTTAGAGGAATAAACAGTAGTCCTTTCAGGGTAAGGTGAAGGGTGGTATTCTGGTACAGGGTGGTTTCTTGGTTTGACTGGTGTCTTGTCCTGGCCTTCCAAAGCGTATGACCAGTTAGCTCTATCATGGACACTAGTTCGGGTATGGTTTGGTAGTCCAAAGTGGTGAATGACTTCATTGTCTATTAGGAGCTTAAAGTTATCCGCACTAAAGAATGCTCTCCTAATAAGACCACGGTCAAGGCAGTGAGGAATGTCAATCAGGGTATAGCCACAATGAGATGTAAGGTGAGTCAGCTTGTTGGCTAGACCTAAAGCATGAGCTATGTGTGTGATCGTACCGCCCACATGGATGGGTACTTTGGAAGATGCAGCTATCAAATACAGGTTATATATCAGAAAATTTCCACTGGCTAATGGTCGTGATTCAGCAGTACAAAAGAGCATCAGAATCTCTTCTGCAGTAACTTGGTTCTCAGTATCACTCCTACCAAAAAAAGTCTTGGCTAGGATCATTTGGAAGTAACGGAAGGCTGGGTTATGGATTTTGCTTGCCCATTGGGTGGAAGGATCAGGTCCTCCTCCACCGGTGATTTTGCTCCAGAATGAGTCAAGTTCATCTTGCATAACATTGGTTTCATGCATAAAGTGGATTGCATCCAGGCCACACTGAAAACCAAGTATTCTAGCAAAATCTCTGTGGTTCAGGGCATACTCATTTCCAAATAGTCTAAACTTTATGCTTCCACTGTTATAACCTCTTCCACTATAAGGTTCATAGATGAGTGAGCTGAGGAACTCTAAGGTCATATGCTTATAAGTTACATTCATCGCTTCAGAATACTCATCCCATTCGAGCTGGTGACAAAGGTATCTCACACTGGCCTCAATACCTAAGGCTGATAGACAGTTAGGGTCAGGGTACCTAGTGGGTAGGATTGGTCGCTCAGAAAGGACTACGTATTTCTTCCTCTGTTCGTCATCTCTGAACACAATGTGCATGTCATCATAGCTTTGCATCCTGCAAAGAAAGTTAGTGTGGAATGTCTGAGATGATGTGACCTGTAACCTGTAAACATAGCAATTGCATAAGTTAATCATGTAAAAATACTATTATAATAAAAAAAAATTAAATTCTATTAAAAATAACGAAAATAAAATCGTGGGTTGCCTCCCACGCAGCGCTTGTTTAACTTCGTTAGCTCGACGACTGAAAAACTTACGTTGTGGATGTTGCTATAGGTGGTTCTATCAGAGTGTGACCTGAGTAGTAAGTAGGAATGTCCCCTCCATAGTAGGGTTTCAATCTTTGTCCATTCACTAGAAAGGGACTACATGAATAATTTGCAATTTCAAATGCTCTTGATTTCAGGACTTTTGTGACCTCATAGGGTCCAGTCCATCTTGAGCGTAATTTACCTGGAAATAATCGTAATCTAGAATTGAAAAGAAGTACAGGATCGCCTACGTTGAATTCTTTTCGGATAATCTTTTTGTCATGCCATGCTTTGGTTCTTTCTTTATATATTATGGCATTTTCATAAGCATCCCGGCGTAATTCTTCTAATTTATGATTATCTAGAATTCGTTTATCTCCGGCTGTTAAGTAATCCATATTAAGGGTTTTTATGGCCCAGTAGGCCTTATGTTCAAGTTCAAAGGGTAAATGGCAAGATTTTCCGTAGACTAGTTGATAAGGGGTTGTTCCTATAGGGGTTTTGAAAGCGGTCCTATAAGCCCACAAGGCTTCCTGTAGTTTTAAGGACCAGTCTTTTCTAGAGATTGATACGGTTTTTTCTAATATTTGTTTTATTTCCCTATTGGAGACTTCAACTTGTCCACTTGTCTGTGGATGGTACGGTGTGGCTACTCGGTGTTTCACTCCGTATTTCTTTAATAGTTTCTCAAATATCCTAGATATGAAGTGCGACCCTCCATCGCTTATAACCAATCGGGGTACTCCAAACCTAGGGAAAATATAGTTTTTAAATAGTTTAATGACTACACGAGTGTCGTTGGTGGGTGCAGCTATGGCTTCAATCCATTTGGATACATAATCAACGGCTACCAAGATATACTTGTTTCCCATTGAAGATGGAAATGGTCCCATAAAATCTATGCCCCAAACATCGAAGAGTTCTACTTCCTGAATATTTTTCAAAGGCATTTCGTCTCTCCTTGAGACGTTCCCAGTGTGTTGGTATCTGTCACATTTTACAATGTAGGCATGAACATCGCGCCATAATGTTGGCCAGAAAAGACCTGCTTGAAGAATTTTAGCGCATGTTTTGGATGAGCCTAAATGTCCACCATATGGTGAAGAGTGACAATGCTTAATTATATTCTCAACTTCTTCTTCAGGGACACAGCGACGGAAAATGCGTCTGCGCCTCTCTTGAATAGAAGGGGTTCATCCCAATAGAAGTGTTTTACGTCATGAAAGAACTTCTTCTTCTGTTGGTAATTTAAATCAGGGGGTATGATATCGGCTGCTAGGTAATTAACAAAATCTGCATACCAAGGTACTGTTGTAACTGCGAGTGCTTTTTCAATGTCTTCTTCGGAATAAGGGTTAGGGTCATCATCCTGGATGGTTCTAACTACCCCTACTAATCTGTCGTATGCGAAATCATCATTGATAGGTACAAGATCTGGTTTTAGATATTCAAGCCTTTAGAGGTGGTCAGCGACCATATTCTCAGTGCCTTTCTTATCACGGATTTCCAAATCGAATTCTTGGAGTAAAAGGATCCAGCGTAGTAATCTAGGCTTAGCGTCCTTTTTGCTTAATAGATATCTTATCGCTGCGTGATCAGTGTAGACTATGATTTTTGCTCCTACTAAATAGGATCGGAATTTGTCGATTGCAAAGACTACAGCCAGGAGTTCCTTCTCGGTTGTGGCATAATTCAGCTGAGCCGCATCCAAGGTTCTACTGGCGTAGTAAATTACATGGAGTTTCTTATCTTTCCTTTGCCCTAAAATAGCACCTATAGCGTAATCGCTAGCATCACACATAATTTCAAAAGGTTGATTCCAATCAGGGGGTTGAATTATAGGTGCAGAAATCAGTGCATGTTTCAGGTATTTAAAGGCTTCAAGACATTTATCATCGAATTTGAATTCGGCATCTTTCATAAGTAGATTGGTTAATGGTTTAGTTATCTTGGAGAAATCTTTAATGAAGCGTCGGTAGAAACCGACGTGTCCAAAAAAACTTCGGATTTCTCTAATGGTTTTGGGTGATTGAAGGTTTTCTATAACTTCTATTTTAGCTTTATCAACCTCAATGCCTCTCTCAGACACTATGTGTCCTAGTACTATGCCTTCAGTTACCATAAAGTGGCATTTTTCCCAATTTAGAACAAGGTTGACTTCTACGCATCTTTCCAGGATTTTCTCAAGGTTTGTTAAACAGATTTTAAAACTGGATCCACATACCGAGAAATCGTCCATAAATACCTCCATGATCTCATCAAGGAAGTCTGTGAAGATTGACATCATACAGCGCTGGAAAGTGGCTGGGGCATTGCATAGCCCAAATGGCATTCGTCTGTAAGCAAATGTTCCATAGGGACATGTAAAGGTTGTTTTCTCCTGATCGTCAGGGTGAATGGGTATTTGAAAAAATCCTGAGTATCCATCTAAATAACAAAAGTAAGAATGTCTAGCTAAACGTTCTAGCATTTGGTCGATGAATGGGAGTGGGAAGTGATCTTTCCTAGTCACCTTATTAAGTTTTCTGTAATCGATACACATCCGCCAACCATTTTCTATACGTTTGGCTATTTGTTCTCCTTTTTCGTTTGTACAACGGTGACACCTCCTTTCTTAGGTACCACATGTACTGGGCTTACCCATTTACTATCAGATATTTGGTATATTATTCCAGCCTCTAATAACTTTAACACTTCCTTTTTTACTACTTCACTCATTATAGGATTTATCCTTCGTTGATGTTCCCTGGAGGGTTTAGTATCTTCTTCTAGCATAATTCGGTGCATACACACAGAAGGACTTATTCCTTTGAGATCGGAAATTTTATAACCTAGAGCTGAGGGATATCTTCGTAAAACATCTAAGAGTTGATTGGTTTCAGGACCATCTAACGTGGCACTGACTATGACTGGGCGATTTAATTCTTCATCTAAGAACTCATATCTTAAATTCTTAGGTAGCTCCTTAAGCTCTAGTGATGGTTTTTTCTGACATGGCATAGGATCTGGGGTAAGTGTCAAGCATTCATAAAGACTGTTATCTATATAAGGTTTAGGTAAATGTTTGCATTCATCGTCCTCCATTATGGGGATGGAAGGTAGTTTTGAGATTTCTACTGGATCTTCTTCATCTAATTCTCTTATGCATTCATCAATTATATCAATGACATAACACGAGTCATCTATGGCTGGTGCATTTAAGAATTGGGATAGGATAAATTCTACTTTTTCATTACCCACTTCGAATGTCATTCTTCCTTTCTTAACATCAATTATAGCTCCTGCCGTTGATAACAAGGGTCTACCTAAAAGAATCGGGATCTCATCATCTTCTTTAATGTCCATTACTACGAAATCTGTTGGAATATAAAGTTGACCAAGTCTAACTGGGACGTCTTCCAGAATGCCAATTGGATATTTAACTGATCTGTCAGCTAATTGGAGAGACATCCTAGTTGGTTGTAATTCTCCTAGGTTTAACCTTTTACAAACAGCTAAAGGCATTAAGCTTACACTTGCTCCTAAGTCCAGAAGTGCTTTATCTATAACTTGGTTTCCTAAAACACAAGGGATAGAAAAACTTCCTGGGTCTTTCTCTTTCTTAGCAAGTTTATTCTCAGCGATTAAATTGCATTCTATAGGTTTAGGATCTTCTAATCTTCGTTTATTGGTTAAAATGTCTTTAAGGAATTTGGAATAAGATGGTATTTGGGTAATAGCTTCGGTGAATGGAATCTCTACATGGAGTTTCTCAATCACTTTTATGAATTTCTTATATTGGTTGTCCAATTTGGTTTGTTTAAGTCTTTGTGGGTATGGGATCGGAGGTTTGTAAGGAGGAGGCGGTACATAAACTTTTTCATTTTCTTCTTTTTCCTTCTCCTTAACTTCCGTATCTTTAGATTTCTCAGGTTCCACTGATTTCTCAACTTCTTTCTCAGGTGTGATCACAACTTTTCTAGGAGGTTCGGGATTATTCAACCTGGGGTTTATTGGCCCATTGTAAGTGGTTCTGCTCCTTAGGGCTATAGCATTAGCATGCCCTTTAGGGTTAGGTTGAGGTTGTCCAGGAAATTGTCCTCCTGGTGTAGTATGAGTAGATTGTTGTTGTGCTACTTGAGAGATTTGGGTTTCCAGCATTTTGTTATGGGTGATTACAGAATCGAGTTTAGTACCCAATTGAGTAATTAGTCCATTAATGTGAACGTTTTGGTTCATGAACTCCTTGTTCTGCTGTAATTGAGCTGAGATGAATTCGTCCATCTTTTTCTCAAGATTTGACTTCTGAGGAGCATAAGTTGTAGGTTGGTTGGGTCTTTGAGGTTGGAAACCGGGTGGTCTTTGAGGTGTTGAATTTTGAGTAGGGTTATTATTCTTATATGAAAAGTTTAGGTGATTCCTCCATCCAGGGTTATATGTGTTTGAATACGGGTTTCCTTGGGCGTAATTAACCTGATCTGTGGGACTTTCAGCTAACAGGTTGCATTCAGCCATGGTATGCCCAAAGGTTCCACAGATTTCACATCCGGGTTGTACTGCTGCTACAGTTGTTGTGGGGTTTATAGTTAGGTTTTCTACTTTTTGGGCTATAGCGTCCATTTTTGCATTCATATGGTCAAAACAACTTACCTCATACACACCTTCTTTGGTCTCTTTCTTCTCTACTTGTGCTCGTTCGGTCCCCCATTGGTAATGGTTTTGTGCCATATCCTCAATGAGAGCGCTAGCTTTGGTGTAGGGTTTGTTCATTAGAGCGCCACCAGCGGCAGCGTCTATGGTCATCTTGGTGTTGTACATGAGTCCATTATAAAAGGTATGGATTATGAGCCATTGTTCTAAGCCATGATGTGGACATACTCTTAATAGTTCCTTATATCTTTCCCAAGCGTCGAAAAGTGATTCTCCCTCGCTTTGGGTAAATCGGGTTCTTTGGTTTCGTAAGACAGCAGTTTTACTCGGTGGAAAGTATCTAGCAAGGAATACTTTCTTGAGGTCATTCCAAGTGGTTATAGAGTTGGCTGGAAGGGAATCTAACCATGATCGGGCTCTATCTCTGAGAGAAAATGGGAATAGTCTTAGACGTATTGCCTCAGGAGGAGCTCCGTTCGCTTTTAAGGTATCTGCTAGTTGAATAAAAACTTTAAGATGTTGGTTCGGGTTTTCCGTAGGAAGACCTGCGAACTGGTTCTGTTGAACTATTTGTAATAGAGATGGTTTTAATTCAAAGTTATTGGCTGGTATAGTTGGATTAACTATACTAGAATGGGGTTCTTCGTTAGAGGGTAGGGCGAAATCCTTAAGAGGTTTAGCGTTTTCTTCTTCTGCCATTGATCTTTTAAGTTTTCGAAATAGAAGACGAGCTCGGGCGTAACGTTCAGGCTCTTCTAATGGATCAACTAAGTTTCCAGTACTGCGAGTTCTTCGCATTTACCGGCTAAGGGATGCCTTAGTCTAGACGGTGTAACAACAGGGTACGAAATTTTGACGTAATTGGTCCCCGGTAACGGCGCCAAAAACTTGATGCGATGTTATCCGCAAGTGCACGGATTGCGTCAGAGTAATATAAAAGATTTATCGTTCCCACAGAGACCAATGTCAAATCTATCGATTGCTTATTGTTACGGTGCTTATCTAAGGCTAATAGAAATCTGAGTACAAGTTTAAACTGAACGAAAATAGAAATTAATCAGATAAATAAATATGCTGGAATGTGATTCACATCAATCAAACAATACTCCTATCTTCTAAATAGTAACACTTACGGGGCAATGTTTCTTTCTTTGAAATAGAGTTAATTAAAAAGGATCCGCCGCATTAGCGTGATCGGAAACAGACCTAACCTTTAATCTATACCAGCCGCTCACGCTGCACCGGTCGCTCCTTGCGTTAAAGTGTTGAAGGTCCTTTTTTATATAATTACCTCTAAGACTTAGTTAAAAATTGTTTTCGATTGAAAATATTTTATACCAAAGGGTTTCCGGCATATGCTCGGCCAACCGGATCCTAAATCTATAAACGCGTCCGAAAATAGTTTTAAAACCTCTTTCTAATAATATAAAACTTTCCTAGTTAGCTAATAAAGTGCTTCCGCTGTATTTATCAACTAACAACTAACAAACTCTTTTCTAAAATGCCGGACGGCTTTCGATCTTACCCGATCTAGTCACAGTCATTACACAAACAAAAACACGGTCTTGTTTACGTAATGACCGATCAATTTAAGTTCAGAAGAGTTTAATTAAAATAAAAAACAGCCCCTAAAGTATTTCTAAAGAGAAGACATGTGGAGTATCGTCGAAATGACGATCCTCACATTCTAGCACAAGGAAATTAGCTAGACATAGTGATTAAAGACATAATTATAAATTGGTTTGTTAAAGGAAACATTTATAATATAAAAATTGTGCGAAGTGTGATAGTGTACTTTAAGAGTGTGAACACAAGTGTCACGCTTAAGTTCAGATCCAAAATACAACAGATCACACAGATAAATAAATTAACGAAGTAAAACAGAGACAGAAAATAAATTAATTTAAAGCAGTGCGAGAAAATAAATAATATAAAGGCAATGCCGAATAAAATAAAATGCGATTTATAAATAAACCTGCTCCAAAGCGGAGACTGAATCTGGTACAAGGCTGGAAAGTAAATTGCGAGAAATGTAAATCTTCTAACTACAGTGCTCCAATCGAACCAATAACTATAGTGCAATAACCCCTCGATGTGACGGATTATTGCTTTACAAAGTGAATTCTCTGCCTAAGGTTGAAACTAAGATTGGATGATTTGAAAATGAACATGCAAGTCCTATTTATAGGAAATTCGCAGCTGTAACTGCCTCTAATCATAATGAAAAAGCATTTCATAAACTAAATTTTTCAGATGTAACTGCCTTGAGCGTTTCAAACCGTTCCCTATTAATCACTCTCGGCGCCCGCCGACCCCTGCTCCGCGCCCGTCGAGTGTTGTTTTGGAGGTGAAACGCCTTTTGTGACCGTTGGCGTGGGGGTGAAGTCATTAGGCCTATGGCGTCCTCCTTGGCGTTCGCTGAGTGAAACGGCTAGTGTATGTTTTCACCAGAAATTCCCGTTTTTGCTCCATTTTGCTTTGTTTTCTCACTGTGGGCTCAAATAAGGCAATAAACCTGAAAGTAAAACAAAATACCATAATAGCAAAGGAAAATAACAAATAAACGACTAAAATTATGTAAAATCAGAGCCAAATATACAGTGTATTTCAGTGTTATCAGATGCCCCTATTTAATCTTCTTGGACCCGAAGGTGTGAATGGCGAAGGTATTTGGGCATTCGGGGTGCAAAAGGATTAAATATCGTAATACCCAAAATTTTGATGGTGGTTATGAACGGCAATTTGCTCATCCATCTTCTTTCGCTAAGCAATGATGCTTAGAAAAGGTAAACTTCCCCTCAATCCTGGTCTTCAGCCAAGGAACTGGTCTCAGTTTTCTTTTGAAATAAACTTCCCCTCGATCCTGGTTTCCTACCAAGGAACTGGTCTCAGTTTCTAATATAAACTTCCCCTCGATCCTGGTCTTCAGCCAAGGAACTGGTCTCAGTTTCTAATACAAACTTCCCCTCGATCCTGGTTTCCTACCATGGAACTAGTATCAGTTTCTGATATAAACTTCCCCTCGATCCTGATTTCCTACCAAGGAACTGGTCTCAGTTTCTTTTGTCAATAAACTTTCTTGACAAGGGACTCTATTCGTAGCGGTCTTGCTCAAACTTCTCACCAAATTTTCTTGGGAAGATGCCATTTGATGGAAAAAGTTTTGATGTCAGACTTGCTGGGGAACCCATTCGTCTGAGTTGTAGAGGTGCACAAACTTCTCCGTTGGAGATGCCATTTGTCGACTCTACTGGGGAAAATGAGTCTCTTGAGAGACTGCTTTCTGCTTGGGGATATTACATCATACTTTTCCTCGAGATCTTCTCGAAGAAATGCCATGTGATGTAATCCATTTTTTGAGGTGCTGATGACCTTTTGGTCAGCGAATTTTCCAAAGAAAAACTGTCGTATTGCTGAATCTTTGATTAAGAGGCTTTCTTTGGGGATTTTACTTAATCCGGGAAAGTGAAGATATCATCTTCAATGGCAAAGAGTGACGTTCGTCGAAAGTTTTCTTGCTTTTCAGAGGTTCAAGTTATCAAAGTGGTCGAGGATCGTCCCCATTCCAGAAATATACCGGGGAAGAGATTGTTTAGATGCAACATTTGCTGACGAGGAAAGAACTGATAACTAGATTGATAAGAGGACTTTTAACACTTAGGAACAAGACCGACCAGAGTGATAGTGATGCAATATGAATATGAGTATGAATTAATAATGCATGATGTATGTATGTATATGCTGACAAAACTGGCGCAACATACAGACTAGTGGATGAACACGACTGGATACTCGGCCACTGCAGGGGACAAAGAAGTATCTTCCGTTCAAGATTGCAATTCTGCCTTACTTAGGAGAGATAGTCCTTGTGGGGGAAAACCGTTGGTCGGGCTTAGGAGATAAGAAATCTGTCAGGGGTGTCAGATGGAATATTCGCATTTGACACAGTTGATCCTTCATTCAGGTGTACTGGCTTAGAAGGAGTACTTTGATTCTGCACTTTGAAGCTCGATTACTTCCGGAGAAGCGATCTATGTTCTTTCGATGTTCAACATTCAAAAGAATTGCCATCTTTATCTTAAAAGATGGAAAAATTTGACAAGTAAATTCATTTTTGTTTTATTTCAAGAATCGTTAATCGTATTAAAATGTCGTTCTGTAAAGCTAAAACAAATAAGAATTGCAAATAAAAGCACTAGGGCTCAAATTTTATTGAGAGGATGCAAATCAGCCAAGCGCGTGATTCCATAGAGTATTTACAAAGTTTGAAAATGGTAATTTTAAGGGAAAAGGGCTACATTGAAACATAACGACCACTATCCTTCTACCAACTTTGAATTCTGGGCATCCTGAGCTTCCGTCGAAGATGACCTTGACTGGAGTTTTTCCTGACTGATGGCATTACTGCTGCTGGGGGATTTGCCCCTTTATTGGACGTAGTTACTTGCCATTAATCCCTAATTTTTGTCTGGATTGTACTTTGAGATTTCCAATCCACCGGGATGATTTTTTTATTGTCTCTAATTTTCGCCTGGACCACCCTTTCGGGTTTTCAATCCACCGAGACGTTTAATTTTATTTTAGGTGAAGTATTTCTTGACTACATCAACATTTTTGGGGTAGGCAAATTCTTCTCCATCCATAGTTGCAAGCCTCAAGGCACCGCCTGAGAAAGCTTTCTTGACCACATATGGGCCGTCATAATTCAGAGTGAATTTGCCCCGAGAATCAGTGAGGAATGATTGTATCTTCTTGAGCACGAGGTCTCCTTTCTTGAAGACGTGAGGTCAGACCTTTTTGTCAAATGCCTTCTTCATCCTTTGCTGATACAACTGACCGTGGCACAGAGCCGTTATTCGCTTCTCTTCAATTAGGTTAAGTTCGTCGTGCCGACTTTCGCACCATTCAGCTTCTGTTAGCTCAGCTTCCATCAATACCCAGATTGATGGGATCTCTACTTCTATGGGAAGTACTGCCTCCATGCCATATACTAGAGAGAAGGGGGTTGCCCCTCTTGAAGTGCGGACAGATGTGCGATAACCGTGAAGAGCAAAGAGTAGCATCTCATGTCAATCTCTGTAGGTTACAACCATCTTTTGAATAATCTTCTTGATGTTCTTGTTAGTCGCTTCTACCGCGTTCATCTTGGGTCGGTAGGGAGATGAGTTATGGTGTTCGATCTTGAACTCAGCGCACAACTCTTCCATCATTTTATTGTTCAAGTTGGATCCATTATCCGTAATGATCTGTCTTGGAACACCATAATGGCAAATGATATTGTTTTTGATAAATCAGACCACTACTTGTCAGGTTAAATTGGCGTATGACACTGCTTCGACCCACTTGGTGAAATAATCAATGGCTACCAGAATGAACCGGTGTCCATTCGAAGCTTTGGGTTCAATCATACCAATCATGTCAATTCCCCATATGGAAAAAGGCTATGGGGAAGAAAGAACTTTGAGATGTGTTGGCGGTACATGAATTTTGTCTGAGTATATCTGACACTTGTGACACTTCCTCATGTACTTGTAGCAATCGGATTCCATTGTCAACCAATAGTACCCTGCTCTCAGAATTTTTCTCGCCATTGCGTGTTCGTTGGCATGAGTGCCAAAGGATCCTTCATGAATTTCTTTTATCAGCATGTTTGCTTCTGGTCTGTCTACGCAGCGGAGCAAGACCATGTCGAAGTTTCTCTTATAGAGTGTATCATCGCATAGGAAGAAGCTGTCTGCCAATCTTCTGAGGGTCTTTCTGTCTTTTCTTAATGCCCCAGGTGGGTACTCTTGTTTCTGAAGGAAGCATTTGATATCATGATACCAAGGTTTGTCGTCTATGACTGCTTCGATCGTGAGATGTAAGCGGGCCGTTCAAGGCGCATTACGTCAATCTTAGGTATGTCATTCCATTGACCTACACTAATAATGGAAGAGAGAGTGGCTAATGCATCAACCATGTGATTCTCTTCACGAGGGATGTGATGAAACTCGATTCTGTTGAAGAAGGGTAACAACCTTCTCGCGTAATCTTTGTGAGGAATCAAACCTGAAATTCTGGCCTATGCAGACAGCGGATGTCCTAACACATGTCAAGACATTGTGCTGCATAATCTTTTAAACTCAGAGGCGCAACAGCAGACTGATACCTTGAATATCAGAACTGCACACTCTCAGATGTCACGACTTCTGATCCAACATATTTATCATGAACCCTAAAAGAAAACATAAATCTGTAGAATGATAAATAACACAGTAATTGTTAACCCAGTTCGGTGCAACTCACCTACATCTGGGGGATACCAATCCAGGAAGAAGACTTCACTATTGTGTAGACTGTTACAAAGTTAAACTCCCACGTTTACAACTTTATCCCTAACATCTACCCCATAAACATCTTTATCAAGGTTAAACTCAAATGTTTAGAACCCTGATACGAGATACATCACTCACTTCCCTCAATCACCAACTGTGATTTCTTCATCGTCCCTATCAATACAAAATTCTGTCAAGCATACTTGACAAACAAGCTAACTCGGATTTGCTTAAAAGCTTCATCCAAGAACAATACACAATATAATACCTAAAGGCTTATGGATCTGTGTGTTACCTATATCTACCACAGTGTATCAACTGATACACAGGGAGACTTACAACCTAGAAAGCCAACGACTCTCAAAACCCTAAACCCTTGTTCCTTACGCAAGAGAACTAGGTTACAAAAGGCATACATAACCCTAGGTCTAAGTCTTCTATTTATAGTGTCTTCTGCTTCCTTGGGCTTCAGTCCTTGATCCATGCAGCAAATTCTCCTTGAGTGTTGCAGCAGATTAAAGCTAACTTGAGCCATTCAGTCCAGGATGTCAAGATGCATGTTAAGACATCTTGTTCGACATCACGTCTTCAGCAGAAATATTTAGCTTGATCTCATTGTTGCCATAACAATTATGTTTTCCAAAAATTTGTTCAAAAACCTAGAGCTTTCAATCTCCCCCTTTTTGGCAAATTTTGGCTAAAATATTTATGCAAGGTAAGCTCCAGATCGATGGTACATGCAGTGACCTATACATTACCCGTGATGAAGTACATGAGAAAGAAGATGCAAGACGCTCCCCCTCAACCCATGAACCAATACTTGTCACGAAAGGATAAATCTTCCTCTTAAGAGGAGTAAGAAAACCATTAGGAAAAAGCAATAGCAATACCCTTAATAGCAAAGTACTTCCTTGGGTAACTCAGAACATAGGACATGACTGTGTTCATAACTCAGATCACAAGACACAAGAGTCTATTTGAGAGCTGAGATCTAGAATGTTGAAACATCCTGTTGAGAATTTTGACAAGCTGCTTTATCAGATGTGAGATCCTTATGAGAAGATCATAACATTTCTCCCCCTTTTTAGACACAATTTGACAAGTATTACCAAGGTATATCCAGATCCAAAGAGTGCTCACCCAGAACCTTATGTAAGCCATAAAGACACCAGCTAGAGAGATACAGTAATGAGTAAGATGAATTTTGAGATCCCTTTATTTGAAGTGTATCAACCACTACCTAGTTTTTTTGTCTTTATTCATTTCTAGACAGATTCTTTTTGAAGTACAAGTTCCAACAGATGTGAGTGTATATTCAAGGACAAGACTTTACATGTCCTTCTAACAAGTATACACCCAAGCGCTTCCCAAGACGGATTCAATACTTCTGTCATTAGACTGTCAGAGATTCTCCAGACACTCTTTACTGCAATGACATCCTAGACCAAGTCTCACCCAACAATGTTAAAGAAAATATATGTATTGAATACAATCTTCACAGTATAGTGAACACAATTTACAGAGAAAAATAAATCCTCCCAGACTCATCAATGATTCTTAGGCATCTAATAAGAACCATTCAGCATGCACTGCCAAGTCTCCCACAACTTGCAACAATAGAAAATGTCAAGACATCCTCCTTTACATCTTAGTTTTCTTGACGCACAAATGCAAACTGGAATTTCCACAATAATGTCAAGCCATCTTGACATCTCAGTTTGCTTGACGCACAAATGCAAACTGGCACTTCAACAATAATGTCAAACCATCTTGACACCTCAGTTTTCTTGACGCACAAATGCAAACTGGAACTTCAACAATAATGCCAAGCCATCTTGACATCTCAGTTTGCTTGACGTACAAATGTAAACTGGAATTTCATCTTAGATCAAAAGGCCTCTCCCCCTGACTAAGGTAACTGGTGCTCCTCCACTGAACACCCAAGCTAATGACTGGAAAACATAAGACGCATCTTCATGTCTTCAAGAGTGCACCCTCTGTTCAACACACCTGCTGAATGCAACCATTAACTCATTATTGTTCCCTCTGACAAGAAACAATAATTACTCACACATGATCAAAGTCATGCATCCCATGAGTACGTATATACCAACCATAACAAACTCTTGGCTTGAGATCAAAGTCCCATTGATCCCCCTTATTCCACAACCATCTTATACACCACATGAACTCCTCTTGAATTCTCATGTATAGATATCCTATTGCTTGAGGCACAAACCAATTGAATTAGAATGCTTCACATTTCTCAAAGAGATGCACAGGGCCCCTTAGTTTATTACCACGATGTCAGCTATCGTATGCATGCTCCAGAACTTCACAGCTGCTAAACTGATCCACTACTAGCATGACATGCTCCAAGGGCTCCAATGTCGTATGTAAGATTTTCCACTGACCTCACCCAGCCAGCAATAGAGATAAACCCAACAATCTAAGACACTCATTCCTATCATTCTTCCAAAGCACCTAGATCAGAAATAAACTGACCCAAGCTGTAACCTTCAAGATTATGATGTCTTCATAGTCTTCCATCTCCATCTTCAACAACATCACCATCTGGACAAGTCATTCACAATACTTTCCAGGAAACAGATGCTAAGCCAATAATCCCAGGTCAACACCTAGGAGACTTTTGAGCGAATGCAGAACCCCTCTCATGATTCTTCAAACCTCTGATGAAAAGATGTTAGAACATCTGATAGAACATCCTCAATCTTGACTTTCAAGGATAATCAATTAAATACTTATGGATTCCACAAATAGCAATTGATCTTAAATCCTTGTGCAATAACCTTTATCCAAATCCAGCATATTCTGAATATCCCAATATATTCCTCATCATGTTATCTTCTGCAGTTTGTGCAAGTTGTTAAGATGTCAAGGCTGCCCCCTTGACTCAAGCTCTTAAGATTCTCTCTGAACGAATCCTAATTGCCTCAACTTTGTGAACTCATTCTTAGGGTTGAAAGTATGAGTTCTTCCTTGCACGGTTTTGTGAATGGTTAAAATAAATCACTTCCACGGTCTTCACTTTGTGTCTCAAGGAAACACCTTCTAGTCAGAAGAGTAACTAGAAGACTCCAGATACACAACATAGATGTCTTTATGAGTGGACTTGAGAGAATTCTCAAGTATCTTTGACAACCTAGCTGTCCAAACATTTATCAAACTCCTAGAGAAAGAACCTGATAAACTTTACACCTCAACATATCTCCTCTTCAACGGACATCAATATGTACCAGGAAACAAGTTTCCAAGTACCAAGTCATCATACTAGATATATGACCACAACTTCCTTCAATCCATCGCTCCCGACTCTGGAATAAAAGAACACAGATACCTTTAAGATTATAGAGGCCGACGATTGAGACCTTCCACCAACTGTCTTCAGTAACAACTCCAGAATTCCATAATTCTAGAGCTCTTCCATTAGAAGCACATGCAGCGGAACCACCAAGGAACAGATCTTGCTTGCCCTAATAAGATGTCACAACATCTTATAAGACACACCAACAAGAGAACTAGCCATTTCTCTTGTAGTTGTTGTAGAATCTCCTCAGCAACATGAACAACCTCCAGGTTACTCCCTTCGATCCAGAACATCCGTCGCATCCATTAATACCCTTGGGTATGTTTGAGTTGATTGATCTGGTCTCCAAAACTCCTCCTTGTTTCAGCTCCAGAAAGTATCTCCCAAAGATCTCATCTAGAACCAGACAGGATGCCTGCTCTGATACCGATTGAAATTCTGGCCTATGCAGACAACAGATGTCCTAACACATGTCAAGACATTGTGCTACATAATCTTTTAAACTCAGAGGCGCAACAGCAGATTGATACCTTGAATATCAGAACTGCACACTCTCAGATGTCACAACATCTGATCCAACATGTTTATCATGAACCCTAACAGAAAACATAAATCTGCAGAATGATAAAGAACACAGTAATTGTTAACCCAGTTCGCTGCAACTCACCTACATCTGGGGGATACTAATCCGGGAAGAAGACTTAACTATTGTGTAGACTGTTACAAAGTTAAACTCCCACGTTTACAACTTTATCCCTAACATCTACCCCATGAACATCTTTACCAAGGTTAAACTCAAACGTTTAGAACCCTGATACAAGATACCCCACTCACTTCCCTCAATCACCAACTGTGATTTCTTCATCATCCCTATCAATACAGAATTCTGTCAAGCATACTTGACAAACAAGGTAACTCAGATTTGCTTAAAAGCTTCATCCAAGAACAATACACAATCCAATACCTAAAGGCTTATGGATCTATACGACACCTATATCTACCACAGTGTGTCAACTGATACACAGGGAGACTTACAACCTAGAAAGCCAATGACTCTCAAAACCCTAAACCCTTGTTCCTTACGCAAGAGAACTAGGTTAGAAAAGGCATACATAACCCTAGGTCTAAGTCTTCTATTTATAGTGTCTTCTACTTCCTTGGGCTTCAGTCCTTGATCCATGCAGCAAATTCTCCTTGAGTGTTGCAGCAGATTAAAACTAACTTGATCCATTTAGTCCAGGATGTAAAGATGCATGTTAAGACATCTTGTTCGATATCACGTTTTCAGCAGAAATATTTAGCTTGATCTCATTGTTGCCGTAACAATTATGTTTTCCCAAAATTTGTTAAAAAACCTAGAGCTTTCAAATCCTGATTGGTATGTATTCCAATCTCCTTTGATCTGATTGATAACCAGGGTTGAGTCGCCATATACATCCGAGTTCTTGATCCTTAAGTCGACAGCTTCATCGAGACCCATGATACAAGCTTCGTATTCGGCCTCGTTGTTTGTACACTTGAATGTTAGTCGGGCGATGAAAGGAATGTGGGTACCCTAAGGTGTTATGATGATTGCCCTAATTCCATTTCCATAATGATTGGCAGCTCCGTCAAAAATAAGTCCCCACTGCAAACTTGGTTATGGCCCTTCACTGGGTAGTGGTTCATCGCAATCTTTCATTTTCAAGTACATGACATCTTCGTCTGGAAAGTCAAATCCAATTGATTCTTGATCGTCAATCGGTTGATGACCCAAATGATCGGCTAAAACACTTCCTTTTATGGCTTTCTGAGCATGGTACTCGATGTCGTATTCTGACAACAGCATCTGCCAACCGACTATCCTTCCCGTGAGAGCAGGTTTTTCAAAGACATACTTGATTGGATCCATTTCAGAGATTAACCAAGTAGTGTGACGAATCATATACTGGCGAAGACGTTTGGCTGCCCAAGCCAGTGTACAACAAGTTTTCTTAAGCATAGTGTACCGAGTCTCGCAGTCGGTGAATTTCTTGCTCAAATAGTAGTTGGCAAATTCTTTTCTTTTTGTTTCGTCTTGTTGGCCAAGTACACAACCCATGGAGTCTTCAAGACTGTTAAATAAATGATCAGTGGTCCTCCTTCCACTAGAGGTGATAGAATCGGTGGGTTCAACAGGTATTCCTTGATACTATTGAAGGTGGTTTGACAGTCTTCTGTCCAAACACAGTCCTGATTCTTTTGAGTAATTTGAAAATTGGCGCGCATGTCGCGGTCATGAGGAATATAAATCTGGAAATATAGTTCAAACGTCCCAGGAATCCCCTGACTTGTTTTTCAGTCTTTGGAGAAGGCATTTCTTGAATGGCCTTGACCTTGTTAGGATCAACCTCAATTCCTTTCTGGCTGACGATGAACCCTAAAAGTTTTCCTGAGCGGACACCGAATGTGCACTTATTGGGATTCAAGCGGAGTTTGTATTTTCTCAGCCGCTCGAATAGTTTTAACAGGTGGGTCACATGCTCCTCCTCTGTTTTGTATTTGGCAATCATATCATTGACATATACTTCGATTTCTTTGTGTATCATGTCATGAAACAGAGTAGTCATAGCCCTTTGATAGGTTTCCTCGACGTTCTTCAAACCGAACGGAATTACCTTGTAACAAAAGGTACCCCATGGGGTGATGAACGAAGTTTTCTCCATGTCTTTCGGTGCCATTTTTATCTGATTATAGCCCGAGAATCCATCCATGAAGGAGAAAATTTTGAACTTTGCTGTATTGTCTACCAGCATGTCAATGTGCGGTAAGGGAAAGTCATCCTTTGGACTTTCTTTGTTCAGATCCCTATAGTCTACACACATTCTGACCTTTCCGTCCTTTTTCGGAACTGGTACTATGTTGGCTAACCATTGAGGATATTCTGATGTGGCGAGAAAACCTGCGTCAATCTGTTTCTGTACTTCCTCTTTGATTTTGATGGTCATATCTAGGTGAGTCTGTCTCGACCTTCGTTTTACTGGCGGACATTCAGACCTTAACGGTAGATGATGCCCCACGATGCTGGTATCCGACCCTGGTATGTCCTGGTAGGATCAAGCAAATACATCAGGAAACTCTTTGAGAAGCTTTATCAAACCTTCTTTGACAGTTGGACTGAGCAGTGCCCCAATCTCGACTTCTTTTCTCTCTTCTTCTGAACCCAAGTTGACCGTTTCCAACGGCTCTTTTTAAGGTTCAATGGACCTTTCCTCTTGTCTGAGTAGTCGGGAGATCTTGTCTGGAATTTCTTGGTCATTTTCTTCTTCAGCCTCAAATACCGGGAATTCAAAGTTGGGAGAAGGCATTGGATCGTATGTTTCGATGGGGTTTAAAATAAGCAATTTGCATGACGTGATGATTTGTTTTAAAAGAGATAGAGAGAATGCAAGAGTGTGTGCAGTGTATTTTTTTTACTGCTTGTTTTTATTATTCGAGTTGTTTTTTAGGATTACCATTTTCTGAAAAAGCGAAAAGAGAAAATAGCAATAAATGCGAAAATTACAGAACGACGTTATTTTATTTATGATCTTGTCGATTCTTGAAACTACAGCCCTATGAAACAAAACTCTGTCGCTTTGGGCAAAGCGAAGAGAGACATTTACAGAAAGTGAGCCCTATAAAAGCATTCGTTTCACCTGGGCAGGGTGAAAGGTTAAAGTAAAGACGGCAATTACTTCGACTTATGAACAACTTTTGGAACGTTGATAGCAACCCATTGGCGGTGAACTCCTCGGTGAAACACAAAGTCTGGTACTTTCCTTCTTGATTTGTCTTCAGAAATAATTCTGATTTCTGGTGGAGCAGGGTCGTTGAAATCTGTCTCCCAGGCAGAGTTGTCGTAGGATGATTCCTCAGTTGCATCTTGCACATTGTTTGCACTCTCAGGTATATCTCCTCATCCAGTGGGTTGGATGTCTTCGAGCTTGATACGAGAGCTTTCAGGAGCGGTGTACTTGACCAAGTAGTCGTACTTGCCACTCGATTGTCCTAAGGTGTCCCACACTTCTGTGGAACTGGAGGAGTCATTCTTCTCGATGACGTTGACCTCAAGAAAAGAGTAGTTGAGGAACTGTTGTCCTGCAATCGTTGTGAATTCATCGTTGTACTGGATATTTTCGGAATGCCCTGAGTAATAATCCCATGATTCTGTGGGAACGCAAGTATTCTTTTCAATGATGCTCAGCTGATATGCATTATTGGGTTGACTCTCTTTCCCCGAGTCTCCTGGGTACGGCTGCCAAATAGACAGGCCATCCATTGGGCCATAATATTCGTGGTCAAAGTTGTCTTTCATCGGAGTGTCCTCCTCTAATGAGTTTGGTGGAGCACGGCATCCTTCTGGATCACAATCTTCGTATATCATCTTGACATATGCCCTTGGTATATATCTCGGACTCTGTGTCGGAAAGCAAAATGGTATAGGCACCTTTTCCTGAGACATATAACCGTCCTCCTTAAGGTAAGACTTCCACTCTTCATCTGTATCGGAGGAATCACCCTCGTTGATGGTATGTACTTCTTGAGACACTGGGTGAAGGAAACCTCCACTATGGAAGAAGTTCTGAATAGGATACAGATTTTCATCATTAATAGAAGTTTGGGTACAGTTGGAAGAAAAACCAAGATCTTTCTTTTTCTTATTATCAGTAGGAATGACAAGTTGTCCCCATCCTTTGGTATTGTTACTTCTGATCGCTTCGAGAGGATCTTTGTACAAGGAAATCACTGTTCCTCCTTCTAATTGGTTGTCGTGGCTCACCGAAAGTGCCTGGAACTGGGTTCCAACAACCTCCTTTGGTTCCACATAAGTGGATGACGATAGGTTACTCACGATCAAAGCTTGCTCTCCGCAGACTATGACTAGTTGGTCATTCTTGACGAACTTCAGCTTCTGGTGAAGTGTCTAAGTGACTGCCCTAGCTTCGTGTATCCAAGGTCTTCCTAACAAACAGCTGTATGCTGCCCGGATGTCCATGACCTGGAAAGTGACTAGGAAAGTGTGAGGACCGGTAGTTATGGGAAGGTCGACTTCGCCGATAACTGTTTTCCGGGATCCGTCAAATGCTTTGACGACGACCTCATTGTTTCTCATCGGAGATCCTTGACAATCGCATCAACGTAGACTTTGGCATAACATTCAGAGCTGATCCGGTGTCTACCAGTACGCTGGCTAAAGCATCATCCTGGCAGTTGACTGTAATATTGAGTGCCATGTTATGATTTGGGCCCTCTTCCGGCAGTTCCTCATCACTGAATCCCAAGTTAATGTAGGAAGTGATGTTGGAGATGATGCTGTCGAATTGTCTTATTGTTACATCCTATTCCACAAAGGCCTGCTCTAAGACTTTCTGTAAAGTTTCCCTGTGAGGTTCGGAACTGAGTAAAAGAGATAGCACAGAGATTTTTGAAGGAGTTTGCAACAGTTGATCAATAATGTTGTATTCACTCTTCTGGATGAGCTTCAGCATCTCATCGTTGTTCTTTGAAAGGTCGGGATCACAGGATTGACCAAATGGTTGATCAGGAACTTTTGTTCGGGGTTCCTTTTCTTTGGCAGGTTCTTCAACCCCTCGATTGAAGATTCACCCGCTCCGTGTTACTCGATTGATGTCTGCAATATTCACGACGGAGGGTAATGGAACTTCTTTTCCAGTTTCAATCGTTGTCGCACCGTATTTGTAAGGGATAACCTTAGTTGATTCATAGGGTAGCGGTCCCGACAGATAGATAACTACAGGAGCCTTCTGATTTTTCTGACCATTGTAAGTAATTTCAATCAGTTCCTGGTTGGGATCTTTTCTACTGTCCAAAGGAATTCTTGATTCGTCAGGTAGAGGGATTATGGTACAAACATTTTTGGTCCTCTTATGATCAGATATTATGACAACATCTTTGATCTGATCAGCGAAATAGTCAGGCATCAAGTTGATTGACCCAAAACTTGGACACGGTTGAACCTATTTGTGGTCCAACTGACTTTGAAGGGTTGCTCGCACGAGGTAACATCCTTGATTATCCTCTGAGAAAACTCTACAGCGTTCATAGTTGTGTGGTGGCACCCGGCCACGTCTGCTTTGAATGCAGTTCAACCTTACTAGGTCGGTCTCCAGTGATCGAACATCCTGATTTTGATGCCTAGTAGGGTTCTCGTTAGTCATACTGACTTGTTGTGTGTCTTCATCCATATAGATCGGAAGCCACCAGTGGTTTAACAAGTGTTGCAGCGTTCTTTGAACGAGAGCACATCCTTGGTCGCTCTCACGGCATACTGTACTGTTCTGATAATTATGCGAAGTCAGAAAACTGAGCTGGACTTGTGTAGCGTGTAACTCCACCAAGCTGGTATTCATCAAATGAATATCAGAGATTTGAATCATATTCACTTGATAATGACTTCTATCGGGGTAATCCTGAATCCATCCAAGATCCATCTGATGCTGGAGGGTCTCTTGTATAAAAGAGCATCCCTATTTGTTTACCGAGCAGACCAGACAGGAATCGTAATCGTGCCGAGGTAGATTGTGATGTTGGCTTTGCCTTGAGTGCATTGCCACCAAGTTGATATTCATTTCCAGAATGTTGTGGTTTTGAATGATGTTGGAATTCGTATAAGTCATGTTGACTTCACGAATTCGGTGATCTTGGATCCATCCGAGATCCATCTGTTCCTGTAGAGATTATTGCACCACAGAACATCCTTGATTATCTTTAGAGCATATATTACACTGGTGATAGTTGTGAGACGGTACATGACCATATCCGCTCTGTCTGTAATGCATCATGACCAGGTTGGTTCCTAATAAGAGTACACCGTGAATTTAATAGCTATGCTTAGCCTCTTCTTCTATCAAGTTTACCGCAGCTTTCTTGTGTTGAGGCAGCGGGTTTGTTTGAACATTAGGATTTGTATCCTTGAAGGATAGGACCCCGCTCCTAACAAGATTTTATACGTCGGATTTGAAACTGAGACAGTTTTCTATGTTATGCCCTGGTCCTCCTTGATGGTAAAGGCAAGTTTGATCTACTTTGAACCAAAAAGGCAGATTTTCCGGTAGTGTAAGAGGAAACCTGTTTTGGACGTGCCCCTTGGCCAGTAGTAGCGGAAACAGTTCTGCGTACAACATTGGTATAGGGTCGAACTCTGGTGGTCGCGTTGTACGATTGTTGTTGTATTGAGGATGAGCCTGCTGAAGAGGCTGTTGTGTCTTTTGCTAATATTGTTGTTGAATCGGTTGGCTCTGAGCAACCGGAGGTTGATACGTTTGAACAGGCACAGGGTTAATAACAGAAGTTACAGTTGCTACTGGTTGGTACCGTCGCCTTTGCTTTTCGAGAGAGATATTATCAATATCTTGCTCTTTTATCTTAGGGAGAGCACTACCTTATCTTTTGGTACTGCTTGAAGGTTCGGCATCTTTGACCAGACATCCTTCTCAAACTGCTTCTTCAAGAAGAACTCCCATGCCTACCATCTCAGTGAAATCGTTGGGCGCACTGGCGACCATTATGTTGTAGTAAAATGTGCTCAAGGTTTTCAAGAAGATCTTTGTCATCTCTTTTTCCTCAAGAGGTCAAAAAATCTGGGCGGAAATTTCACGCCATCTCTGAGCATATTCCTTGAAGGTTTCCTTATCCTTCTGTGACATGGCTTTAAGCTGATCTCTGTCTGGTGCCATGTCCAGATTATACTTATACAGCTGAACAAAGGCAGCGCCAAGATCTCAGAAAGCTACGATCTTAGTGCGGTTTAATCCCATGTACCATTTGAGTGCGGCACCGGTTAATCTATCTTGAAAATAGTGGATCAGTAGCTGTTGGTTCTCTGTCTGAGTTGACATTCTCCGAGCATACATCACCAAATGACTTTGAGGGCAAGAGTTACCCTTGTACTTTTCAAATTCGGGCACCTTGAATTTGTGCGGAACCTTCACATTTGGGACCAAACAAAGGTCTGCGGTGTCCTTTCCAAATAGATCCTGACCATGAATGGGTTGCAATTCCTTCTGCATTTCCAGGAAATGTTCCTGGAATTCCCTCATTCTGTCCTCCATACTTTCGTTTCCACAAGACGGTATCTGTGAAATCTTCCCTTCCGGGACAGTGTGTATCACGGGTGGTGGTACAGTCATTACGACAGTAACTCTTGGTGCTTCCCGAAGTTTGTAACCTTCAGGAGTTGTTTTCATGCCCCTGGCATCTTCGTTTTCCCAAAGTTTGTAACCTTCAGGCCCAGCGGTTCCTGCTGCAGTTTTCGGATCTTCGATGATCGGAGAAATATATCCTTCCGGGATATAGTTAATAGGCATGCCCCAGGGACGATCTTTAGGAATGTTATACCGAGGATCATACTTCTCCACTATGGGCGTCGATGTGATCTCTGAGATCACAGTCCTTTGTTGTTGCATTTGGGCTGCTGCCAGAGCTTGCATGTCATTGTGAAGTTTCCTCAGATCTTCTTTCAGAGCGTCGAGTTCTTCTCTCAACTCTCTGTTCTCTTCCTCGAGATTATCCATTTTCCTTTGTTGACAGGCTCGAGTATTATACGAATGAGACAGTTTGACTCTAGAATCGAGACACAAATGTGAGATTTGTAGGGAAGAAGAATGCGTTATGTGAGAATGATGAATGATATGCAATGATTATAATAAGATATTTTTTTTTTGTTTAATCAAAAGAAACTTCAACAATTGGATTGCAAATATCATACAATGGGAAAACCCCGTTATATTGAATTCAAAGATTGCGGAAATGGAAATACAGTAATTTACAAAGTGTTGTAAAAGGAAATGTCTAAACTTATGGATCCTGAGTTCTCTCTGAAGAGGGCTCAGGTGCTGGTTCTGCTATTTTCCTTTTCTTTGACCAGGGCTCTTGAGTCGTTGTCGGGTTGTCATCCTTTTGCCAAGTGAAAGGAGCGAGCAAATTCCTTCGGCCTTCTTGATTCTCTACAGCATGTTGCTCTAAAATCTCAATCAGAGCATCTTTTTCTTTTAATAATTGATGTATTTTGGTACACTCTACATTGAGAATGCGGTACTTGTTCTTCCAAGACCTTTTCTCCTGTTGAACTTTGTTGAGAGTAACCTGAAGTTTTTCCATATCAGACATAAAATAAAGGATAGACTCCTTTAACAGAAGAACTTCTTGACAAGGGTAAGGCCTCCTCAGCTTGAGAGCTCTAGTTTGTACCCAGTGGAGATAAGGTTCCACTGAGACACAGTCTGGTTTTCCTAGAGACTCTCTTCCTTTCCTGTGAACATGTTTCCAAGCATGCACTATTTCTGTCTTTAGTGCTCTGTCATTTTCTCCTTCCTTGAAGAAAAGACCTTCTAGATGAGCATTACGTGGGACATGCCTCATCGGGTATCCAAATTGACGACGAACTAAAACTGGATGATAATTGATTCCTCCTTTAGTTCCTATGAGGGGTACGTTAGGGAAGTTTCCACAACGGTCAATGATTCATATCCCATCATAAATCCGATTGTACCAATCTATGTCGGAGTTGGTAAGAGACATGATTCCCTGTGACCAACGTAAAGTGCTCTTATGATCCTAAAAAGCGACAGACTTTGGTAAATGGGAAGTGAATCATTTGTATAACAGGGGTACACAGCATGTGATCATTCCTCTACTGTACAAATTCCTTAGGTGTACATAATGATAACCATCTGCGAGCAAGGTCGGTACAGGGTTTCCAATCAGAAAAATCTTAATGGCATTGATATCAATGAAGTCATCAATGTTGGGAAACAGAAATAACCCGTAGGTGAGTAGAACAAAGACGCTTTCGAAAGCAGTCACATTCCCTATACTAGCAAAGTACAGAGCTTTCTTTATCAAAAACTTGGCAAGTAAACCTTGGATTCCACCCTTAGTGGTCATTTGGAATTTCTTCCAGTCCAGAAAAGGGAGCTTGGTCAGTGATGGGTAAATCAGTCAGGTGAGAGTACTCCTCCAGTGTTGGTACTAGTTGATAATCTGGGAATGTAAAACAGTGATAAACCGGATCGTAGAACTGAATGAGCGTAGCCAGGATCCCTTCAATTACATGGACCCTTAACAGAGACAGCAGTCCTCCGTACTTAGCTCTGAAAGCATTAGGGTTGGTAATTATCCTTGCTAACCCTCTTAAATCCTCTTGTTTTGAAGGTGTACTTGTGAGTCTTCCTTCTACCGAAATCCATAACGCAATATTTCTTTTTTTACTCTGATATTTGCAGTCATTGTCTCAGTTTAATTTGAAAAAGAGAGACTAGAAGAGAAAAATTTTCTTTGTTTTAATGTTTTTTAATGAAATGAATGCATGAATGCAGCACACAAAAACATAGAAAAAACATAGGGTCAAAGGTTCGGTGTCATGAAGTCATGGCTCTACCCATCCCCAAAGGTTGTACTGGTGATTTTTTGTACCTGTCCTCAAAATCATTGACCCCTCTAGGGATAACAACAGCCAGCTGGTTCACCCGTGCGAGCTGCAGTATCTTAGAGTAATCTCAAATGAGGGTAGTATTGTGTGACAACTATTTCTGATAGCTTCCGCACTACAAAATAGTAACATGGTCTCAGCCTACTAAATCCTCAGTTTCACGGACACCACAATCGAACAATTTTCTTTCAACAACTGAAGTCGTATAGGCATTGAATTCGCAAAGGGTATCTCCACTAATTTGATGGTCGATCGGGGTCTCTTATTTGGGAGTCACTCCCTGTAAGATTACCCGTCTAGTGCCATCACTTATCTTAGGTGTCACTCAAACTTTCCAGATGCGGCATCACCCGCAGTCCCATTAGCAGAAAAATAAACACGGATATCAATTAGGAAAAGTGATATATATATTTATTCCTAAAACTAACATCCTAGACCTCTTAAGAGCTATAATCCTAGTCCTAACAAATGAAATGACACCTCAGCAGAGTCACCATTTTACTGTCGCGAGCGATTTTTTTCGGTGACGTGACCATCTTATCGCTTGGTTTTCCTCACCACAATGGTAGGAGGGGGTGCTACTTTCTGATTTCATATTTATCCCATGAAGCTGGAAGGGAAAGGGGAGCTATCTAAAACTAACCTTGCACGCGAATGTTTAACTAAACAAACTCTTTAAAGAGATTCGGGGAGTCGGGGTCAGGTTATACAATGAGGAGTTGTCAATTACCCATCCTATATGTGGTTATCCACAGGATATTAGCTTTAGGTTTCGCTTTGTACTTGATGTTGTTTATCTGTTAATGGTTTGGGAAAGTTTCTTGTGAAGTATGAGTGAGTGAGTTGATGTTGATGTTCGGGTGTTTTTGGTAAGGTACTATACCTAAGTTTTGATTTATATGAATGTACTGGACCTAGGGTTTTTTATTTAGTATGCTCGCTAAGATTTCGCAATCTTATGCCTACGTATTCCCGTTTAAACGAAACAGGGAAATCAAAGTAATCGTAGTTCCTCCTATTCTAAGGGAGGAAAAAGATGTTTTGGTGTCTTGTTCAAAGCCCAAGATTGAAGCTAAAGGGTTTTGTTTGAGAGAGAATTTTTCGTCTCTAAAGAGGGATTATTGATTTTTGTGTGCCTTGATCAAAGCCCATGGTTGAAGCTAAGAGGTTGATTGACTCCACTAGGGGAAGTCTTTATACAAAGCCTAAGAGAATGCTGGATAAGACCGACATAACAAGAGAGTGTATATATTGGTGTCTTGTACAAAGCTCAAGATTGAGGCAAAAAAGAGACTGACTCTATGGGGATATCATTATACAAAGCCTAAGAGGAGGCTAGAAGTTTGACTTTTCTGGGGGGAAAATGTTCTATCTGTCTTGTACAAAGCCCAAGAATAAGGCTAAAAGGATTTTGACTCCGTCGGGGAGGTTTATATGTGTCTTGTACAAAGCCCAAGATTGAGGCTGAAATGAGAAATTTAACTGACTCTAGTGAGGATATTTTTATGTGTCTTATACAAAGCCCAAGATTGAGGCTGAAATGAGTTTGACTCTTCTTGGGGAAGATCATTCCTCAAAGCCTAGAGGAAGACTGGGAGGAAATGACTCTGCTAGGGAAGATATTTGTCCCAAGCTCATGAGGGGGAGATTTATGTCTTGTAAAAAGCCCAAGATTGAGGCAAAAATGATCTGACTCAAAAAGAGAGTGTTTTTATCTGTCTTGTACAAAGCCCAAGATTGTGGCTGAACAAGCTGGAAAATTTATTCTACACAACTTGAGAGGAGGCTAGCTCCTGTTAGGGGAAATATTTACACCAAGATTGGACAAAGATTGACTCAACAAGAGAGTATTTTTATCTATCTTGTACAAAGCCCAAGATTGAGGCTAAAAAGGTTGACTCAACAAGAGAGTCTGAAAAGGTGATTGACTTAACAAGAGAATCTAAAAAGTGATTGACTCAACAAGAGAGTCTAAAAAGTGATTGACTCAACAAGAGAGTCTGAAAAGGTTAACTCCGCTGGGGAGAATCATTGTGCAAGGCCCAAGAGGAGGCTAACTGTGCTGAGGAAAAGATCATTATACAAAGCCTAAGAGGAGGCTATCTTTCTGCTGGGGATTATTGAGATCCCTAGGCAGGTCCAAGTGGGGAACCAACTCTTGCTGAGGATTATAGAAGAGTTGAAGTATTAGATGCCTTGAGGTTCTGATTTAGGATAAACTGACCCTGGTTGGGGATTTTCTCAGGAGAGAAACTGAGTTTTAGCTCTGCTGGAGATTGATCCAGAGTGACCGGGGTTTCTCCTATGTTTGTAGAGAACTTGAGAATGTCTTTGAGACTCAAGGGGATTATACTGTCCAAGTCTACTGGTGTGTAAGAGTTTTATCTTTTGTATGATGCCCAAGAGGAGGCACGAACATTAAGGGATGAGGCTCAACCCTAAAGTGGCCTGAGGTTTGACACTAGAGAGACTGATCTAGCAAAGGATGACTAAGTTCTGTCTTATACCTTTAAGAGGTCGTGTCAAGGTCCTTGTATTAAGCCCCAGAGAAGGCATGAGAACTTCTAAGAAGCCAAAGGGTCCTTGTACAAAGCCCAAGAGGATGCGGGGATGCTTTTAGGAAGCCTGTGGGTCCCAAAATAAGAAAAGTTCAAGAAATTCTTTTCACCGAGAATAGATCATTTAGTGAAAGTTTAAAGGTTTGAATAAACTCAAGAGATGTTATTCACCGAGAATAGATCAACTACGGGGAGTAGAATTTCTTTGACAATTTCTAGGGGTGACAGCCTGAGAAAAGGTTCACGAAGAATACTGCCTTTCTCTTTGTTCCATATTGTTTAAGCCCAAGAGAAAGCAAGACTGTATCCGGTAATCCTATGGGGATCTAGTTTTGTTTGTATTTAAGAGTGACCAACAGGGCTTTACCTAGTTCTAGACCTAGTTGTCGGGGAAAACTCTAAATAACTATACTAGTATATATACACTTGATATATGACAAGTATTTAAAAGGGTATGAAAGAAGACTAACCGTGGGCAGCTTCCCACAATACAGTTATATATATCAAAGCGAGTAAACGAAAGCTATTTAAAACTTACAGGCGAGCAAGCTTCCATGTTGTTTTGTTAGTTGTTCAAAGAAATTAAAGAAAGTTTTGATAACAATATATATATATATATATATATATATATATATATATATATATATTTGAATTTAAATCACAAGGAAAGTTATTTTGAAAAGATCGTTGGGGCTTACGGCTCACGGAGAGGCCCAAGATTTTAACAGTGATCGCACCGTTGTTTTGAATATCGTCTCGGGACTTATACAATGACTGAGGCCCAAAAAGGTTTATTTACAAAAGGGTTGGGTCTTACAACTCAAGGAGAGGCCCAAAAGGTGTTTTAAAAGAAAAGAAATAAAGATGGGTCTTATAGCTCAAGGGGAAGCCCTGTTGATTTTGTTAAAAATGCGACGATCGCGCCGAACTTTTGAAATTATACAGAGGGACTTATACAATGCGTGAGGCCCAAAATTTTTTATTTACAAAAGGGTTGGGTCTTACACTCTATTAGAGGCCCATGAGTGTTTGAAAAAGATTGATGAGGGTGGAATTAATCAAAACCCTAATTTTATTTTAAAAAGGAATTAATTTTGTTTAAAAATTAATAAAAATTATTGAAAACATGTGAAAAATGGATGGTGATCTTGGATCAATGTTTCAAAAATCATGTTTTTATCCACAAAATGATTGAAAACCAATTAGGTTTGGAAAATCAAGAAGGAAAATATATTTTAAATGTCAAAAAAACAAATAAAAATTAATTCTTTGCAAAAATATCAAGTATGTGAAATAAATAATATTTTTGGGAAATTTTTGTAAAATAAAATATTTTAACATTTTTGTGAATTATTAAAAAAAGAATCAACTCAAAATCATTAAAATTCAGAGAGAAATTAATTTTTGAATCAATTAAATAAAATCACAAATATTCAAATATTCAAATATTTGAAAAAGGGCGCCAAGAACATCTTGTTCTTGCCCGCGTGCCCTGTTTTTCCCAGATTTGCATTTTCTCATGAATCTCACTGAATACTTGATGAAATCCCACAATCCACATATCAATCTGCTCGCTTTCAACTCACGATCATGTCTATGGTCTTTAATTTCATTTATTTTAAGCATGGAATGAGAAATCAAAACAAAACCTTAAGAACCCTAAATTCTGTATGAAGGCTGAGAAATTTGATACATGACTCATACAAAGCAATTAATGGAGGGGAAACACTCCATACATGATTATGAACATATGGAAAAATTATTGTGCGAGGAAATATGCATGAATCATGAGATGACCAAGTTTAGGCTTACTTGAAGGTCGTGGCAGCAAGAGCAACTTGATTTTTGAGTTAGAGGTGTTACATATGAGTTGTGATGATCTGAACAGCTTCCCTACACCATATGGAGTGTGTTTGAAAGCTTGGATTGATTTGAAATGGACTGGAACAAATTGTGGCACCCCAGCTGCAACTTTGTTGAAAATTTGAACAAATGGAAGATGATTTCATGAATTTGGTGTTCCAGTTGTTGGTTTAGTGTTTGATCAGCTCACATATGATGTTTATAAGGTGTGTGTGTGTGTGTGTGTGTGTGTGTGTGTGTGTGATTGGTTTGGTTGGAAACACATTCTAATTCAAAACCCGATAGTAGCTTGCATTAAAAGATATTTTTGGAAGTGAGAGTGTGATTTTGAGAAAGGCAAGTGTTATAGGCCTTTGGCGTACTCAAACTGATCAAAAATAAGGTCTATTTATAGTGTGTCAAGTTTGTTTTACAAGGAATAGGGAATGGCAACTGCAGCAGGCCTTTGGCCAATGTGGATCAAATGGAATCTCAAGTCTCCTCTAGCCATTGACTTGAGATTAGAGAACAAGCCTATGGTTCTTTGATTCAAGGATAAGGCTTGACTGAAGTGTTCATCTTTGCTCTGATACATGCCACCTCTAAGCATCCATTGAATGTTCCAAAACAAAATTGGAGTCTTGGCCTCTTTTAGGCTTTTTAGGTTTGGTATGCTACTTGTAGATTTTGGGACTTTGGAGGCTGATAAATCAGTGTTTGTCCCTTGTTTGTTCCCCCTTGAGGTGTGCAGATGGATAACCATGTTTGTTGTTGCACAATTTGATCAAATCGAGCCCTTATGCACAAATCTGTATTGCAAAACAGCTTGCATCAAGGCATGTTGCAGCTGTCATAACTCCTAGCTCAAGTGGAGTTTCATGGAGTTCTTGGTCATTTTGGAAAGCTAACATATCCTATTTCAACATGATGTCCAACTTTGATTTTTAACCAACTTGAATTACAATGAAAAATGCCTCTACATTTGGGAAAAAATAAGGTTGATTCTGACTTAGTGAAAATTTCACTAAGTGTTGGAAAAATGTCACTTTTGGATTTTCAGCCATTTTGATCACTCCATAACTAAAAATCCATGAGGAATTAGAATGAGGTGTAGTTGACACTTTTAAAGTATGCCATGAGAGCTACAAATCTAGCTTTGGACCATCTAAAATGGTTGCTTAGATCTCAAGTTATGGTCCTTGGAAGTTGGTACCCTGGCCACTTTGTTCCATAACTTAGAAAAATTCTAAGTTTTTTATGGTTACCCCTTTTACAAGTTAACTCACTTTTCTTGATTTTTCTTGATTAATGATGATTCCAAACACATTAACATTGTTTTAGGGTTAAGAAAACTTGTTTGACCAAAAATCCAAAAAGTCAAACTTTGGATTTTTGCACAGTTGACTTTTTATCGGATGAAATTCAAACTGTTCGAGCCTTCGTGAAATTAAGTCCTGGACCTAAATCAAACTTAATGAATATGTTCCATAGGTGTTATAGGGTTATTGAATCATGTCCCAAGGTTTGGGAGCATGTCTGGGTCAAGAGTCAAAGGTACAATTGACTTTTCCCTCGAAACCCTAGTTGTGGTCCTGATGAAATTGAAACTTATGGATCAAGCTTCTTGGATCAATCCATTGTTGCAAATGGATCAATGTGGTATATTGGAGGCCCTCAAATCATGTATTGAGGTCTTGGCTCATGTTTTGTCCCAAAAGTCAACTTAGGCGTGAATTACGTCAAGAAACCCTAATTCCTAATTTATTGTGAATGCATCCCCAAGGGCAAAATTGAATTAATGATTGGGTCTATGAGGTCCCTTGGAGTATTTTGGGTTATGCTTTGAAGCATTAGCTCATGCCCAGAGGAAAATTTCCACCTGGAGGCCTTGGTCGACCAAAACCCTAATTTGGTGACACTAGCGATCTTGAGGCTTGATCCACTTGGAATGTTGCAACCTTGTGCTTGATTCTTGATGTGGGAGTCCTCTTGATCCTTTATGTGTGCTAGAGAGTTTAGACAAGTTGAAGATCATGTCATTTCTTGATTGATCCTTTGTCTAAGTGCTCTGAGAGGGCCTGAAACCCTAATTCTTGCTTATAGTGAATGTTCAATCATCTTTGAGGAGATTGATGAGGCATGATGGTTCATCCATATTGTGGTAATGATTTGCACAATGATGGGAAATCTTAGTGGTCAAAATTTTGGGTATGACAGTGGTCACCTTTGGTTGTCAATCCCTAGTAAGACACCTTAAGATTTTATTAGTAGCAACGTCATTGGAAATTGGTCTACCAAGTGAGTTAAGTCTATTGATTTAATGAGTGAACCTCTTTTGCATGACGGCAATGGTTTCCCCTTGCTTCATGTGAAAGAGGTCAAACTCTTGAGTCAATGTATTGATTCTAGCTAGCTTGACGTCGTTATTTCCCTCATGGGCAACTTGTAATGTGTCCCACATAGCTTTAGCACTCGTAGAATGTGAAACTCTATAATACTCGTCAACTCCCAATGAGGAGATCAAAATATTTCTAGCCATCCAATCGTAGTTGTACTTTTTCTCGTATTCTTCATTCCATTGTGCTTCAGACTTAGGTACTACCACGTTATTCGCATCGGTCATGGTAATTTACATTGGACCGTTTTGTATAATGCTCCATACCTTCCTATCAATAGAATTGATGTGTACACACATACAATCCTTCCAGTAACTATAGTTCTCACCATTAAAAATAGGTGCTCTATTGTAAGCCCCTTTCGGTTTGTTTGCTATTTTCTAAAAAGTTATACTTGAAGCACTAGATTAACCGGTGCTCTTGATACCACTTGTTAGACGAAGGAAATTGATCTAGAAGGGGGGTTGAATAGATCACTTATTTTTAATTATGAGTCGGCACTAAAATTTGTTTTAAAAAATTATTTACGGAAGCGGCCGAGGATAATTCGTCTACACAAACTGGTTACTAGGAGAATCTGATATACGTAAGCCAAATGGAACGAAAGGCTCGATGAGAGAAATTGAATCGCAACTTAACTATTAATCAATTTACCAACAACACTCAATATGGTGCAATCTCCAATGAACAGTAAAAAATAAAACCAAAGTGACAATATATCAAACACCTTGTAAGCGTTCAATTTATCGAGCGCTTGGAGTGCGAAAACACTCCAAGATAAACCTTCAATGATAGTTGGTGCATAATTTTCACTAAGCACAATCCAAAATGATTGTGCAATGGTTTTCAAATCAGTTTTTCTGCACTATACTATACCAAAATTTTTATCGATCAATTGAACAATCACAAGCGTAAACAGTTCAAAAATTAAATGCGATAGGGAAAGAGAAATGACACCTAGTTTGTTTAGGCAGTTCCCCTTTCGTCCTCATTTCGGGTATGTCTGCCCCCAATTCTAAATCTAGAATTGAGATATCTATAATCTTGTTTGCAAATTGTTTTTACAAGAGAAGGCTTAGCTATCACACACTCAAGAAACACCGTTGATGCATATACTATGTCTTCTTTTTCCTTGATTCGAGTCGAATCAAGTGCCTCGAACTTGTTGGATGAACCTCAGTTTACTATTACTAGATTGAAAGAACACACCGGTCTTCAATCACCTTCACTCGGCTGATTCCGATCCACACACAATTCGATCCCCAAACATTTGTAGCACAAACCTTAGGTTGATGCTACTAGATCGACAAAACCCACCGTTCTTCGTTCACCTTCGCTCGGCTGAATTCAATGCACACAAAGATTTGATCCAAAAACCCCCCAAATCCAATTGATCTAGGAGGACAAAACCCTAGAGGTTTTATTCAAGAAAAAATGCACTGAAACACTCACCCCAAACAATATTCAATTCTATGTTTGGACGTTATCACCTCATGATGCAAAGGATCAACAAAAATGGTTATGTGTATTTGTTGAGAAAATGGAAGAATGAAGATGAAGGTGATGAGAGAAAAGTTTCAATGTAAATCTTTCACTTTTTCTTGTTGTTGTGTAAATATTGAGGAACAAGGTATTTATATGATGCTAGGACCAACTACCACAGCTAACAGCATTTTGAACTTTGAAAAAATAAAAAAAAATGAGTTATATGTAACGAAGAGTCAACCACAAGTTAATGAGGGTCAGCCTGCGCTGACCCGTGGGCAAATCTGCAAAAGTTGGAGAACCATGCGTCGACCGCTACATGGGTCATGCGTCGACGTATGGCTGAAGAAAATGCAGAAACAAGAATATTAACAGCATGCGTCGACCATAAGGTCAGCGTGCGCTAACGCGATGAAAACACACCAATTTCCTACTTTTCATGAGTCGACCAGAGCCTAGCTTAGGTCGACTCAAGCTACCAAAACACTTAAAAAATGATTTTTGCACATGTTTTCATCTACTTAGGCAATGTTTATGCATTCCTAAGACTCATAGTATGATCACACACATGTAATATATATGCAAGACTCTTCCTATATGTTTGGACACATGATTATTGATTGTTTTATGCATTGAGAAATAAGAATGCCGACAATGATGAGATGATACCGTCCAAATTACAAACTACGAGCTAGTACATGTTTTGACATCATTAAAATAAAGATCACGTGAAAGACACCTTGCCCTCACAGAAGTCTCCATCAAATCTTCAGCAGGTAGTCCCTATAGGAAAAATCCAAAGTCAATATCAAGAAAAACTCACAAAGTTAGACAACAGAAATGTCCAATACCTCAAGAGTTGTTGGTTGTGGAAGAGGAGTTGGAGGAAGATCTTCGTCGCCAACAGATTTGGAAGTCGAAGCAAGAGTATTAGGACCAGAAGATTTGTCACTCGAAGAGACTGTCTTCGAAGCCGACTTCTTAATAGGACTAGGTTGTTGCTTCTTAGCTTGAATGGTCGCAGCAGGCGTCGAAGCTTTAATATAAGGACAGATTTAAGAGTGAGTTCTACTCTCAAAATCTTCGTCTTTCACAGATGGTGCCTCTTCGAAGATTTCAGTTGATTGCCATTGCTCTTAACGTTTGTTTTAGACCATGTCGAGCCAAGCCAAATAGTCTTTGTTGCCAGGAGTGGGCATCGACCGAAAAACTATATCATTTGGATCCATGAACTTCAAGTCGATGGAACCGTTCTTCTCAAAGGCATGTGGAATGGCGGAGGTAAAACAAGGAAAATATTCTTGCACTTTTTGGGGTGTGATTTTACATCCGGATACGGCCCATGGAAGGCCAAAAATTTATCAGCCACCATGAAAAGGATTAACATCTGGTGTTGCCAGTTCTCCACCGCGGACTGGTCAGTTGATGGTGGTTAAGGGATGGTTTATAAACACTTTTCTTTAGTAAGGGTAAAGGCTAAAGGGTTGTTACTAGTAGTATGAGTGACGAAAGCCATATCAATGTGAAGAAGTAAGGGAAATAGCAAAGAAGATGGTGAGGTTCTGAAGTTGTAGAAAAATGAGAGCAAAGAAAATGGTAAATATCTGAAGTTGCAGAAAAATCGAGAGCGAAGAAGAAGAAAAGAGATGAAAGTGGTGGAAGACGTATTTATAGGCACTAAGGATCAAACAGTCATGATGAACAAGTGGCAGTCGACGGCGGCTTCGTGACTGTTCTGTTCCAATGTAGTGGGAAATTTAGTGGGGGTAGCAGAAAACCCACGACCTAGGGAGTAGCCAGAATCATGAAAAATGATACAGTGTCTCTTGGAAATCGTGGCACAGAAAGTTGTCATCATTACGCGTGATGACAACAAATGGAACATGAAGTCAAAATTTGGCAAGAGTTAAAATGCCAGTTCTCAGTCTAAATTGGCCTTTTAAGGGGACAATGTTTTAGCTGGAAAATTTCGACCAAGAAAAGAGAAGAAAGTCGAAGGGAAGCTTGACATCACAAATGAAGAAGTCAAAACAAGTTCGACGGGAGATCCTGCAGACCAAGGTCAAAGAAGTCTCAACGGACCACCCGTCAAAAAAACGTTGAAGCAGGCTCGACAGATGGCCATTTTAATTAAGGTCGAAGGTAAGCCAAATGAGCAAGTTTGCAATTGACGAGAACGTGGGCGGTTACACAAGAAGTGTTCATGCACGGGTGGACGCGTGGCAGGCTATGGTTGGTCGACAGTGAAGTAGCAGTTATTTTTATGCCTATTTAAGTAGAGTTTAGTTTTAGTTTCAAAGGGTCACATTTTGTAATATTGAAGAGAATACGCTCAAAATATCAGCATATAAGAGAAACGAGTCATTTCTACACAAATGTATGCATGCGTCCAATTTACACTTAAGCAATTTATTTCATAAGTCTTTGTTTTCTTTTCATTTCCCTTTACATTTCAGTCTTATTTTCGCATTGATGTATCTCAGTTGCATGAACCCAGTTTGATTTTTCTACTATTCCAAACCCAAACACTCAAGCACTCATTATATACTTAACACAGTCTAGGATTTTTATAGTCGGTCCTGCAAGTAAACTTTAATAAAAGGCTAGAGATTGTTTGCCGGAAATCCAGGCGAACCATGTTCCATTCATGATAGAGAATACCCCAAAGAATATTCTCAAATGATTGCGAAAGAGGCCACCACAAGTAGCTAAACCTAAATTGCCTCTTGAAGAGTCATCCGTATTACATTTAATCCATGAAAATCTTATTAATTTTCTTGATATTTTGAAGAGGAGAAGGATGAAACTTAATGCCAAAGTATTTAAGAATATTAAAGTCATGTATGGATGAAAACATGTGACCTTTTGTGCTAATTGAATATTCAAATATTAGATTCTTGATCACCACTAAATCATTATTTCAATTTGCTTGACCATTCTTGGACCTAATATGGTTTCTTGTATGCTAAGTTTTCCAAAGGATAAATGTTATGACTGCAATAATATGTTGATTCAATTGTGGGCTCCAACCTCGATTCCAAGTGTGATAAAGATTGTAAAAGCTCGAGTCATCAATGTTTATGCTGATAGTTGATGCCAACCAATTCTATAATTTAGTGAGATATGTGTATTGCAGAAAGAGATGTGAGGGTCTCATAATCATAATTACACCGAGGGAAGCAAGACACCAAAAGAGAACCTCTTTTACAAAGGTTATCATCATCGGTGGCAATAATGTTACGAAAAATATGCTAAGGAATGACATATTTGGTTGGAGGGATGAATATATGCCAAATAAATTTAGCCCATCTATGTTCTAAAATCTATTAATCGTAGTGATTACAAGCTCCTCGAAATGAAAAAAATCACCATCATTAGAGGCACATTAATATAAAGTGTCCATTATATGAAACTATGTGCTTGTATGTATAATCAGCAAGTGATCAAAGCTCATAGATAAGAAAGATTTGTTTAGCCCTGATATCATCATAGTTTTAATGATGACAAAACTTGTAGTAGTAACAACACCTGGAATGATTTTTATGAAGTAAAGGAAACTAGCTTAAGTAGTCAAATATGCACAAAATGATTGACCAAGATATTTCTCGAATCAGGCTAAAGAAATGGGTTTATGATCACCACTGATATCTTTACAACTCTCTGATAATGAAGACTTACTTAAAGATATCTCAAGACTTATAGACAAGAAAATTCTAGTGAAAGTTCTTATATTATTGGTATACCCGGTAAAAGTATTTGAAACTTCGTAGTGTGAAAGAGAGGAAATGTGAAAACTCACTTGATCATGTCTGTCTGAGTGATCAGTGTATTGTAATGACACCAAGGCATGAAATTGTCCAATTGATTAGAAGAATTTTTATAACTGTCTAATCGATTAGATAATTGTCCCAATATATTTGATAAGGGATAATTGGGTCTATAATAAATTGTGATATTGTCTTAATGAATAGTAACAGATCTATATTAAAACCTTCTATTTTGGGTAATAATAATCAGTTAATTCAAGTACCAAATCGATTAGCTAATAAACGATTAGTTCATTTATTTTGTCCATGGATTGTTCCTAAAATGTACCGTTTATTAGCCTATAAATAGAGGATTTTCTCTTCATTTTAAATATTCTAGAAAAATGTGAAATATCTCACCTTTTCTCTTTCTCTCAATCTATCTAAATTATTTCCTTTTTCTCACATATTTTTAGCCATAGTACTTTGAGAGTGTTATTGAGTTTAGTGAGGAAATTGTTCTGGGTGAGGGCTTCATTGTAAATTTATCAAGATTTCTTTTTTCTCTCAAGTAAATAATTCTTCCTTGGAAAGCAGTTACTTTGGTTTAAAGATAAACCATTGTAAAAGTTCTTTTGGGGATTAACATAAGTCTCTTTTTGGTTCGTGAGCTCCATCATTGAATAAAAACTCTCTTTTGGATTTGCAAAGAATATCCAAAGAAAAATCTTCACAATGGTTCTTAGCTCAACCTAGCTAAAAGTTTTGTTGGTTTGATATTAGCCTGGTATAAAATATCACTCAGTTTCTGAGTTCAACCTATGTAAAAACTCAAAGGTTCGAGATCTGCCCAGTAAAAATCTCGGTTCGATTCATGGTCAGCTCGTGTAAAACCTCAGTTCGGTTTGGAGGATAGTCAACACAAAACTCATACTTGGTTCGAGATCAGCCTGTCCAAATTCTCATTTTGTCTTAGAGACTAACCGCTTTAAGCTCTATTCTTTTTTTGGCGTGAAGACTTACCGCTTCATTCCTAAACTTGTTGTTTGGTTGAAAGCTAACCTAAAACTTGATTTTTCGTATCTAAGTGATCTCGTGGACTTAATCTTCTAAAAACTCTTAAGCATTATTAGATACTCTCAAGATTAGTTCATGGGAAAATGAGTATATCACTTTTTTAAGAACAAACCTCTATAAATCCCTGGTGTTATCTCTCTTCCCTTAACTCCTTTATTTTTCACTTAATTTCTGCTGCATATTAAAATGATTTTATTAAAATATTTTCAAACTCAATTTTAGAAAATTACATTGTTTCAAACTATCGTTTTTCAAACCTCCACAATTCACCCCCTTCTATTGTGTATGGAGTCACATGTTAAACAAATTGCGGGATTGAAGTTAGTGATAATGATATTCAAAATAGAGAATTTCTTAAGGCACCCTATGTGTGTTCTTAGACACCATGCAGATTTCCTATAATGCCCCTAGTTTCTGGAATTATATCTCCGAACACACCCTTTTCATACTTAAGGAAGGTCATTCTGGATGACGCCTCATGCAGTTGCTAAAGATTTATTCCGGAGATATATCTCCAAAACCTTTTAGAGAAAACATGAAAATTAATTAGTTCAGTGGATGTTCCAGAGATAAATCTCTAAAAGATGTGAGTGGCAATTTGAATTTTCCTTTCACATTTGCATGTGAGATTGTTCTGAAGAGATTTTTCCTGTCACCTTCTATAAATTTGGTTGTTCATGTGTTATACTTCACACAAACTCAAAATGTCTCAAATGTGTGAAATAAACATCTGTTGATATGTCGCAAGTATCTCCGCACCTCTACACCCGAGAAGACATTCAAGCTCACCGATCTCACCTCCCTCGACAATATGATAGACAAAATCCACTATCTCCTACATTACAGAGAGACACGAAGGATTGTCAAGTTTGAGTACCGTTCACCCTTGGTTGACAACGAAGGGAATTGTGTTCAATAAATTTGAGCTCAAGACTCGAGGGAATGTTATGGCGATATGGCAAACGTTTTTCAGTTTCGAAGAGAAAGTTCCGCTCGAGTTGGAAGTGATACTACGACGTTAACGATATCTTGGAGATGTGCAAGCGTCCACCGGGATATTGAAATGTAGTATTCAATTTTCTGTTGAAATCATCATTGTAATGCTAATTTTATGTTATGAATGCTCATTTTATGTTTGGAAAGTTCATCTTATGTTGATTTCTGTCACTGATTTTGTTCTGGAAATATAACTACAGTATGGTTCCAGAGATATATCTCTAGAATAAATATTTAACAAATGCATGGGCGTCATCCAGAATGCCTTTCTTTGAGTGTGAAAAAAGTGTGTTCATAGATATATCTTTGAAAACTAAGGGCAGTATAAGAAATCTGCATAGTGTCTAAAAAACACATAGGGGGTAATAAGAAATTCTCTTCAAAATATCAATAAACATTAGGTACCAGTTCTTGAAAAGCTTCATAAACATTTCATATACCAACATGAATTAACTTCTTCAATGTAATATCTTAAAGGTTGTTTAATTGAGAAGAGAGATCCTGAATATGATCCTTGATTTTGTAGCTCAACCAATTTTCGTGCAAAAATTTAATGGTATCACCATCTCCATATTGCGACAAGTTGTGGTTATTAATCATGTCTCATGAATGCTTTAAGCCATGCCAGATTGAAGAAGATAAATAATGGTTAACAAGTTTATTCTCCTTAAGTTATCAATTTTTGAGAGTAATTGCCCATTGAGACTTGGGCTGAATCATATTCCAACAAAGATGAAGGCAACCTGCCTTATTCATTAACTTTATTCCTTAAAGACTCAAATTTCTCCCGAGTGTCAAGAATTACATCTCCAATATGAAGTTTTGTAGTTCTATTGTTTATGTATGTCAGATTAGCCATGTCATCGAAGTAACTAGTATTCCTATCACCATCTTTAAACCACTTATCCCTAAATTTATGTCTCAAAAGTTGGTCTTGAATATTAAAAGCTTGATTTAAGTCATTTTGAGCATGTTTATCCTATGTATCCAAATAACCATTTTAATCAAATTGATGAATGTTAGATTGAATTATATTAAGTTCCTTAATTGCATTACTAACCATCGTGTGTGCATTTATAAACTCTTTCTTGTTCTATATTTTGAGGATAGGCTTGAGAGTCTTCAATTTTATGGCTACCACAAACATAAGGCATCCCACCATCCTATGTTGTCAATGATCAAATACCACAGGTCTCTTGTGAAATTTGAAAGAGCTAGCGAAATCCACCTTACAATCTTGGATCAAGGTTTCCAACGCCCATTGTGTTCCAATACAAAAGCTTCATTTAGAAAAATGCAATTTACCTGCCATGGAACGATTGTTAATGTCCATCCTATTCTTTTTTTCTTTGGTCTTCCTCTACTAGTTTTTGTAGACACAGTGTAAAACCATTTCTAAGCTTTTTACGCGCATCATCATCACACGATATTGGTGATTCTTCAATGTCCCTCAAATTCAGTTAACTGGCTTCAAAAATTTCAAGAGGGGTCTCTTTGGCGTTTTATGGTGCAAAAGTATCTGCAGCTTAATCTATGTCATTCCTTGGTTAATTATCTGGTTTTTAGAAATCATCAAAGTTATCATCCTCAACAACAATGTTATTATCCACATCAAAATCATTGGTTCCTTCAATTGCAATGTTATTGTCTGCAACTGCAACCACAGAATCCTCTTTACCATTATCAATTGTGTTTATAGCTTCAACATGTATGTTTTTGTTTGTATTATTGTCAATAAGGTTGTTTATTCTTGAGCAACAAGTTATCTGACACAAAATCCATCGGTAAATATCCACCTTATTTTCTTGTGTCCACTATATTTTCTTGAATTAAATCTTATTTTTAGGAACATGTTGGTGTGATGTCTACTTGTTTTCTTTGGTCCGATTTATGTAGGGATGGCAATGGGCAGGGTATGGGTAGGGTACTATAATACCCGTCTCTATACCCGCAGTTGAAAAAAATCCCCGGACCCGAGCCCATACCTGCTTAGGTATTAAAATTGACACCCGTCTCCGTACCCTATGGGTATATAAGTGCCCGTACCCATACCCGTTACCTGCATTTCTAATAAAAATAAATATATCAAGTATAAATTATCATAATATTTTAAGTTTTTAAAAATATTAAAAAGTTTTTAAAAAATTTTATTGTTAAATTATGAAATAAATGATCACTTATATTAAATATGTAATAATTTAAAATTGATTATTTTTTTAAATTTTATAAAAAATTATTTTTATATAATAATATAAATTAAAATATATAAATATATATTGTGCGGGTATGGGGCGGGCTGGGTACTAAGGTGTCCATACCCGCACCCATCCCCGCTTATTTAAGTGGGTAATTACTCGAGTCCGTACCCGTACCTATTTTTGCGGGTTTTTACCCTACCCGTTATGGGTAATTTTGAAGATACCCACTAGGGATGGGCCAAATTGCCATCCCTAGATTTATGCATTCTCCAAGAATGCTCTAACGAATGACCAATGCAGACACAATAGTTACAGAATTAAGGCATTTTTCACAAAATTTGTGACAGTAATGTCACATGCATTCGTTAAAGCTTTGGCAAAAGAATTTTTTGAGGAAAGGACAAAAACAAGACGATTTAAATATATGAAATTGACGAAAAGATTTATAATAAAAATTGAGAGGGTAAACTAAGTTTGATAAATATTGAATTAAAATGTATTAAAACATAAATAATAATAGACAAATTCTTAGATACCCATGATAACATAAAATGCATGTATTAAATCAACATAATAATATATATATGTTGATTTTAATTTATTCAAAGAAAGTAAAAGTAAATTTTTGTTTATAATGATAATAGAATAAACATGGTCAAATTGACTTGATGAGAGCAATGTGTTTCCCCTTCAAGAAAACGAGTCGGGTAGTCATTTTCTGCCTTTGTTTGTTGAAGTTAATTTCTTATCCTCTATCTCTTTATCTTTGTCTTTGCAACTCCCTTCTTAATTAAAGGTGTCAAAAAAACTCTAAATAACAAAGCTCCAATAATTAGATTTCTTATTAGCCCCATTTATTTAAATCTCTTATTAAATGAATATTTTCTTGACCCCTTATTTTTAAGCCTCTTCATATTTTTTTCTTTAATGGAGCTTAAGTGAAGGGCTCAAAATCTAATTCATTTGAAATAAAATATTTTCTATTATAAAACCGATTTTTTCTTAAAACTGTTTTTTTTTTTCTTAAATCGATTTTTTCCAAAAATGAAAAAAAACTGTATTTTTCAGAAAAAAAAACTGATTTTTTCCAAAAATAAAAAAAAAAAAAAAAACTGATTTTTTTCGAAAATAAAAAAAAATCAATTTTTTCCGAAAATCAAAAAACTTTTTTTTCAGAAGAAAAAAAAAAGCCGATTATTTCTGAAAAAGAAAAAAAAAAAACCGATTTTTTCAGAAAAAATAAAAAAACTATTTTTCCTGAAAATTAAGAAAAACCGATTTTTTTCGAAGATAAAAAAAACTGATTTTTTGTCAAAAATAAAAAAAAAATGATTTTTTCCGAAAATACAAAAAAAAACCGATTTTTTCCGAAAATGAAAAAAACCGATTTTTTCCAAAAAAAAAAACCAATTTTTTCCGAAAATAAAAAAAAAATGATTTTTTTCCGAAAATGATAAAAACCGATTTTTTCCGAAAATGAAAAAAACTAAATTTTTTCCTAAATAAAAAAAATCGATCCGAAAATAAAAAACCCGATTCTTTTCCAAAAAAAATAAAAAACTGATTTTTTACGAAAATTGAAAAAAATGCGATTTTTTCCGGAAAAAAAAAACTGATTTTTTCCGAAAATAATAAAAAACTGATTTTTTTTCCGAAAATAAAAAAATCAGATTTTTTCCGAAAATAAAAAAAATACGATTTTTTCCGGAAAAAAAAAACTCAAATTTTTCCAAAACAAACTGTTTTTTTCGAAAATAATCAAACTCGATTTTTTCCAAAAAAAAAACTCGATTTTTTCCGAAAAAATAAACTCGAGTTTTTCAGAAAAAATTTAAAAAAACTGTTTTTTTTCGAAAATAAAAAAACTCGATTTTTTCCGAAAATAAAAAAAAAAAACCATTTTTTTCCGAAAATGAAAAAAACCGATTTTTTCCAAGTATACAAAATTCGATTTTTTCCGAAAATGAAAAAACCGATTTTTTTTTAAAATAAAAAAAAACCGATTTTTTCCGAAAATGAAAAAAACCGATTTTTTTAAATATAAAAAAACCGACTTTTTCCGAAAATGAAAAAAACTGATTTTTTCCGTATATAAAAAAACCAATTTCTTCCGAAAATGAAAAAAAACCGATTTTTTCCAAATATAAAAAACCGATTTTTTCTGGAAATGAAAAAACCTGATTTTTTCCGAATATAAAAAAACCGATATTTTTCGAAAATGAAAAAAACTGATTTTTTTTAAATAAAAAAAAATTTTGAAAATTAAAAAAATTTGATTTTTTCCGAAAATAAAAAAAACAATTTTTTTCCAAAAATAAAAAAAAAAAAGATTTTAAAAAAAATTGACTGAAAAAATCTATTTCAAAAAAAAAAAAGTCAAGTTTTGAAAATGTTGAGGCTTTGAAGCCCTACTTGAATTTTAGAGACCCTTAATTTAGGAGACTTACATATTTTAGAGATCATTTATTTTTAAAATTTTAGACCCTTTTATTTTTGGGGGCCTTGAAATATAGGCTCCAACCCTTTAAATTGTCACCTCTATTCTTGACATCTTTCAAAAAGTCTTATGCACTACAACTAGTTGTTTTTGGTTGTGGAGGATGACTTTTGAGCAAGTTGGTTGACTAGTTAAAAAGGCCATTCTCCAGTTGGTCAGGCAGCTGGATTAGTCAATCCCACTTGCAGACTAAAACTCAATGTAACGTAAACAAGGGAACATAAAAATTACTACTTGTAGTCAAAATTAGAATAACTCTTTAATCTATTGAAATGAAGACACTATTTTAGATCCTAGGAGAAAGATACTAGCTAGATTAAATATGCCAAATCAAGTCTTTCTTCATTATAGCTGAAAATCTCTAGCAGCATAGTTTATTGTTGTGAAAATAAGTATAAATAATTTTGAACGCACTAAAATTCTGATACTGATATGTATAATTAATAATGGGTTAATTATACGATTCTCCGTGCCATTAGGACGAGTTTTGGTTTGGCTTCCTGAAGTATTTTTTTTTAACGCCCCTCACCAAATCAAAATTCCATTTTCACTCCCCCTGTGCTGACTGGACGAAAGAATATGCACATGTGGCATTGCTGACTAGATGGAATCTGCCACGTGGCATTTGCTGACTGGATAATTTTTTTTTATTTTTTTTTATTTTTTTATTGTGCATTATTAGGGGTGTTCAAGGGGGTGGGTTGACCTAAAGCTGTCAAAATGGGCTACCCAGCCCTAAACGGGTAGGTCCTGATGGGCTCGGGCTTTTTAGGGTTGGGCAAAAAAAGACAATTTCTAATATGGGCTCGAAGATTACTACCCGAGCCCGGCCCTAGATGGGCTTCGGCTAGCCGGCCCTAAATGGACTTTTTTTAGTAAAAAATTAAAATAAAATAGCATAATATTTATTATAAATAAAATTAAAATTATATTATTTTAAACATAATACATTTTTATAATACATTTTTAAGTACTATATTATCTTTTATTAATACTATAATGTATTTTTAAATACAATACATGTCTAAATTGTATAAAATAATACTCGAATATTTAACATAAGAGAAATTAATAGAATACGAGAAAAGAGTGTTGATTGTATTAATGTATAATATTTAAAAGAGAAATATTGAACATAATATATATAAAATTTAGTGAGGTGAGAAAAATCAATGTGTTATTTTGGAGTAAGATAATATAAGTATTAGTATAATTTTTTAAAATTTATAGTGATATGGGCCTAATGGGATACCCACGGCCCATATGGCCTAGCCCTAATGGGTAGCGGGCTTTTTAGGGCTGGGCTAAAAAGGCCCTGAAAAATACGGGCTCTAATTTTAAGGCTCAAGCCCTATGATTCTTCGGGCCTGGTGGGTCGGCCCATGTGGGCTAGCCCATTTTGACGGCTCTAGGTCGACCCACGAATCCATTGACCCAAACCAATCTAACCCATAAATTACCCGAACTCATTCATTTACGTATATATTCAACCCAACCCATAACAATCCGTATAGTTTTGGGTCGGGTATCGGGTTTGAGTTTTGCAACCCGCAGACTCATTGACCCAACCCATTGATGTGGCTTTAGCAATTCTTTATTATTTTAATTTTAATTTTAAATAAAAATATAAAACTAATATCTCCCTAATAACCATAATTTTTTTTAAATTATTCTCCACTAATAATATTACTAGACGAATGAGTTTACGTAATTCTAATATTGAATGTGTTTCGTATATTTTTTTGAATCATTTCTAACTTACATATTTAATGGAAATAACGTGACTTGTAAAATCTTATATTAACATCAAGTGTTATATCAAGTGTTATGTCGTGTTGATGAATTTTATTAGATATTATATGATGTGTTTCATCGAATTTGAGTGTTATAAATGAGTATGATTGTATTAAGTTGTGTTACATTTTTTTAAATCGACAAAAAAATCATTAAAAAATATTTTTTATTTGAAACACAACTCACGAACCCTACCCAACCCAACCCATAAATGAACAGGTCGGTTCGGGTCAGTTTTAACAATAAAACTGCGGGTTAGATGATGAACCCAACCCATAGAAATTTGAACAGGTTGGATAACGGGTTAGGCAAAATCCGGTCTAATCCAACCCACGTACACCCCTATGCATTGTGTCCATCAACTTATTCCATAAATATTTATTTAGAATTCTACTGGCCATTTAAAAAAGTAATTAGTTATTGTATTTTAAAATTAATTTTTATGAAAACTTAATTGTCATAAATGAATTCTACTTGCCATAAATATTCATTTGAAAACTTAATTTTTTCCTTTTAAAATTTATTTTATTTTAATTGTCATAAATATAACTTAATTTGAATTTTAAATTCTTTTTCTATTTTTGTTTAAATTTAGAAAGTGTTATGAATCAAAATGAAAGTAAATGATTCTAAAGAATGCATTTTTTTCTCCTATTATGTATGTAAATGTAGTGCAAACTCAACAGAATTATAAGACTTTTATATGTAAAAGAAGTTGGAAAATATCTTACTAGTGTTTATAGCTTCGGAATATAATTTCTTGATTTGTGAAATTTAATTGATATGAATTTATATCTTATTTAAATTTGTCTTTGAAAAGTTATACAGATATATTTATTTATTGGTAAATTATTTTTTTGTTTTCTTCTGAACTAAGAGCTTGTTAATAAATGGAAAGAATTTCATTTCACATTATTTTTAATAAATAGAATATTTTCAATAATTTGTTTGTTTTTTTAATTCAACAATATCAAAATACATAAATTACACCCAAACAAACAAATAAATGATATTTTTTATAAAAATAAAATAAAATATCCTCAGATTTTTTTAATAAATAAATGAAAATTTTATTATAAAATATACTATTTGTAAAATACACAAGTCTCGAGCCATCTACCCCTAAATCCAAACCATTTTTAACAAATATTTTAAAAAATCTCATGCCTTCTTAAACTCCCCTATAAAAATCATACATTTATTCTTAATCTAATCTCTTACTCTTGCCTATGAAAAAATTTATATTAGAAATAAAAAGCTCACCTTGTGTGTTTGTCATGTTTTATTAAAAAAGAAACTAGTCACCACTAATTGGTAATAAAAACTTTGCATTATAAAACGATAACTTAAATTGATAAATAAAACCTATTGCATATACCACGAAGTACTTTTTTTTCCCCCTCTTAACATGTCGACCCAGCAACGACTACTTAATATACTTTTTAAGTTTTTATTTTTTAAACTTTTGTTCATGTTTCACAAGCTTCCATTTTTTTGCAGTATTTTTCCTTTGTTTTATTATTGCATAAGTCAATAAGTCAACTACTCTTGGGTAACTATTTTGTTCTTATCTATCAAATTTTCTCCACCCGTTGCTGCCAATAATTTAAGCGCGTAATGAGCGGACAAATTTGAAAATTGTGACAAATTATTATTTTCATATCTTCTTTTGTATGCATGCAGCATGCACCCTCACAATTCCTCTCTGTATATATTGCTTAATCTTTCATATGCTTCTTCACAATTCCTCGCATATACAATGAAACCAACATTGATCCAAACTTTGCAACTTTAAGAAAAACAACTTGTCCTTTATCTGGTGGTGACACCAATTTGGCTCCTCTTAATTTTTTTTTTATTTTTTTTTTAATTTAAAACAAAAACGAAAAAAGAAATAAATTAAAAAATTAAAAATTAAAAATAAATTTAAAAAATTAAAAAAAAAATCCAGTCAGCAAATGTCACGTGGCAGATTCCATCCAGTCAGCAATGCCACATGTGCAGATTCCTTCATCCAGTCAGCACAGGGGGGAATGAAAATAAAATCTTGGTTTGGTGAGGAGGCGTTCAAAAAAAAAATACTTCAGGGGGGCAAAACCAAAACTCTCTAATGGAAGGGGAAATCGTATAATTAACCCATTAATAATTGTTGTTCTGGACTGGGTCGGGTCTGCCCCTCAATCGAGCAGGTCCAACCCACACGTCCCGGGATAGCCCAACTAGGGCCTCTTAGCACGACCTATGTCGGGCATACGCCCTTCTCAACATTGTCGGGCACATGCACGGTATAGAGCGTCGGGCAGGGCGCTAGGCCTCCCCGGCCTCGCTCCTCCCCGACACTCAGGTTCTCCTTCCCGCGAAGAGTCATCTTCTTTCGCACATAAGAGTCCTCCCCACGAGGACACGTCTCTCCCCGACAGCAAGACTCCTCCCCGCGAGGACACGTTCTCATGTAACCACCCACTCCCGATGGAATCGGTCTGCCCTAATTTCGGAGATTTAGGAACGGTTACCCCATGGCGAATACCACGTGCTGGTCTTCACTACGCCATGTAAGCCTTGGTAGTTACTTGGATTGGGCCTGGCAATCCAGCCCAATGCAAGTAACCGTTGGCCCCGCGCTGGGGGCTCTCTATAAATACCCTCTCACTTGAGAGGGTCAGGTTACACACTTTTTTACTCTCTAACCTTGTACTTGCTTTTACTTGTGACCCTTGCCTTACTTGATCGTCGGAGTACCTTGCAGGTACACCCCCCCCCCCCCGTCTTCCAACCTCACCGGAGCTGAAGTCCACAAGACGTTGTTGGCCATCAAATACTGTCTGATCCAGGTACGATCAGTGGCGCCGTCTGTGGGAACCCTTTGCTTCCCCGTTTTTCCTCCGATAAACCAAAGCAATCCTCTCGTTCATCACCATCATGGCCGGCAACCCGTCTGCTAACAAAGCTCTGGACACCGTCCTCGCGCAACTCGAGAACAGGAACCACCGCGAAGACGCTGCTGCCCTCCACGTCGAAGAAGGCGACGTGAGAGACGGGCAGACCGCCTCCCCAGACTCCCAAGACGCGGCTTACGGCGTTGCCCAGCAGGACGACCAACAAGCCGTCTTTCAGCCAGTTGCTCCTCCGTCCAATGCATATTCGAGCACCGTGGCCCTGTTCACCTTGATCAATCAGACCAATCAGCTGATAGCACACCAGAATACCAGAATTGAAGCACTAGAGCAAGGGCGGACACGAAGATCTTCCCCGCGAAGACATCGTCGTCCACCCTCGCCTCCTCACTCTCCTTCCCCGCGAAGGACTCCATCCGAAGAATCTCGAACCCCCTCGCCGGTGCGCGAGGGCCATCGGCCACGCCTTGAACGCCCCCAGCCGGCGGTCTCCCAGAAGCGCCAACGTTCCCCGCCTCGGAAGGAACCCAGGCCCTCCGCAACTTCCAAGAAGTCCAAAACCACCGAGGAGAGACCGAGGAACCGTTCGAGGAATTCCCCTCCACGACATTACCGATCCCCTTCGAGATCCCTGGGCGGAAGCGACGACAACGACCAGAGGACCCCTCTGTCGTGCGAGATCATGAACGCCCCAATTCCTGCGGGCATGGAGAAACCCCCGCCACTGGGGACCTACGATGGTCTGGCCGACCCCGACGATCACGTTGAAAGTTTCGAAGCCATGCTCGACCCGAAGATTTCTTTGTCCCCGTAATCATTGAAGGCCAAGAAGCAATTCGCAACATGTGCAACCTTCCCCTACGAGGACCCCGTCGCTGCCCGTAGCACCTGGGAAGGCTTCCCCAAGGCAATGGTTATCTCCGGGGGTGGTTACGAGAAGTTTTCCGTCGGGTCGATCAAGAGGAAATTTGATGAACTGGAATCCGCAACATCGGCGAAGATAAGCCACCCCCGGACGCCGAACAGGTACCTCTCCCGCGCGTCAACGCGGTCGAACTTGACAGCAGGTTCCCGGGCGAACCCGATGAAGACGAGGCAGAAGACCTCGACCTCCAGGCGGAAAACAACGGGCGGCCTCTCCACCCAACGCGCCCCATCCCAGACGGAGACTTTGAACTCGTGGTCCTCGAGGACGATCCAGGCTGTAACGTGAAGATTGGCACCGGGATCCCCGACCTGGCGAAGGAGCAGCTGAAGTCATGTCTAAGGGAGAACGCTGGTCTCTTCGCATGGAGTGCCTCCGAGATGCCTGGCCTCGACCCCGAGGTTGCTTGCCACCAGTTCGCAGTAGATCCAGCCGCTAGGGCCATACCTCAACGTAGGCGTAAGCAGTCTCTCGAAAAAGCGGAGGCTGCTGAAAAAGCTGTAAAAGACCTCCTAGAGGAAAATTTTATTTCGGAGGTCAGGTACACCACCTGGCTGTCCAACGTTGTACTCGTCAAAAAGAATAATGGAAAATGGAGGATGTGTATTGATTATACTGATCTTAACCGGGCTTGCCCGAAAGACTGCTATCCTTTGTCTAACATCGACCAGCTGGTCGACAATTCTGCAGGTTACAAACGTTTATCCTTCATGGACGCATACTCGGGATACAACGAAATTCCCATGGACAAGGTCAACAAACAGCACACGGCTTTCATGACCGAGTCGGGCAACTACTACTACAACGTAATGCCTTTCAGCCAGAAGAACGCCGGTGCGACCTACCAACAGATGATTAACAAGGTTTTCCGGGCTGAAATCGGCGACATGCTCGAGGTCTACATGGACGACATGATCGTAAAATCCGCGGAAGAAGTCGACCATGCCGCACACCTCAAGAAAGTGTTCGACACAGCGAGGAGGTGCCGCATGAGGTTCAATTCCGACAAATGCACCTTCGGCGTTCGGGCAGGTAAGTTCCTCGGCTACTACCTCACATAGCGAGGAATCGAAGCTAACCCCGACAAGTGTAGAGCTTTTTCCGAGATCCCTACTCCGGACTCAAAGAAGTCAATACAATCATTGAACGGGATGCTCACCGCCCTCTCCTGCTTCGTCGCCAAGTCGGCGCAGTACGCACTCCCATTTTTCAAACTTCTTCGACAAAAAGCGGAGTTTGAATGGAGCTAAAAATGCGAGCACGCGCTCTTCCACCTAACACAAGTCTTATCGCAACCCCCGGTCCTCTCACAACCTGAGAGCGGGGAAACACTTTTCTTGTATCTCGCGATCACGAGTGAAGCAATCAGCGCCGTCCTCATTCGGGAAACCCCGGACGGACAGAAACCAATTTACTTCACGAGCAAAGCCCTCCAAGGCCCCGAGCTCAGGTATCAGCAGATAGAGAAAGTCGCCCTGGCCTTCGTTACCGCGGCCAGGAGGCTACGCCAGTACTTCCTCACCCACACTGTCGTTGTAAAGACCGAACAGCCTATAAGGCAACTCCTTGGACGACCAGATATGGCGGGGAGGATGCTCAGGTGGTCGCTCGAACTCGCCGAGTTTGACATCCAATACGAGGGAAGGAAAGCCCTTAAGGCTCAGGTATTGGCCAACTTCGTGGCAGAGATGGCCGTCCAAGAACCTTCGACCAACGGATCCCAAAAATGGACGATCTACGTCGACGGAGCATCCAGCCCGAAGGGAAGCGGGGTGGGCATCATCCTCGAAAACGAGGAAGGCATCCTGATCGAGGTATCCCTCAAACTATCCTTCCCGATGTCGAACGACCAAGCGGAGTACGAGGCTTTCCTCGCCGGACTTCGGCTGGCCGAGGACCTCGGCGCCAAGGAGGTCAAAATCTTCACCGACTCCCAGCTCGTGGCCTCGCAAGTCCGAGGAGAGTACCATGCCAAGAACGACAATCTCATCAAATACTTGACCTTGGTGAAAGAAAAGATGAAAAAGTTCACCTCCGCAGAAGTAACTCACATCCCCCGTGTAACACCTCAAAATTTTTCCCTTTTGGTTTCTAACCTTTTTGGCTTATGCTTCATTTCATTTGCATTGTCATTTGCATTGTCCTTTTGAGCATGGGATCAAGGTATTCTTTCAGCAGCTCACGGCGTCATCAGTTCCAGTGATTTTTAACAGTGTTCAGAGCCAAGCAAATAGCTTTCCAAGTCTTTTTGAGCATTTATTTTGCTCATTAAGCGACTGGACAATCAGAAACTCTGGCAGTCAATTTTTGATCAGTTATTCAGCACCAGACGGTTGTTATCAGTAGTTTAATCCGAGTGCGGAAAAAACATTTCGCAGCATATTTCAGGTGTATTCCAGTGGTAATATCAAATGGCAAGTTTCAGAGGTCTATCATGGTTCAGAGCAGGTGGAACCGGACGAATATCCAAGTTTCCCTCCGTTTGGCGCCAAAATTTTGAATTTTTGAACAGAGTAATCGATTGCTCAAAGTGAGTAACCGATTACTCTGGGTGAAATTGCAAAAATATGACAATTTTCAGCACTGCAGAATTTTTGAGCATTTGTGATCATGTGCTTGGCTTGTGCATGTGTGGGAAGGATCTAGAACTGATCTATTTTCATCATTTTCCATCCAAAAATTCAAATTCTTTCCACTCCAATTCTACATTTCCTTTCCTAATTCACATTTCACCCCAATTTCCACTCACTTAACCTCACTCCCAACCCAAACTTAACTCCTAACCTAGGGGTTATTTAAACCAATTCATTCCAAACCTCAAGGGTAGATCATTTTTTTTCACTCTCAATTTTCAGAATTCTCTCAATTCTCTCTCACTTTTTCACTCTCAACCTCCATTTTCAACCACACTCAAAGCTCTCTTTCAAAGATTAACAAGTTCTTCATTGGAACTTGTTAATTCTTGAGCTAAAGCCTCTCATCATCACTACATTTTAGCCTTTCAACTTGGATTTTCATTTGGATCTAGTTCTGATTTTTCAGAAGTGATTATTGAAAGTGATTTTGGAGTTTTGTTGCTTATTTGCTTGGATCTTCAACTTTTGAGTGCAAGATGCTTGTGGATCTTGGATTTCTCTACTTGAATTCATCCATTTCTGTTTACAACACTTACCAAAGCAAATCTCAGCTTTGTAGGTTGGTTAATTTTAGATCCATACTCATTTTAGCTTAATTGCAACTTATACAATGTAGATCCATGAATTTTGATGTGTTTTGATTCATTTGGTTGGTCTTGATTGTGGATGTTGATGATTGTTGGATCTAATAGATGTTTGATTGCTGTGATTGAACTTAATTTTCGTACATTATTGTTTACATGATCATTTGGATGTTTAGATAAGTGATTTGCTGCTGAAAAGTGCTTTTCAAAGTTGAATTTCTGCCTCTGTTTCAGTGGTAATCGATTACTCTAACAGGGTAATCGATTACTCTGCCTTATTTTCACGTTTTAGTGCCAATTTTCAACTGAGTAATCGATTACCCTATGTGAGTAATCGATTACCACTGAAGCAGATTGTGTTTTTCTTGCATTTTCTTGCTTGTTTGAGGTCTCTTGCATGTCTAAACTTCATGGATTGATGTGTTGATGATTTGTGGATTATTCTTGAGCTGTTTTGCCTCACACCTTTGCATGAGCACAATTCTTCGTCACGCGGCTTTTGGTTTTCATTGATGAATGTTCATGATTGTTTTGTTGATGTGATGAACACTTTGCACACACTATTTGAGCATGATAATTGTTGATTATTGCTGGTGTTGCCGGATTTGTTGTGTTGTGCATGCTTGCTTGCTTTTTAATTTCATGAGATGCATACTTGGTTTGATGTGTTCATGTGCTTAATGTTGTGCATCATCTCATGATGTTCTTTCATGATGCTTACCATGGTGTTTGGTATGATTTGTGATCATGTTTGATTGAAGAATATGTGATGCTTGATGCATATTTGCTATGCCATGTTTGAATTGTCTTCAAATGTATCACATGCTGCCCTATTTCTACGGCTGTCTATGTGTATGTGTGCTGCTGTATGTGCTGCTGGCTGACATTTTACGCCCTTTCTTGTGCTTAATTGTGTGCTGTTATAAGTTGTCTTGCTTGTGTGCTGTCTTTAACTGCTGTGATGTTGCAGATGCGATCTTTTAGCTGCTATTTTTGCTCATTTTCGTTTTTCCTTCTTCATCTCTTTCACTCTTTCCTTCCCTTGAATCTCAAGACTTGTTCAAGTCTTGGATTTGCTCCCTTAGAGCTACCTAGTCCAACTTAATTTCTGATTAAGCTTGGAGTAGGATTAGCATTAGGCTTTCTTTTGCATGCTAACTTAGGTAGATGTTTCCCCTTTCAAACTCAACTCTAGGGCCACCTTTGCATGACGACATTAGGATAGAATTCCCCTTAGTGTTTTCTTTTCCTTTGAGTCTTCTCTTCTCATCTCATAACACTTCTAAAATACTTAATAAAATTAATGTGTATTGCGCATGAGCCTTGCATGTGGGAAGTGAGGAATGAGGGGTTTCCTCTCATTTTTCTAGAGTGTTTGGTGGACGTTCCATCTTGGAACGATTTGCTAAACATTCGTTCCTACCTCATATACTTCGGTGCAATGCAAGTTATGAACTAACTTCAAACCATTTCTGTCTTAAAAAATACAAAAACAAACTCAAATCTTTTTCATCCTTCGGGACTGTTAAGTTTCAAATCATTTTCAGAAAGGGCACGTTACTTCCGTCTCGTCGCAAACAGGCATCGACCCTAATTGCCGAACGCGAATCTAACGTCGCTCATAAAAAACACTAACCGACCTTGTTAGGTCGAACTATGACTGCTCTGATTTCCTCTCTCTAGTCCAATTGAGGATACGTAGGCACAAGACAGCGATGTCTTGGCGAGCAACCTCCCCCTTTAGTTCGTGTCCGAACTACGTTGACTCTGACTTTCCCATTGCACGAGGGAATACGTAGGCGTAGGACGAGTGATGTCCTATCGAGTCACTTCTCTTTCCTTGCTTCTTCGCTTCTTTGTTATTTTTCGTTCCCGTTCCAGTAGCAGCGGAGCTCCAGATGACGACACCCTTTGATCGAGACAGCAAACATGGATCCCATCGAGTACGATGGACGTGTGGGGTGCTAAAACCTTCCCTTCGCGTAACCGACTCCCTTACCCATTTCTCTTGGTCGTGAGACCATATTCTTTCCTCTTCCCTCAGGTTTATGCAGTGTTTCCTTTCCCTCTCTTGGGATAAATACACATTGATGGCGACTCTGTTTTCCACGCCACTTTCGTGTTTGTACCATAGATGCAAATCCTCAAGAGCGACACCCCGCGAGCACAATGCCCGAGCAGATGTCTTGTCCAAATTGGCAAGCACAAAGAAGAAAGGCGGGAACAAATCCGTCATACAAGAAGTGCTTTCCCGGCCGAGCATCGTCAAACCCGCTCCAGTGGCGGACGTAAACGCCATTGGTGATAGCAATTACTGGATGACCCCTGTGTACGAATACCTCACGACGGGCAAGCTGCCCGACGATCCCAAGGAAGCAGGAATGGTCAAGCAGCGGGCATGCTCATACACGATAGTCGAGGACAAGCTATACCGGCGAGGGTTTTCTATCCCCCTCCTCAGGTGCGTCGAGGAGACCAAGGTCCCCGGCATCCTCCAGGAAATCCACAAGGGAATCAACACACAACACCTAGGCGGACGATCGTTAGCTCGTAAAGCACTTCGGGCAGGGTATTACTGGCCCACCATGCAACAGGACTCCAAGGAACACGTCAAGAAGTACGATAGATGCCAACGACACGGGGACATGCACCTCGCTCCTCCTAATGAGCTCAAAACACTGTCATCCCCATGGTCGTTCGCATGGTGGGGGATGGATATCCTCGGACCTTTCGTTCAGGGGTCGTATCAAAACAAATACCTCATCGTCGGGGTGGACTACTTCACGAAGTGGATTGAGGCGGAAGCATTGGCCAAAATCACAGCCTTCAACATACTGCGTTTTTATAAATGGAACGTCCTCGCCCGATTCGACGTGCCTCAAGCTATTGTCACCGACAACGGAACACAGTTCACCGACAAGAACTTCCAAGACTTCGTCTCCAAGCTAGGCACGAAGCAGCACTTCACGTCGGTCGAGCACCCTCAAACGAACAGATAGGCTGAGACGGCGAATAGAGTAATCCTACGAGGATTGAAACTTCGATTAGGCGGTGCCAAGCAACAGTGGGTCGAGGAGCTACACAGCGTCCTCTGGGCCTACCGAACAACCCCACATTCCACGACCGGGGAGACCCCTTTTCGCCTGACCTACGGAACGGAAGCGGTGATCCCCATGGAAATCAGGGAACCCTCGAGGAGGACGGAAACCCCCCTCGACGCGGACGCGAACAACGAAGCCGTGAGAGAAGAACTCGATTTCGTCGAGGAGACACGTTCGGGCGCTTTTCTCCAAGAAACTTCACTAAAACAGAAAATAACACTGCATTATAACGACAAAGTTATCAAATGTGATTTTCAGGTGGGCACCCTCGTCCTACAAAGGAACCAGAAAGACTCGCGAGAGGGCAAACTCGCCGCGAATTGGGAGGGCCCGTACCGCATCCGCGCGAAAACGGGGACAGCAGCCTATTTCCTCGAAAATCTGCACAGGGAAGAACTTGCTCGACCATGGAACGCTGAGAAGCTCAAACAATACTACAGTTAACCACTACCCATAACTCACGAACACCGCGATTACGGGGACACACTAAGGTATGAGCGTGACACCCCTATACAGAACACAATGATCGAAGGCTGCGTTGTGTGTGCGCGAGGACTTTTGATCCGACGGGGACACCTCGATCGAGCTCCGCCGTCGTTGTACCAATTAGGCATAACACCCAGCTCGCGATGGGAAGCTCACGCCACGAAGCTAAGACCTCGACCGAGCTCTTAGCCTCGTTGAAGGTCGGAATACATCTCCGACCACCCGACCAGCTCTCCACGCGGTCAGGGACTATCAAGGTCGAGCAAATCCCAAAGTCTTTATTACTTAGCCAAAAAACAAAGTATAGAAATCTCTATTACTTGGGCAGAAACAAACAAAGTATAACAAATGCTATAACATCACACACAGTATAAACCATACAAACATCACACGAGCAGATAAGCAAAAATGCATTGAAGCGGGAAGAAGCCCATTGTACAGATATTACAAACAAGTATCAAAAGCCCCTGGCACGCAGGTCGGGCATACGTATTGAAAAATAAATAAAACGGCTCGCAGGATGAACAAAAAGAAGAAGAAAAGCCTACTCAGCGACAGTCCCTTCGGGCTCCTTGGAGTCGGGGTCAATCCCTTCGATTGTGAGGTTAGGGTTGAGAACCCAAAGCTGCTGCACGGTGTTCCTGAAACCTATGTCAGCCGATACGAGGTTATCCTCCTCGGATTCTCAGAGCTTCGCTATCAGCGCCGCCCGCGAGGTCAGTAACCTGTCTTCCTCGGTTTCCTCATCAGCTGGGCGGACAGCCTCCTCTAACTCGGCATTGCTCGCCAAGAGACGATCCCTCTCCTCTTCAATCCCGACGAGACATCTCCGCTCTTCCTCAGCATTCTTCAGCTTTTCCTCCAACTTCCCTTGAAGCTCGACCTGGGCCTGGTTCTGGCTTTTGCAGTCGGCCAGCTCCTTGCCCACCTTCTCCATTTCGGCTGAGATGGACTGGAAACTCTCGCGCAACCTGTTCAGCTCGCCTTCCGGGCATGCCTCGTCGTTCAGAACCAGGGCAGCCGCACAAACCCGCATCACAGCGGACACATCCTCCACCAGCGCCCTTCTCCGAGAGATCTTGTCGACGCCTAAGATGGCCTGAGCTTCGGGGGCACCCACGCATAGGGAATTATTCCCCATGAAAAAGTTCGGCCTCGTGAGCCAAGCGATCCCCTTCACAAAGTTTACCAGGGCTGACGATATAGCTGTTCGTTCCCCTCTTAAAGTGTTCTTCAGTCCAGAACAATGGAAACCTGGGCACAAGGGCCTCCTCTCGCCGCCCATCCAATTCTTCGACGACCCGACGGTACACTGTATTTACAGCCTCATGTGTGACTGGCCTCACGAGGTAGTACCGATACTTGAAATCTCGCACGGAGTCCAGATAAGTGTGAAACAGGCTGCTCACCTGCTTGAAGGACACCCAACCATGCTTGTCGTCGACAGCCTGCCGTTGAAGATGGAAAATGCGAAAAAATAGGGGCACCGTCGCACCAATCTTCAGGTACTTGCACACGAGCTCGAAAGCCCTGATGAAAGCGAGAGAGTTGGGGTGGAGTTGAGAAGGGGCCAAACGCAGGTGGACAAACACTGACTGTTGAAAATCCGTGAAGGGAAAACGCCACCCCGCCTCGTCGAACATAAACTCATATACGGGAAACCACATCTCGCTATATGTCGAGTATATTCGATGATGTGGCAAAGGCCTGAACACGTTCCACGACTTTGGTGAACCTATTAGGCGGTGCTTGACGGTACAAAATATGTCAACCTCGTTCAGATCGACAAACTCGGAGATCATGTTCACTGCCTCTTCGCAGGCCCACTCGTCGGGAATCCTCTCCCCGGTGTTGGTTGTCTCTGCCATAGGTGAATCGGGCCCGTCGTAAATATCCAAAGATCCCTCGGCCACTGGCAATACGTCCATTTACCTGAAAATCAGAAGGAAATGGTGAATTCAATGACCCATATCAAATCCACCCCTTCCACCGCTGATCAAGTGAAAGGGCGAGGAGGGAACGTCGGGGAACGCAAACCCGCGACCATCCTCAGGTCTGCGGGGAGCGAAATTGGGCGGGACCCCGGGGTATTCGACCCATATCCCCGAGATAAACGTTGGTTCCCCAGGGATTCCATCCTTAATCCCCGAAATGTTCAACAAAAGAACTGAGAAACATTCATCTCATGACCCCGAGATATTCTTCGTGTCCTCGGGGATTTCATCGTCCCTCCCCGCGAGATTCAACAACTAAACTACGAAATTCCGTCGTTTTCGCCGGATATTTCGTGATTTCCATGAGAACTTCATCAGTTCACCATGAAACCACCCTAAAAAGGCAAATGAAAGGAGAAAAAAGAAAGAAACTTACTTGAAGTAACTTCCGGTAGGGTTCCGGCACGGCAGTTGGTGGCGGCGTACGGCGGCGAAATAAGAGAAGGAAGAAAGAGTGAATCTGAGCAAAGGGGGATCCAAAAGTACAAATGGGACGAGATGACCCTTATTTATAGGGCTCTCACAAGTTTCGAGGGCTCCTAGGCAATCGATTACGCTACCCTAACGTAGCCGGCCTAGACAATGATGAGCTGCGACACATGGCGCACACTCTCCCAAATGTGTCGTTTCATTCCCCAACATGCGTCTTTTCATTCACCTCGTTTCAGACATCCCGTGTCCCTGCGATGTCGCCCATCCACGACCAGTCTAGCACGAGCAGGCCGACTCGTTTTTTCCCGGTTACCAATTGTTCCTCATTTAGAGTCCCTTCCCCGAATAGATAAGTCCTCGACATAGCTGGCCCTTAAGTCATTACTCCGACACCTCAGAGCAACGAATTGGGGGGCTCCTATTCTGGACTGGGCCGAGGTCTGCCCCTCAATCAAGCAAGCCCAACCCACATGTCCCAGGATGGCCCAACAAGGGCCTCTTAGCACGACTTATGTCAAACATACACCCTTCTCAACATTGTCGGGCACACGCACGGTATAGAGCGTCGGGCAGGGCGCTAGGCCTCCCCGACCTCGCTCCTCCCCGACACTCAGGTTCTCCTTCCCGCAAGGAGCCATCTCCTTCCACACATAAGAGTACTCCCCGCGAGGACACGTCTCTCCCCGACACGCAAGACTCCTCCCCGCGAGAACACGTTCTCATGTAACCACCCACTCCCGACAAAATCGGTCTGCCCTAATTTCGGAGATCTAGGAACGGTTACCCCAGGGCGAAGACCACGTGCTGGTCTTCACTACGCCACGTAAGCCCTGGCAGTTACTTGGATTGGGCCTGGCAATCCAGCCCAATGCAAGTAACTGTTGGCCCCGCGCTGGGGGCTCTCTATAAATACCCTCTCACTTGAGAGGGTCAGGTTACACACTTTTTTACTCTCTAACCTTGTACTTGCTTTTACTTGTGACCCTTGCCTTACTTGAGCGTCGGAGTACCTTGCAGGTACACCCCCCCCCCCCCCCCCACCCCGCCGTCTTCCAACCTCACCGGAGCTGAAGTCCACAAGACGTTGCTGGCCATCAAATACTGTCTGATCCAGGTACGATCAATTGTCATACCCCAAATTTTACTCTTAGATTCTTTGATAATTTGTATGTCATTCTAGGTCAACAATTTTTGCATTTTAGTTAAACATTTTCGTTAATCACCAACCATACCTTTTTATCCAATTTTATCATTCCATGTCATTTAGATTTTTATTTCAATTTATAACTTTTTAGTTTATACTTTTAATTTAGTATATATTTTTAAGTTAGATTATTTTTATTATTTTAGTTTAGTCTTAATTTAGTTTTATTAATTTAGTTTAATTCTATTTCCATTTTAATTTTAATTATGGTTTTTATTTTTCATTTTTGTCTAATTTTATTTGGTTAATCTTAAAAAAAACTTTACAAAAATGCAAAAAAAAAGGTAACAATCGTTTGCCCAAGTTAATACATCTTACTCCATGCCATCTTGCAAAAAAGGAAAAGAGTTTTTCATTTGGTTCACTAGGATACAATTTATCGTGTGATAAAGTAGGACTTGTGGTGTAGTTTCATTACCAAACCATGCTTTTCACTTGATCCATGCTGAACCATATCTCCAAGTACAACCCTACTGACTTCCTTCATCAGTTTCCAATACCCACCTTTTGCCACAAAACCCATAAAAACTAGCATCAAAGTACCATTCTCTTTGCACTTTATAGTTGACATACTCCAGGCAAAAGCATAAACCATTGTGTCAACACCATAACATGTTGGTTTAAGATCTTTCTTATCTGACTTAAGACATGAAACAAGCAACCATCTTACACTTGGCTCAAGAATGATAACAACAAAGCCATGTGTGTAAGATCACACTTGTCCTTGTTTCTCCTCAAGACAAAACCAATATCCACAAAATTCCAAAGCTATTACCCAGCTGCTTGCCTATAAAATGACTCATTCTCCTTTGTCAAACAACATCAACACAACAAGAACAGAATCAACAACACTTCCACTTGCTACAAACATACCAAGTAATAGAGAGAGAACTCGTGAGCCATTGAGAGCAAACTAGAAGTTGCACACTCCACTCAGGTTCTAACACCATACCATCAACAAAGGGAAAGGGTGAGCTTATTGGATTCCATAGCCTCCAAGTGAAGAAGCAATGAACTTGACTCCACTTGGTAAGCTTCTATCATGCCTCTATGCTTTCATGTTCAATATTCAAACTACCTTTGAGCGTTATCTTACATCCACACATTGCATTTGTATTGACCTGAAATGATAGCATGTTGATTGGTTTAAGATTTTAAGCACACATCATCATGAACCTTGTTTGGTTTCAGTTTGTGTGCTCTCTTTCCACGATGATTATCTCTTCGCTTTAGTTGTCATATTGAGTGGCTTAAGGTTTAGTTTGTTCTACTAAGTGAACACTGCAGCCTGATGCTTTATTTCATAAGCTTTGGTGGAGAAACAAGTTGGGAATGATTGAACAAGTGAACAAGGTTAGTCGTGGCTTTCGTCTGGTTTTGTCACATTGGTTTTTAAGGTTTTGCATGTTTGCATGAAGAGGAAGGAGAGGTGGCAGGGCATGGATGGTTGTGTCACGTTTTTTGTCATTTTGTGATTTAAAAAGGAGTGATCGGTTGATGTTATTATGTTCCACATGATTTGTACATGGTTGCTGTTTTAATCTTTGGCTTTTCTTTTTCATTTTTGAACCTTGCACTTTTGAAACACTCATGGAATATATGTTTTTGGGGTGGGCATATACACTAGATGTATAGCCACCCCAGTGGTATGAATCATGCGTGTGTAACCAAGGGGTCTGGGATTCGAATCCCCCTCGCCCCAGACTCCCTTTTGGTTCTTTTTTTATTTTCTCTTGTTTCTAACCCTGCTGGACTTGGGCCTGGCGCAATTCGCTAATCACACCCTCCCTGCCAGAGGCCCAAGCGTGTAAACAGGATAACCTAGTTCATTTTGTTTCTGCTGATGCACCCCCTGTCTTGGTGCACTTCAAATATTTTTCACTTTTATTTTCATTACATTTAGCTTTAATAAAATTAGTTTTTGTTAATAAAAAATCCCAAAAATTCATACTTAACATTTTAATGTTTAATTTGATTCCCTAAAATTTTTGTTTTATTTTCACATTTATTTTAATATTTATTTTGTGAATTTAAGAACATGTTTTATACTAAATTTTTGAACTTCTTTTGAAAAGGCCTATTCTCACTATTTTCTTTTGAGATAATTTCCTAAAGATGCCATAAGACACTTTGAGAGGGCTATTTTGCCCAACTTTTATGACACTCCATATAGTCATTTCTTGTTATTCATACTTGATTAACGTTACTATCCTTCTTGATTGTTTATCTCCTTTGAGTTCTTGAACTCTTATCGCCTATCACTCAATTTAATCCCCCTTCAACTCTTGTTTACAAGAATTTGTCCTTCCCCTCCTTCCAAAGGAAAGTCTCTCTATTGACCTCAAAGTCATAGATAGCTCATTACCCTTTGTTGACCTCATAGTCATGGGTAGCCATCATCTTCCCTTGACCATGTCATTTAGGATAGCCTAATTCACCATTCCCTTATCTAACGCCACTGCGCGATCGAGACTTTTTTTCCCTATTTAACCTAGCCTTAAGTTTGGAGTCGCCGCACTCCACGTAGGTGTCTTGCTGTCAGACCCTACTTTCCCTTGGAACCTTGACCACAGTCAAGAGTTCTTTACCCCCGAAGAGGGGAACTATGGATGCTCTGATTTCTCAAGTTCACCTTGAGAATACATAGGCATAGGATTGCGAGATCCTAGCGAGCTACCTTTTTTCTTTTTCCTACCTTTTTTCTTTTTCCACCTTTCTATTTCTCACCTTTTTACCCCATATTAAGGGGAACTACAAATGCTCTAATTCCATTCCCGTCAGGATACGTAGGCACGAGATGCGATGTCTTGGCGAGCATACTTAGTGTATATACCCCTAGGTCTTTACCTTAGCACATTTCCCTTAGCAAGCAAAGAATAACATAACACAAATACTAACAAAAGGTTCATGTAAAGTACTACAGATACTTAGGATGCTAACACCTTCCCTAGGTATAACCAACCCCCGAACCTTAGATCTCTTAGCTGTGTTCCTACATAGCGCACTTAGGGTTTTTCGGTCTTTACCCTTTCCTTTGGATAAATCAAAGCTCGGTGGTGAACTTCATGTTTTGAGATTCAAGTTAATTCAATAGATTGGTATCCGATTCTCACCGCAACAATAATAATGACAATCATTCAATGATATTTTAAGTAATAAAATATGATAACATAAAAAAATTATTTAGCTAATTGGATTAAATCAATTTACGTTTGAGGAAAATAGAACATTTCTCTGATTCATTATATTTTAAAATGAGTTCTTAGAAAATAATTTTTGAAGTTCTTAAAAATAAATTATATTTTGTATTTAAGTGTTTTTCAATCTCTTCAACTTTTAATATAAGAATCACGCATTTTATATTTAAATGTTGCACGATCTCTCCAACTCTAAATATAAATATCACACAAATTCAATGTGTTTAAAGTGTTTTTCAAATTCCTATGATAACTCCAAAATGCTATCAAATGCCAAAAATAATTTATTTTTTTTAAATTATATATTTTGTTTCTCACTAGAACTTCTACCTTATACACCACATGTTAATAACAAATGAGAGAGAACCATATTTATAACTGACAAAATCTTAATGGACCTAAAGATATGACCCATTAGCGAACAAATCAACGAACAAGCATGAAAAACTGGCAATATCGAAATATGTTTTTTTTTCTTCTTCATTTGAGGTTTTAAAGCATATACAACAATTATCTACCTTGACTTTAAACTAATGGTGATGCCAATTTAACCACTGACCATGTTGGTGCAGTCTCCAAAGTTTTAATCACTCTTCAACAAATGTGATCAAATTCAAATAATGTTTGAACCTTGATCTTAGCAATGATTTAATGGTCATATATGTTGGATTTTCTTGTGAGGGCACTTTTCAACAAATTTTATCAAGTCTCTTATAAAGTGTAAACGAATATCATTATGTTTTGTCCTCTCATGATAAATTTGATAATTGGCCAAGTGAGTGAAACATTGACTATCATTAAGGAGTGTTGACAGTTTTAGCATCTTGCATTCTAAGCTGGTTCATCACTTTCTTTAAGTAACTACACTGTTGTAACTTCTCACGATATTCATACCTACAAGTAACTTCTCACGATATTCATACCTATAATTATTTTAGCTTCACTAAAATCTTTCATCTCAAATCCATCATTCAAGATCTTCTTGAGCTACCTATCTCTATCTTGTTAGAGCTTGTCATCAAAATATTATCAACATACTGAAGAGGTAGAGAATGATTTTCTTACTTTTTTTCAATATGTATACAAAATTGTCATAATTGCTTCTTACAAAACCAAGTTTAAGAAGAAATTCATCAAAGCAACGATTCCACTATCTTTAGATTTGCTTTAACTCATATAAAGATTTTTTCAACAAACATGCCTTAACCTTATCTTCTACAAAACCTTCAAGTAATTCCATGTAGATTGTCTCTTCAAGATGTCACGACGCGAAAAAATTACCATGAGCGTTCGCACACTCGAGATGATAACAGAGTCACCACCGAAGTTTATTTATTGCAAAAGGAAAGAGAAAATGTCGATAAAACCCTTAAAGAAAAACGAAAAATGGTTGTCGCAACCAAATTCGGGTTTGGGAGTTGCTTATGAGAGAGGAAGGTATTAATACCTCTCACATCTGTTGTACTCAACGAGAACCATCTAGTTAGTTTTGCGTTAAGTGTTAACTTAAAAATGTTTGTATTCCTTAAAAGTTTGAAAGGACTAAAAGGTAAGTTTTTATTAGGGTGTCTGAAGAGACTTTGAATCGTACTCCTACGTATTCCCAGTTAAGATGAAGAACTTAAGGCAATGTAGTTCTGGGTAGAAAATGTTTGTAGGTTGGTCGATTTTAGCACAGGATACCTAGTTTGCATTCGAGCAGAAAACATTGCTTGCTACCTAAAACATGGAGAAGTGAACGTTGACATCGTGACAGAATTGACATCATAACTTGGAATCTCATAGAGTTATGTTCTCATCGCATTCGAGCGGAAAGCATTCTAACTTCTTGCACATGGTAGGAACGATGTTTTGTTTTCATGGTCTCGAAATAAATGAAGCATATTTCGTTTATGAAAAGGTTTTAATATCGCGCTAAGGCGGAAAAGATAACACTACTACAAAAAATGCTTTTTACCTTGGACGCGAAATGCGTAATACATCGGCTATAGAAGTGAGGTAACGAAGGGTGACATGAAAACTCGCCATTTATCACCTCAGTGGAATTAAAACCGAGAATTAAATTTAAATGCACATGGGTTCGAACCCCATCAACATCACTTTTATTATTTTCAAAACTATCGTATCTTTCATCTTGGTTTATCTTGAAAACCGAGGGGTAAGATTATTCAAATATATGATTTTATGCTCAAATAAATATTTAAGAAAATAAACCTTAAACCCAAGTAATTTTCCGCTCTTGCAATCCATCTTTGAGAACTTTTCCAAACGTCTTTATGTTTCAAGCGCTTTGTGTTTCATTTAGGTTAAATTTTCAATATTCAACATGTTTTTATAATGGATGTCTCTTAGGTTTCACGGGGATCATTAATGACAGATTCATGAGCGTTGATAGACATTAAATGGACGGCAAAGATTTGTTTAAGAGCGTTGAATATAGTAAAAAAAACACTTAACTATCCCCTCGCCAAGGAGAAAACCGAGGTGAATAAGATGTTTTTTTGTAAAATAAATTGTTTAAACAGAATATTAAAATTGAGATTGTAAAATATGATTACTAACCACCTGGGTTTTATTATAAAACCGAGATTTTATATTAACTATCACCTCAGTTTTAAATAAAACCGAGGTGACTATTTCTTTTTTTAAATACATTGTTTACACATAATATTAAAAAACATTTTATACAACAAATCTTCGGTTTTATTGCATACCCATTAAAACATTTTTTTGAAACAAGAATGATTTTCTGCACTTGCAATCTATCAACTGAGAACTTTTCAAAGGCTATGCTCCCTTCTTTGTTGGTTAAGCTTTATTCTTTAATTAACTTGAAGCAAGAATGATTTTCTGCACTTGCAATCTATCAAATGAGTACCCTTCTTTAACTGAGGGTTATTCCAAAAAATACAACAACGACAACATCAACACCATTATTTGAGATAGATTGCAAGGGCAGAAAAAACGTTTTGTTCAAGATAGAAGAACATTGAAGATTTTTTCTGTCTTGCAATCCATCCCAAAGAATGATGTCTGGGCGACTTCATATTAGTAAGGATTAGGGTAAAATTTGTTTAACGAGTGCTTTTATAGTAAAATATTATTATTTTATGACTCGCTTAAACAGAAAACCGAAGGGTTAAAACATTTTGTTTACACTTATAAATAAATAGAATCATAAATTATGATAGCTGAGAATCGAAGCTTGTATTGATTTGTTTTTTCACCTCGGTTGTAATTTATGTTTTTTTTTATTTTTTTATATAATAAAAAATAGCGTGCCTTGGCTTTATACCTCAGCTTTCTATTGTTCTAGGTGAAAGTTTCATCATGAAGTGTTATTTGTTGTAGTGTAAGTTTGATTTGTTGGATTGTTTTTAGGTGGAAGACAAGTATTCAGACGGGCAAGCTATTACAACTTATATCCAAATAATCAGGGATTAGGATTGAATATTACGTATAACTAATCATTTTTTAATCTATTTTATTGCAAAATAGTTTGAAATATTCACGATGGATTTTAAGCGAAAGAGAAATACTCGAGCAGGCAAGCGATTACAACTTGTACCCAAGTATTCGATACTAGAATTAAATACGTCCAACTAGTCATTTTTAATCCATTATTATAAAAATGAAAGAGGTGTGTTCAATGATTTTAAGAGGAAGACATATAATCGAGGGGGCAAGCTATTAAAACTTGTACCCAAGTATTCGAGACTATGATTGGATATTATGTCCAACTAGTCCATTTAATCCATTATTATGAAATGTTCAAAGTAATTAAGTTAGATGACTTTGATTTTATTTGAAAAAAAGAACTTGATATTGATCAAGTGTTTTGATTTCGCGTTTGAAATAAATTAAGAAATGATTTGATTTGGTTTGAAATGGTTTGAATCAATGGTGAAATAGTTGAAAAAAAGTAAATAAAATGAGTGAATTGTAAAATAGGGTCGCGAGGATGCAAATTCTAACGTGATGACGTGAACTCTAACGTGATGGCATACATTAACACCACAAACCAATCGAATTGCAATATCGCACATAACTACACAACAGAATGACAAGATAAATGTTACGCATACAATATAATTACAAAAGTAAACAAACACATAGCATGCACGCGTCAAATTAACATAACGTGAGGATGCGAATTAAGTTTCACGTAACGCGAGAACGTGCAATGCAAAGCTGCCAATGCAAAATTTAAATTTGATTTAAATATAACGAAGTTGAAACATTGTATGTCACCACAAATCGAATAACAAGTTATTAGAGAGAAGCGCGGTCATTGCAAATAAATCAAACGCAAAGAAATATATCATAACGAAAGCAGACATCACTTGATGAAACGCAAAGCAGCGAAAAGCAAATGTGAATTGACGTTATGCCAAACTACCAAAAGTACAAATGAATTCGAATTAAACGTGACGACAACACTACTAAAAATTTCGCACGTAAACGAAAGAAAAAAAACATTCAGCAAACTGCTAATGCAAGATGCAATCAAAGCAATCAAAATGAAATACGTGTAACGCGATGCTGACAAACGAAATTAAACCGAATATGTGTGATATGCTCGAATCTAATTTTGGAGCAATTATAAACTACAAAAATAGTATCTTATATACCAAATATTTACATCAATATGTCAAAAGAAAATCTAGCAGCGTTACGATATACAAATCATGTCGAACATGCGGATCAATCCGGATCATTATAGTGAGGAAAAAATCTTGACAGCTCCTCAAACTTAGCTGCATAGTCAGCCACAATCATTTTCCCTTACTTTAGTTCCAATAACTCTCTATCTCCTTGTGGCTACGAAAACTAGCTTGAAAATACTTGTCCGAAAATTCATTCTTGAAACTAGCCCAAGTAATTTCCACATTAGCAACTTTCATCCTTTGATGGTTATTCTCCCACCAATACTCAACTTCCTCAGACACCATATGCATTACTAATAACACCTTCTGCGCATCAGTGCATATCACAACTATGAAAATATTATCAATCTCTTGAAGACAGGCTTAAGCACCTTCAGGATCATACCTTTCCTTGAAAGTAGGTGGATTATTCTTTTGGAACTTTCCCAGCCCATAGCACTCATCAACTCCACCATTCTGATTTTGGTTATCATGCAACACTTCATTCGCTTGCGCCACCACATGAGCCATCACCTCAAGAGCATCATTAATTGCACGATCTTTCATGCCATCCATTTCTTTTTGCAGAACCAGCCAAGACAGGTTAACTAATCATAAACAATAAAGAAAATAGTGAATACATAAACCAACAACATCAACAATGTTAACACACATGTTGTCACTACTACAAAATACGCCTTCGGTAACACTAATTATACTACGGTTATGCATTCCATTGTTGTAATATCGCAAACTAGATGCCCCTGATATATTTTTTACTTTTTGAAAGTCATTTAATCACGGTTGATATAAACAACCACGGTGATAAAGTAATAGTTACAAGTTTCGAATCCTAGCAACTACATTTTTCCATTTTTCCTATTACAAAAAGCGTGTGTCACTTAAGTTCAGAAATAAATAAAAAATTGAACACTATTTAACCACGATTTTAGTCTACAACCGTTGTAATAATATCTACATTTCATTGTGGTTGTAAATATCAACCGTGATTAAAGTTTTTCTTGATAAATTTAAAACAAAATAAATTCATTATTTCCTTCATAACATGCCCTAAGAGAACTAGCGAACCAGCGAATTAGAGACGACAACGATAGTGATAGCAAAATCTTCATTTTCATAATCTTCGTTCATTTGAATCTTCATTCTTGATAATGTTCATTATCTTCATTCTTGGTGTCTTCAAAGTACGGTATGTTTCGTGCAAACTTCACTCTCTTCCTCATCTTCTTAATTCTTGATAATCTTCACCATCTTCATTCTTGTTTTATTGTGTGGTCTATTTCTTGTAAAGCTCATATGCTTTATCCACATGCTTAAGATTCAGATTTGTATTATTGTACTGAATATGCTTTGTGTTTTGTTGTTGGATTTTGTGGTATATTTCTTGCAAAGTTCATATGCTTTATCCATATGCTTAAGATTTAGAGTTGTATTATTGTACTGAATATACTTTAGTTTTTCCACATGCTTTAGGTTTAGATTTTGTTGTGACATTCACAATATTGTTTTGATATAAATTTTAGAATTTATTATGGATTGTATTTGGATGAAAGCTGATTGATTAGGCCTGGTATATGAGAAAGGATTTATTTAATTCCTTGAATACGTTGATCAAAATCTTCCTGAAAATAATTGTATCTTTTATTGTCCTTGTGTTAATTGCGCGAATATAAAGAATGAGATATTCCATCACATATGTTGTGATGGTATATGTCAAAATTATACAATATGGACGTGGCATGGTGAGATGAAAAAAATCGAAACCCTACATCACAAAGTCATGAAGTTGATGATGATGAATATATGGATGACCGTCTAGAAGATATGTTCCGTGATATTGGAGAATCTTCTTTTAAGAAAGCCTGTATTTATGATACTTTACGTAGTGATAAGGACACCCCTTTATATAAGGGGTGCACAAGTTTTACACGATTGTCTGCAGTTTTAAAATTGTTTAATCTAAAAGCAAAAAATGGGTGGTCGGATAAAAGTTTCACGTAATTGCTTCATTTGCTAAAACAAATGCTACCAAAAGATAAGAATTTGTCTAATCGTTGTTATGATGCCAAGAAGATATTGTGTCCAATAAGTTTGGAGTATATCAAAATACATACATGCCCTAATGACTGCATATTATACAGGAAAGAATATGAAAATTTTGATCAATGTCTGGAATGTGGGGTGTCGTGTTACAAGCTGAAGGACAACAATGGTGATGACAATGATAATGACAATGTTAGTTGAAAGAGGCCTCCTGCTAAAGTGTTATGGTACTTGCCAATAATTTCAAGATTCAAAAGACTTTTTGCTAATGCGGATGATGCAAAGAATATTAGATGGAATGCAAATGAAAGAAAATGTGATGGAAACATACACCATGTAGCTGTTATTTGCAATGGAAGAAAATTGATTTGTTGTTTCCATATTTTGGCACTGAACCAAGAAACCTTAGGCATGGGCTTGCCACCGATGGAATGACCCATTTGGTAATATGAGTACTAACCATTCTTTGTGGCCTATTCTTCTCACGATTTACAACTTATCTCCTTTGTTTTGCATGATGCGTAAGTATATGTTGTTAAGTGTGATGATTTCTGGACCACGACAACCTGGAAACGACATAGATGTTTATATAAGTTCATTAATTGAAGATCTAAGACTTTTGTGGGAGGAAGGCGTTGAAGTTCATGATGCATATTTTGGTGAAAAGTTTAAGATGCGTGCAATATTATTTTGCATAATCAACGACATTCCTGTATATGGTAATTTGGCTGGATATAGTGTCAAAGGACACAAAGTGTATCCTATTTGTGAATCTGATACATGTTATCACCAACTTTAGTTTAGAAAAAATATTGTTTACCTTGGGCATCGGAAATTTCTAAAACCCGATCATTATTATCGTAGATTGCGGAAGGCTTTTAATGGAGAGTAGGAGTTTGATATCGCTCCTAAACCTTTAACCGGGGATGAAGTTTATCAATGACAGAAACACATTAATATTGTCCTTGGAAAGAGAGAAAAAGAAAAAGGGCAAGTTGTTGAGAAAAATATATGGAAAAAGAGGTATGTGTTCTTTGATCTTCCATATTGGTCAAGTCTCAATGTAAGACATTGTCTTGATGTGATGCATGTGGAGAAAAATGTGTGTGATAGTTTTATTGGAACACTTCTAAACATTTCAGGCAAGACTAAAGATAGTAAGCAATCTCATCTCGATATGGAGGTGATGGGTATACGAAAACAATTGGCTCCAATAGAAAAAGGGAAAAGAACTTATCTGCCTTCGGCTTGTTACACTCTATGTAAAAAGGAAAAAGAAAAGTTTTTGCGAGTGTTTGCACGGTATCAAAGTTCTACAAGGTTACTCATCAAACATCAAGAAACTTGTATCAATGAAAGATCTCAAGTTAATTTGTTTAAAATCTCATGATTGTCATGTCTTGATGCAACAACTTCTACCAGTGGCTATCCGTGGCATCCTACCAAAAAATGTGAGAGTAATTATCACCAGATTGTGTTTGTTCTTCAATGCCATATGTAATAAAGTTCTTGATTTCAAAAAATTAGATGAATTAAAAGATGAAGCTGCCAATTGGAGATGTATTTTCCTCAATCATTTTTTGACATTATGGTTCACTTACGTGTTCATCTAGTTAGAGAAATCATAATTTATGGTCCAGGTTATTTAAGGTGGATGTATCCAATAGAGCGATACATGAAGATCTTTAAAGGATATACGAAGAATCATCACCGACCGGGAGCTTCGATTGTTGAAAGGTACATCACAGAAGAAGCTATTGAGTTTTGTACAAATTATTTGTCGGAAGCAAAGTTATAGGAATTCCAAAGTCTCGTCATGCTGATAATGAATGTAGAGGTATTCAAGGTTTAAATATTAAGTCATGGCTCGCGATGTAGTTATTCAGACACATTTCTATATATTGAATAATCTTGAAGAAGTTCAACCTTACGTGGCTACTCACAAAATACTTTTGAAGAAAAAATATCCTCAAATGAGGGATAATTAGTTGTTGTTGATCTAAAATAACAAGAAAGCCCTAGATTGGTTTAATAAAAGGATACCAAAAGATCATAGTGCACCCAAGACAATTAAAAGGTTGTCGTTCATGTTGGTGTACAAGGTGAAAATAATGATAAAAAGAAGAGAATATATATTATATTGAGAATGACGGCTACAAAGGATAAAGATACAATGATTGGAATGACATCTACACTACCCTATTTATAAGCTAAAACTAGGGCTACAAAAGCAACAATAAAATACTAAAATACCCTCTAACAAACTTGGTCACCAAGTTTGTAAATATAAATTAAAATATAAATTATTTCTAATACCATCCCTTAATTTATATTTCCTCAAAACTAACAACTCCAATTCCATCCCTTAAGCGAAGGAATTGATCAGTTTTGATAGCCTTTGTCAGAACATCTGCCAACTGCTTTTGGGTACTACAGTGCACAACTTCTAACACTCCACTCTGAACCTGATTTCTCAGAAAGTGATACTTGGTCTCAATATGCTTGCTTCTCCCATGCAACACTGGGTTTCTGGCAAGATTGATTGCAGACTTGTTATCAATCATCAGCTTCAGAGGTTTGCCAACTTTGATCTTTAGATCCTCCAGCAAGTTCAGAATCCACATAGCTTGGCATGTAGTAACAGTGCCTGCAATATATTCAGCTTCACAGGTTGACAACGCAACAACAGGTTACTTCTTAAAACTCCAAGAAATAGGACCTCCCAGAAACTTGAACAAGTATCCAGAAGTACTTCTTCTGTCAACTCTGTCTCCACACCAATCAGAATCTGAATAACTCAGAAGTTCTGATTCAATCTTTCTTCCATAAGGGAATAACACTCCATACTTCAGAGTTCCCTTGATATACCTCCGAATCCTGACAGCAGCTTGGTAATGGGACCACTTGGGTTTACTCATGGATCTGCTAACCATTCCAACTGCATAGCAAATATCAGGTCTGGTATTACACAAATACCTCAGAGAACCAACCAACTGTTTGAAGGTTGTAGCATCCACATCCTCGCCATCAGAATCAGAATCTAGTTTTTGATTCGTATCTGCAGGTGTGATAGCAGCCTTACAATTCTGTAGCTTAAATCTCTTCAGAAGTTCTCGTTCATACTTCAGCTGATGCAAAATGATACCTTTCTCAGAATATCTGAACTCCATCCCTAGAAAGTATTTCATTTTCCCGAGATCAGTCATTTCAAACTCATTCATCAGCACCTTCTTGAATTTAGCTAATTCTTGTTCAGAACTTCCGGTCAACAATATGTCATCAACGTACAAACACACCAGAATCATATTGCCTTCAGAAATATGCTGAACATAAACACCGTATTCCATCTCACATTTCTGAAAACCCTGCTTCTTGAAAAATGAATCAATCTTCTGATTCCAAGCTCTAGGCGCTTTCTTCAATCCATACAAAGCTTTATGTAATCTGTACACCATCCCTTCCTGATTCTTTTTCACAAATCCAGGAGGTTGTGACACATAAACTTCTTCTTCTAATGGACCGTTCAGAAATGTAGATTTCACATCTAAATGCATCAGAGGCCAATTCCTGTTAGCAGCTATTGCAATCACCAATATGATTGTTTCATGTCTCGCTACAGGTGCAAACACTTCAGAATAATCCAGCCCAGGTTTCTGCAGAAATCCTCTTACTACCAACCTCGCTTTATGTATGCCAATTGATCCATCTGGCTTTAGCTTCTGCTTGAAAACCCATCTGACGCTGATGGCTTTCTTGTCCTTTAGAAGTTCTGTCAGCTTCCAAGTCTTGTTTCTTTCTATAGCCTCAAGTTCTTCTTTCATGGCCTTTAGCCAGAACTTCTGCTTGAGAGCCTCTTCTGTACTCACAGGTTCAGAGTCTACTAACATGGCACACTGAATAATTTCTCCTTCAGAATCTACTTCAGTGTCTTGCAATATGTCAAACTCTTCAAATCTTCTTGGAATGTTTCTGATTCTCTGTGGCCTCTGACCTCGTTCAGAATCTTCTTCAGATGCTTGAACCCCAAAAGTTCTATCCTCAGAAGTTTCTCCTTCAGAAGCTCTTGCTTTAGAAGGTTGACTTCCTCCAGAACCTTGACCACCTTCAGAGTCTGAATCACCACCAGAATCTGGATCATCATCAGAATCTGGATCATCAAAATCACCTTCATCTTCTGAGTCTCCTTCAGAGTCAGAATCACCATCAGTTTCAGAAACTCTTATTTCTGACCTTTCTTCAGAAGTTCTCACATCAGAATCAGATTGAGACTTGTCCTAATTCCAAACTTCTGATTCCTTCACAATAACGTCTCTGCTGAACTCAACTTTATTAGTTTCTGGACAATAAAGCTTGTACGCACCTGTACTGTGGTACCCCACCAGTAACATTACTTTGCTTCTATCATCCAACTTCTGTCTTCTAGCTTCTGGAACATGTTTGTAACACACAAAACCAAAAACCTTCAGATGACTAACACTTTGCTTTTCTCCAGTCCACTTCTGAATAGGAACTATTTCTTTCAGCTTCTTTGTTGGACATCTGTTGAGCACATATGCTGCGGTGGCAACAGCTTCTCCCCACAAGTTGTGAGGAAGCTTCTTCTCCTTCAGCATGCTTCTCACCATATCAAACAAAGTATGGTTTCTCCTTTCAGCAAGACCATTGTGTTGAGGGGTGTAAGGAGCAGTAACCTCATGCTCAATTCCATTCTCCTCACAGAACTTCTGAAACTCTTTGGAGTTATACTCACCTCCACCATCGGTTCTGAGAATCTTCAGAGTCTGACCACTCTGATTCTGAACCTTCATTCGGAACTTCTTGAATTCAGCAAACACCTCGTGTTTGAACTTAATAAGGGATACCCATGTCATTCTTGTGAACTCATCAACAAATGACACAAAGTATTTGTTCCCTCCAATCGATGCTACTGGAAATGGGCCACACACATCAGAATGTACTACTCCCAAGGCATGTTTTGCTCTTGGAGTAACTTCTGACGCAAATGGCAATCTTGGTTGCTTTCCTTCCATGTACACTTTGCATGACTTCTCAGGCTTCTTAATTGTAGGAATTCCATGTACCAGCTTCTTCGAATTCAGATGTTCTAAGCTTCTGAAATTCAGATGACCAAATCTTATGTGCCACAGCTCACTTTCTTTCACAACACTTGTTACACTAAGACATTCAGAGTCAGAAGTTCTGACATTCACTTTGAATGTTCTATTCCTTCCCTGTTCTGACTCCATAATCAGCTTCTGATTACAGTCATACAGCTTCAGAAGATTGTCCTTCATGGTAACTGAAAAACCTTTCTCAATTAATTGTCCCACGCTCATCAGATTGCTTTTTATGCCAGGTACATACCACACTTTCTGAATCAATGTTGGTTTTCCATTGTTCAGAATAACTCTGACATTTCCCATACCTTCAGCATTAAGATATTTGTCATCAGCACATCTGATCTTTGTCCTCTTTTCAGAATCAAAATCATCCAGCCATTTCTTATTTCCAGTAAGATGATTTTAGAAGCCAGTGTCCATATACCACCAGTCTGTCAAATTCTTATCATCAGATTCAGAAGCCATCAGTAGCACAGATTCATCATCAGAACTTCTGGCTATATTTGCTTCTTCTGACTTCCTTTCTTTGTTTGACCAACAATCTTTAGCAAAGTGACCAAACTTCTTGCAACAGTAACATTGGATCTTCTTCTTGTCATACTTCTCTTTTCCCTTCTGAGCATTCTTTTGCCTATCAGAAGTTGAGGTTTCTGACTTCTGACCACCATCAGATCTTCTCCTGGCTTCTGACTGCTTCTGATGCTTCTTATCAGAAACTGCTTTCAGAGCCTGCTGCTCTACTTCCCTTTCAGAAGTTCTCTCAGTCAAATGCAACTCTTGCGCTTCTAGACTGCTTTGCAGCTCTTCAATTCTCATGGTGCTCAGATCTTTAGAATGTTCTATTGCTACCACAATGTAATCAAACTGAGGAGTAAAGGATCTCAATACCTTCTCAATGATTACTTGTTCAGAAAGAGTTTCTCCACACGCCTTCATCTCATTAGTGATCAGAATCACTCTGGAGATGTACTCAGAAACTTTCTCATTGTTCTTCATGTTGAGATTCTCGTACTGCTTACGTAGAGACTGAAGCTTCACCTTCTTCACTGATGCGTCACCACCGTAACATCTGACCAGTGTGTCTCATGCCGCCTTTGCCGTCGTTGAATCTGCAATCTTCTCAAACACATTCGCATCCACACACTGATGGATGTAGAATAATGCTTTCTGATCTTTCTTCCTTGTATCCTTCTGCGAGTTCTTCTGTTCCTCCGTCGCATCTGCTGCTACCGGAACATAACCTTCAGTGACAAGATCCAGAACATCTTGAGCACCGAACAGTACACGCATCTGAATCATCCAACGATTCCAGTTTTTGCCATCAAATACTGGAAGCTTGGTGTTCATGCCACCGTTGCCGTTCATCATCTTCAACCTTGTACAGTACACTCAGAACTTACCACACAGAGTGTTTCCCAACCCACAGAATCAAAAATTATGATTCTGATCAGAATTTTGTTCAAGATTCAACACAAATCAAGAACCAAAATTCAATCACACAAAAAAACCTCACGTTTCACTCGTGTTTCCCGTGTTTCCCGTTGATTCCCGTTGATCCGAACCGGAGCTCTAGATACCAATTGTTGGTGTACAAGGTGAAAATAATGATGAAAAGAAGAGAATATATATTATATTGAGAATGACGGCTACAAAGGATAAAGATACAATGATTGGAATGACATCTACACTACCCTATTTATAAGCTAAAACTAGGGCTACAAAAGCAACAATAAAATACTAAAATACCCTCTAACAAACTTGGTCACCAAGTTTGTAAATATAAATTAAAATATAAATTATTTCTAATAGTTCATGCCAAAATTTAATGTGATAACTTAGACTGCATATGACATTGTTCATTATACTTTTTATACAAAATTAAAAGATGATCGTAGTACAATGCAAAATAATGCGGTTATGGTTAAGTTCGATTCCATGTATTTCTCTAGTTCGAAAGATAAGAATCCACTATTGGCATCTAGTGTGTTCTATGGTGTCATTGAGGAGATTTGATAGATTGATTATGTTATTTTTAGAGTGCCTTTATTTAAATGCAAGTGGGTTCCTAATAATATTAATAGTGTACAAACTGATGACTTAGGATTCACGTGGGTTGACCTTGGCAAGGCAAATTATATGACCGAACCATTCATCATGGCTTCACAAGCAAAATAAGTTTTCTATGTGACCGACCCTTCGGACACATCGGGGAAATGCTCAATCGTTCTTCGAGGAAAAGTCATTCCTAGTAATGATGAAAGTTTTGATATTCCTTCTACTCCTTCTTACATAACAAAAGTGCCTACCACTTATGAATAAGTTGACAGAGATGATATGCATGTTATTCGTATCGATCATAATGAAGGCAGATGATAAAATTAACAAGTAATTAGTATTTTATTCTTATTCATAATTTAATTATTGTAAGTCATTATTTCTAAGTATACAAGTAACTAACCTGTGCGTTCGCATGGGCCTGTCTGTTCAAGGATTTTATGTTATGGACGTGTAATTGTTAATCAAATTGAAAAGAAAAATGGTAAAATTATAAAAATAGATATGATTGAAATTTAAAATTTGTATTGGTAAGTATAAGAAAATGTTGTGGCCGTTTATAACATGTAGTATTTTTTCGTATATAAAAAATTTGAATCAAAATTAAAGTTGTTCCCGTTTATAACAATAGTATTTTTTTCGTATATAAAAATATTTGAATTAAAATTATAGTTGTCCCCGTTTATAACAGTAGTATTTTATCTTATATAAAAAAATTTGAATCGACATTAAAGTTGTGCCCGTTTAAAACAACAATATTTTCGTTTATAATAATAGTATTTTCTCTCCTATATAAAAAAATTTTAATCAACAGTATTTTTTCCCATATATAATTATTAATTTTATTTTGACACTAATTATAAAAATATTTCAATCAATAGTAAACTTGTTCCCGAATATAAAAATATTGGAGTCAAAATATATATATATTTTTTGAAAATATTTATAAAAATATTTGAATCAATAGTAAAGTTGTCCCGTTTATAACAATAGTACTTTCTCTCCTATATAAAAATATTTTAACCAACAATATATTTTTTTTCGTATATAAATATTAATTTTATTTTGATACTATTTATAAAAATATTTGAATCAATACTAATGTTATTTCAGTATATAAAAATATTTGAATCAAAATATTGTTTTTGTTTTGACAATATTTATAAAATATTTGAATCAATAGTAAAGTTATTCCCGTTTATAACAATAATATTTTCTCTTATGTATAAAAATATTTTAATCAAAAATGTATTTATTTTTTTCGTATATAAATATTAATTTTATTTTGACACTATTTAGAAATTTGTGATTTTTTCAACTACAATGAATTTAGTTTTCAATGTAGAACACGCAATCCTTAATGTTATTCTAAGAATTAAGATATCTTTTAATAATAATAGTTCAAATTTAAAATACAATATAAGTATAAGACTTCATCTGCCATAACACTTCTTTATCTTTATCATATTTTGAATTTTCTCTCATGTCATGATGTGGATAATAATAACTCATTGTTTTAAATCTTAATAGCTTCTTCTTTTTTAAAGAGAAAGAGATATACATAAAAAAAATGTGATGGCTTTCTACTAATTATTTAGAGGCTCTGACTCCACTTCTACTTTCTAAAGAACCAAAAAATAATGAGCATTTATCATTATAATAAATAAATATAAATGAAATTCTGTCATAGATGTATAGGCATTATATAAGCACATCATGATTTAAAAAATAGGCTTTGAAGACTGACAAGTTGTTTCTCACTCAAAATTAAATATTCATAATACTATATTAATTTATTTGATACTATTATACTACATAGGATAGGGACAAACATTCAACCTTTGGATAAAGCTATGGTAAAAAGATATTGAATTAATTGTTATAAAAAGAGATACAAAATAACATATATTTAATAATATACATCATTTTGATTTCTTAATAAGTAATTATAACAAAAACAAATATTTTTGTTAACTAAAAAATAAACAAAGAAGTATGAGGAGGGAAAAAACAATAATGTAAAATGAAAATGAGCGACTTTGTTGTTTTGTTTTATTAGAATGTTGATACACTAAGTTAATGTATATTCAAGATGAGAGATTTTGTTAATGTGTTTATATTGCAAGTTAAGGGTTAGGTTTGAATAGACTGGGCAGAGTTTCTGGTTTTAAGGGATGTTGACAGCTATTTTATGTAAGTATAACCTCCAAATAACATCCTAAACGGGTACTAATCGTAATAGTCGTAAAACAATGCACATCAGTCTAAAACACTACAACTATTACTAAAAAATCAACTTTATTGTTAACTTATTTTTTGGATAAATTAATACATGATAAAATATATCATTTTTGACTTATTGTAGACTTATTAGAAGAAAAAAAACAACTTTATTGTTGAATTATTCTCAAAAATAATTAATACATGATAAAATATATTTTTTTTGTTATAAGCATCATAAAAATATTATTTGGATCAGTAATAAATATTTTTATGAATACTAACATTATAATAAAATAGTAGATTTTTTCCCATATATATATATATATATATATATATATATATATATATATATATATATTATTTTTGTAGTTGACATCATTTATAAAAATACATGGATCCTTAATAAATATTTTTCCATTTAAAAAATAATACTATTTAAAAAAATATTCAGATGAATAATACATATATTACAAATATAAAAAAAATATGTTTTTTTACACTATTTATAAAAATATTTGGATAAAAAATATTTTTTTAAAATTGTTTATTAAAAAATTTGTACTTTTCCCATATATGAATTTTTTTTTTTGTTTTGGTGTATTTTAATTAGTTGAGAATTAATAAAATAAAAATATATTTTCAATATCACTGGTTATTTTTTTTTTATATTTGAATCATTAATATATATTTTTTCATATTTCCTTCAATTACACATATTTAATAATCATTATTTAAATACTATATATTTTAATAAGTAAAATATATTTTTGTTTGGTCTCATGTATTTATTTAAGTTATTTATAACAAATATTTGTCATGTTGTCAATGTCAAATAAGTTTTTCGTGCTTAGTTGTATATTAGTGACAAATATTTTTCTAGTTCTTAGTTGTATTGTTATAACGAATAATTTTCTATACTTACTTAGTCATATATCAATGACAAATATTTGTGATAAATATTTGTGCATTAATTTTTATTTATGAATATGTGATATACACAAATTACTACATATAAGTATATGTAAATGTGTAGATATCAACATAAATAACTAGGGTTGTTCATGGTATGTCATAATGGTTCGGAACTCCATTATATAAAATCATCCAAACCGAACCGAATCGTTTCCATTTTCCCAGAACCGAACTGAACCAAAATTTTTGGTTTGCCATAATGGTTCAGAACTCCGAACCGTACCAAACCATTAGAAGACAATTTGTTTCAAACCGAACCATTTGTTAAAGAACTGAACCGTTATATTTGTTTTAATTTTATTTTTTCAATAAAAAATCATTTTAAACTTAATTTTAGTTTTTTTTTAGCTTGTGGGAAAAATGACAGAAAATAGAAACTGTTATAATAGATTGGTAAAACCTGAACCAAATTGTTAATGGTTAGTTCAACAAACCAAACTGATATAAAGAGTTCCAGAAATAAATGTTTGAACACAATGTAGCCATGGATTCTAACAACAGAAAAACCTCAACAGCTTTGGTATTGGAAAATGCATCACAGGAGACTAAGGAGGTAAACTCAGATATGCAAGCTGATGGATTGCAGAAAGCTATCCATTGACGCAATACACTCGAAAACTAGCGTGTTCTCATACTCTTTTAACTTGCAAGGTCTTCATCATCATCAAGATTAACCGATGTCAGAGATGTTATCTCTACAAAACAAAATCAAAAAGATTAATATCTCCTTGAATCTGAGAACAGAATGAAAGCTAGAGTTAATATATATTTCTGAATTAAAAAAAGATTACTAAGTGATGGTGGAGCATAAATTTATGCAGTGAAGTATACTGGATTTTAATTAAGTTACAATGGGAAGTTATCTCTACAATGTTCCAATTCCAGCCACCATCTATTAAATCACTAGGAATTGTAACATGCAGTTTGTAATTTGCCTCTAATCTGCAGGTCTTAAATCAACAAGTCAGGCAAAATAAATTTTGAATGATGTAAATTTACACGGGAAATGCGCCAAAACATTAGGAACATAGAGCCATGAAAATCTAGTAATTGAAACAAACTATAAACGAACTCAGAATTACTGACAACACATGCTGCTCTTAGCGGGGATTAGTTGTGCAAGACCAGGAATAAGAATCTTCTTGTCAGACAGAGATGCCGAGTTGCCATTTTCCCTGATTCTCATCAGCAACCAGGTTCTTCTTATTGACAATGTTAAATATTTCTGTCAAAACAGTCATAAAGGTTGTCTCAACATTAATTGCTTCCAGTGCAGAGGTCTCTAAGAAAAACAAACCTTCTTTCTCAGCAAACTCTTTTGCATCCTCTGTCGGTACTGCACGCTGGTAGTAGATGATCAGAAATATTGAAGATTGTATGGTGTTGCTACTATCATGACACTATCTTCTCGCATTGCATTAGTATTTAGCCTACTTGAACTCTGCTTTGGATTGGGTGCACGTACTAATATGCAGGTAATTGTTAGATCATTGTAGGCCTGGCTAAGTGAACTTGGAAAAAGGTCTATCAGAAAGAAAGAAGCAAAATTGCTTGGACAACAAGAAAGGTTCAGTAGTACGGGGGCAAATGAAGTGGATTGAAGGACTTTTTGTAATGAATGTCTTGTTGTAACTAGAAATTAACTTGTATCCACATGAATTATTTTGTAAATTGGAGACCTTGTGTCACTTTGAATCCAATGATTGAATTTTCATTCTCTAATCATCATAGTTAACTCTAGCAATATTTGTTTCATTCTCTAATCACAATAGCAAGTTACCATAACATGCTAATACTAATTCAGTGACAGTTTCATTCTCTAATCACAATAGTTAACTCTAGCAATATTTGTTTGAACTTTACCGATACTAACGCCACTTAACTACGCATCATGTAATTAACTACACAAATTCTGTAACCCGGCTAACTTCCCATTGAGATTCACTAGCAATACCTTCTTTTCATAACTAACAGACTTAAAACAGTGTTCTCAACCTAACAAATCCAGTTTTAACCCAGGCCGACTCTAGTCCATCGTTTAAACTGACATAACAGAGCTTATTCTAGTTAACTCACCATAAGCAGCTAACCCTTTTGAAACAGTCCATTACATAATTTTACACAACAGAAAACTAACTTTAAATAAAGCATCCAGACTAACTTCAACAGAGTCTTACACTATAACCACCAATTTAACAGCTACTCAATTAATATTTCATAACAGAAAACTGACATCAACAAGTTTGCATACAGAAAACCCATTCAAACTCTACTAACTTCATTTAACAAATTAACTTCACACCAAATTTCCAGGCCTAGATTCATAACTGATTCCTAACAGAACCTTACACTAACTGCACATGGATAATTCTGACTTCGAAAAATAGAGTAATAGCAGGTCATTCACTTCATAACCACCCTTTAACAATGAACCAGCCAATTTCTAGTTAATGCAAAAACTTACAGAAGATGAAATGAAACCCATAAATGATTCATACAACAAGATACAAAATCAATTTTCACCATGGCAGAACCAATCATAACCTAAGGATTTGGAGCATATAAAATCAGAATCACTAAGATGATGGATCTAAGAAAACTTACAGAAGATGAAATGAAATGGAAGAATGAGATGTGGAATTGAGAAATGAGAGAGAAGCAAACAGTTGCACGAGAATGTTAGAATGAATTTTGATTTTGGGAACTTCAACAATTTGGGAATTTAGGGTTCTTCATCTTTAGAGCTTCAAGAGATTTTCATATTTGGAATTTGCAAGTTTAGTGTAGTGTTAATAGTTTAATAGTTCAGTTTTGCTTAATGTTTAGTTAATTTTAATTTGGTTCGATTTTAGAACCGTTAGTAAAATAACGGTTCGGTTCACTAACCAAATATTATGGTTTGGTTATTTTAACTTCAGTTCAGTTCAGTTTAGCAGTTCAGTTCAGTTCATAGTATTTTTGAACAGTCCTACAAATAACCTACCTAACTAACAAATTTTTAAGCAAACACAAATTTAACGTGTATACAAAGTTTCTAATCATAATATTATAATCTTACCATATTTTTAAAATTTAATATCATTAATTATATTTTAATCTGTATCCATATAGTTATTGAAATTAATATATTATTTATTTGACACAATATATTATATTTTTATAAAAGTTGTGTACATGTGTTAGTCCTGATAGAAATAGAAGTATAACATATGTATTTAATTATTAATTTAAATTTAAAACAACTAATTAATATAAAAAATATTAGTTCAACGATTTTATTACTATTTTTTAGTTCAAAATATATTTATAATATATTTAATAGTCTAATGATGTAAAAAAAATTAAATATTAAAATAAATAAATAATTTTATTTAAATTTAAATTTTGAGATGTTCAACATATATATTATTCATATGTTGGTGATCATAAAATCAATTTTGATTTGTTCAACATATATATTAATTAATTTGAAAAATTAATTAATTCAGAACAATTAACTTGTTAATATAATGATAAAAAACAATTAATTAAGAACAATTATTTAGTTACCGTAATGAAAAATTTTGGACATTGGATGAAGAGACACATGATTGTAGGGACCATTTATCAAGTGGTGTGAATTTTGAGAGAGGTTTTACAAAACTATGTGATGTTATTGCTAGAAAAGGGGATAGTAAGACAGATTTTCTCTTGGGAGCTGTGTCAATGTTGTCGAGTTGGGAGACAGCTATTGATATGTCATTGTTTGAGACACAGTCTGAAAAGTAGAAGAGACAGTTAGCAGGAATCTTGCACTATTATTATTAGTATGTTGTTAGCTTTGGACAAAAATTACAATTGCATTCTATACAATTTAATATATTGGAGGTTTGGTCTAGTGCAGCATAACAGTAACAACATATAACATATGTTATAAGTTATATACATTATAATTCCATACCAACATATTCCACCATAACAAAAATGTTACAAATAATACCATAATAACATATACCACCATATAACAATTTAAAAGTATAAAATTTTACATTAAGTGATGAGCTAAAACAACAATAGTATGCATTAACTGATGCACACAAAACAACATCATACATTATCTTTATTATCTGATATATAAAAAATCAGCAACGAAAGGGATGTTATATGCAATAAAAGGAAAATCTTCAAAATCAACAAAATTCAAATCATCTTTATGTTATACGCAAATTTTCAGCACACATTTCTCGTCAAATCCTCACTCTCATCAATCATCCCTCATGTAGGATCCTCCATTCCACCTATTTTAGTAAAATTGATAAATAACAAATTAGCATAGCAAATGCAACATACTGAAAGTAGTGAAGTTTTTTAGAAAAAGAAGAGGAAACATTACAATAGAATATCTGGAAGCAAGACGAAAATAGCAAAAACATATTTACTGGAAGTTGAACCTTAAATCAAATTGAAACCGCTAAAAAATGCAAGAAAATCATAAATTAAAATTCAAATAAAATCATTGAGATGTTCCTCAAAGAAGCTCCTCTAAACTTCTGTTATTCCTTTTAAATTTATCATTGAGATATTTCTTTAAGCTTCCATTTTATAATTGCAACATTAAAGAAAATTAATTAGATTAAGGGGTAAGATATTTAAAGGTCAATAATGAAAATTTGTAAATTTAAACATAAAGAACAAAAAGATTCTTGAAATCAATCTAATATCTTGGTATCTCCACATAAAGAAGATGATTACCTTCTATTTTTCTCCACTCTCATTAAAACATCACTCTTTATGAGGTCCTTGCACATGAGCTAAACTTTTAGAAAAAAACAATACCGATAACATCATGGTTAAGAAGAAACAACTTTAATTCTTTGTTTACTGAATGAATTTTCTTTCTAATAATTAAACTTGTTTTTTCATTGGATCTGCAAGTGCTTCAAACTTTTGAAATTCCTCAAATAAAAAAAATACTCTGATACTCAGCAACGACAAGCCATGACAACTGTGTTCAAAACAAAAGGAATCGACAATTCTTAGATGTAAATAAACTCAGTACACGACAATCTATGCTTGCAAATTGAATACTTTGTATATGAAAACAGGAGTTACATTTATAATAAAAAACAAAATCAATTTCTTAACCATGAAAAATAGAAAACTTCATAAAAATAAATCGGGACAAAAATGATTATAGGATGCTCATCAAAAAAGAAAATAAATTATTGCAAATAAAAACCATAAACACAATTTATGAGTATGGAGGAAGATTCATCATAAAAACAAATCAAAAGATAAAAATAAAGAAAAGTAAACATGACTTACATTAACAATACAAAAAAGGCTTAATACCTCCTTTAGTCCTTTAACTTAATTTCAGGTTTCAGTTAGGTCCCTTATACAATAAACGTTCCTTTCAAGTCCCATATTTCTTATTCCGTTAACAATTCTAGTCCTTTCTGTTAAATAATCATTAATCATACATTTCGTTAGTTAATGCCAATGTGGCAATCCAGCTGGTGTTCAGGAAATGACATGGCTTAACTTAATCCAGGTAAGATAAAAATATTTTCAAATTATGAAATTCAAATCATTTTTAGGAATCTCATTTCAGAATCTTCACCATCAGTTTCATTTTGCATCCTTGAACTCTCTAAAAAAATCCTAAACAACGAGAAGAAGTATCAGTGGACCAAATCCTTGCTTGATCCTTATTCGTTCGTTCGTATAAGTATGGTAACAAATCCTTCCTTGTTCGATTCACCATCTCAATCCTTGTTCGTTTCTGAAACTTTATCTTGTCACGTTTTAGGGTTTCTGGAATCATCGTCTGGGAACAAGAAGAAGATCGTTGGAATCTGCATTGTGTTAGGGTTTGTGGAATCTTCCTTTAAGGTATGAAATATATATTGGGTTTTTAATCTTTGTTGTTTATGTTTTTTAGTTAGGGTTTTTTATCTTCATTTGGTATATTACTCATATAGTTACCATCTCTAGGTCATGGATAGTCGTTTTAAGTGCATTGTTCATCATAGGGGCGAATTTGCTGAGTTAACTAAGTTAGGGTATAATGGTCTTGAGGAAACCTGGGATGTAGAACCTGATTACTGGAGTTACTTTGAAGCATTGGGTGGGTTAAAAGATTTAGGTTATCCAACCATTGAAAGCCTTTGGTATTATGATCAAATGGAGTGTAACAGTATAGCGGAATTCAAAGATGACAATGGAGATAGGAGGATGCAAATAATTGCTGAGTTAACAGGGGAAGTTCATTTATATGTTACGCATCCTGTACTACAGGCTGATGTAATTGCGGAACCCATATTATAACTAAAGTACAATGTAGAGGTGGGAGACACTGACATTGACAAAGTAGATACTGTTATAGAAGGTGGAGATAATACTGATAAGAGGCCCAGAGATTCTGTGTCAGGTATCTCCATGTCATTGGTATTTTATATATGTTGACTGTCCATTTCAAGATTATGTGTTGACAGTCCATTTTGACATTGGTATTTCATGATTTTATTGTGTCCATATTGACATTGGTATTTCATGATTAAGGCATCTATACAGCAACTTTAGGAAGAAATTCCCTGGAGTCAAGCTCAAAGAGTTAATGTGGAAGGCTGTTACAACAAGTTATACAAATGCCTTTGAAAAAACCATGTTGGAGATGAAGGCTGTTAATGAAGAGGCTTTCAAGCATTTAATAAAGATACCACCTAGGTTTGGAGCAAGGCATTCTTCAAGACAAATCCTTTGTGTGACACCCTTGTGAACAACATGTCAGAGGCCTTTAATTCAGTTTTTGTGTCAGCTAGGGCTAAACCAATCATAACAATGATTGAAGATATCAGGGTTTATCTCATACAAAGGTGGGAGGCAAACAGGCAGAAAATGTCCAAGTATGAAGGTGACATTCTACCCAATATCAAGAGAAAGATTGAAAGAGAATCTGCAAGAACAAACAACTGGATTGTGAGGTATGTTTTCATTTAGTGTGTTTTAACTGAAATTTTGTATTTTAAATCATTTAGTGTGTGGGATGTCATTTAGTATGCTTTAACTGAAATTTTGTAAACTAAACAGGCGTGCTGGTGAGCATGATTATGAGGTGAGGCACGCATCATAAATGGAGAAAAGTACACTGTTAATCTTCCACCAGGTTATGCTCTTGTAGGAGATGGATGTTGATAGGATTACCATGTTGTCATGTTATGGCTTGCATAAAATCTCAACAAATGGACATTGACAGTTATGTGCCTGATTGCTACATGAAATATTTGTATCAGGCTTGCTATGAAACTGTCATTTTTCCAGTCAATGGGGAAAGTCTTTGGGAGAAAACAAGCTATGCTGAATTACAACTACCACCAATCAAGAGACAACCAGGAAGGCCAAAGAAGAAGAGGACTAGAGATGCATTAGAGAGTATAAGGGATAGTACTCAGCTTAAGAGGGCTAATTTTGGTATCAAGTACAGCAGATGTCACATGATGGGGCACAACAAAGCAACCTGCAAACTGCTGCCACCAACTCAACCTGAACCAGTTTAGCTAGGACCAAGTCAGCCTGAAGCCACTCATCCTGAAGCAAGCCAACCTGCACCTTCTCAAGTTGATGGACTCAGCCTAAAGCAACTACATAATTAGTGTTTTAAGTTTATGTAACTTACTATCAATGAACCAGTTTTAGTGCCAGCTGCATAATTACTCTTTTTTCTACTGATGGTTAAGTTTATGTAACATCTAACTATTATTTTTTGTACTGAGGGTTAAGCTTTTTATAATGCTGAATATGTAATAGAGATAACCCAGTATTAGTGCCAAACTTCACCTGTTATGTAATAGACCTCAACATTGACTTTTTTATAATGCAATTACTTTTGCAATGCTGTGACATTACTTACAAATACATGTTATAGACCTCAACATTGATTACAAATACATGTTATGACATTACTTTTGCAATGATAATTTGATTACAAATATACCTCACAATTATAGATACAGTATTAAATGAACATTACTTTTGCAATGAACATTATATCAATTTGATTACAAATACAGTATTAAATGAGCATTACTTTTAGAAGCAATATCAATCAACAACAACTGAATAACAAAAACTGGTTGCAAATTGGAAGCAATATCAATCAACAAAAACTGAATAACATTAATAACATTCAACAAGTTTCATTTCATAACACATTAAAATACATGTTGTGTTAGCCACAATTCTATTTCAAATACATTGTGACAAAAACTAAATTAAACCCTAAACTAGTAATGCCAAACACAATTGCATTTTTCAACATCCCTCTAGTGCTCAAAACTTTATTCTTCAACTTGAAAATCTTCTTCCTTTGTCTTTCAATCTTCAAATCCCTACCATCTACAACTTCATCTCCTACCCATTTGAAAAAGTTACATCCCTTCTCCAATTGATTTCTATAATTCCTGCAACCCCAAAATGTTTTCCCAACATTGACATTATTCAGATCCGTAATAGTACGCATTACAAATTCTTCTTGACACCAATAATCCATCCTTTTGTTTCTCTTTATCACAGATCCAAATGACCCATAGCTTTTGGTGTTTGATTTTGATGAGTTGCTAGAGTTCATTGACATTTTGGACGAAAGGATTTTGGAAGAAGAATGATGAAGAAGATAACAAGGTTTTAGAAGAAGAATGATGAAGAAGACTGATGAGTCCAAGCCCTTGAGGTTGGCATTAATTTTGGTAAAACTAACTTAGCATAAAGATGTTAGACAAGATGTCCTGACATGATGAACTAACTGCAGGTTAAGTTGTTAGACAAGATGTCCTATCAGGTGGATTCGACATCTTTGTCTGTTACAGTTTTGGGATAACTGTATTTTGGTGACAGGTGTGATTGGAATATGACTTGATTCTAGGTGGCATCTGAGATTGTGGAATCAGAGTTTCTGATTCTAAATGGAATATGTGGTTTCCTTGTAAGGAAACATTTTTGGTAACTTGGGATTGAAGAAAAGAATAGGTCACAGATTCTGAGGAGAAGAATTGTTGCGCTTTTGAAGCCCAAGTCCAGTTATGTTTTGCAATATATATAGGATGGTTTTAACCTAGTTTAGGCGTTGAATATTGCAGCTGTTTAGAAGTACTAGGGTTTGTACATTTGTGAGCCTCTCGTGTATTGTGTGAATACCAGAGAAGGACAGTTTATTGAGTTGTAATATTTTCAGTCACTGCTGTGATTGGAAGGGAATTAAGAAGGGTCTCATACCTAGGAGTGTCTTAGGTAGAAATCTAGGATGGGTAGTTTCTAGGTGCTAAGTTGTAAACGTTGGAGTTTAGCTTAGAACAAATTCTACTTAGTGATTTCATTTCTGGCTTGGTAGCCCCCAGACGTAGGTGTTGTTGATCACCGAACTGGGTTAACAATTTCTGTGTGTTTTTTTCGTTCTACAATTTACTTTTGTTCTTCCTTAATCCTTGTAAGAAGAAGAGATCAAGTGTCACGACATCCTGTCTGACATCTTAGTGATCTGCTTAACAAGAATTTCAAAGACAGCACACAATTTTGGAAGAAGAAGAAGGATGAATAATAATCCAACGTTGATATAATTCCCTAATGCTAACTCAACATTGCTTAATAATCCTTGCTGGCATGCCACCTCATCTCACTTAACGTTTTCTTGTCCAATTTAACGGTTTAGACCAAGGTTGTTAACGAAACAATTGATAAGGGACTTACATGTAACGTTTATTAAGTAAGGGACCTAACTGAAAACTGAAATTATGTTAAAGGACTTCAGAACTAAATAAGCCTACAAAAAAAGATTCATGAATCAAAACAAAAAAAATCAGATAAAAAACTAAACAATTGTTAGTTTTGGTCATCAAATCAACTACAACACTTGAACAAAATTGATTTCTACAATATTGGAACAATTAACACAAACTGTTTTCTACAAAGAAGATTGCAATTATTAAAAGTTATAAAATATTATAAGGTATTTGAAAAAAAAACTTACAGAGAGAACATATGGACAAAAACTAAGTTTTACTCACTTTTACTAATTTTTTCTACTACTTCGGTTGTTCCAAACTTGACTATCAAAAGCCTTTAAACCTCTCTTCGCCATTAAATTTCCCATCACATTTGCGTTGAATCCAAAACCTTTAATTTTCTTGCTCTTGCTGCAGAATGTAAAGGTGTATCGTCACGCTAACTTTTTTTTCATCTTTTTCCTAGTGGACCTTAGCGATGGAACCTGAGGTTGCACAATTTTAGTTTTTGTCTCCATTGGATACAATTCATCAAAACTAATGAATCTCTTTTATATTTATCTAAGTTCAATTAGTTTGTCAGAATCAAAATCTTCTTTTTCTACATTCCAACACAAACACAAAATTAACATCTTTCATAACAAATAACTATAATCAAAACCAATACCAAAAAACTAAAACTAAATCCCAAAATATTAGCATTTAACTCACCTTTTAATGTCTCTCTTAACCTCCAAAAGTATTGCTCTTGGGCAAAAAAAATTATCAAAATTAAAAAATTAAAATGAAACCACGTGAATAAAACAAATATTTTTCATAGCATTTTCTTTATCCTTGAGAATGGTTGATGTAAGAAATAGGTTAGAGTTTTCATTTTTATTTGGTTGAAGGAACAATAATTGAAACATAGACTGCTTCTTTAACACAGACAAAAGAAAATGTGGAAAAGGTTAAATTTTTATGTCAAAATCCACCATAACTGATATTGAGAACGTTTTCTTAACATACAGAAATGGAAATGCGTAAAACTTTGAATTTTTATGTAAAAACTGACAATAACCGACATTCAAAACGACATGCAACATGTATAAAGTTAAAAAGCTCACCCTTTGATGTTGTTGTTGACAAACAAATGCGTTAAACCACTTGAATAACCTGAAAAACAAAATCAGAATCCATTAAAAAATTTTAGATTTTTCTTTGATTTCTCATATCTGAAAAACGATAATCTTTTTCACAAATCTTCTTTGATTTCTCATATCTGAAAAACAACGATCTTTTTCACAGATCTAAAAAACATTAATTTCACAGATCTGAAAAACATCTATCTTTTTCACATATCTAAAAAAGATCAGTGATTTCACAGATGTTAAACATCACTAATCTAAAATTTGAAATAAGAATAAAACTTAAAATCATATATGAACAGAAGATTAAAGTTGTTCAAAACGATTCATAAGATTGAAAGATTGAAATAAACATTTTAAATTCAACATTGTTGTTGAAAAATACAGAAAATGAAGAGAAGAGGGAGAAGAAAGAAAACAGTGGAGAAAAGAATAGAGGAAGCGATGAAAGAGAAAAAAAAAAGATAATGAAGAGAGATTTTGTAAGTTTAGTAAATTAAGGAGGTGTTGTATTATTTTAATAATAAAATTGAGGACTTTAGTGTACAAAGACCAAATAAAAAGCATTTTGATATGGTGACAGAAAATCAGACAAGGGTATTTTAGAGTTTTCCAGAACATCTTATTTTCTTATATTATAGATTTACTAACAAGTATGATTATTCGAAATTGTAGGTGTTTAAAGTCAAGACACCAAGAGACAAAGAAACCAAAACACTATAAGATACAATTATGTGATGTTATATAATGTATGTAGGTTGTTTTATGCCATTTTTCTTTTGATGTAATATATATACAATGTTTAGTTCTTAATCCAATGTATGGATTTAATGTAATACAATACAATTCTTCATTATGATACAATTGTTGTTTCTGTTCTGATATGGTTCAAAAAAATGCATGTTAAAAATGGAAAAATTTCAAAATGCAGAAAAATTATTTTAAAATAAGCATATAATTTAACGACGGTTGTAATATATAACCGTGGTTGTATAGTGAACGTTGTCCAGAATAATATATTACACCAAAAGATGCGCTGCTGAGAATCAAACCTAGGACTTTTAATATATTACAACGGTTAGTTATAGCAACCGTGATCATATATAGAGAGCGCTTTCAGGTTTTCTACAACGGTCATAAGATCATGGTTGTAAGTAGCACATATACAACCACACCCTACGTAACAACGACAGGTCACACGTGATGTTATCCCTTTTCCAACCGTTGTTGTATATGTTTTCTGTAGTAGTGTGTGCACAAGGGTATAAACAATTCATAAAACCTAGGCTAAATGAACCGATTTGCTTTGATACCAACTATGTAAAATCCAAAATCCCAAACACTTATTTTATAAAAACATGCAGATAATTTACACAAAAACCAAGGTGTCACACTACGCCAAACAAGACATTAGACAGCGCTTTTTTAGGCCTTAGACAGCGCTTAAAAGCGCTGCCTAAGGCAGCACTGGCGTAGGTAAAGACAACGCTTTTTATTTACGAAAAAGCGCTCTCTAAAGTATACATTAGAGGGCGCTTTTTCAATAAAAAAACGCTGTCTAAAGGCCCCCTTTAGATAGCGCTTTTTAAAGCGCTGTCTAAAGTATGCCTATAATTTTAATTATCAATTTTTCTATACCTTTAGAGGGTGGTTTTTCAAGAAAAAGCGCTGTCTAAAGGCCCCCTTTAGACAGCGCTTTAAAAGGCCCCCTTTAGACAGCGCTTTAAAAAGCGCTGTCTAATGTAATTTTTTTAATACCTTTAGAGGGCGCTTTTTAGGAAAAGCGCTTTCTAAAGGCCCCCTTTAGACAGCGCTTTTAAAAGCGCTGTCTAATGTATGCCTATAATTTTAGTTATGAATTTTTCTATACCTTTAGAGGGCGCTTTTTAGGAAAAGCGATTTCTGTTGTGAACTATAGACAACGCTTTTTCTAGAAAGCGCTGTCTTTTCTCTACGTATAATTTTAATGATTTTTTTTTTAAAATCCCATTTTAACTATTTTTTTATGCAGAAACCTGTATAATTCAAGCCATTTCAATAAACCTGTATATTTCACATTTCCATTAACAATTTCTAGTATGGTTCATTAACCATTTCCACTAATCCCATAAATCACATAAACCACATAAACCATTTCCATTATAATTCAAGTCATTTACATTAACCATTCACAAAACTATACAATTACATTCCAAAATCACATAAATAACATAAACCATTCACAAAACTATACAATCCCATAAAATAAACCATTCACAAAACTATACATTCACATAATCGCATTATCCTATACCTTATATGACTTTTTTTCCAATAATGTATTCACACAATTCCTCCTTAATTTCTTGCAATTTATCCTTCGTGTAATGAGAACACGCGTATTCATCAAAGTACTACATAACAAAACAAAATATGCATGATTTAGTTAAAAATAATAAATTATATGACATATCCAATAAATATTAAAATAAATCCTAAGTTATAAATCCATGCATACCGTAATAGGAATCTCTAATCGATCCATTTGAAGGATTTCTCTCATAAGCCTCAAAACGAAATACTCGCAGTCTATGCCATTACGCTGACGAGGCACTACACATAGACAAACAAATAAGAATTAATATATAGTTGTTTTGTGTTATCAAGTAGCATCACTAATAAGCAACATTGTGAAAATTAATATACCTTCTGAGCTTCATTTTCATCATGTGTCTCGTGTGTGTCGTCATGGTCACTAGCCATTTCACCTGTAAGAAAGAAAAAAATAAAAATTAAATGACAAATATAAAAATCCATAATCCATAATCCATTGAATGATATAAGCTATATATAACATGACAACTAATTAATATTATTGAATGATATAAGCTATAATTTTATAACTAGTACCTTTTTCACTAACGTCTCTTTCTTTTCTTGGTTGGAATATGTTCTACCCGTCTCTTAACAACACGGACGGTTGGATTAATCCAAATACCCTCATTATGATCATTTCTTGTATATGATTCATTCGCTATAATATTTTCATCTTGATCATTTCTAGTAAATGATTCAATATCAACATCAATATCACCTTGATCTCCAATGTTTTCATCAATTACTTTGTTAGATAAAAGCACTATAGACCATTTTGTACTTGTCGGATCAGTGACATAGAACACTTGTTTAGCTTGAGAGGCTAGAATAAAAGGCTCATCTTTGTACCCCACCCTATTAAGATCCACTTGCAAAAATCCTGACTTATCCATTCGTACGCCATTATTATTTTCAACCCACTTGCAACGAAATATAGGAATCTGAAACTTCTCATAATCAAACACCCAAATGTGCTCGATAACCCCAAAATATGGCAGATTTGCAAATTTGGGGTTTAAATCTTTCACACTTGAAATGTGCATTGCTTCAGCTACCACGGTGACACCACTATTTTGCATAGTACTTTTATCATCTTGTTCTTTGGTATAAGATGTGTATCCATTAATTGCGTATGCGCTATAAGAAAATACAACCAAACTTGGACCATATGCTAAACATCTCAACCTTTCTTTTATTGAAGCGGGATCTGAATAATACTTTGAATAAATATGATCCTTAAACCAAGGTATGAAACTTCGATTGTGCTCTCGTACTATCCAATTCTCATTTCTCGGATTTAAACCTCGGAGAACATCCTTGTGCATTTCAACATACGACTCAACCTCATTCTCATTGTGCAGAACATACAAATGCACTTGATCCCGTTCGACCCTTGATACTGTCACAACTTCATTTCCAGTTAACTTTTTTCCTTCTTTTTTTTCGACAATATGAGATTTGGGGAGTCCAATTGATTGTACGTTGGACAGATATTCAGTACAAAACTCAGTCGCTTCTTCAACAATGTATCGTTCGGCAATACAACCCTCTGGTCGACTTCGGTTTTTCACATACCCTTTTAATATTTTCGTATAACGTTCAGCAGGGTACATCCATATCATATAAGTCGGTCCACATAATTGTGTCTCTTTCACCAGATGAACAACTAGATGAACCATTATGTCAAAAAACGAGGGAGGAAAAATCATTTCAAGATCACACAAAGTAATAACTATTTCTTTTTGTAATGTTGGTAAGATCGCAGGATCGATCACCTTACTGCAAATTGACTTGAAGAAAAAACACAATTTAGTTATTGCGCTTCTTACTTTATCTGGCAGAATAGAACGTATACCTATTGGTAGAAAATGTTCCATTATAACATTGCAATCATGCATCTTTAAACTCTTTAACTTGAGGTCTTTCATAAACACAAGTCTTCTAATATCTGAAGAGTATCCTTCTGGAACTTTAACTTCACTTAGAAACTTACACAATACCTTTTTCTCTTTTCTAGATAGAGTATAAGCAGAAGGTGGTAGATATGTTCGTGTTCCTTTCTTCATGGGTCCTAATTCATTTCTTATTTACATCGCTACCAGGTCCTTTCTTGCTTTAAGGCCATCCTTAGACTTTCCTTGTATATTGAGTAACGTACCAATAACACTGTCAAATACATTTTTTTCAATATGCATAACATCGAGAAAATGTCTTACATACAACGACTACCAATATGGCAGTTCAAAAAAAAATTGACCTCTTCTTCCACCCACTCTTGACAAGTGTATGTGCAAAAGGCTTTCCAAACTGAGTACTCACATCTTTCACCTTTTCAAAAATTTGATCACCTGTCAATATAGTTGGAGCTCTACCATGTTCTGCCTCTCCATTGAATGCTTTTCTCCACCCACGATAGTGATGATTAGAATTTAAGAATCTACGATGACCGAGAAATACATTCTTCTGACCAAACTCCAATCGCGTCCAATCTGTTTTATCTTCACAAATAGGACACGCACATTGACCTTTTATGTTGTACCCTGATAGATTTTCGTATGCTGGAAAATCATTAATTGTGCCAAACAACATCGCCCTTAAGTTGAAACTTTCTTTCCTATACCCATCATAAAACTCCACATCGTTCTCCCATAAAAACTTTAAATCTTCGATTAAGGGTGCCAAGTATACGTCTATGTCATTCTCTGGTTGTCTAGGCCCATAAATTAACATAGATAACATCATGTACTTACGCTTCATACATAGCCATGGAGGTAGGTTATAAATCATTATGATCACAGGCCAATTGCTATGTGAGATAATTTGAAGACCGTGTGGGTTCATTCCATCAGTAGATAATGCCAAGCGAAGGTTTCTTGCTTCTTTTCCAAATTCAAGATAATCATCATCAATTTTTATCCACTGTGGTGAATCTGCCGGATGTCGAAACTTTCCATCAATAATTCTTTCATCTGCTTGCCAAGTCAAGTGTCTTGAATCGGTCTCACTACGAAACATGCGTCTAAATCTCGGAATTATAGGAAAATACCATGAGACTTTTGTTGGAGACAAATTTTCCTTATATCGAGAGACACCGCATTTAGGACACTCATTTAACGATGCATACTCATTTCGAAACAAAACGCAATCGTTTGGACAGGCATGTATCTTATCATAGCTCATGCCAATATAGCGCAACATCTTTTTGGCCTCATATGTTCGATTGGGAAGAACATTATCCTCTGGAAGTATATCTTTCATAAGGGCCAATAACCCTGTGAAACTTTTATCCGACCATCCATTGCCCGCCTTTAAGTTGTACAACTTTAATACCGCAGACAATCTTGTGAATTTGGTGCAACCATTATATAACGGTTTCTATGCATCGCTTACCAACCTCTCAAACATTTTGGGACAATCCTTAAGATCTTCTTCAAGTGCTTCTGCAATCTCTTCGACTCGATCAGAATCGTATGTATCTGTGCCATTGTCGTTTTGAAGCATAGGTCGTATTATCCCCCGGTTCAACATTCCCGTTAATTTTCTCACCATGCAAATTTCAACATGTATAACTTCTATCAATTCCACTCCTCATTAAATGCGATGCCAACTGAACCACGTCAACCCGACTCCCAAAACAATAACCCAAGCAAGGACATCTCATTCGACTGGGGTCTTTGGCGTGCGTAACAACAAACTTAACGAATTCTGATACCCCGTTCTCGTACTCTTTCGACAATCGACTTGAAGACATTCATTTCTTATCCATAGTTATACTAATTAAACTAAACAAAAACAAAAATAAAAAATATTTACCTGTAGGGATTTAAACAACTTCTAGACCCACATAGTGTCCAGATAGGTTAGAATTACCAAGATCCCCCTGTACACGTATCATAAAATGAAATATCATTAATTGACCAATTATGAGTCATAACTTGATAAGTGGCAAGCATACTTAAACAAGTAACCAAGCATACTTAAACAAGTAACCAAGCATTAGAGCAATTCATCCTAAACCTAACAAGATTCAAATCTAAGCAATACCTAAACAAGTAAACATTCATCAACTTAAACAAGTAACATTCATACGATAACCTAAATCTATCAAGAATCAAGTTTAAATCATACTTAAACAAGTAATCATCATATCACAAAGATAATCATCAAAGCAATTATTGAGCAAGATAAACATCTCATGCAAAAATTTACATATTCAACACTATTTATATAAATTTATGAATCCAATTTATATAGAAACATAAGGCAAATAGACAATAAATTGCGCCGCTACTCCTTTTTAGATTGTAAAACCAAACATTTTAAAAATTACATTCATAGATCTAGGAGATACAATATTGCCATTCATACGCCTTTAAACTCTATGTAAAAGATCAACTACTTCTGGTGCTAGGAAACTAAAAATGTTAAAGACAAATGGTATAAAAGCACGTTGGTTGTAGGAATACGCTTTTTCATGTTTGACCAATTTGAAGCAACTTTGAGAACTATCTCTCCCACAGTAAAACTGCCAGCCCAAAACCCACAAGTGGAAAAACTACAGTCAAATCCACACAAACATGTTTCCTCCTACCAACCCATACACCCGAATATCTGTTGGTCAAAGTAACATTGAAAAAGTATTCAAACTCTTACAAAATACTAGTTACTTGTACAAGTAACTAAAAATGTTCATTTAATAATTCTGTCATCCAATTAGCTCTGTTCAAAATTTTGTTTGAACAAAAGAATCCACAAATACAATCATAAATTTGCAATTTCAATGTGACATGTTTCAAGAAAATCTTGCAGTCATTAATAAAGAGTTTATTTTTATAGAAATGATATGATTTTCACTAATTATTTGTACAATTAGAGTTTAAATATAAGATGTAAAACCACAAAAATACAAACCAAATTTACATACATTTTGTGGCCAGAAAAATACACAGGCCTTGTCCTGTCATTCTTTGAATAATAAGATCATTACGTCCAGTTCACCTTACAAAAGGAGGTGAAATTTATTGTCTATTTTCCTTATGTTTATAACTATGGTCATTACCCATATCAACGCTACACACAAATTTTTAAGGGCATATATTGGCAGCACAAAAATAATGGCAGTGACGGAATAATACGACGGCAAAATGGTAGCTAGTGACAAGAATGAAAACAGAACAAAAATCGTACCTCTTATTAAATGAAAACAAAAATGAAAACAAGAATGAAAACAAGAATGAAAATCGTACCTCTTCTTCGTTTCGTCTTCTTCTTCACGAAAGCAATGGCGAATGAACAACCAAAATGACGGAAAAAAGTGAACGACGACAATGACAAATGAACGACGGCAATGGCGAATGAACGACAGCAATGGTGAATGAACGACGGCAATGGCAATGGTTTTCAGCAGAGAAGAACGATAGCAAGGGTTTCAGTAGAGAAGAACGGTCGAGAGAAGAAAATGAAAAGAAGTGTCTGAAAATGATTAGAAATTGTTTTATATTTTAATTCATAAATGACCTTAGACGGCGCTTTTAAAAAGCGCTTTCTTAAGTGCTACCTATAAGAGCGCTTTCCTCAGAAAGCGCTTTCTAAGGTGGGGAGAATTAAAAACCTATAGCAGCTCTTTCCGAAAGCGCTTTCTAAGGTTAAACTTTAGATAGCGCTTTTATAAAAGCGTTGTCTAAAGTAATACCTATAGCAGCACTTTTCAAAAAGCGCTTTCTAAGGTGGCTTCCATTTTGGGCATTTAACAGCGCTTTTAAAAAGCGTTTTCTAAAGGCTGTCTTTTACAGCGCTTTTTTTAAGCGAAATTTTTTAAAGACTTATAGCAGCGCTTTGTCCAAAAAGTGCTGTCTTTTTTGCGCTGTCTTTGTCCAATTTTGGCGTAGTGTCACATTTTCTCAACATAAAAACCTTTCTCAATGATGATATTATAGCAGTGGAAAATAAATAATAAAATAATAACTCAACTTAATTGTCTCGCAAATGAAAATCAACTTTGTTTTAAGCCATAAAAGAAATATTCAACAACTCTCATAAAACACAAAACAGAAATGTAACACATCCCAGTGTTACACTATCAAAGTGACACACGAAAACTAAAATAAGCTCAAAGCGATAAATGACGAATAAGGCTACTACACCATCCTCTAAAGCACAACAGAAGTTAAGGCTCCTCTACTTAAGTATCTGCACCAGAAGCGTAAAGAACAACACAGACAAACAAACAGGGGTGAGAATCCATTCACATGTGTTAGTGGTGCATAAAACAACAAGGATAACGTAAATAATATCACTCATCAAAACATAAATTATCCATAACAAAATCAACTAAAAATGCGGTTATGTATGCAATGTATCTCATCTCCTCTACTTCAATGCATGTGGTACCAAGGTTTTTGGATATCAGAGGTATGTTACTGATTAATCCACTCATCATTAGTTCTTCTTTGAACCTAGTTCCATCTCTGAACCATTAGACTCATTATTGGTTCATCTCTAAACCTGGTTCCATCTCTGGACCATTATACTCATCACAAGTTCCTTTCTGAACCTAAGACTCGTCATTGGACTGGAGTTTGTCACCTATTGTTGGAGCGGTGAAGCGGCAAGCAATAATATTATTTTTGGAAGAATTCCCTCCGGGATTTATGTCGTGTCCACAGAGATTGGTTTGAGGAAAAGAATGTCGTTCAACAATCTCCACGTCTCAAAGCTTGTGTTTAAATGGTTTGGGATAAAAGTGCAAAAGGAAAAACATATAAAACATGAAAATAAATACATTCTTAAGACACGAGAAAACTCGTTAGGAGTTGTATTTCAATCTACCCATCAAGCACTAAAAAATATATGGATCAAATGCACGCAACCTAAATCACTCGTCAAAATCCCCACGTATCGCTCACAACAAGAGGTTATGTCTAACGCAAAAGTTGAGAGATCAACCGCATTCTCTTGGAGGTGATGTCTCACGCAACTCAACAACACAGAGCATTAAGATCCGACACACATGTGAATATTAAACCTCTTCCCACAGCCAATAGACATCCATCTTAGGTCAAGTTCGAAAAGTATATATCTATAGCGAATCAAACCCATTAAGATAAAGATTAAATCAAAGATGACATCGATTAAGAGGTTTAAAAGATATTTTATACAAAGATCCATAAGTATACATACAATCAAGATAAAATTATATACAAAACCCCAACAAATGAAAAATACATAGAGAAGAAGGAAGAAGAACACAAATCTCATGGTTTGTCAACTCCGATTGAAGTGGATTCAGCTCCGGATCGTCAAGATATACACTCCATGTGTTGATTCTAAGCTAAATCTACTCAAGAATGTGTTTGATGGAGTTGGGAGCAAAAAACCCCAAAACCATAACCTAAAAAATGACTGAAAATGAACTTATAGTAATTACAAAATCTGTCAAGTTCGCAATGCGAACTTCAAAAATTGGCACTTAAGTGCCTCAGAATAGCTAAACCGCCTCTGCAATTCTGCAGAAGTTTGCAATGCAAACTTTTATGCGCAAAGCAAATATTCGCTAGAAAGTTCACAATGCTAACTTTGGTCCCTTTTTCTACTGCCATAATTCTGGGACATTCGCTGGGAAGTTCGCAAAGTGAACTTGACAGCAAATCAGCTCTTATTTTGACCACAACTTCTGAACCGTAACTCGGATTGACACACAGTCGGAAGCACTGGAAAGCTTATTCAATGCTCTATACAACAACGGCAGAATATCTTTGCTTGAATACCTACAAAAATGAGATAAAATCAATTAAACTCAATGATGTTTACACGATACGCAATATATACATTATAACGTAAAGTAAACATATTTACAAACAAAGTGGGGTTGATTCGAACGATATTGACAAAAAGCATCGATAAGTACAACAAAACTTATATACAAAAATAGCTATAATTTGCATTTATCACCTATCTCCGATATACATGATGCATGAATGCAACAAAATAAATGCAATACTAGCCTCAAACCTCCAACTCCAATAATTGTTGTCGGTTCCTCTCTGAACCTAATACTAAGCATGAATATCGCGGATATAAGGCCACACATTAGTTCCTCTCTGAACCAACATCTCAACACAACTAAACATTTTAATCACAACTCATCATAATAATAAAATTATGTAATTTCTCAACAAAACTCAACAATACTCATCAATAACATTAAAACAACACTGAATAAACATCGAAAAATAGAAACTACTCGAAAATTCGAGGCAAAACATCCCAAAATCAGTCAAACAAAGGTATGTCGGTCATCTCTTTAGGTATGATGGTTCTCACGCTTTCCCGCCATCCCTCTCTCTCTCTCACAAAATCGCCATCACGCTAACGCTCGGGCAAGGAACCAGTCTTTGAGGTCCATGAAGGTATGCCAGTCATTCAACTGATAATCGGCAGCCCTATCAATGAAGTGACGGTTGGCCCGCCACGAAGATGACACCTGCCACCGCTGTGCAGAATCCAAAATTCAGCATTTCCACCATTTAAGCACTTCCGAAGCTCCAATTTCGATTCTAGAAAACCCAAAATTCACAGTGAATTATCACACCTCATTTATACAACATTAAGCACATTAATTTCACACAGACTAATCATTTAACATCAAATCATTCATACTTTTCATCAAAACATTCACATATAATTTTGATACAAAAATCAGTCACCAGTACAATACGAATTTTACAACATATCACAACAATCAAGAGAGATTTTGTTGAAATCATCTCTAGATTCAATAAATTCATCAAAGTAAGAAAAATATAATGAAAAGAGAAAGAGGAAAATGAATCATCTCTATCCTTATGCCCTAAACACCCATATCATGAACAATCCCTCTTCCACTTACCTTGAATTCGCAGCAAGCATCAAGTCAAATAAATGGGATCTCTCTCTTCTCCTACCTCTTGCTCTGCTAGGGCTCTCTCTAACTCTGTTGACAACTATTTCTCATCGCAACAACCCTAACTCTAATTCACTTATCTATTTAAATAAAACCCTACTAATTTTATTAATTCACTAACTCCCCACAATTCTCACTAATTCCACTATTTTCCTTAATTTTAATTAAAGTTCCAATTTTCTCCCTAAAGCTCAATTTCTCATTAATTCTATTATTTAAATAATTAAAAATTAGTGATAATTCTAATAAAATTCTACCCATGCTCAATAATATCAATAAAATAAATATAGCACTCAAATTAAATAATTTAAAGCATTTTAAACTCAATTTAAAATCAAATAAATGAGAAATCAGGGTGTTACAAGAAGACTAACCAATTCAAGCATGTTTGATGTTTAGCGAGAAGACTAACCGCTTCAAGTCTATTAGTTGTTTGAAGACTAACCACTTCTGTAACACCCCAAAATAATTATAATTTTTATTTAATTGATTTATTATAATTGTTCGTAATTTTTGGTGAATTTTGATGAAATATTATGACGCATGGTGTATGTGTATGGTGTGTTGTGTGATATTGATGAGCTAAGGGAATAATTAGAGTGTTTAGGAAATAAGTGATGAAATTGAAATTTATTTTAGTGTAATAATAATAGAATAATGTGAATAATATTATTTAGATTATTATTATTAATTAAAATAAAAAGAGTGGAACACTAAGGGCAAAATGGTCATTTATGAGGGGATAAGTGAGGGCAAGATGGGAAAATCATACTAAGGGTCCAAGGGGTAAGAATGACAAAAGGAAAAGAGGGAGTGGAGAAGTTCATTTGGTACGATCGTGAAAAGTTGGAGGAAACTGTGAAGGGAGAGCTATGGCACAGAGAACTAAGGAGATCATCCGTAGAACGCAGAGAAAGAAGTCAACTCCTAAGAATTCGAGGTACGGGGGGTGATCCGGGTTATTATATGTGATATCGGGTTTAAGGTAGCTGTAGGTTTTGTGTGTTATGTGTTGCTTGATGAAAATATGATGAATTTTGTGGTTTAGGGATGTGTATGATGAGGGTAAATGATGTATGTGTTGTTTATTATAATGTGTTGTTGTTGTAGTATGGATTCCCTTGTGATTGATGAGTATTTTCAGACTGTGTGGTATTGGAATCGTAAGAATTTAGGGTCTGAAATTATGCAGAAAACGCAACAACGGGATTGCTGTTTCGCATAATTCGCCGGGCAAGCTTCCCCATCGTCGGGAGAAGCATTTTCGCCCCAACCTCGCCAGGCGAGAGTCGAGGCGAAAAGAGGGTGAAAAATAGGTGCTACTGGAATTTATATGGGGGAGGGATTTCGCCTCTGCATCGTCGGGCGAAGCCCAGGCGAGCGAACTGCTTCGTCGGGCGAACACCAGGCGAGCAGGAGCAGATGTTTTTTAATTTATTTATTTTATTTCAATTTCGTTGGCATGTTGTCCGGTTTTGTTGTTGACCTTGTGTCGTGGGGTAGTTGATGTGTTGTGTATTAATGATTATAACATGATTAACTATGAAGTATTATGATGAAATATGATGTTTTAACAAATCATTATGAATGATGATGCAATTTTGACGATCCTATGATGGTGATTATTATGACGTTTTGCATCATGCATTCATAATATATTTAGGACTTCGATCCAGTGATGATGTTAGGAATTCGGTCCAGTGTTGGCTTCCATCCCATTGTGCGGATTAAAGTGTTTATGATGTGCTCCGGTTCCAAAGGGGGAATCGATCCTATGGTGGGGATCTTTGGAGGGTGATGGCCTAGGGTCCATCAAATGAATCGGTACCACATGCATGGGTCTATGTTGTTGAATTTTATATTATGTGGCATTGTATAGTTGTGATACATGATGTTATTGAGGATGTGATTTTAAGTGAACTATGAAGATGGTGACTTATTGATGTTTATTTTGTTGATATTGTTGTACATGTTTATCTTTTTCTTTATATCCCGTATAATGATTTATGATTACTCACCCTGCCTGTTTGAATGTTGCCTCCACGTGGGTAACATGCAAGTGATCAGGATTAGCCCTCTTGGTGCGTGAAGGTTTAGCTTTTTGAGTGTTTAGTTTTATTTTTCTGTTGAACTCAGAGGGTGTCTTACTCTGATATATAACATCGGGTCGGGACGTCCTCGAGTGGAACTTTAATGTTCTATTCTTTTTTACATGATGTCACTGTGATTTTACTATTTCTTCGTTTGGATTTAATTACTTGAGATTATGATTTTCCGTTGCAATGTAGTCTTGATTTTGAATTTGTGTTGATGAAAGAACCCGTGTTACGGAGCAGGATGTTATTTGGATGTTTTTGACGAAATGTGGCACCCTTATGGTGATATACTCTGATTTATTTACCTTTAATTAGTTAATTTATTCGCGAGTATTTTGTGGGGTAGAAGGGTGTTACATTAGTGGTATCAGAGCAAGTTAGTCTGTCCGGCCAGGTTTTATATGATGTCAGTCCCTGTCAGTCGATTAGTGTGTGTACATTGTCAATGAATTGTTTCTTCTAACATTGTTGATGGTGTGCAGAATGGCTAGGAGAAACGACCGTCCTATTGCTGACGCTTTGGAATCGCTTGCTCAAGCAATGGCCCAGAATGCACAGAACAATCAGAATGGAAGGGCTCGTGATGAGTTTCGTGCTTTGGGGAAGTTCCAGAGGAACAATCCACTAACTTTTGTTGGCACCCATGATCCAGAGAGTGCACAGAAGTGGCTCAAAGTGATTGAGAAGATATTCCAAGTGATGGCATACACTGACGTGCAGCAGGTATAATTTGGTACTCATATGTTGTCGGAAGAGGCTGAAGATTGGTGGGATAACACGCGTCAGAGATTGGAAGATGCTGGTACTGAGATAACTTGGGTTGTATTCAAGAAAGAGTTCCTGGAGAAGTATTTCCCTGAGGATGTTCGTGGTAAGAAGGAGATAGAGTTCCTTGAGTTGAGGCAAGGAAACATGACTGTGGCGGAGTATGCTGCAAAATTTGAGGCGTTGGTGAAGTTTTGCCCACATTATAACCGTGCTGATGCTGAGATTTCCAAATGCCTTAAGTTTGAGAATGGGTTGAGCTGGTGGATAAGAGTAGGATCTATGATGAGGATAGCAGAGCTCGATCAGCTCACTACAAGAATCTTAGCGAGAAGAAAGAGAAAGGGCAGTTTCGAGGAAAACCTTATGTGACTTCGGCTGACAAAGGGAAGCAGAAGGCTTCAGATGGGAAGAAGACAAGTGGGGGAGCAGCTCCTGCTTATGTTAAGTGTTACAGGTGTGGCGAGTAAGGCCACGGTGCTGAGGATTGCAATAATAATGTGGTGAGATGTTACAGATGCGGTAAGAGGGGTCACCGAGTTACTGAATGCAAGAATGAGGGTCCGACCTGTTTCAATTATGGTGAATAGGGGCACATCAGTACCCAATGTCAGAAGCAGAAGAAGACCGCTATAGCTGCTCAGACTAATGGCAGAGTGTTTACTTTGAGTGGTGCATAAGTCCCCAAGAAAGATAACTTGATCCGAGGTACTTGTTTTATTAACAATGTTGAGTTGGTCGCTATTATTGATACTGGTGCTACTCATTCATTTATTTCGCTTGAATGTGCTAATAGATTGGGTTTGAGATTGTCTTATATGAATGGTAGTATGGTGATAAAAACTACAGTTGATGGTTCTGTTATTACTACTTTTATGTGTTTGAGATGTCCTTTGACGATATTTGGAAAGAGTTTCGTGATGGATTTGGTGTGTTTACCCTTACACCAAATCGATGTAATCCTTGGAATGAACTGGTTGGAGTTCAACTATATTCATATCAACTGTTATAATAAGACCATGGAGTTTCCTGATTTTGGTGATAATGGAGAGTTGATGTTCTTGTCCACTAAGCAAGTAGACGAACTTCTAGAAGATGAAGCCTCGATGTTTGCAATGTTTGCATCATTGCAAGTTGATTGTGAAGTTGTGAGTGTCGAACTACCTGTTGTCCTAGAATTTCCAGATGTGTTTCCGGATGACATAAGTGATTTGCCTCCCGAGCGTGAAGTAGAGTTTGTGGTGGACTTGATACCAGGTACGAGTCCAGTGTCAATGGCTCCTTATCGGATGCCAGCTTCCGAGTTAGGAGAATTGAAGAAACAATTGGAAGAATTACTTGAAAAAAAGTTTGTTCGACCGAGTGTTTCTCCGTGGGGTGCTTCGGTGTTGTTAGTTAAGAAGAAAGACGAAAGTATGAGGTTGGGCGTTGATTATCGGCAGTTAAATAAAGTGACTATCAAGAATATGTATCCATTTCTGAGGATCGACGATTTGATGGATCAACTAGTGGGCGCTTGTGTGTTTAGAAATATTGTTAAGTCTGATGATATTCCAAAGACAGCTTCCAGGACGAGGTATGGTCACTATGAATACACTGTGATGTCGTTTGGTGTATCCAATGCACCTGGAGTGTTCATGGAGTATATGAATCACATTTTTCATGAATATTTGGATAAGTTTGTTGTGGTTTTCATTGATGATATTCTGATATACTCGAAATCTGAAGAAGAGCATGTTGAACATTTGCGTACGGTGTTGCAAGTGTTGAGAGAGAAGAAGTTATATGCAAAACTGTCTAAATGTGAGTTCTGGTTGAAAGAAGTGAGTTTCCTTGGCCATGTGATATCTAGTGGTGGAATTGTTATGGATCCTTCTAAGATTGGCGTTGTGTTACAGTGGGAGACCCCAAAGTCTGTTACGTAAATACGAAGTTTTCTTGGGTTGGCGGGATATTATCGCAAGTTTATAGAAGGTTTTTCTAAGTTAACATTACCTTTGACTCAGTTGACTCGAAAGGGTCAAGCTTATGTGTGGGATGTTACGTGTGAAGAGAGTTTTGTGGAATTGAAGAAGAAATTGTCGACTGCTCCGGTATTGATCTTACCTAATTCGAGTGAGTCTTTTGTGGTATATTGTGATGCATCGAAGATGTGACTTGGTGGAGTATTGATGCAGAATGGTCAAGTTGTTGTTTATGCTTCGAGACAATTGAGGGTTCATGAAAGGAATTATCCTACGCATGATTTAGAGTTGGCAGCTGTGGTGTTTGTATTAAAAATTTGGAAACATTATCTTTTTGGCTCTAAATTTGAAGTGTTCAATGATCATAAGAGTTTGAAGTACTTATTTGATCAGAAAGAGTTGAATATGAAGCAGAGGAGGTGGTTGGAATTATTGAAGGATTATGATTTTGATTTGAGTTACCATCCTGGTAAAGCAAATGTGGTGGATGATGCATTGAGTAGGAATTCATTGCATATGTCGATGCTTATGGTGAAAGAATTGGAATTAATTTAGCAATTCCGAGATCTGAGTTTGATATGTGAAAAGACTCCTGACAGTGTAAAGTTAGGAATGTTGAAACTGACGAGTGGCATTCTCGAAGAAATCAGGGATGGTTAGAAATCTGATTTGAGATTGGTTGATCAATTGGCCTTGATTAACCAAGGTAACGGAGGTGAATTCCGGATTGATGAGAAGGGCGTGATAAGGTTCAGAGATAGAATATGTGCTTCGGATGTTTCAGAAATTAGGAAGAGTATTCTTGAGGAAGAACATCGAAGTAGGATGAGTATTCATCCCGGTGCTATGAAGATGTATCAGGATTTGTGGAAGTTGTTTTGGTGGCCAGGTATAAAGAGGGACATTGCGAATTTGTTTATGCCTGTTTGACTTGTTAGAAGTCAAAGATTAAACACCAGAAGCCTTTGGGTATGATGCAACCGTTGAATATTCCGGAATGGAAATGGGATAGTATTTCCATGGATTTTATGTCGGGGTTGCCGAAGACTGCTAAGGGAAAAGAAACGATTTGGGTGATTGTGGATAGATCAACTAAATCGGCTCATTTCTTGCCGATAAAGATTAATCATTCTATGCAGAAGTTGGCTGAGTTGTACATTGATGAAATTGTGAATTTGCATGGGACACCTTCGAGTATTGTGTCGGATAGAGACCCGAGATTTACGTCGAGATTCTGGAAGAGTTTGCAAGATGCTTTAGGTACTAAGCTGAGGATGAGATCGGCATATCATCCGCAGACGGATGGTCAGACAGAGAGAACTATCCAATCTTTGGAGGATTTGCTGAGGGCTTATGTGTTAGACCAAGGAGGATCTTGGGATAGCCATTTGCCATTGATTGAGTTCACATACAACAACAGTTTCTATACTAGTATTGGGATGGCATCATATGAAGCGTTGTATGGTAGGAGGTGTAGGACTCCATTGTATTGGTATGAGTCAGGCAAGAGTGTTATACTCGGACCTGAGATAGTACAGCAGACGACCGAGAAGATTTAGATGATCCAAGAGAGGATGAGAGCTTCACAAAGTCGTCAGAAGAGCTACCATGATAAGAGAAGGAAGGCACTTGAATTCTAAGAGGGAGATCATGTGTTTTTGAGAGTTACGCCGGTAACTGGTGTGGGACGAGCTTTGAAGTCTAGGAAGCTCACTTTGCGTTTTGTTGGTCCGTATCAGATTATGCAGAGGATAGAAGAAGTGGCATATCGAGTTGCTTTACTGTCGTCGCTTGCAAATCTTCATGATGTGTTTCATGTATCTCAGTTGAGGAAATATATTCCAGATCTGTCTCATGTTATACAAATGGATGATGTACATGTGAGGAATAACCTGACTATTGAAGCATTACCTGTGCGTATAGATGGACGAGAAATGAAACAGCTGTCGAGTAAAGAGATCGCCTTAGTGAAGGTATTGTGGGATAAACCAGCTGGCGAAAGTTGGACTTGGGAGCGTGAAGATTAGATGAGAGAGTCTTATCCGACTCTGTTTCCTTCAGGTAATTTTCGAGGACGGAAATTCTTTAAGTGGGGGAGAGTTGTAACACCCCAAAATAATTATAATATTTATTTAATTGATTTATTATAATTGTTCGTGATTTTTGGTGAATTTTGATGAAATATTATGACGCATGGTGTATAAGTATGGTGTGCTGTGTGATATTGATGAGCTAAGGGAATAATTAGAGTGTTTTAGGAAATAAGTGATGAAATTGGAATTTTATTTTAGTGTAATATTAATAGAATAATATGAATAATATTATTTAGATTATTATTTTTAATTAAAATAAAAGGAGTGGAACACTAAGGGCAAAGTGGTCTTTTGTAAGGGGATAAGTGAGGGCAAGATGGGAAAATCGTAATAAGAGTCTAAGGGGTAAGAATGACAAAAGGAAAAGAGGGAGTGGACAAGTTCATTTGGTACTATCGTGAAAAGTTGTAGGAAACTATGAAGGGAGAGGTAGGGCACAGAGAACCAAGGAGATCATCCGTAGAACACAGAGAAGGAAATCAATTCCTAAGAATACGAGGTACGGGGGGTAATCCGGGTTATTGTGTGTGATATGGGGTTTAAGGTAGCTGTAGGTTTTGTGTGTTATGTGTTGCTTGATGAAAATATGATGAATTTTGTGGTTTAGGGATGTGTAAGATGAGGGGAAATGATGTATGTGTGGTTTATTATGATGTGTTGTTGTTGTAGTATGGATTCCCTTGTGATTGATGTGTATTTTCGGACTGTATGGTATTGAAATTGTAAGAATTTAGGATCTGAAATTATGCAGAAAATGCAACAGTAAGATTGTTGATTCGCATGATTCGTCGGGCGAGCTTCCCGTGTCGTCGGACGAAGCATTTTCGCCCCAACCTCGCTAGGCGAGAGTAGAGGCGAAAAGAGGGTGAAACATAGGTGCTACTGGAATTTTTATGGGGGAGGGATTTTGCCCCTGCTTTGTCAGACGAAGCCAAGATGAGCGAACTGCTTCGTCGGGCGAACACCAGGCGAGCAGAAGCATATGTGTTTTTATTTATTTATTTTATTTCATTTTCTTCGACATGTTGTCCGGTTTCGTTGTTGACCTTGTTTCGTGGGGTAGGTGACGTGTTGTGTATTAATGATTATAACATGATTAGCTGTGAAGTATTATGATGAACTATGATGTTTTGACGAATTCTCATGAATGATGATGCAATTTTGACGATCCTATGATGGTGATTATTATGACGTTTTGCATCAAGCATTCATAGCATATTTAGGACTTCGGTCCAGTGATGATGTTAGGACTTCGGTCCAGTGTTGGCTTTCATCCCATTGTGCAGATTGAAGTGTTCATGATGTGCTCCAGATACAAAGGGGGATTCGATCATATGGTGGGAATCTTTGGAGGGTGATGGCCTAGTGTCCATCAAATGAATCGGTACCACATGCATGGGTCTATGTTGTTGCATTTCTTACTATGTGGCATTGCATAGTTGTGATACATGATGTTATTGAGGATTTGATTTTAAGTGAAGTATGACGATGATGACTTATTGATGTTTGTTTTGTTAATACTGTTGTACCTGGTTATCTTTTTTTATATCCCGTATAATGATTTGTGATTACTCACCCCGCCTGTTTGAATGTTGCCTCCACGTGGGTAACGTGCAGGTGATCAGGATTAGCCCTCTTGGTGCGTGAAGGTTTAGCTTTTGGAGTGTTTTGTTTTATTTTTACGTTGAACTCAGGGGGTGTCTTGCTCTGATATGTAACATCGGGTCGGGACGTCTTCGAGTGGAACTTTATGTTCTAGTCTTTTTTACATGATGTCACTGTGATTTTACTATTTCGACGTTTGGATTTAATTACTTGAGATTATGATTTTCCGCTGCAAAGTAGTCTTGATTTTGATTTGTATTGATGAAAGAACCCGTGTTACGGAGCAGGATGTTATTTGATGTTTTTGAAGAAATGTGGCACCCTTGTGGTGATATACTCTGATTTATTTACCTTTAATTTGTTAATTTATTCGCGAGTATTTTTTGGGCTAGAAGGGTGTTACAACTTCAAACTCTGTTCATTGTTTGGATAAAAGTCATCTTGAAACTTCATTTCCTTATATAAGGAGGTTTGTTGGCTTAACCTTCTAAAAGTTATGAAGCATTAGTTGATACTCGCAAGAACAATTCTTGAATAGATGAGTAAGTAACTTCTTTAGATCGAACCTCTATAAATCTCTTGTGTTATCTCTCTTCCCCTATCTCTTTATTTTTCGCTTAATTTCTTTACTTCTAATTTTCGCTGCTTATTCAAATATTTTTTATAAAATATTTTCAAACTCTAATTTTCAAAATAAATTTTTAATTAATAGTTTTATAACCCTCACAATTCACTCCTCCTCCTTGTGTATGAAGTAAAAGAATCCTATTCAACAACATCTCTTACAACAATGTTCCTCAACAGTTGTAGATGTTACCTGCAACCCTTCTTGCTCTCATCACAGTCAAAACATCATTTCTAACCTTCATAATGTCCATATCTTCATTAGACGTGTAAGAGAAACCATTTGTTTGTAGAGTACCGAGAGAAATCAAGTTCTACCTCAATTCTAGAATATAATTGACATCGATCAATGTTCGCACGACACCATTGTCCATGACAATTTTAATTTGTCTCATTCCAGTGATAATACATGCTTTATCATCACCCAAATAACACAAATCCAAAATTACTTGAGCTAAATGTAGGGAACAACTTCTAGTGTGACGGCATGTGGTAAGAACAACCACAATCAAGAATGTACCTTTTTGTGCATTTATTGGATAAAACACACATTATATATGCTTCACTGCCAAAATCATCGATTTGAATCACATATAAAGAACTGGATAAGTCATCATTTCTGTTTGATAACTCCTTTTTTAAATGCCTTGTCTGTTTGTAACTATAACACTCATAAGTTTTCCAATTCTCGGATTTAGACATCTTCTTTCCAGAACCAACTTTACCTTGTTCCACCCACAATCTTGACCCCCTTCACATACGAAATATTACCATGATTTCCTTCCTTTACACGTCTCCTTTGAGAATGATACAAAAATGTATCAGTAATAACATCAAAACTAATAATATCTTTCTTGTAGGTAAGTGTAGTCACCATGTGATTATAAGAACCTAGTAACAAGTACAACATGATAATTGTCTTATCTTCGTTATCAATCTTCACCCAAAGCTTCTCCAGATCAGTGTTTATGTTGTTGAAGATAATAACATGTTGCAAATCAGATCCTTCCCGCATCTTTACACAATATAGTATTTCAAATTTATTTATGAATGTAATTTCATGTATAATGTCCTTTAGACATAAGATAAAATTGTAAGATGATATTCATATTTATGCATCAAATTATAAATTTATTTTTGCAATTATAAATTTATTTTATGGTAACATATGAATAACTAAACACAAAATTATATCGTCCTCAATGAAAATTTTTAAAAAACCGAGTCAACTGAACCAACCCAAACCACATTAGTTTTGTTGGGAGGTTTTTCAACTAGGGAGCATTGAACATTGTGGGACTTCCTTCTTTAAGCAACACCTTTGTGAGAGACACACCACATATTCACCAAAAATCTTAAAATGATAGGTGTATGTGTTCTCTCACTTATAAATGCTCAAGTATCCACATTTCTAGTCAGTGTCGGCCATGTGCATGTGCAAACAGTGCTATAGCACATGGCCTCATAATATCAAGCCTCACTTTTTAAATGTGGAAGCAACTAGGTAGGTCTTTCATTTCTATCGTTTAGAAAATAAAAAAAGTTATAGATACCAAAATTGATGAATAATTTGGAGTCAATACGAAAAGTTAAAGATACCAAATAATTAAATACAGTATCTTTTTTAGCTAAATTAAATACTAATTATGAATAGTTAAACTATTTAAATGTGGTATTTAAATGTGGAAGGAGTTGGGCCCTTCGGTGTATGGCATTCAAAAAAGTTAGTCTATGATTTATTGAAAACAGTTTGATGTTTTATTTATAGTTTATATTTTTTCTTATTAATTACTAGTAAATATTTGATGTGAGGCTAGTTCTACTTACTGTACTATATTTTTTTGACAACCACACTACTCTATTCTATTCATGTCATAAATATTTTTTATGTTAAACAATATATTTTATATTTGTCAACAAAATACAAATATTTTAAAACCTCAATAAAAAATTTTAATTTCTGCTATGTCTACTATGTTAATATTGAGAGTGTCTGGTTCTTGTTTATTGCTAATTCTTAATTAAAGTACCACGAAAAAGATACATACTAAAAAAATTTATTATGTGATGACTAAAGATACTTTTGTCATAAAAATCCAAGAAAATGCCAAAATAATTATAATTGGATTTGTTTTTTATTACTAAATAATTTTATTTTTGGGGTATTAATTTTAATTATTAAAAGTGTTTTTTTTTAATTTAAGCTAATTTTTAAAATTTGAATTGGGCCTCTGAAACGATCGGGCCGATCCTGTTTCTAGTCAATGTGAGACTATTACACATACTACTCACACTTGTTATACTCAACACTCCACCTCAAATGTGAGTCTATCCACAATGCCCCTTTAAGTGGAAGTTCTTTTCATCCACATACACTTGTACCGTTGTTGACACTGTTCAACAGGACACCTCCTAACCACCATCTGTGGGGATTACTTTTGATACAAATGAGTCGGTCCTTCACGCGAACCAGACTCTGATACCATTGTTGGGAGGTTTTTCAACTATGGAGCATTGAACATTATGAGACTTCCTTCTTTGAGCAACACCTTTATGAGACACACACCACATATTCATCAAAAACCTTAAGGTGGTAGATGTATAGATTCTTCCACTTATAAATGCTCAAGTCTCCATATTTCTAACCAATGTGAGACTATTACTCATACTATTCACTTATTATACTCAACAAGTTTGATATGGTTTAGTTTTGTTTTATTTCTAAAAAAAACCCAACCAAATCACACTTTTTCTCTCTTTTAATTTGGATAACTTTTAGAATCAAAACCGCCAAAATCATACCGCAAACATCTCTAAATGCAACTATCTTGAAATTTTCACTATACATTTAATGTTTGGCTATTTTACCTAAACAATAACAAGGATTGTTTCAAATTAATAAATAAATAAATCATAGTTTTTTAACTTATAAATATATATAATGAATTTATATTAATATATAAATATAAATAAATATTAATGTCAATAATTAAATTTTAGACCAATAATTTACATTCATCTAACTTAAATAACATATATAACATATATGAATTGAATTATCCCGCTCACACTATTAATAAACTTTTTATTTAGTGAAATTCAACATAAACTTTTAAGAAATTTTACATAAAACAAAAAATGGGATGTTAATTTGAAATTTAATTTCAATTCAAGAGTATTTTTATTATTTCAATGTATAACTAAATTTTTAAGGATTTAAAAACTTTTTAAATAATCATGTTAAGTCGGCTCTATTAATAGTTGTGCAGAGACACCAGTTGTAAAGACGCGGGTTCGAACTCGCGATATTCCACTTATTTATTTTTAAATGATGAATTTCAATTATTAAATTACTTGACAATGAAAACTTGTTAAATATCTTTAAATTAAATAAAAATATATATTTAAAATATTAATATTAAATACTTTAAAAATAATTAACTTTTTTACTTTATAATAGTGATAAAATTAAATATTCAAAAAATAATGATTGTGAGAGTGTAATAATTTTTTGACCATTTCTTATTGCACCCTATATGTTTTTACCTCATCGTGCGAAATTCCGCTAATGCCTCCAAGTTCCAGAGATATATTTTCGGACGCACCTTTTGTACACTCAACACAGGCAATTCTGAGAGGCGCCCTATATGTTAGGTTTAATATGTTTTGGAGATGCATCTTCAGAACATTTTCGTAGTTACATATGTAACGCCCCAGTTTTTGTCAGTTTTATTTAATCGAGTCTATTTGATTATTTTATTATTATATTATTTTATTTTTGACTTTTATTTGGCAATATATTATTTTTCATCACTGGTGATGTTTTATCGCGTTTTGAGAGCGTTTGCGAGATATTTGAGCTGAGGGGTATTTTGGTCTTTTTGGGGGTTAGATATTTGTTATTATATAAATAGAAAGAAAGAGAGAAAAGAAAGTGAGAGAAAAAGAAGAGAAAGAAAAGGAGAAGAAAAAGAGAAAAGAAGAGGAAGAGAAGAAAAAGAGGGAGAAGAGGAAAATCATCAAAATCAATGCTTGGACTTCGATTAATCGGGTAAGGGTGAGAAGTTTCGATTATATTTCGATTGTATATGTATATGTATGTGTGGTTTGTGTTTGTTTGGTTGAAATATATACTTTTGCTTATTGGTTGGATTGAAGAACAAATGTGTAGAATCGATGTTTTAACGGTTAGAATTTGGAATAGATTGTGTAGAATAGCCGAGTAATGTTTGGGTTTAATCGGGAATACTCGTTGGTATGATTTAGGGAGTTTTGGATTGAGTTATATGGTTTTGTGGGAATTAGGGCAATAATGATGAAATGGTGAGAAATCGATGTTTTCACGGTTGGAATGGGGAATAAATTGCGTAGTATAGTCGGGTGATGATATGATTTACTCGGGTAAGCTTGTTGGTATGTTTCCATAGGTGTTGATTGAGTTTTGGAGTGTGAATGTATTGATAAAATTATGTTTCAAAATATTTCAAACATGGAAAATGTGTTGTATGGTCTTTTAATGGTGATAATATTGTAGTACACTGAATTATGAGACCGGGGCTTTTTACGGAATCGAAATCGGAGGTCCGGAAGGCTTCCGACGATGAAAAATGCAATTTCTGGGCCCTGACACGGCCCGTGCCACACAACACGGGTGGCTGTGTCAGCCCACTGACTATGGAGGGTGGAAACGTGAAAAAAGGTGAAATTTGGGATTGTGAGTGACACGGGCCGTGTCCCACAACACGGGTGGCCGTGTCAGACCTGCTGTAGGTTTTTCTTTCAAAAATTATTTCGATCGTAACTTTTGAACCGTAAGTCCGTTTTGACCCCCATTCGAAGCGTTGGAAAGCTTAGAAAATATTCTTTCTATTAAAAATAGTTTGGATATGTTGCACCCCAAAATTTACTCTCCTTACTTTATTACTAACTTGCTTATGTTGCATTGCATTTTGCATTATCATGTGTGCATATCATTGGTTCTTAGCATGGGGTCAAGGTGCCTGAGGCAGTGCTTCAGAGGGTCAAGCAAGAGTCCTGGTATTGTCCAAGAGAGCTCAGGTGGATCATCCTCTCCTAACCAGTGCATAGATTAGGGTTTTGAGATTCTTGAGTTTATTGCTCCAATGGGCAAGCTCCTTGGGTTTTTATCATCATCAAATGGCATATATTATCTTTGTTGGAGAGGATACACATCATATTCAGAGGAATTTGGATTTGGAGACTGTGTTATTTCCTCCTAGGCTGAGGGTACCACAACTAGGGTTTGATATAAAGTCAGTTTATTTCTGATTTTTTGGGCAAGACTTGATTCTATGGTATTCCTTGGGTCCCCAAGTATCTAGGGATGGGAGTTTGCCCATCAGTTTGGTTCAGGAGAAGTTCAATTGACCAGAAGATTGAGAATCAGGTAAATTGGGTAAAAGTCAACAGTGAGAGGAGAAGTCAACTGTGGAATTTTGAGGTTTTCTCCAAAGTTTTCAAGGTCTCACATCCTCATATGGTCTTCAAGGGTCAAGTTTCATACATATTTATCAGGAATCAGGAGTTGGTGCAAAGTTTCTAAATTTGGGAAGTGACCTATAATGAAAAGTTTCCTTTTTTGGCAAGTTCCTACACTGCATTCAACTTGACTTTTCATCATCAAGAATGCTTCAAATGAATTTTTTTCCAACATGAAAGTTGAAGATCTTTTTCTCCTCTTTCCAACAAGTACTAGTGGGTCTCCATATCATTTGTGAAACTCAACTTATGGTCAAAAGAAGGCAAAGTGGTTTTTAGGGTTTTTCATGGTGCCATTTTCAAACCTTTGGGCATAATGACCTACAATCAAATCCACTGCTTCATGTCACATTCTAATATTAAAAGACTTTCCTTAAGGATTATTTTGGGCCCAAGAATGAAGAAATTCCATGGTTTATTATTCACTTTCTTCCCATTATTCAAAAATGCCAAATTATTCAAAAGTCATGAATCAAAAAAGTTTCAAGGCCCAATTTAAATATGGTGTGATTAGCAATCCAAATGGAGGTGATCCATCAAATAATTCTCAAGTATCCATGCAAGGAGAAAGGTGTAATTCACATTATGCATTTTTCCAAAATTATTCAAAAATCATTAAACAATGGATTACCCAAGCCCAATTCATATTCAGAGGCAAACCCTAGTCTTTATAAACCCATCCATGCACTGGTTAGGATTCATTCACGTGCATTTGAAGGAGAACAACAACTTGTACCCTAATTCTTGAATTCAAAAAATCTCACAATCTACAAGGTCTTTCTTCAAAGTTCTTCCACAAATCTCTTCCTGGGGATTTCTAAAACACAACCCAACCACCGTTCGCAGCCAAAAGCCAGGATTAGAGGTGTGCCATCTCAGGTGGGTGATTTTTCCGTGCTCCTAAAACTCCCCTTTTTTATGTCTATATTGAAGTGTGATGAATGGTGAATATCCTGGTATAATTATTTTTAATTATGGACGCGTGAATTGCTTGTAATATGGATTTAAAGTTTTGTGCCCTAATGGTTTTTTATTCGTTTTTTTGTTATACACTAACAATTTGGGGTTTTTGATGCCATATTTGGATTCCTAACAAAATTATGGGTCGGATAGTGTACCCATACGCATTTTCTGGGCAGTTTGGCGGTTGCAGGTGGTGGCCGGCGGTGGGGCTCCGGCGAGGGACGGTGGTCCGGCGAGACAAGGGTCTGGAGGTTGAAGACGAAATCCCAGCCGTCCATTTTTTGATCTAACGGCCACCCATGTGCCACGTGTTATGTTTTTTGTGTTTTATTTTATTTTATTTCGTGTGTATCAGCCTACACTTACTACCGTGCACCCTTATCATCATGGCCCTTGCTTTTATTATGTTTTTGATCATGTGGCCAGAAACGTGACACCACATTAATGAGCGCACATGCCAGGCACATGGGGGGAGCATGGTAAGCACCCTTTTTTATTGTTTTTCTGATTAATTAATATGGGCCTGTTTCCTATTCGCACCACCCCCTTGGCCCGTTTCAACATTTTCAACATAAAGTCCTTACTATCTGCACCCCCAGGCCTTCTAATTCATTTTATTTTATTTTAATTTTATATTTTCATATTTTAATTATTAAAATTATGTAATTGCATTAAAAAATTACTAAAAAATTTCATACATCATATTTATCATTTTAATAATTTTTACAAATTTTATTTTTTATTTTTATTTTATTTTTTATCATTTAAATTAATTATTTAATTCAACTTCTTTTTGAATTATCCACATAATGCATACTTAATTTCTTTATTTTATTTCTCTGCATCCGTAAAATATTTTTGATCCGTTCTTTTTGCATTTGTTCACTAACATCCTAAATTGCATAAAAATATTTTTCTTTCATTTTTAAATTTATTTCATATTGCATTTAGATCCTTCCCTTTGGCACACTGAGCCCTAATTCCCACCTGAACTCTGCCTAATTATTTGAATGACTAATATCTTGATTTTTTGCAGGGACTTTTGATATGTTGTTTGCCTCTGGTTGAGGAACCTTAATGTTTAATTTGGGAATTTTAGGAGTCATTTTTCTAATTATCTTATTTGTTTTCACTTGAGATTTTCTTGCAGGCGCATCTTTGACCTTGTATGATTATCTGTTTGAAAAGGCACTTGTGCCATTTGCTTTGGGGCTGTTTCTTTGCTTCTTTGATTCATGTTTGGATGATAATCATTGTTGTTTGCCATTGTTTGATTTTCATTCACCTCATCTCTCTTACTTATGTTTATTCTGTACTAATCTTTTATGCAGGGTCTAAGGTAAGTTCTTTAAGGGTATGGATAAGTATCCATGGTCACCCTTACTTTTTCCTTCCCTCATCTTCTTTCTTTAGGATTTAGGTTGTCTTCAAACCTCACTAACCATAGGTCACCCATGCATGATGACTTTAGGATCTATAGTCCCCCCTTAGAGTTACCCTTGTGTCTTCTCTCTTCTCATCTCAAATTTCTTTAAAACACTTAATAACAATAAGGTGTATTGCGCGCGAGCCTTAAGTATGGGGAATGAGAAATGAGGGGCTTCCTCTCATCTTTCTAGAGTGCTTAGCGAGCGTCCTGTCTGGGGACGATGCGTTAAGTATTCGCCCCTGTGCCCTAGACTTTGGTGCAATGCAACTTAGGAACTAACTTAAGCCACTTCTGTCCTAAAAAACACAAACCAATTTCAAACCTTTTTGTCCTTTGGTATTTCCAAACTTAAAGGATATTTTCAAAAAGGGCACGTTACCTTCCGTCTGAGTCGCAAACAGGCATTGACCCTAACTGCCGGACGCGAACTTAACGTCGCTCATAAAAAACACAAAAAGAACTTGGTCCGAACTACGTTGACTCTGAATTCCCCATTGCACAAGGGGGTACGTAGGCCTAGGACGTCGACGTCCTACCGAGTCTGTCTTTGTTTTTCCCTTCCCCATTTTAGCACAGCCCTAGATGATAGGATAACTCACCCTTAGAATAGACAACAAGCATGGATCCCATCGAGTACGATGGACGCGTGGGGTGCTAGCACCTTCCCCTCACGTAACTGACTCCCGAACCCAGGCTATGGTTGCGATGACCATTCCTTTCCCTCTTCCTCAGGTTTATGCGGTGTTCCCTTTCCCTCTCTTGGGATAAATTTACACGGCTGACGACTCTGTTTTCCGCGCCACTCTCGCGTTTGTACCTGGATGAAAATCCTGGGAGCGACAGCTGGCGACTCTGCTGGGGACGGTGATTGACCTATGCTGGTCCATCCCTAAGCGAGTCAATCCTAACGCTTGCTTGTCTTTGTTCTCTTTGGGTGTTTTGTTTTGATTTGCTTTATGTGTTGTATTTTATTTTTATTTTTTATTTTTACCGCATTTTCTGCATTTCATTTTTTATTACTGTCATGCTGCTGTGTTGTGCTGGCTGGCTTTGTTTTGCAGGTTGGGTGGGACCGAGAGCTAAGCCCAATACCAAGGCTTGAGAATACCCTAGGACTAGAGTGGAAAGTAGTGGGACCTACGTGCCCGCTTGGTACGTTTGTGTGTTCACGAAATTCACAACCAGACGAGGCTATCTTGGGATGCATTCTAACGTGTGTGTCTTGCGCATGTTGGGGTGTTGATCTAGAGAGCTGTCGACTCTGGTGACCGATCATTGAGGACCTTAGTGGAAACATCCCTCTTTAACGGTGATAGTGGCAGACCACATCCTGTGGCAAACCCATTCGCACCCGAGGGCCCGCTTTGGAACTCGCATAGGATGGCCCCTACGTTTTGAAGAGAATCAGTTGAGGCACTCCTCGATTGACTTTAGTACTGTACCCCGAGGGATGAATGTACTATTGTTTCTCGACCTCAGTGCCAAAGCTGAGGACCTTCCGCTTTGGAGAATCAGTTGAGGCCTCCTCGATTGATGATGATGCCAAACCAGAAATGGTGAACGTATCATCATTTCTCGACCTGAGAGCCCGGGATACTGAACATCCTAGTACCCACATGTGAGAGGGGATGGGCGTTTGCAGGTTTGTAGGTAACCGAGACTTTCAACCTACCCGGTTTTCTGGATTTCTCATCAATGTCTGATTATTTGGGTTCCTCAGTGGTTCAGAGTTCTGGTTTTCTGGTTTCTCGTTCAGCTAACAGCACAGCACATCCAGCAGTGTGCCTTGACCCCATATTTGCATGAGCATATCATTTTTCTTGCATTCTGACGTGTTTGACATTTTTCAGGGCTTGCATCTTACCCTTGATTCTGATTTTCTGAGGTCGCTTCAGTATGGATGTTCAGAGAAAGAAGACTGTCGCCTATTCATTCCCAGAGCCGACTTTGACACTGATTCACAAATTGATTAATATGGCTGGTTCTGGAGTTCGTACAGAGTTCAGTGGAAGGTATGGAAGACTTCTGAAATTTGTCTATAATATCTCTCAGTATGAGAAGGATGTCATTCACACACTTCTTCAGTTTTACGACCCGTCTTTGCGTTGCTTCACTTTCCCAGACTACATCTTGGCTCCAACGTTGGAGGAATTCTCATTTATTTTGGGAATTCCTATCAGTCATGATATAGTTTTCGTTTCTAAGGAACACCCCGGTATGAAAGAAATGGCTGTGGCTCTTCATATTAGTGAATCCGTCCTGAACAGTAATGTTGAAGAAAAACAAAGGGTTAAGGGTTTCTTGTTGAAGTTCTTATTTGATCAAGCTTGTATACATGTCAAAGAGAAGAACTGGACTGCTTTCCAAGCTATTCTGGCTGCGTGTATCTATGGGATTATTCTGTTTCCAAATATTCCTGATCTGGTGGATATGCACGCCGTCAGGGTCTTTATTTCGAAGAATCCTATACCTACCTTGTTAGGTGACGTGTATCACTCGGTTCACTACAAGAATGAGAATAGGCGTGGGAAAACTGTGAGTTGTTGTGCACCAATTTTAGCTACTTGGTTTCTGAGTCGTCTCCCTGAATCTGGCGCTTTCGTTGATACGAAAGATTCTCTGAAGTGGTCTAAGAGGGTTATGGGCTTGACTGCTGATAACATCGTTTGGATTAATCGTGACTTGCTAGGAATGGAGATTATTTGCAAATGCGGAGAATTCCCTAATGTGCCCTTGATAGGGAGGAAAGGTGGAATTAACTATAATCCTTCCCTAGCTATCAGACAGTTTGGCTATCCTTTGAAGAATCCACCCGAAGAGCGAGATGTCTGAGAATCCTTATTCTTCAATGGTATTGAGGATCAAGGGTTGATAAGGAAAGTTGTGAATGCTTGGAAACAGGTGACCAAGAAGGGTAAAATTCCGTTCGGGAAAAGTAACAATCGGGCTTTCCCTTCCTATGTAGAGTGGATTAAGAAGAGTGCAGAAGAGGAGCTTCTTCCATTCCCGGTGGAACCACCTTTGTACCCTTTGGTGATCGAGCCTCCTACCACCGTTGAGTTGGAGAAGTATAACAAGTTATGGGATGAAAAGGAAAGGTTGCGGGAAGAAAATAGTGAGCTAAAGAGAGAGACTTATCAGTGGAAGCATGAGCGGGGTGAAGCTGTTCATACCGCCAAGTTGAAGACAGAGCTCCTTGCTAAAGCAGAAAAAAAGCTTGCTGACATGGTCGCATCCAGAGAAAGAATGAAACAAGCTTTGGATGGTATCAGTAGCGTTCTCAGGTCCAAGAAGGAGGAATTAGGCAAGGCTTTATTGAAGATTCATAGGTTCAATGATCACCAAGAAACTGCCATGGCTGAGAATAAGAGAAAGGAAGATGACTACATAGCTAAGATTGATCAGTTGAAGTCGACGCTCAAGAAGAAAGACGCCGAGATCTTATCAGGGATATTCAATAGACAAGTAGTCGAGGGTCGACTCAATGAAGCCATAGCCTCCATGGAAGAACTGAAAGTCCAAGCTGAAGTGAAGAAACCTAGACATGAGGGTCCTAGCATGGAGGGTGTTTCCGGAGAAGACGCTTGGGAGTTACATTGCCGATACTTGGATGGGATCATACACAGGAGAGACCTTCTCATTCAAAGGCTAATTTAGAGGCCGAAGCATCCCGATACCAGAAAGCTGTTCAAGGAGATTCAAGACTGGTGTAGAAAGCATAGTGGATGGGGGGATTGACACTTGTGAATTTTGATGACATGCCATAGTTTCCTTTTCTCTTTTATTGTATTTGGATCACCACCAGGTTTGTTGGTTGGGACCTATGGTTTTTATATTCAGACTTGTTATCTCAAATTTGTGATTGTTGACATTTGGCTTTTCTCCGGTTTTCTTAATATATGAGCAGAAGTTCCATTATATCTTATTATTAAACCGGAATCAAGGGGTGGATCGCCTTGTGAATTTTCAAACACGTCCATTTACATTTGCATATTCATAATCATTTCACATAATCATTTTGCATGACAGGTGTTTATCTCCGGTATTCTTATCTTGCTCTCATCTCAGAATTGCAGATCAGCATATTCACCGGTATCCTACTAAGCAGAATCGGAAGAGACTCATGGATCAACTACAGAATGAGATCATTGAGATGCGGACTCGCATGAACCAATTCATGGAATTAATGCAAGGGGTTGCTCAGGGACAAGAACAGTTGAGAACTCTCGTTCAGCCACTGATTGCGAAGGTTGATAATGATGGTGTCCTTCATGGAGGACTTTAGACTGGTGTTACTGATAATGGTCAGAATGGTCTTACTGGCGGAGGTGTTCCTGCTTCTGGTGTTGTGATTCCTCCGGGCGGAGTAGAAAGTGTTGTGATTCCCACTGCAGGGGGAGGTGGTACTGGTACTGGCGCAGTTCAGGGTCGTCAGTATGATGATGTTCAGGATGATGCATTTTCTTTGCCAGGTGGGGATGCTGGTCCCCAGACTGATCAGGATCAGAGGATCTGTTTGATTGAGGAACAGCTGAGGGGTGTTGTGAATCAGGATTCTGTGGGAATGGATCTAGAGGATTTGGGGTTGGTTCCAGGCGCTGTTATTCCGCACAAGTTTCAGACTCCCACTTTCGAGAAGTATAATGGTATGACTTGTCCGAGGACCCATGTGAGAGCATACGCAAGCAAGATGCCTGCATATGCGAAGAATGAAAAGCTGATGATGCATTGCTTCCAGGATAACCTATCTGGGGCATCCCTGGAGTGGTACATGCAACTGGAAAGGAAGGATGTGCGTAGTTGGAGAGATCTGGCAGGGGCATTTATCAGACATTACCAATATAACACTGATATGACTCCTAACAGAACACAACTGCAGAATCTGTCACAAAAGAACAATGAGAGCTTCAAGGAGTACGCTCAGAGGTGGCGTGAACTGGCAGCGAGGGTTCAGCCTCCCATGTTGGAACGTGAAATGATAACTATGTTTATGGCCACCTTACAGGGTCATTATTATGAAAAGCTGGTACCATGTATGACTGGAAAGTTTGCTGACTTGATCTTAGTGGGGGAAATGGTGGAAAGAGGAATCAAGGCGGGGAAGATATCAGGCAGTGATGGGTCCTTATCTGGAGGAAGCAAGAAGCCTTATGCCAATGGTTATAAGAAGAAGGAGGGAGATGCAAACTCTGTGTCATCATGTCGTGGTAGAGATGGACCTCGTCAGAACTATAATCAGCAGGTGGCTTCTGTAACCATCCCAGCAGCACCTCAATAGCCAGCAGTGTCTCAACAACAAAATCAGGCTCCTCGTCGGTCTCAGCCTCTGACTAGGCGGGATAGGCATTTTGACACTCCACCTCTTCCATACGCTCAATTATTTCAGTACTTGCTACAGCTACAGTTAATCCAGAAGAGAACATTGGCTCCACCTACTGGTAATCCACCTCCCGACTATGACGCCAACGCCCACTGTGAGTTCCACTCTGGGGCACCCGGACATTATATTGAGAACTGTAAAGCTTTTAAGCATCAGGTTCAAGATCTGCTGGATTCCAAAGCCATTAATTTCTCCAATGACGTCCCGAATGTGAATCAGAATCCGATGCCGAATCACGGTGGGCCGAAGGTCAACGCTATTATTGAAGACTGTGAAGACTTGAGTTTGATTTCAGATGTGAATGAAATCCAAACTCCCTTGGGTGTGGTGAAGGAAAGACTGTTGAAGGGAGGAGTATTTCCCGATTGTGATGAAGGTTGTGTAAAATGTGTGTCGCAGCCAGGTGGTTGTGATTTATTGAAAGCAGGTATTCAGAAAATGATCAGCAAAGGGGTATTACAGTTTGACAGGGGTTGTAAGCTGAGTATTGTTACTAACAGAGAGATTGATGTTGCCACGATAACAATTCCGTTCAAGACGATAACTATATCAGCGCCGGCGAGACCAGCGCCGGTCACTATCACTGTTCCCGGACCGGTTCCGTATGAGAGTACCAAGGCCATCCCATGGAATTATGGGGCCGAGGTGTTTGTTAATGGTAAGAAGCTGGAATTGGAAGAGACATCAGCTGTGAACACAGGGGTGGAAAATCTTGTTGAAGCAGGGGCTATCACTAGGAGTGGTAGAGTCTCTACTCCCTCCGAGAATCAAGCTAGCAGTTCAAGACAAGACAAAGGTAAGCAGATGATGGATGAGTCTGTACAGAGGCAGGAAGCTAATAATTCTACGACAAAGTCAGGTGGGGATACTTTCTCAGAAGATGTAGAAGAGTTTATGAGGTTGATCAGAAAAAGTGATTACAAGATTGTTGACCAGCTTCACCAAACTCCATCAAAAATTTCCATCCATTCCTTACTGTTGTACTCCGAGGCACACCGAATTGCATTGCTGAAGATTCTGAATATGGCTTATGTACCGCAGGAGATATCTGTCAACCAGTTAGAAGGGGTTGTGGCTCATGTGAATGTTGGTAATGGTTTGGGTTTCACCGATTTAGATCTGACTCCGGCTGGGAGGAATCACAACAACGCTCTGCGTATTTCAGTGGAATGTCGTGGTTCTTTAATGTCGCATGTGTTAGTTGATACTGGGTCGTCTTTCAATGTGCTACCGAAGAAGGCCCTGATGAAGTTGGATATTCGTGGGTTGATTTGTACACCAAGTGACTTGGTGGTACGTGCTTTTGATGGCTCCAAGAGGTCAGTGTTTGGAGAGTTAGTTCTGCCGATCAAGGTGGGTCCTGAGGTTTTCAACACCACCTTTTACATAATGGATATTCAGCCTGCCTATAGTTGTTTGTTGGGTCGCCCATGGATCAATGGCGCTGGAGCAGTAACTTCTACGCTGCACCAGAAGTTGAAGTATATGGTGGATGGCCACGTTGTGACTGTTTGTGGTGAAGAAGATATCATGGTGAGTCACCTGTCGACCTTCAAGTATGTAGAGGTAGATGGTGAGATACAGGAAACTTTGTGCCAAGCCTTTGAAGCTGTGAAGATTCCCCAGGAACCCCCAAAGGCAGTCACTCAGCTTGAGGCGGTTGTCCAACCTGAAGTCGTCATACAACCAGAAGTTCCAATGTCCTCTTTCAAAGAGGCGCGTGCTATAGTTGAAGCTGGTGGTTCTCAGAAGTGGGGCAGTGTTATTGATGTTCAAAGGAAGCAAGATACTCATGGATTGGGTTACAAGCCACCTAGGCGTTCTGAAGAGCCTCCCAAGTTCTATGGTCAAGTCCGTTTCACCAGTGCCGGTGTTTTCTTCGACAGAGTCAATGCTATTGAGGAGGAAGGAGATAGTGATTGTGACATGGATGAATGGATCCGTCCCTGCATTCCTGGTCAGAGTCTAGGCAACTGGTCCTCCGAGAAAGTTATCCAAGTGACGCGCCCGGAGTAATTTACTTTTGTTTTCTGTTATGTTGAGTCCTACGCTTTGCCTAAGGCGTAGTGATATTTATTTGTAGGGCTTGGATGTTTTATTTGCTATTTTTATCATCAATAAAGGACGTTTTTCATTCAAATATTTTGATCCCTGTCTTTCTATTTTTTTTTTACTTTTTGCATCAACCCACATCAAAATGGCAATGTGTTTTCTTGTTTGTTGCACTCATAATGAACATAAAACATCCATCATGCAGGTTCCTTTGTTCAGATTCCACCCATGACTTAGCTATGGCTCGGTATGACTTTGACAATCCCATCTATCAGGCCGAAGAAGAGACTGACGAAGACTGTGATTTACCGGAAGAATTAGTCAGGCTACTGAAACAAGAGGAAAGGGTTATTCTACCTCACCAGGAGGAAGTTAAGACTGTTAATCTGGGAACTGAGGATGTTAAACGAGAAGTAAAGATTGGGGCTGCCCTGGAAGACATTGTTAAGAGAAGATTGGTTGAGTTACTTCGAGAGTATGTGGATATCTTCGCCTGGTCATACCAAGACATGCCCGGACTTGATACCGACATCGTTTCACACCGGCTGTCGCTTAAAGAGGGTTGTACTCCAGTCAAGCAGAAGTTGAGAAGGACGAAACCAGATATGGTTGTCAAGATCAAGGAAGAGGTTCAGAAACAGTTAGACGCCTGATTTCTTGCCGTGACAAATTATCCTCCGTGGGTTGTTAATATTTTACCTGTACCTAAGAAGGATGGGAAGGTCAGGATATGTGTCGATTACCGAGATTTGAATAGGGCGAGCCCGAAGGATGATTTCCCGCTCCCCCACATTGACGTGTTAGTGGACAATACCTCTCAATATTCTGTGTTTTCCTTCATGGATGGCTTCTCCTGGTATAACCAAATCAAAATGGCCCCAGAGGACATGGAGAAGACTAGAGGACATGGAGAAGACTACTTTCATAACACCGTGGGGAACATTTTGCTACAAGGTAATGCCCTTTGGATTGAAGAATGCTGGGGCAACCTATCAGCGGACGATGGTGACTCTCTTTCATGATATGATTCACAAGGAGATTGAAGTCTATGTTGATGACATGATTGCGAAGTCATAGACAGAGGAAGAACACTTGGTAAACCTCCAGAAGCTGTTTGAAAGGTTGAGGAAGTTCAGGTTGAGATTGAATCCGAACAAGTGCACTTTCGGTGTGAGGTCTGGTAAATTGCTGGGTTTCATTGTTAGTGAAAGAGGTATAGAGGTTGATCCTGTAAAGATAAGAGCCATACAGGAGATGCCTGAGCCAAGGACAGAGAAAGAGGTTCGCGGTTTCTTGGGGAGGTTGAATTACATTGCCAGGTTTATCTCTCACCTGACAGCTACATGTGAACCAATTTTCAAGTTGCTGAGAAATGATTAAGAGGTCAGGTGGAATGAAAATTGTCGAGAGGCGTTTGAAAGGATAAAGGCGTATCTGCAGGAACCTCCAGTCCTTATGCCACCAGTGTCTGGGAGACCGTTGATTATGTACCTTACGGTTCTTGAGAATTCGATGGGTTGTGTACTCGGTCAACACGACGAGGCGGGTAAGAAAGAGCACGCCATTTACTACCTGAGTAAGAAGTTCACTGATTGCGAATCAAGACATTCTATGCTGGAAAAGACATGTTGTGCACTCGCTTAGGCAGCCAAGCGCCTAAGGCAGTATATGTTAAATCACACAACCTTGTTGATTTCGAAGATGGATCCGATTAAGTACGTGTTTGAGAAGCAAGAACTTTCTGGAAGGATAGCCCGTTGGCAGATGCTTTTGACAGAGTACGATATTCACTATGTTTCTCAGAAGGCCATTAAGGGAAGTGTTCTGTCAGAATATCTTGCTGATCAGCCAGTCGAGGATTATCAGTCTATGAAGTTTGAGTTCCCAGACGAGCATGTTATGTTTCTGAAAATGAAGGATTGTGAAGAGCCTCTGCCTGACGAAGGACCTGAGATTGGATCACAGTGGAAGATGATTTTTGATGGGGTTGTCAACTCATATGGTAATGGAATTAGGGCAATCATTACAACTCCGAAGGGTTCTCATATACCTTTCACTGCCCGGTTAGCATTTGTATGTACCAACAACAAGGCGGAGTATGAAGCATGCATCATGGGGTTAGAAGAAGCAATTGATTTGAGAATTAAGAACCTCGATGTCTATGGTGATTCCGCGTTGGTAGTTAATCAGATTACAGGAGAATGGGAGACTCGTCAGGCAAATTTGGTACCTTATAACAACTATGCCAGAAGGTTGTTACCTTTCTTTGATAGGGTGGATTTTCATCATGTGCCCCGAGCTGAGAATCAGATGGCTGATGCATTGGCGACATTGGCATCCATGTATAAGGTGAACCGTTGGAATGAAACACCTTCGATTAGAATCATGCGTCTGGACAGACCGGCTTTTGTGTTTGCAATTGAAGATGCGTCTGATGGTAAACCGTGGTATCATGATATTAAGGTTTTTCTGAAGAGATAGGAGTATCCAGAGGGTGCCTCCACCAAAGATAAGAAGACTCTGAGAAGGTTGGCAGGGAACTTCTTTCTGAACAAGGATGATGTGTTATATAAGAGGAACTTCGATATGGTCTTGCTACGTTGTGTTGATGAACACGAGGCAAGCTCATTGATGGAGGAAGTTCACGAGGGTTTTTTTGGTACTCATTCCAGTGGACACACCATGGCTAGAAAGTTGTTGAGAGCAGGATATTATTGGATGACTATGGAGTCTGATTGTTTCAAGCACGCTCGTAAGTGCCATAAATGCCAGATTTATTCAGATAAGATGCATGTACCGCCTACGCCTCTAAATGTGTTGTCGTCTCCTTGGCCTTTTGCAATGTGGGGTATAGATATGATTGGAAAGATTGAGCCTACTGCTTCCAATGGGCATCATTTCATTTTGGTTGCCATTGACTATTTCACAAAGTGGGTGGAGGCAGCCTCGTACGCCAATGTCACCAAGCAAGTGGTAGCCCGGTTTATAAAGAAGGACATCATCTGTCGTTATGGGGTCCCGGAGAGAATCATTACTAATAATGGCTCGAATTTGAATAATAAGATAATGGAGGAACTATGTCAGAGTTTTAAGATCGAGCATCACAATTCTTCTCCCTATCGTCCGAAGATGAATGGGGCTGTTGAGGCGGCAAATAAGAATATCAAGAAGATTGTACAGAAGATGGTGGTAACGTATAAAGACTGGCATGAGATGTTACCTTATGCTCTACACGGTTACCGTACTTCGGTGCGTACGTCAACTGGGGCAACCCCTTTCTCATTGGTGTACGGTATGGAAGCAGTTTTACCCTTAGAGGTCGAGATTCCATCTTTGAGAGTTCTGGCAGATGTGAAGCTTGATGAAGCTGAATGGGTACGCTCCAAGTTGGATCAGTTGAACCTTATTGAAGAAAAGAGATTGGAAGCCATCGCACATGGTCGTTTGTATCAGAGTAGGATGAAGCACGCCTTTGATCAGAAGGTGCGCCCTCGGAATTTTCAGACAGGCGAATTGGTTTTGAAAAGGATCCTTCCTCCTCAGACAGATCACAGGGGCAAATGGACTCCAAACTACGAAGGGCCGTATGTAGTCAGAAAGGTTTTCTCTGGTGGAGCCTTACTACTTTCAACTATGGATGGCGAAGATTTTACCTCCCCTGTGAACGCAGACGTAGTCAAAAAATACTTCGCATAAAAGAGGCCCGCTGGACACAAAAAGAAGATCCAGGCAAAAAAGGGGCATTCCGGCGAGCCATAAAAAGGAAAAGGTTCGGGCAAAACTTAGGGATAAAATGTAAAAATAAATGTGTACACCCGCAAAGTTGAAAACCTGAAAGGGCGACTTTGGCAAAAATGGGTATCCCGGTGGATTGAAAACCCGAAAGGGGCGATCCAGGCAAAAGTTAGGGATTTATAAGCGAAAGGCTATGGTCTGCGTTCGATCTGTGAACACTTTCAACACCTGGAAATTCTAAAAGAAAAGGATCAGTACAGTTAGTCTCTTCAAAGGTCAAGACATTTGTGGATAAGCAAGTCGTATGGGTCATAACTGAGTCGAATCATGGTGGATATCTGTTCCCACATTGCCGACATGTGTATTTTCTTTTTGTTTTTGCGCAATTACCTCTTTCTAGGAATTGCTTCCTATTGTAAATGCCTATTTACAGGCCACTCTTCAATAAAATATTCATTTCACTCAAAGAGCTCTCCATTGTTTGTTTTACTTTTACTTTTACTGTTTTGTTTGCAAAAACGTCCGATATTTTGATAAACATTGCATATGAAACTTTGAGCTTTGCGAAGCATAACGAAAAGCAGTAGAAATTACTTAAGCGTTAACGGTGATAGCCAGGTTGTGGCATATTCTATTTGTTGTTATTTGACTTGCAGGGCAACAGGATTGTACTCCCCCAGCAGGTTGCTCTCCCCAGCATTGAGGTTACACTTTCCTCAGCAGAGCAGACTTTCCCCAGCAGAAGACTTGGAAAGTATTTTCTCCGAATCGAGACGTTGTTTCCCCACAGAATCGTGGTGCTCACTTCCCCATCCAGTCGAGAAGCGTACTTCCACCAACAATGTCATATTCTGATCCCCAACAAGGTGGGAGTAAAGTCATTCTCCCCAGTAGGTAAGATCAGTGGTATCCCCAAGCAGGCTAGTATCATGGACTGTTTTCCCCAGCAGGTTATGAGCTAATTGGTTATCAGCAATCCTCAGTAGCAGACTTCCGGTTTTGTCATTGGCGTCCATTCTCAACTCCCCCAGCAGAGATGGCATAACTCAGGAGATTTTGGAGGGATGCGTTCCTCATACTTGTGCTCCCCGGCAGAGTCTTTTATTTAGACTTCACCTTCCCCAACGGAGTCATCTTATCTGTGGATCAGGAGTCCGTTAGAAGTTTGTCTTTGTTCGCCTCATTTTGGCCTTTTTCTCCTGGAAGTTTTGTTTCACGTTATCCCCGGCGAAGTCCACTTTATGTTGGTTATCTTTTGCAAGTACAATTGAGGTTGTATTTGTTTTGTGGATGCGATTGAGGTCGTATTCATATTTTCATTGTGGGTGGAGTGATTAAGGTCAGTCTTCCTTTGCGGGTGCAATTGAGGTTATATTCGTTTTGTGGATGCGATTGAGGTTGTATTCGTCTTTTCTTTGCGGGTAGAGTGATTGAGGTCAGTCTTCCTTTGAGGGTACAATTGAGGTTGTATTCGTTTTGTGGGTGCGATTGAGGTCGTATTCTTATTTTATTTGAGGGTAGAGTGATCGAGGTCAGTCTTCCTTTGCGGATGCAATTGAGGTTGTATTCGTTTTGTGGGTGCGATTGAGGTCGTATTCGTGTTTTCTTTGTGGGTAGAGTGATCGAGGTCAGTCTTCCTTTGTGAATGCAATTGAGGTCGTATTCTTATTTTCTTTGTGGGTAGAGTGATCGAGGTCAGTCTTCCTTTGCGGATGCAATTGAGGTTGTATTCGTTTTGTGGGTGCGATTGAGGTCGTATTCGTGTTTTCTTTGTGGGTAGAGTGATCGAGGTCTGTCTTCCTTTGTGAATGCAATTGAGGGTGTATTCGTTTTGTGGGTACGATCGAGGTCGTATTTGTATTTTCTTTGTGGGCAGAGTGATTGAGGTCAGTCTTCCTTTGAGGTTGTATTTGTCTTTTGGGTACGATCGAGGTCGTATTTATTTTTTCCTTGTGGATATGGCTGAGGTCATATTCCTTATTTTTTAGCACGCTCCATTTCGTTATTCTCATCATTAGCACATTTTTGGGGCTCTTTCGGTATTCAATCCCCGTGTACCCTGGAATGTCTGAGAGCCGTTGCTATCATACCTTCAGGACCAAGTTGATTGAATAGGGGCAACTGTTGCACCCCAAAATTTGCTCTCCTTACTTTATTACTAACTGGCTTATGTTGCATTGCATTTTGCATTATCATGTGTGCATATCATTGGTTCTTAGCATGGGGTCAAGGTGCCTAAGGCAGTGCTTCAGAGGGTCAAGCAAGAGTCCTGGTATTGTCTAAGAGAGCTCAGGTGGATCATCATCTCCTAACTAGTGCATAGATTAGGGTTTTGAGATTCTTGGGTTTATTGCTCCAATGGGTAAGCTCCTTGGGTTTTTATCATCATCAAATGGTATATATTATCTTTGTTGGAGAGGATACACATCATATTCAGAGGAATTTGGATTTGGAGATTGTGTTATTTCCTCCTAGGCTGAGGGTACCACAACTAGGGTTTGCTATAAAGTCAGTTTATTTCTGATTTTTTGGGCAAGACTTGATTCTATGGTATTCCTTGGGTCCCCAAGTATCTAGGGATGGGAGGTTGCCCATCAGTTTGGTTCAGGAGAAGTTCAATTGACCAGAAGATTGAGAATCAAGTAAATTGGGTAAAAGTCAACAGTGAGAGGAGAAGTCAACTGTGGAATTTTGAGGTTCTCTCCAAAGTTTTCAAGGTCTCACATCCTCATATGGTCTTCAAGGGTCAAGTTTCATACATATTTATCAGGAATCAGGAGTTGGTGCAAAGTTTCTAAATTTGGGAAGTGACCTATAATGAAAAGTTTCCTTTTTTTGGCAAGTTCCTACACTGCATTCAACTTGACTTTTCATCATCAAGAAAGCTTCAAATGAATTTTTCTCCAACATGAAAGTTGAATATCTTTTTCTCCTCTTTCCAACAAGTACTAGTGGGTCTCCATATCATTTGTGAAACTCAACTTATGGTCAAAAGAAGGCAAAGTAGTTTTTAGGGTTTTTCATGGTGCCATTTTCACAACTTTGGGCATAATGACCTACAATCAAATCCATTGCTTCATGTCACATTCTAATATTAAAAGACTTTCCTTAAGGATTATTTTGGACCCAAGAATGAAGAAATTCCATGGTTTATTATTCACTTTCTTCCCATTATTCAAAAATGCCAAATTATTCAAAAGTCATGAATCAAAAAAGTTTCAAGGCCCAATTTAAATATGGTGTGATTAGCAATCCAAAAGGAGGTGATCCATCAAATAATTCTCAAGTATCCATGCAAGGAGAAAGGTGTAACTCACATTATGCATTTTTCCAAAATTATTCAAAAATCATTAAACAATGGATTACCCAAGCCCAATTCATATTCAGAGGCAAACCCTAGTCTTTATAAACCCATCCATGCACTGGTTAGGATTCATTCACGTGCATTTGAAGGAGAACAACAACTTGTACCCTAATTCTTGAATTCAACAAATCTCACAATCTACAAGGTCTTTCTTCAAAGTTCTTCCACAAATCTCTTCCTGGGGATTTCTAGAACACAACCCAACCACCGTTCGCAGCCAAAAGCCAGGATTAGAGGTGTGCCATCTCAGGTGGGTGATTTTTTCGTGCTCCTAAAACTCCCCTTTTTTATGTCTATATTGAAGTGTGATGAATGGTGAATATCCTGGTATAATTATTTTTAATTATGGACGCGTGAATTGCTTGTAATATGGATTTAAAGTTTTGTGCCCTAATGGTTTTTTATTCGTTTTTTTGTTATACACTAACAATTTGGGGTTTTTGATGCCATATTTGGATTCCTGACAAAATTCTGGGTCGGATAGTGTACCCATACGCATTTTCTGGGCAGTTTGGCGGTTGCAGGTGGTGGCCGGCGGTGAGGCTCCGGCGAGGGACGGTGGTTCGGCGAGACAAGGGTCTGGAGGTTGAAGACGAAATCCCAGCCGTCCATTTTTTGATCTAACGGCCACCCATGTGCCACGTGTTATGTTTTTTGTGTTTTATTTTATTTAATTTCGTGTGTATCAGCCTACACTTACTACCGTGCACCCTTATCATCATGGCCCTTGCTTTTATTATGTTTTTGATCATGTGGCCAGAAACGTGACACCACATTAATGAGCGCACATGCCAGGCACATGGGGGGGAGCATGGTAAGCACCCTTTTTTTATTTTTTTCTGATTAATTAATATGGGCCTGTTTCCTATTCGCACCACCCCCTTGGCCCGTTTCAACATTTTCAACATAAAGTCCTTACTATCTGCACCCCCAGGCCTTCTAATTCATTTTATTTTATTTTAATTTTACATTTTCATATTTTAATTATTAAAATTATGTAATTGCATTAAAAAATTACTAAAAAATTTCATACATCATATTTATCATTTTAATAATTTTTACAAATTTTATTTTTTATTTTTATTTTATTTTTTATCATTTAAATTAATTATTTAATTCAACTTCTTTTTGAATTATCCACATAATGCATACTTAATTTCTTTATTTTATTTCTCTGCATCCGTAAAATATTTTTGATCCGTTCTTTTTGCATTTGTTCACTAACATCCTAAATTACATAAAAATATTTTTCTTTCATTTTTAAATTTATTTCATATTGCATTTAGATCCTTCCATTTGGCACACTGAGCCCTAATTCCCACCTGAACTCTGCCTAATTATTTGAATGACTAATATCTTGATTTTTTGCAGGGACTTTTGATATGTTGTTTACCTCTGGTTGAGGAACCTAAATGTTTAATTTGGGAATTTTAGGAGTCATTTTTCTAATTATCTGGTTTGTTTTCACTTGAGATTTTCTTGCAGGCGCATCTTTGACCTTGTATGATTATCTGTTTGAAAAGGCACTTGTGCCATTTGCTTTGGGGCTGTTTCTTTGCTTCTTTGATTCATGTTTGGATGATAATCATTGTTGTTTGCCATTGTATGATTTTCATTCACCTCATCTCTCTTACTTATGTCTATTCTGTACTAATCTTTTATGCAGGGTCTAAGGTAAGTTCTTTAAGGGTATGGATAAGTATCCATGGTCACCCTTACTTTTTCCTTCCCTCATATTCTTTATTTAGGATTTAGGTTGTCTTCAAACCTCACTAACCGTAGGTCACCCATGCATGATGACTTTAGGATCTATAGTCCCCCCTTAGAGTTACCCTTGTGTCTTCTCTCTTCTCATCTCAAATTTCTTTAAAACACTTATTAACAATAAGGTGTATTGCGCGCGAGCCTTAAGTATGGGGAATAAGAAATGAGGGTCTTCCTCTCATCTTTCTAGAGTGCTTAGCGAGCGTCTTGTCTTGGGACGATGCGTTAAGTATTCGCCCCTGTGCCCTAGACTTAGGTGCAATGCAACTTAGGAACTAACTTAAGCCACTTCTGTCCTAAAAAACACAAACCAATTTCAAACCTTTTTGTCCTTCGGGATTTCCAAACTTAAAGGATATTTTCAAAAAGGGCACGTTACCTTCCGTCTGAGTTGCAAACAGGTATCGACCCTAACTGCCGGACGCGAACTTAACGTCGCTCATAAAAAACACAAAAAGAACTTGGTCCGAACTACGTTGACTCTGAATTCCCCATTGCACAAGGGAGTACGTAGGCCTAGGAAGTCGACGTCCTACCGAGTATGTCTTTGTTTTTCCCTTCCCCGTTTTAGCACAGCCCTAGATGATAGGATAACTCACCCTTAGAATAGACAACAAGCGTGGATCCCATCGAGTACGATGGACGCGTGGGGTTCTAGCACCTTCCCCTCGCGTAACCGACTCTCGAAACCAGGCTATGGTTGCGATGACCATTTCTTTCCCTCTTCCTTAGGTTTATGCGGTGTTCCCTTTCCCTCTCTTGGGATAAATTTACACGGCTGACGACTCTGTTTTCCGCGCCACTCTCGCATTTGTACCTGGATGAAAATCCTGGGAGCGACAGGATGGTAAAATATGATTTAATTAATTCGTGTTTTTGGAAAATAGTCGGGTTGTCGGGTTTTTATCGCGTACAATGTGTGCGATTGATCTGTTATCATGTTATATGCTTTTAATATGTAACGTGTAGCTTGTGGGCCGTTATATGATGTGAATATACATTATGGAATGTTGTGATTATGGTTTATGGCTTTATGGAAAATATGTGCATTGTTTTGGATGTGAATCATACAATAGTGCATTGATGTGAATGTATATAGATTGTATGTGATTGTATGAGATGAATGCATGAATATATTGTGAATATGTATGCATTTCAAGAATGTCTTGAGTCATTTTGTATGTGAAGCATAATGATGTACATTCTTGTGTTGTGTGATTCTAATGAGAATCCGTTGTAACGTCGTGTGCCTATGTAAGGTGTGAGCGATGATTACAAACGATTGTGTGCCTAGGTGAGGTGCGAGCAATCGGGTCGTGTGCCCGTGTGGGGTGTGAGCGATCCATAAATGATGTTGTTGTGTGGTAAAATACATTGTTTGATTGAATATCAATGTATGTTGTTATGATGTGTTGTGGGTAGCCTTTGTGGTGTGAATCCCTTGTGGAAGTAATTGTGATTGTATGATTGTTGTGGTTTGTGATGATATGCATTGTTTATGTGAAATTCCAATGTATGTGGTTGGTGGCCTTTATGGTTGAAATGCATTGTTTGAATTGTTTTCAATGCATGAATAATGATGATGAGTTGAAATATATGCATGATTATGGTTGCATATATGTGTGAAGATGCATTTGATTGTCATGAGTTCTTGGGTGTCAAGCATCATGATATGCATCTTGTAATGTCGTGTGCCCATGTGGGGTGTGAGCGACGGATTGGTTCCAAAGGGAATCCGCTATAACGTCGTGTGCCCATATCGGGTGTGAGCGATGATTATAGACGATCGTGTGCCCATGTGGGGTGTGAGCAATCGGGTCGTGTGCCCGTGTGGGGTGTGAGCAATCCATAAACATTGTGTGCCTATGTGAGGTGTGAGCAATGGGTGAACATCGTAGGCCCGACGGGGAGTTATATTGGTAACGAGCGATGGTTCCAATAAGTTCCTGAGTGAACTTGAGATGATTGAGTCGGTACCGCATTGCATTTGCATAGAGTCGTAAGTCGGTCTCTATGATTTGCATTTATCATCTTTATAATTGTGCATTGATGAATAAACATGAATATGTATGTTTATGTGGAATGATAAGAATTGTGAAAGTATGCATGGTGAATATGCTTGGTTTTGTATATATATATATATATATATTGTGATGTATATGAGGGAGTTGTGATGAATTGTGGTGAGAATTGTGAATGGATGCGTTATGTGTGGAAAATCATGATTTGATTTATTATGTGTGATATGTTTTGTATTTGTGGTATGCTATATGTGTTAGTATGTAATGGTATGGGTGAGATGATTTATACATGTGTTTGAATGTGTGTTTGCATATTATTATGCAATCTTGAATTAGTTGTTATTTCTCACCCTTCTGCTGTGGTTTATTGCTCTATGAGGCAATTGCAGATTAGTGTCTTGGAGGCTTTTGTGGAGATTAGTCATTCGTCCTTTGTCGTCTGTCTGCTCTGATACGTAGCACGGAGTCGGGGAACGATTATGTTATACATGTATATAATTGTGGAATATATTTTTGTATTACTTGTGTATGTGTACTTTAACGTTATAAACCATTTATTTTGTAAAACAAGTCGATTATGGATCTTTCGCTTTATTCCATAATTGACATTTCCTTTAATATGAAAAAAGTTTCCCCTTGAAGGTATTCAGTTGTTTGTGTTATGTATCAAATATATGAGCAGGGATTGTGTATTTTCTTTCTTTAAATGTGGCATCCTTGTTTCTGTCGGAAAAATAAATTTTTAGTTACTCTGATTTATTTATGTATTATTTATTCGCGATGGGAATTGGGGTGTTACATTAGTGGTATCAGAGCAGGTCTGTCCGTCCGGCCAAGTTGTTGAGTCTGTTGGTGTGACGGTTGAATATTGTCGTTGTTGTTTGTCCCTTAGTACGGTATATGTGTGTGGAACACTGTCAGTACCTTCTGGTTTTTGGTAATCCTTTGTCTTCAGGTGTGAGATTAAGATAAGTGGGGGAGAAGCTGGAACTTCTCCATGTTGCTACAGGTGTGGAGCGCTGGCTCAGTGTGTTGTGAATTACAAGATTGTAAGTGTTGTTTGGATAGTGTGGTTTCCGGTTCTGGAAGGAATGCGGAGGTAAGGTTTATGTCAACTAAGGATTTGTGCCTTAGGTAGTTTTGTGCAAAGGATGCAAGAAATGCTACTATAGTTTGGTAAAGATGGTTTATGCCCCATCATGATTGTCAGCTGTCTATTGACAAATTGAGGAACTGATCACCCTTAATCTCTTGTTGATAGTAGACGGGAATTATGTTGGATGGAATAGAAGGGTCTTTTCGGCTTTGATAGTGTGTGCAATGAATTGTTTGGAATTTAAGGAAATGATTACAGATTGTTTTGATGAGTCGATGAAGATTACTATATTGGAAGATGAGACGGATTAGAGGTTTTGGTATGTTGGTCCAGTGAGAAGTCATTGAGAGAGAACGATTGGGATCTGTTATAACTCAGAGGAAGGAAAAGTAGCGTGTTTGAGAATTGAATCACAAGTGTTGAAAAGAGACAAAGTGTTATGCTAAGTTATTCAAGTGAGAATTTCGGTTGAAAAAGGTTAGTTTCTTGGATATGTTATTTCAGGTAATGGTATTGTTATGGATCCGTCGGAAGTAGATGCAGTTCTACAATGAGAGGCTCCGAAGTTGGTTAAGGAGATTAGAAACTTTTGGGCTTAGTTGGTTGTTACTGCAGGCTATGGAAGACGTTGCTAAGTTCGTACTTCTGTTATCTCAGTTGACTCGCAAAGGGTAAGTCGTTTGCTTTGGATGTTCATTGTGGGGGAAGTTTGAGAGAGCTGAAGTCGGATTTGTCTACGACTTCAGTTTTGATTCTGTGTGATCCTTATGAACCATTTGTGAGGATATTGGGATGCGTCTTTGATGAGTTTAGTCAGTGTGTTAATGCAAGAGAGTAAAGTCGTGGCTTATGCTTTACGACAATTGGGGATTTATAAAAGGATCTATACTATTTTGGATTTGGAATTGGTTGCGGTCGTATTGTGTTGGAAAATTTGGAGGTATTATTTTTATGGTTCTCGGCTCGAAGTGTTTGGTAATCGCAAGAGTTAAAAGTACTTGGTTGGTTTGAAGGAATAGAGTATGAAATGATGAGGATGGTTAGAATTTGTGATGAGTTATGAATTTGGCTTGGATTATCCTTTGGGAAAGGCCGAGGTTGTGCCGGATGAGTTAAGTCGAAAGTTTCTATGTATGTCTGTTTTGATGGTTCTAGAATTAAAATCATTCGAGCAGTTCAGAGACTTGTGTCGGGTGTGTAAGCTGACACAGTAGAATGCGAGGTTGGGTATATTAAAATTGAACAGTGAGTTTTGGAGAATATGAGAAAGCGTTAGACTTTGGACTTGGAGTTGGTAGTTTTGATGGTTATGAGTAATCGGAGTGCGCAGTGGAAGCGTGATGTGGCACATTTCGTATATGCTTGTGTGATTGGTAAGAGTTCATAGGTTGAACATTGGAAACATGTAGGAGTGTTACCTAGGACGAGGGTAACGATCTTGTTGTGTTTCGGTTCAAGAGTGAACCTGTGTGTTGGTATCGTGGTTTTCCTTGAGTTGTGAGTTGGTCGTCAAGTGCATTGTATGGGCTTTGCATCTTCTCATTGTAATTGTCGTCGTTGTCGTGTCGTTGTTGTAGTCGCTGTTAGCAAGGTGGGTTGTCAGTTGTGTTATTCGTGGTGTGCTCTTTTTTTTAGGCCTGTTGCTTTGTTGGTCGGATGCGAGAGTCGTATCCGTTGTTGTGAGTATCGGTTATATTTTCGAGGACGAAAATGTCTAAATGGGGGAGAGTTGTAACGCCCCAGTTTTTGTCAGTTTTATTTAATCGAGTCTATTTGATTATTTTATTATTATATTATTTTATTTTTGACTTTTATTTGGAAATATATTATTTTTCATCACTGGTGATGTTTTATCGTGTTTTGAGAGCGTTTGCGAGATATTTGAGCTGAGGGGTATTTTGGTCTTTTGGGGGGTTAGATATTTGTTATTATATAAATAGAAAGAAAAAGAGAAAAGAAAGTGAGAGAAAAAGAAGAGAAAGAAAAGGAGAAGAAAAAGAGAAAAGAAGAGGAAGAGAAGAAAAAGAGGGAGAAGAGGAAAATCATCAAAATCAATGCTTGGACTTCGATTAATCGGGTAAGGGTGAGAAGTTTCGATTATATTTCGATTGTATATGTATATGTATGTGTGGTTTGTGTTTGTTTGGTTGAAATATATACTTTTGCTTATTGGTTGGATTGAAGAACAAATGTGTAGAATCGATGTTTTAACGGTTAGAATTTGGAATAGATTGTGTAGAATAGCCGAGTAATGTTTGGGTTTAATCGGGAATACTTGTTGGTATGATTTAGGGAGTTTTGGATTGAGTTATATGGTTTTGTGGGAATTAGGGCAATAATGATGAAATGGTGAGAAATCGATGTTTTCACGGTTGGAATGGGGAATAAATTGCGTAGTATAGTCGGGTGATGATATGATTTACTCGGGTAAGCTTGTTGGTATGTTTCCATAGGTGCTGATTGAGTTTTGGAGTGTGAATGTATTGATAAAATTATGTTTCAAAATATTTCAAAAATGGAAAATGTGTTGGATGGTCTTTTAATGGTGAGAATATTGTAGTACACTGAATTCTGAGACCGGGGCTTTTTACGGAATCGAAATCGGAGGCCCGGAAGGCTTCCGACGATGAAAAATGCAATTTCTGGGCCCTGACACGGCCTGTGTCACACAACACGGGTGGCCGTGTCAGCCCAATGACTATGGAGGGTGGAAGCGTGAAAAAAGGTGAAATTTGGGATTGTGAGTGACACGGGCCGTGTCCCACAACATGGGTGGCCGTGTCAGACCTGCTGTAGGTTTTTCTTTCAAAAATTATTTCGATCGTAACTTTTGAACCGTAAGTCCGTTTTGACCCCCGTTCGAAGCGTTGGAAAGCTTATAAAATATTCTTTCTATTAAAAATAGTTTGGATGGTAAAATATGATTTAATTAATTCGTGTTTTTGGAAAATAGTCGGGTTGTCGGGTTTTTATCGCGTACAATGTGTGTGATTGATGTGTTATCATGTTATATGCTTTTAATATGTAATGTGTAGCTTGTGGGCCGTTATATGATGTGAATATACATGATGGAATGTTGTGATGATGGTTTATGGCTTTATGGAAAATATGTGCATTGTTTTGGATGTGAATCATACAATAGTGCATTTATGTGAATGTATATAGATTGTATGTGATTGTATGAGATGAATGCATGAATATATTGTGAATATGTATGCTTTTCAAGAATTTCTTGAGTCATTTTGTATGTGAAGCATAATGATGTACATTCTTGTGTTGTGTGATTCTAATGAGAATCCGTTGTAACATCTTGTGCCTATGTGAGGTGTGAGCGATGATTACAAACGATTGTGTGCCTAGGTGAGGTGTGAGCAATCGGGTCGTGTGCCCGTGTGGGGTGTGAACGATCCATAAATGATGTTGTTGTGTGGTAAAATACATTGTTTGGTTGAATATCAATGTATGTTGTTATGATGTGTTGTGGGTAGCCTTTGTGGTGTGAATCCCTTGTGGAAGTAATTGTGATTGTATGATTGTTGTGGTTTGTGATGATATGCATTGTTTATGTGAAATTCCAATGTATGTGGTTGGTGGCCTTTATGGTTGAAATGCATTGTTTGAATTGTTTTCAATGCATGAATAATGATGATGAGTTGAAATATATGCATGATTATGGTTGCATATATGTGTGAAGATGCATTTGATTGTCATGAGTTCTTGGGTGTCAAGCATCATGATATGCATCTTGTAATGTCGTGTGCCCATGTGGGGTGTGAGCGACGGATTGGTTCCAGAGGTAATCTGCTATAACGTCGTGTGCCCATATGGGGTGTGAGCGATGATTATAGACGATCGTGTGCCCATGTGGGGTGTGAGCGATCGGGTCGTGTGCCCGTGTGGGGTGTGAGCGGTCCATAAACTATGTGTGCCTATGTGAGGTGTGAGCAATGGGTGAACATCGTAGGCCCGACAGGGAGTTATATTGGTAACGAGCGATGGTTCCAATAAGTTCCTGAGTGAACTTGAGATGATTGAGTCGGTACCCGCATTGCATTTGCATAGAGTCGTAAGTCGGTCTCTATGATTTGCATTTATCATCTTTATAATTGTGCATTGATGAATAAACATGAATATGTATGTTTATGTGGAATGATAAGAATTGTGAAAGTATGCATGGTGAATATGCTTGGTTTTGTATATATATATATATATATTGTGATGTATATGAGGGAGTTGTGATGAATTGTGGTGAGAATTGTGAATGGATGCGTTATGTGTGGAAAATCATGATTTGATTTATTATGTGTGATATGTTTTGTATTTGTGGTATGCTATATGTGTTAGTATGTGATGGTATGGGTGAGATGATTTATACATGTGGAGATTAGTCCTTCGTCCTTTGTCGTCTATCTGCTCTGATACGTAGCACGGGAGTCGGGGAACGATTATGTTATACATGTATATAATTGTGGAATATATTTTTGTATTACTTGTGTATGTGTACTTTGACGTTATAAACCATTTATTTTGTAAAACAAGTCGGTTATGGATCTTTCGCTTTATTCCATAATTGACATTTCCTTTAATATGAAAAAAGTTTCCCCTTGAGGGTATTCAGTTGTTTGTGTTATGTATCAAATATATGAGCAGGGATTGTGTATTTTCTTTCTTTAAATGTGGCATCCTTGTTTCTGTCGGAAAAATAAATTTTTAGTTACTCTGATTTATTTATGTATTATTTATTCGCGATGGAAATTAGGGTGTTACAACATATCCGAAAAAACACCAGAAACATATTATAAAGACAATGAAATTTCAATAATGCAATTGATATTCATAACATAAAATTATCATTACAATGATGATTTCAACAGAAAATTAAATATTACATTTCAATATTCAGTGGACGCTTTCACGTCTTCAGGATATCTTCGGTCGATCTTTGTAGCGTCGCTTCCAACTCGAGCGGAACTTTCTCTTCGAAATCGAAATATGTATCCCACATAGCCCTAACATCCGCTCGAGTCTTGAGCTCAAATTTGCTGAACATGATGTTCTCTTAGTTGTCAACCAAAGGTGAACAATACTCCAGCTTCACAGTCCTTCGTTTGTGTCTGTAAGGTAGGAGATAATGGATTTTGTCTATGATATCTATGAGGGGGTGAGATCGATGAGCTTGAACGATCGGTCGGGTGTAGAGCCGCCGGAGTATGAGACATTTGCGACATATCATTGGATGTTTACTTGTGACATTTGAGACATAATGAGTTTGTGTGAATTATAACACAAGAATACTTAAATTTATATAAGACCTAGCTCAATATGGATCACTCATTCTTGTTTCGGAGATTCATCTATGAAACTTTCCCTGAACCATTTCAAAAACAAACCATATAGCAGAAACCTTCTGGAGATGTATCTCAAGAACTTTCCCTGAACCATTTCCAAAACAGAATCATATAACAGGAACTCACATTAAGATGAAATATGAATAAAAAATGCATAAAGACAAAATATGAACAAAAGGTGAATATATAACACTTCATTTATATAGAGACACAATTACATAAAATTATTTATCCGGTTAAACAAGAAATCAAAATGAATCGAAATAAGTGTCGCCAACTAAATCTATAGGTGGTACCCCCTTGGACTTTTGTGCACTCGATTCTTTTTCAATGTTGTTCAATCTCTCGAATTCTTGCATCCTTTCTATGAAATGATCCGACCACATCTCGGCTTTTGCGGTTGAATGAGCCATTCACTCTGGTGATGGAGGTGGTATGGGGCAACACAGTTTCAAGTAAACATGAACAAAATAACTTGATTTTGAAAGCATACAATACACGTGATACGATAATTTGGATTTTGATGTGGTGCGGTGCGCAGTGGTAAAAATCTTTTTGAAAAACCGTAGCATGTCAGGTCAATGCACACCCTATGATATGCATATGCAATTAGGTGACCCATATCTGGGAAGCTCATCCATTTTGACTCCGGTTCTGGACCGCTCAAGCAAGGACCAAGAGACTAGTAACCGCAATTACCGTCCCCACAACATCACAATAGTGCAACCACACTTTGCGCTATCAGAGCCTACATTATTAGCTCGTTTAGCCTCGTGAAAAATATAGTTCAAACCTGCCTGAGAAATGTTACCAACCAACTGAGAATATATTGTCTTTAAATCGATGTTCCAAAACCGTGATGCTCCAACCAAATGTTGTTTATATCTCATTATGTTGGTTTTGAATCATGTGGTTCAAGGAGTCTCAGTCTCGACACAAATCCCTTTTTCTATTTCCCAACCAATTTTTTAAAGTAGCATGGGCCGACTCAATCTGTTAGTAGTTGTATTTCCAAGGTGTCTAACATTATCAGTCCACACGCAAACTATTTTCTCTTTCACTTGATCAAGAATGGTGCTTTCAACATATTTCAACAAAGCATGATACATTTCACACACTTTCCGGAAATGAATAACGGAATCAGCATATAGTTCTTTTGTTGAAGAATTTATATTCAATTCCGTGCATCCATTATTTTTTCCACAATCACACTCGCCTTCACCAATTTTCCACCTTCAGACTCTATTGGTTTCGTCCCTACCGCGGGTTTTACCCGACTTCTCACGTTCTTTGGTATGTGATACTTACAAAGTAATGCATAAGAAGAAGGAAATACCTTAGCAACCAATTTCATCAATGCGATATTGCGGTCGATAACGATCGTTTTAGGCATCCCACCTTGATCCTTCAATAGTGACGACACACCTCTAATGCCCAAGTAAAATTGTCCTCTTTTTCACACTCAAGAAATGAAAAACCAACATAATATGTCTTCTCAGTTGAGGTAACACCAACCATCTTAAATAATAGAAGTTTATACTTGTTGGTTTTGTAGGTTAAATCAAGTATGAACACCATCAGAAACGTGTTGAACAACTTTATCGAATCAGGATGAGTCCAAAAAATATCTCTAATTGTAACTCCATCATCGCACGTTAAGTACCAGGACACGTAACTGTTATCGTCCAACAGTTTCAAGAGTTATGCATCTCAGTTATATCCCCCCTAATCGCCTTGTTAGTGAGGTACCAAATGTTATACACTTGCTTGATATTTGCTATATTGTCGGGTTGCTTCTGTTTCAATGTTGAAAGTATATTTTTCGGTTGAACAAGATTCAAGGTCATGTCACTAATACATTCCTTCTCTTCCGGCTTGAGCCAACATACACTAGGATGACCGGCTAATTTTAAACACAAATCATGATTATGCTATATTGTTATACACTTGCTTGATATTTGCTATATTGTCGGGTTGCTTCTGTTTCAATGTTGAAAGTATATTTTTCGGTTGAACAAGATTCAAGGTCATGTCACTAATACATTCCTTCTCTTCCGGCTTGAGCCATCATACACTAGGATGACCGACTAATTTTAAACATAAATCATGATTATGCAAACCACATATCACATTAAATCTCCAATTTTTATTTGCCAACATGTAACCACGAAGCTTAAACGGACACTCGCATTTTCTACTACCCGTGTCGTCTCTTTTAAGATTCCGAAGAGGAGTTCGATATCTCCCGCTTATTTCGCACAACATTGTCACAAAGCCATTATCGGATCTTTCGATTACCATACCAAATCTAAGTCTAGATGCTTCCATACGAATCCATTCAAGCATTTTATCACGATTTTCAAACTCTTGCTTGTTATTAAAGTTGTTGCCAACATCTATCGCCTTCACAACAACCCCTTGAGCATTCGGAGAAACTACTTGTTTTAGGAAAAAGTCGGGGTGTACCATATCTATTGGAAATAATTAAAACAATAATAGAACATTAATTAATCTACTGCTGCAGAAGGTTGGAAAATGAACATATACACATTCTGAAAATACATCTTCGAAAAAGTTCAAACACGCTTCGAAGATACATCTCCGGACATAGCGTAAGTTTTTTTCAGCAAAAATTGATGATGAATGTGAGCAATGTAGAGGAAAAACAACAATCTTTACCTTAAATTCTATCTTCTTTTGCTCCATGTGACATGTTGAACCAAAAGGATGGAGATTTGTAGTGAAAAAATGGATTGAGAATTAAAGGTTTTTATGGTGAGGGTTTATGTTGAGAATGGGGTATGTCAATAATGGGGGACTGATCATGCAGCTGCAAGCTATATCAAAATATTTTCGGAGATACATCTCCGAAAATACCTGACATGCAAAGGTGACATAAACTGTTCCGGAGATATATCTTCAAAAAAATATATCAGATGTATGAGGTGTATCTCAAAATTACCTTGGCTGTGTATGTAAATGGTGCCTCTGGATATATATCTCCGGAAACCGAAAGGTCTAAGTGAAAATTTACATGGTACCTAATAAACATTTAAAGTGAAAAAAGAAATTTTCCAATTTTTTTTATGGGATAATAATTTTTGAGATTAAAGATAATATAAAAGTAGTGTAAAATGGTTTTATATTATTATTATTTATAACATAATTTTAAAATTGAAATCTGATTTACAGGATATACGCCCATTATATTTTTTTCCCATAGTTTATTACTTTAGAGACTTAAAATTTAATTTTATTTAATATTACATTGTACACTTTAATTAAAAAAACATTAGTAGTAGATGGATTTGAAACAGATTTAGAAAGTGCAATGAAAACGTGAAAACAAGGCATGCGTTTCCTCATCCAATAAGAAACTCGATGGCGTATCATAAACCTATCAGAACACTCCACGTGGCATAACCTCCCATATTACATTACTTGGCGCCCTCTTCACACTTTACCACTTCATTCATTCATTCATTCATTCATTCTCCGATCTTCACCGCTCCGGTTCACGTAAAAAACCGAAAAAGAAAAACCGAACCGTAAAATCTCGGTGCTCTAATGGAAGCTCACGGCGGAGGTCTCCGCCGCGTCCTTGTACTTGCCTTCTGCGTCGCCGGAATCTGGTCGGCTTATATCTACCAAGGCATTCTTCAGGAAACACTGTAAGATTTTCAGTTCCTGTAATCGCTTCTCGATCTCTGTAATCGATTTCATCACTCGAATTGAAGAATTGTTGTTAGTTTTGAAACTCAAGTAGTTATTGATTTCTCTGTGATTTGGTTTTCAGGTCAACGAAACGATTTGGTCCAGACGGTGAGAGATTTGAACATCTAGCGGTTTTGAACTTGGCACAGAATGTAGTGTGTTTAATCTGGTCATTTATAAGTGAGATTCTTATTCTATAATACTAATTAATCCTAATTGTAAGATTATTAAAAATGTGCTTTAATCATAATCTATGAATCATGGACACCAGAAACACGACACTCACACTGACACGACGACATTGAGGTGTCGACTGATCATAACTAACTCAATTACACAATATTGTTGATTGTGATTTGTTGAAGGTGGAAAAAAATTCAATGACAGTATGTTTCAATTAAACTCTTGTTATTATTTATGTATAGTGATACAGGTGTGGGGTGGTGGAATTTCTGGTGGCGCTCCTTGGTGGTCTTATTGGAGTGCTGGTATTACTAACACCATTGGTCCTGCTATGGGAATTGAAGCTTTGAAGTATATTAGTTACCCTGCTCAGGCATGAATTCTTCCTCTGTTTCTTTCTTTTTTAATTGTGATTCCCTTTTTAAAAACTATGTTTGATTTAATTAATGTGGTATAGGATTTGTAAATATTGAATTGGTATTGTGTTGAAAACTAATGGAATATCGGAAAATCTAGGATGCGATTAAAGGAAAAAAGGAAAAAATATATATAAATAAATGCATCTCCATTAGGAGTTCCTTATCGAGTTATTAGAGCTAAAAATTGGTCCTTGGTTTTAACATTGAAGTTGGTACTGGAAAATGTAAGGACCTGGGTTTTATGCATTTCTAGTAGTGAATCTTGATATTATTAGAATCTAAGTCAAATGTGGTCGAAGCAGCCTAACCACAGTCACATTGTCGTTCCAACAATATAAAAAACAGTTATCTGCCTATTCCGTAGTTGAAGACATTTATTTAAACCCGGGAGGATGGTTCCTATATAAAGAATTGCTCCTTATAGTTGCTTATTTATCTTAACTAATAAAAATGAATGAAAAGTATAAAGACTTAATGTAAAATGTGGGAATCATTTGAATCTTTAAATGATTTTACTATAACATGCTGAGTGCTTAAAGTTGACGTGGCCTAAATAAGACCCATCAAAATGAGTTAAGCAACTCTATCTTGGTTGCACCATTACAAACTAGCTACACATCGTGTGTACAAGTTGAAGCATTTTTAGTTGTTCATTCTGCTTGCATCAGAATTTTTTTTTTGCCTTATTGTTTAACTGTTCTTAGCATACGACTATGAGCTTTTCTTAAGGGGTTTTCTTTTTACTACATGCAGGTGCTGGCAAAGTCCTCAAAAATGATTCCAGGTCAGTACATTGTGCTTGATTATTCTATTTTAATTTGATACAATTGAAAATTAGCTGAGGTTTAAATTTATTTACTTAGTTGTATTTTTGATTGAATTATGTAGTTATTTTCTGTGCTTAAGCACTTCAATATTTTCCATTACTATATTTTGGTTTAAGGTGAATTTAGGGTAACTTCTAGATGAAAACATTTTCTCAAATTTTGGGAGCCAATGATGAATGTGGAACTTCAGAATTTAAGCAAAACATGAGCTATTCCTGTGGTTATGTATTCTCTGAGACTTCTGTACTTGTTGTCTTTGTACCTGTGGGCGAATGTTATATTGCTTTGGACTTGATAATACATCTCGATTTGTGTCTTAAATTTGTATTTAGCATGCATCCTTTCCTTCATTTTCACATGAGGGTGGGTTAAAAATAATTGCATTCATTATTGTTTAGTCTTTTGGGTGTCTTTAATGGAGGATTTTATAGCTGTTTCTAATACATAAACATTTGGTAAAAGTTGATGATAGAAAAGTTTATATTCAATTTATATCCTCAGACTGAACAAGAACCACTATTAAATGTCTAACAAATAATTCACTTTAATGCAGTTATGCTGATGGGTTCACTCGTATACGGTATAAGATACACCATTCCAGAATACCTTTGCACCTTCCTTGTTGCTGGAGGGGTTTCAACATTTGCACTTCTGAAGGTTAGGAACTTCTCAGTATAACAGACCTCGCCTATCTTTTTGTCTAAATTCTCATTGTCGTTGAATACTGCTCATCTTTATTTATTTATTTATGCATTACAGACTAGCTCAAAGACTATCAACAAGCTAGCACATCCAAATGCTCCGCTTGGATATGGGCTGTGTTTCTTGAACCTTGCTTTTGATGGATTTACTAATGCAACCCAGGATTCCTTAAAAGCTAGGTAATACTGGAGAAGCTTTTTTCTCTTTTGATTTGGCATACAACAATTCTTATCTTTTTATAGCATGTAAAACTACAGTACTTATGCTCTCACATGTTAAACATGATTTCCTCTTTTTTACTCTTTCCTCTTTATGGGATGACATCAAAGAAATTATCGTTTCATTGAAGTCATAATCTGTGCAATATAAATGAAGAGTACCTAATCACTGAACAGAGTGTTTTTGAAATTTTGTATTTGTTTAAGGTGTTGTCTTTTAATCCAGCTATGCAGTAAGTAATGCTGTTATCATTAGTTAATTCTCATTAGATGCAGTTATCGGAGATAAGTTCAATATTGGCCGCTAAAAAATTAAAACCCAAATCTACTGGCTTACAGTTTCAGTCTTTCTCAGTAAGGTTACTGGCTGTTGATGCTGGTCCTTTACAACTATCTATTATGATAATTTGATGGATAGTTTGATAGTTAAGTCACAAACAATACTAAATATGATTTATCATGCTCCCCTCTCCCTTGTGATTTTTGCTTGTAGGAAAAATCTCATTGCTTGTTTTGGCACTCACATGTCAATTGTTTGAGTTTCCATTTCATGGGTGTTTGAATGTAGCCATCTCAAATTTCAACAATGTTAGGTTTCTTTGTTTCAAATGATTCTTTGAACATCCTAAATATTCATTGGTCCTAATGTTTACTCTTTTCAAAATAATGTTTTGCCTTACACAGGTACCCGAAAACAAGTGCTTGGGGTATTATGTTGGGCATGAATTTATGGGGAACCATATACAATATGATGTACATGTTTGCATGGCCCAGCGGCAGTGGATATGAGGCGGTTCACTTTTGCAAACAGCATCCAGAGGCAGCATGGGATATTTTTCTGTATTGCTGCTGTGGTGCTGTGGGACAGAATTTTATCTTCTTGACCATAAGCCGGTTTGGCTCTTTGGCTAACACCACCATCACTACCACTCGCAAATTCGTTAGCATTGTGGTATCTTCACTATTGAGTGGGAATCCCCTTTCAACTAAGCAATGGGGGTGTGTTTCTATGGTATTCTCTGGATTATCATACCAGATCTACCTCAAGTGGCAGAAGTTGAAGAGATTGCAGAAGAAAAAGAAAGCCACGTGAAGCCCTGCATCAATTTTGAAGTCCAATATCGATTCTATTTTAACTAAACCTCGAAGATTCAACGGACCAATTTTAGGTTCATATACAAAGGAATATTGATATTAGTTAATGTAATTGTAATTTGTAATTGAATAGATCCTTTTGAGAAGCGAAAAAGTTTAGGTCCCATTTTCTTAATCATTGTGGTAATTTATTAGTTGCCTGTGCTTTGTAAGAACAGCTAGTTTTAATCTTAATAGCATACATATTCTATGTAAACATGATTTTCAGATCATCTCATCTTCTGAAGTTTATTTAGATTATCCCAATATTGTATGAGTTACAACTTACAAAAGAAGCTTAAGCAGGATTATGAGCATTAAAAGTAGATTTCTAAAATTGTTTGCACTAGCTTGCTTTCAGATTTTGTTTTGTTGTTTCAAATTGATGCTCTGTTCTGTTTATTTTACTTCTATTAAAGCTTACAATCAAAATGTAAGAACTTCTGGCTGTAAAAATGTATATAAGGTGAAGGAGAATCTGTTTATTTTTCTTTTCTTATACAAAATAAACTAGTCATAAATTGTTTTGGACATTTTATTGAACCAATAGTTTCTGTTTGTGATTCTCAATTTGAACAGGCTTAGATGGCTCAACATAAAGTGTGTTAGCGCGAGAATAAGAATTGATTTGTGATGTGATTGATATACGTGGATTGCAACTGTGGACTTGAACTTCCGGTGCGGTGGAAAAGAAGCTGATCTACAAAGTTATCACTCCGACACTTAATCGGTATGGAAGCAAAAGTATCTAAGAAACGACGTTTTTCTCTCTTATATAGAAGGGCGGCTATAACCGCATGTTGATCTCTTGGCGTGGAATGTGGTGATCCATTTGATTGATCATGGATCAAAATCACCTGCATTTTGACTAGGATAGCCTACCTGTGATGTGCGGTGGATTGTTCAACTCTCTGGGTCGTAATTATTGGACCTTTTGGTCTAGTTGGATTGTTTAACTCTCTGGGTCGTAGTTATTGGAGGATTCTACCTGCCACCCCCCCCAATACATGCAAAAAGTCTATTTTACCCCTGTGGAAAACCCCGGTTTTATGAAATGTCCGGTGTCATACCGAATTTTTTTATCAATACCGGATTTTTCCTTCAATTTCAATGTATTTACCTGAATTTTCAGGTAATACCGATAATTTTGAAAATGTCGGTATCTTTCACCAGACATTTCGAATTTACCGGTATAAATGTACCGGATTTTTATAGTAACAGAAAAAGTGAAAGATGTCGGGGAATTGAAATATCCGGTATATACCGGGAATTTCATGGAAACTGAAATTCCCAGTAACAGACCTGAGCCTGAAAAAAATTTAAAAAACCTGCAATCTCCATTACTGTTTCCAATAGTGTTTGATCAACAAGAACATCATCAAGATTACATGGTAAATTAAAATGATATCATACGAAAAAAATACATAACAACATACGAAAAAAATAAAAACTACTGTGGCTTCCTAATTTCTTCCTCCCAGTGCCTAATCCGTCCTGCATATGCTGTTTCCCAGGCTCTTGCCTCTTCAGTAGAGTTCTCTCTCCACCGGGACGTGACGGGAGGCAAATGACTATCAGGTTTTAATTTTACCTGAACCCAATGGTTGTTGTTAACAAATCCAACAACAATTATTTTATGCCTACTTGCAAACATAGATGGAGCTATGGTAAGAGGGAAAAAGGTTTGGTTCAGTGTCATTGACAGGGAGACAAAAACCAAACTGTATCAGGTCGTAATAGGATAACCCATATCTGGAATCGACATCCATTTCTCTCTACCCTGTGCACCTAAGTGTGTTACTTTTAAGGAACGTCGAAGATGTGGATGCATAGAAGATGTGGTTGGATAAGTTAGTTCTCTAATTTTCTTCTTCAACACCCTCTGACCTACCATATCCAAAAAATTGAAATATGTCTTCAAATCTTCACATTCTGCGTCTAAATCCATCTTTGAACCACTATCCTCTGGTCCGTCAGTATGCTCTTGAATGTGTAATTTCTTCCAGAAAACATGAATTTCTTCTAAAGGAATAGACAGACCTTGTATTTGAAGACCAGCAAGTTGACACGCACAGGGTAAACCATGTGTTGATCTAATGAAGCAACCACACATTTCTTTGTTTATACCAACAATTTTGACCCGTTCTAGCTCCTTCCCTATGTGTTGTATACATTGCATTGACACAAAACCGTGCAAGTTGGTGTAGAATGGAGTGTTATATCGATGCTCAATGTTCATGATACTCTTTTCAAACGACACTCTAATTGAGCCTAACTGCAACTTCAGCATGGTGTTAACAACATCCCAACTTCGGCATAAGTCTCCCCGACTATGTGACAACATATTTTTGAGTCTCCAATGTGCAGACTCGACCCTAAACCACAATAATAAAAACACAATTAAACATCAATTATGCTAATTTATAAAATCAAATAAGACGCATGTATACCTGTTCGTTGTTGTGTTTCCCATGTGAGGAACTTTGTTTGTCCATGCAGAAACAAACCTTTCTTTATACGGTGTTAACCATGTTTCTTTCACATAATTAACAAACAAAGGTATGTCAACACAAACAGTCTCAAAGTGCTTCAAGTGTATGAGATACTCACTCTCTCTATTAGCATACATGATTTTGTTCCACAGCTCCATGACATGTTCATATCTTTCTAATTTAACATATTCCTTACATTTCATGCTAACATTTTTGGAAATGTGGAACACACATAACAGGTGTGTTGAACTAGAAAACACAACTTCAAGTGCATTCATCAAGGCAAGTTCTCTGTCAGTCACAACAACATTTGGTAGCAATTTCTCGTAAAAAAAAACAATTCTTTCAGCTTCTCCATTGCCCATTTGAAATTCTCCTCCCTTTTGTGTTCCAAATACGCAAACCCTACGGAAAACGTCAACTTGGTAGACGTAATGCCAACAATCTCAAGCAACGGTAATCGGTACCTATTGGTCTTGTATGTACAATCAAAAATCAACACCAAGTGAAACATATTCAACAGCTTCACTGAATCAGGATGTGTCCAGAAAATATCAGCAACAACATTCGAGTCTTCCCTATTTCTTGTCCAACACATGTACTTTTCTTTATGAATAAGACTCAACAACATTTGCATTTCCGTCAATGAACCTCTCTTGATTTCATGGTACGTAGATCTAGCTTTATATACTTGCTCAACACTCGTGAGGTTTTCTGGATCTTGGTCTTTCAAGGCGGAAATTATGTGTCTCGGAGGCATGTTATACTTCGTCATGTTATTCACAAATTGTCTCTCATGAGGTTTTAGACAGCCTAATATGTCATGCCCTGATAAATCCTGAGATAATCTATGATTATGAAACCCACACATAACGCTCACCCTCCAACCAATACCACTTGGCGAAGACCTCAGCCGAAAGGGACATTTCACTTTCATACTAGCGAGACCATCCTTCTCCGATGAATGACTACTTTCAGACTTTTTTCTTTTATAATTTCCTCCTCTCTCACAACCCAATATCAATTTATCCTTCCTTCCTCGCTGGCCAGTTGCAATATCAGAACGAATTGTCACAACTATGATACCATGTTGCTTCCCAATATTCTGCGCCCAAGCTAATACGTCGGATCGGCTCTCAAAAATCTGCATTAAAAAACATCACAATTTATAGTGACATAAACATGAAATCAAACGAAATAATAGTAAATTTTAAGCGTCTACGTATAATACATACTTTATCAGTGGTGAAGAATTGAGTGTAATCGCTACACAAGTCGGTAGAAGACCCTGACGGTTTGGGAGCACAAATGGCAAACATTTTTTATGACACAGACCTATTATCGGAAATTTCGTCCAAAACGAGAATTCCCGGTATACCGGACATTTAAAATTCCCGGTACTTTGATAGATACCGGTAATTTTGAAATTTCCGGAATGGTTCTGCAAAATTACACCGGTAAAATCAGAATTACCGGTAAGTATTACCGGTTTTTTGAAAATTCCCGGTATTTTGTACCGGTAATTTACTATTTATACTACCGGTTTTTTTGGGTTACGGAATTTTCGAAAAACAGTACCGAAAATTTTGTTTTGTACTACCGGAAATTTCGTTTTCAAGTTTGTAAAAAAGTGATTTTTTGGGTTAAAAAATGTTATTTTTTATGTAAATAATATCATAGATGATATGGTAATAATGAAAAATTGGGGGGTGCCAGGTTTAATTGGGGGTATGGCAGGTAGAATTCTCTAGTTATTGGACCTTTTGGCTTGTTCAACTCTCTGGGCCGTAATTATTGGACGTTTTGGTCAGTCCAAAACAAAATAGAATTGACAGCAAATTGGAAGAAAAAGCAAAGGGAAAGAAAGAAGATTCTGTCCGTTAAAATCCGAATGGTTGGATCTCCATGAACAATCTGACTTTATAAAGGTGGGGGACATGTCTGTTGTTAAGAAGAATATTTTTTTATGTACTAATTTTAAAGTTGTAACTACAGTATCAATTTCACTGTATATTCCCCAAAAAATCCATAGTTAATTATTCAATATAAATTAGTTTTAATCACTTCAAAATAAAAACCATCTAAGATTTGACCGCTTATCTATTTAGGCAAGACCTACTACTCAAATGAGTGGAAATTATGAGGTCAAATTAGTCAAAATGCACCTTCCATTTAGAAAGTTAACAGCTAACTAATGTGCTTTATTTTGTAGGAAGTTCCCTCTCTCTTTTTACTAATTGCTTTTGCCAATAGTCATTATTATGTCTTCTGTCTTCCACCACAACCACCATCTATGAACTAATCATTCTACTAAACAAAAATGCAGTTCCTTCACAATTGTTCTTCTGCAAAGCATAGTTCAAAATAACACTGTGCCTAAGAGCTGAGAGAAGGAAAAGAGTGAGAAATGTTTGCATGCACGATGCTTCTGTCAGATCAGATTCTGAGGTTTGTTATACTGTTCACAACTTCTGCAGTCTTCATGTTTCTTGTCCAGTGTTTTTCTTTCTGGTATGAAAATGAAGCTCATATAGTTGAAATGTGTGTTTTGTAATTTTCTGTAGCTTTGAGTGATGTTATTTGGCAATTTTCTTTTTTACATTTTTCTCTTGAAATTTACTTTCATACTCTGAGAAAACAAGTATGAGTTCATTCCTGTTTCTTTCCCTGCTGAGAAATCCATGCTCTTACTTTTCTTTTCTTTTTCTTTGTTGGGCTAATCATGTTTTTATTCTCTAAAAATACTCTATAATCAAGTTTAGTTCATACAAAAACATTCATCCATATTTAGTCTCAAATTTTGTGACTTTACAGACTAAACGAAGATGAAAACATTCATCAAAATCACTAAATTGAAAACTAAACATCAATGAAAATTTCTGCAAGAACTAAACTTGATAAGAGGTTATCCTACATGGAATAAAGTTATAATTATAATTAACCCTTTGTAGTGAGATAATTCTGTTATGCCTAAAAGAAGGTAAATCAAAGGGAAGCAAGACAAGCCAGGCCGAGTACATAGCAGCACCATATGTCGGCCCAAGGCTGGGTTCTGATCACCCATCTATCACCCACTTACGAAACACGGGGATTGACGTGTCCTTAGACACTAACGGGAGAAACGTTCAGTCAAAGGAGAAGCCACGTTCTCCGAAAAAATAGGGAAGTAACAGTTTTCACGCTCCTGAGTAGAGTAGGATAGCTACCCCTGGACCAAAGAATCCAGACCCAATAGACTTCTATAAATACCTTAAACTATGGGTTTGAGAGGGGACATTCAATTCACCCAAAAACCATACTAATACAGAGTCTCTCACATCCCGTGTGAGCTTGCTCTAACACCAACAAGCACAACAACCCTAAAGCCCTCGGACAGCCTTGCACAATTAGGGGTTGTCACGCGTTGTACTTTTAGCGATTGCACCTTTGTTTGAAGAATTGTACAAAATAAAAATATAGAATATAGTTAGATATAAGAGAAACAACTTCTGCATTCTGCACACCAAAGCCAAAATGCATTTCCACTCAAATTATAAATATGTTTCAGTACATCTGAATCAAAAAAGGAAAAAGCATTATTTATTCTATAACCTAACCTATGCACACCCAAAAACAACAAATAGGAATCATATTTGCCACTGGCTAATTTTTTACACTCTTTTTCTTCTTCTATCTATGTCTCTCTGTTCATTATATGTAGTAGGACCGGCGAATTGCCAATGTATACAAACACTCTCAAGATGACACAACTAGTATCATGCAGCAGGCTCTGTACAAATCAAAAAACAAACCAAGACCAAATGCTGGATTGGAGAAAAACAAACCCAGAAAGATGTCAAAGAAGAAAACAAACTAAAGAATGACACACTAAAGCACACTAACTTTCGGTGCAAGTATCTACGGGGAGGAAAAATATGTTGAAAGTCCTCAGAATGTACCTAACATTCTAAGGGAAAAGGATGAGCCTATCAAAATTTTAGGCTGAACAAAATTTGCAATCTTTCTCAAACCAGGATGAGAAGGACTAGCATGCGAGATGGTCGCAGGTGAGGAAAAGCGAAGGATTTAGAAAAGATAAAAGACAAATGATGTTTTTTTCTCTTTTCAGATTATTAACTTTGTAGGAGGGCTCTTTTGCAGAGTGGCGGTTGCGAGGGGTTCGCGATTGGGTTGTTGGATGGAGAATCCATTCCAAGTGTTTTCATAAGGAAGTTCCTTTCCTGAAAAGGAAAATAAAGAAGTGTCAGGGTTATAGGATTAGAGTTCAAAATCTGATAAAATAGAAAATATTAACATAATAACTACTACCTCCGTTCCTTTTTATAAGGAGCATTTCACTTTTTTAGATTCATTAAATAATTAATGTATCTGCTCTATAATTCAGACCAGATGCATTAATTATTTAATTAATCTAAAAAGGTGAAGTGTTCCTTATAAAAAGGACCGGAGGGAGTAATATAATGTGTCGGTGTAAAAATGAATAAATTGGTTTTGTGTGGAACACAGGTTGGACACTAGACACGTCTCTGTTCAGAGGTGTCGGTGTTATAGAGCATATTATTACTAGTATATTCATAATACTTATCGCTATTATTGCTGTAATCTCACTGTTGATTTTAGTTATTTAATCTCCGAAGTGCTTGTGTAACTTACACTTTCTGAAAATTGTGGACTTGGAATTGCTGCAGTTAAGGATCTGAACATAGGGGTAACTTGAAGAGGAGAACTAAACTCTGCACATGATAGGGATGAAACAATGCCAATGCCATCATTGTTTATCTGTTCCTCACAAGATGTGAATATATCTGTTACAAAAAGATAAATATCTACTTAGCAATTCTGATCATTGAGATTAACATATTCGTACATTAGCATATAAAAGCTTCCTTCTCTAGATCAAAAAATATGAAATCAACCAACGGACTGGCGGGTTCCTAGTTCAACCAGTGTGTTCAGTTTTGATATTTTTTATCATTGGATTTGATGAAAATATTACCTTGATTCATAGTTGCGCTAGAAAGAACCACTTGATCACATCCTCCATCTCCCTTTTGATCTCCAATTTGTATTGAATTCAGTTCAGTTCCATTATCTTGATGTAGCGAGTGTTCCAAATTCTCAGCAGCAGAATGAGGCAGAATAGTTGATCCTTCAGAACTGCTTGGAGAGTCTTCATACAATTCCATATACCTATTATAGATTGAGAAGCTATTAGATATTGCATAAATATCCCTCATGAAAGTTATTATATTTTAAAATTCTGCGAGCTTAAAGTACCTCCAACATGGTTGAATTTCCTCACTACTATTCTTTAAGTCTTCCAATAAGTCTTTAAGATCTACAAGCTGTAAATCGGGAATCTTATATCCAGAAATATCTGATTCTTTGTTTCTGTTCATAAACTCTTGAAGAATCTGGCATCAATATACAGGTGTTAGAACTTATACGAAGAGGTATGAGCTGATCAGAGCAAAGTTAAGCTTTTCAATATTTGATTATATGATAGCAAACCGATCTACGAGCCATTAAAAGTTTGAAACATTTTCATGATATGTTGAATATTTTCATGATTTTCAAACAGATATGTTTGAAACATTAAAAGTTGATTTTCATTTTATTTTGGTGTTAAACTTTCTTCTTGACATGTATTTCATAGTTTGGATTTTGTTTTCGAATGCATCAACACAATGGAGTTCAATTTGAAAGAACTCACCTTCCATGCATTTTCAAGACTTTGGTCCATATTGTCTGCATCAACTTTTAGAGCTAATGATGTTAGAAGCTCGGCTTGTTGCATCAATGCGTTTATCTTTGGATCATCCTTTTTAAGGAATGTTCCTTGAATCTTGTTGTTTGGAGCTACAAAAGAACGAAAAATCGAGAGTTACATTATAATGATGATAGAATGGCCAAAGTTATATCTCGCTTAATAAATTGGCCAACGTTTGGTCTATTTCCTGTTTAGTTTCTGAATGTATCAAAATTACAAAAATATATCTTTATGCGCCTTTTGTTAGTCACTTTGGTCATCTACGGTGTCTTTCATTAGTTACTTCTGAATGCACTTGTTATTCAATATGATCCATAGAGTTACTAACAAAAGACGCACTTAGGTTGTTTTTGTAATTTTGACACATTCAGGGACCATTACGATTGTTTACTTGCTTTCTCAGTCTGGATTTCAGAACTGCAAGGATTAAGTTTCATGATAAAACTTTTTGAGTAGAGATTTACCGAAGCCACCGAACTTCACATTGACATCATTTGGGTCTGGCAAGTTGTTGATATTATGAGAGTTTTGAGCTAAAACTGCCAATGGTGCTCTTGAAGTTTCGTTTTGTTTATGTGATCTGTCTGCAAAGTTGATCTTTTCTGCATCATCAGGGATATGTGACCTCCTGTATTCCAAGTGGATGATGACATGTTAACACTTCTTCTTAGAATTTATTAACATATTATGATCTGTAATAGCTTAACATACCTCATTTTCTTGTAATCTACTGCAGAATCTGACGCTGCATCTCGGTAAATAACCCTTTTGTTATTTGAATTCGTGTACGAAATGTTGTTCTCTTTTGCTAAGGCTTCATATTTAGCTCTCTTTTTGCACAATGTGGAGAAACGGTTTTTCACAGCGTTATCCGTTCTGTATACAAAACAATGAAGCATTTCAATTAGAATAACTGTTGCAAAAAAATAGTCTATTTGGTATTTTCTGAAGAAAATAATGAATATTTCTTACCTTCCTGAAACAACCTTTGCTATTTCTGTCCACCTATTGCCAAATATTTTTTGTGCCTATACAGATAACAGCAAGAAGTTAGTTTTGGTTGTAACCTAATCTTAGTAATGTAGATTTTGAAGTAAAACTGTTGGAAAAACAATTCTAGCTCAAAAGAAAACAGATACGAAAAACGCAAACTCATAACACACGGAACTTGATCACAGAGTTCGGCCAATTGTACTTACGTTCTAATTGCAATACGGCTGCAGTACCTTTCTATTATTCAAACTTGGAATTCAAAATTTACAAGTTATGTGTGTTTAAATACTATAGTCGAGTTTTCACCGGTACTAGCACTGAATATCATTAAGTTCATCATGGATTGAAACCAAACCAAACCACATAGATGGAAAAGACAGAAAGAAAGAAAAAAAGATGAAGTTTATATTTAAAAGTTATATCATTAAGGTTGTTAAACTCCAAAGACAAGTGATTGACGAGCTTCCGTTCGAATCGATTGAGAGTAACCAAAGTCGAACTCTGATCAGAACAATCTTTAGTTAGATTTTACTTTTCTCCCGGTCGAACATCGAATCACCAAGCTGGCGGGTTAACACCAAAAAAAACTCATATGGCAACTACATGGTATGAAAGTGAAGCTATGGAAAATAGGGAACAAAATCTTTACCTCACATAAGAGCATATCTTCATCTGGTGACCAACCTCCTTTCTTGAAATCAGAATTCAAATAAGTGTACCATCTGATTGATGATAAATAATATCAGTTACTTATTCATCAGATAGCGAATCAAGATGAAACAAAAGCAATCAAAATAAGAATATCTTGAATGAATCATGATCAAAAAATTCAAAAACTTCACCTTCTTCTGCACTGTCTAGTTGTTTTATCCTTGAACTTAGAAGCAATTATCGCCCAACTGCATTAAGTTATTGAAATCAAAATCACTTTTAGTCTTGCATCATAATGAAAACTAGTAGGAACTAAATAGTGAGAACTCAAAAAGAAGAATAACCAAAAGGGTATTTGTATTTTTAAGTACTTTTCAGTTCCATGGATTCCAATTTGATCTCTCAATATATCATCCTCCTGCAAACGAGGGTAAAATAAATTCAACAGAAGAATCTATATAAATAGATTATTAATTTATAGTATATGGTAAGAGAAGAAGAACCTCTTGAGTCCACGTGACAATGTGACGCTCCTTCTTCTTAGATTCTTCATTCACAAGCTGCTTCTGCTTCTGATTCTGCAGCTTCTTCATATCTTGCATGATTTTGTTAATGTTATTATTCTTCTCTCTTTCTTAAACGCTCCTTCCTTTTTTACAAGGAGCCAAGTTGCATGCTAAAGCCAAACACTCTTCCTTTATAATAATACTATGATAATAACTTTTTGTGATTTGTTTTTTTTGTTACATAAAAATTAAAAATAAAAAAACAAACAAAAAAGGAACAAACCCTTGTTCTTTCTCTTTCATTCACCTTTTAAAACCTCACTGTTTATTTTTATAGTTTCAAAACGGGATCCGTAATAAGCATAAATTCCATTCTCAAAAGCCACCTTAACAAACAAAAAGCTATTCAATTTATGAAGTAAAAAAAGTTCAAGAATTTGCTTTGGATTCTTAACTTTTCAGAAAAACACACTCACTATCCTATCCTCTGTCACCAAAACAGAACAAAAACAGAACAATGTTTAATGTTCAAATTAACCAACCAAGGATGAATAATAGAAAAAGGGTAATCAAGAATACATACAAGGGTTCATAAAGGGTACATGGGTTGGAATCAAAATCGTATTTTTTTTGTGTATTTAGATCTAAAATTAACCAACTTTGAGAAAGGAAAAAAAAAACAAATGAGAAAAAGTGGTGATGAAATAGACAAATACCTCGGATATGAAGGGATACTATGTTCGAGATTCTTCAAGTCTGTGTGTGAAAAACACTGATATGTTTGGTTTTTTGTTATTTTCTCTCTCTAACTTTTTGTGAAAACGGTCACATAGTTAGAAAAACTAGGTAGGGACAAGAACAATGAATATAAAAATGAATAGTAGATGATTGTGGTAGTGCGCGGGTATGAAGAGAAGTTTGAATATAACACTGAATTTTATGAGCTACGTGCAGTGTTGTCCACTAAAGACTATGATAATGTTTTGTTGCAATACAACACTATATACGAATTCATGTGTTTATATATATACTAATGATGATTTGGTGAGAGCTGAAAAATGGTTTGAAATTGTTGGAATTTTAAGGAGACATGAGAAGGTACGTGACCTAAAACAGCTAGGTGTGTCACGAAGGAACATGTGTGGTGAAATTAAATGGTTCGTGACTTCATCATGTGCTTCATTTGTCATGTTGAAGTACTGTTCTGGTTTTTACCATTTTGGTTTTGTGTGATGGTAATGTTGGTGAGTTTTTTTGAATTTTTTACTATTGATGTGTGAGTTTGCTTTGATCCTTGAGATTTGACAGATACGTTTCTCAATTAACAATAGTGCGTGAAAATTTGAATGCTCTGTTTTTATATTAGTCTAACATCTGGGAAATGTAAGTAACGTTTCTTATATTGTGAACTTTTTAAACTAAAAACAAACTAGTATTTATTTATTTAAATTGACATGAATCTTTTAAAAATCGGAATGATCATCAAATTGAAGAGGATATTGAGTAATTGCTTCATTAGTCGAACCATGTGACTAAATTAAATTAAATCGGTATGTATAACAAAATTATATAGTTATTAAACTGATTGAATTGGATAACCCTGTCTCTAAAAAAGTTACAATATCTACCAAATTTCAAAATATCATAATTTCACAAGTTCGTTCTTTAAAACATACTCCCTCCGTCTCATAAAAAGTGTCCTATTTGAGCAATACGCGGTTCTTAAGAAAATGATTAGATGTGTTGGTTGTAGTGAAAATGTTAATGTCATTTACTAAAATACCCCTATTAAATGTAGTTGATAAAGTAGTTGAATAAAGTGAAATTTAATGAATAGGGGTATAGTAGTGGAAAAATAATAATAATTACAACATTGGTAATGTAAATGGACAATTATTTTGAGACAAAAAAAAGTGCAAATGAGACACTTTTTATGAGACGGAGGGAGTAGTCAATACACACAACAAAATACTACAAAAATAGGAATTAAAATAAATTTTGAACAAAGTTTAATTACAACATTAACTGAATAATAAAATAATTGTAGTGGCTAATAAATTTAATTTTAGGTAGAGAAAGTAGTTTCAAATAACTTTTGAACATAACCTATTTATATTTTAATTTTTTTGTTAAAAAATTCAAAACGGCGTCGTTTTGTACGTGAAAAAAATGCAAACATTTAATTTGCAGGTTCGTCGATTTTTATCGGCTTTAGCCGATTCTTACCCATTCTCACTTACTCAATAGCTTATCTGATTCAGCAATTAGACTAGACCAGTACCCCATCCAGTTCTCAGTTTGATCGATTTGACCAGTTAGTTCGATTTTTAAAACATTGGTTGATATAGTTCATCGATGAAGAACAGTATAATTCTTTTTAAAAAAATAAATGAAATTAAAAAATGTCTAATTATGAACTAGACATGAAAGGCGAGGTAGTGAAGTTAAGGGACGGTCATGCAAGGTTAGCACTCCAAGGCACAAGTTAGTGAGAGAAATCAAAGAAACGTGTGAGTGAAAATAGATTTGAATACTTGAAATATCGTGTTTACACTTATATAGTAAGAGCAGTTGAAATTGCTCATGTGTGATGCAGCGTGTTATGAAGATTGTCGTCAAATTGGATCATACGGTGCTTGAAGTGATGGAGGAAGGAATTCCCTGCTTCTGATTAAAGTGCGGGTCTACCTACTCTTGCACGCCTTTCAACTTGAGGTTCACTCTTGGACCTTTCTCTATGGGTCTAGCAAACGACCCAAAACATTTGCCTCGAAGCCCTTGTTCTATTATATAGAATAATTGCTTTGCATCGTACATCTTTAGGTCGAATGTATAACACAAGTATGTGAAAAGTCTTGATGATATGTCATTAGCATTGAAAACAGATGCATTAAATGTCTTTTTCTCTCTCTCTCTCTCTCTCTCTCTCAATTGACAATATTTAACATGGAGGCTCTGGTGTGTATCCCTATGTCTGATGGTAATAATGTTCCCTTAGTCCTAGGATACTTGAGTACTATGAATAGTTTTCGATGAGATCTTGATCGTTGTTAGTAATGTTTAGACTTCTCAATGTGGTAGATCACACAGTTCACTATTGTGGACATGCATATAAGTTCCTAAACCACTAATTTTCTCTTTTTTCGCTGCTTGTGGACTTGAGAAACTTTTATTCTTCTTCTTTTTTGATTTCTTCATTTATTTCCAGTTTCTCACACATTCCTTCATTTTAGTCATTTATTGCGTTGAATCATTTTCAGTCATTTTTCTTTAAGTTTCTTCTTTCATTTCGATTTCATAGTTAATTTTCAGTCATTATTCTCAATTTCTTTTACATTTCGACTTTGATGTCAAATTTGGATAAAACTTATGATTCACCCAAATATATTCTAGGATATTTTCGAGTTTAATCCCTTAAGTAAATTAAAACCTGTTTTTGTTTACTAAATTTCACATTAAACAAATTGGCATGCCCGGTGAGACCCTTTTGCGTGAATTTATAATTTTGTTTTTAAAAGTTGTTTTGCAAATTTCTTCGTTTAAGAAACTTCTCAGGTTGTGAGTGTGCATGAGATTGAGGAGTGGTAAAATAACCAAAAGAGAAGTTAGAAAATCAACGAGGAGATACGTTAGAAGAATGGTTACTCCTAGAAACAAAAATGAAGAACAATCATCTAATAGCACATGGGCAGGCACAATCACTATGAGTTCGACTGAGCCAATCCCTTCGATTGCTAGCATGCCGACCATACTGTCAACGACGGTTATGCCATCGGCTGCATAGGAAGGGACAATATTTTCCCCTTCAACGATACAAAGTCACCCTGTGACCCCTAGATCGACCATGGCAAGTGACTTTTGGCCTTTTGCCACAAGTTTCACAATGCCTTTGCACGAGCGTGAATAGCCTTATGATATGCCAATATCAATGATGAAAAATTTACATACAAACCCTTCGACATTTGTTGACAATACTGCGAATGCATATTCGCCACTATTGGCATCTGGATCAACCATATGTAACCCTGGTCGAATCATACAACCCCAAATAGGGATGGGATTCGGTTCTCAAGCAATGCCAACATTCACTACGAATTGTATGATGGCGATGAGACAATAGATGGATGAGAGTAACCATGATATGGTATATACTCTTACTCAAAAATGGGTACTATATTTAATCCATTGATTCTAATTACGAATCAAAGTTACCAATAAGTGGCCACTTAAATGAATTGAATCACCAACTTCTTTGGCGCACCTCCAACGCAAGTTTGACCTATTGTACAACCTCAATTGTTTAGGCCAATTTGAAACGAATGAGTAGTCCTTGAGGATAACATAATCAATCAGGGGCAACAATTTGTGCCCCACGTAGTCGAACAAGAGAGGCCTAGAAAAATCGAAAGCCCACCAGTTTTAGAAGTTAAATGAAATCAAGATGCTGACCAAGTGGTCCATCAAGTCCGACAAGATAACCTAAAGAGGTGGCAAACGAGCATGCCCGCCACATTTAAACTCGCCCGCAAAAGCCCGCAAAAAATGGGGCGGGGTGGGGCAGGCATAATTAAGGATGCACGCCTAAAACCTATGTCCGCCCCGCAAAAGAGTGAGTTTGGGACAGAAAAATCCTACAGGTACTGCATCTTTTAAGCCTAAAAAGGCAAAAAAATTAGGTAAATGCCCGCGCCAGCAAAAGCTCGTGAAGAAAATGGGGCGGAACATGACAAACACATTAGAGGGTGAAAGCCTAAACCCTTGGCCCGCCTCACACTAAAGTGCGGGCAAAACAGAAATGGCCAACGGGTGGACCCGTATTGCAACCCTTAATAACATGGGTGGAGAAAATAATGGCACAGAATGGGGTGAACATGAGCCTACAAAGGCCAAATTATACATCTCTCTTGTTGGAGTATGTCCTTAAGTTCACCAAATTTGCTGGTGATACTAATGAATCGACAGTCAAAGATATCTCTCGATATTTGATTGAGGTGGAGGACATAGCGAATAATGAGAACTTAAGGATGAGATGTCTTCCTAGCTCACTAACAAAAAATACTTTTACATGGTTTACAACCCTCCCTATGCATTCCATTAACTATTGGACTCGTTTAGAAAGGTTGTTTCATGAGTTATTTTGTATGGGTCAGTCTAAGATCAGTTTGAAAGAATTGTCGAATGTGAAGCAAAAGTTTGTTGAATCAATCGATGAATACCTTAATAGGTTACGAATATTGAAGACAAAGTGTTTTACCCAAGTGCCTTAGAATGAACTAGTTAAAATGGCCAATTGGGGCTTAGATTATTCTATTAAAAAGAAACTAGTACATAGTATCTAAGAGATATGGCCCAACTAGCAGATAGAGTTTGACAAGTAAAACGGTTGAAGGCTGAGAAAGCCAGAGCAAACAAAGGTAAGAAGGAACGAGTGGCTTACGTTGATATAGAAGACAATGACCTCACTTCAGATGTCAAATGCACCATGTTAAAGAAAACGAGGTCAACGTGGCTGAGTTTAAGCCAAGACCCCCATATGTGTGTAAACTTCTGACACATGCAAATGGAAAGAACCCTTCTGAACCTGAGAAAAGTGACAAGTTCCCTAAGAAAACCTATACTTTCGAATTGACCAAGTGTGACGAGATTTTCGATTTGTTGGTTATAGATGGCCAAATTTTAATGCCACAAGGTGCAAAAGTGTCACCATTAGAACAAAGAAAGAAAAGAGGGTTATGTAGATATCACAATTTTTTGGGGCATAAAACCTCACAATGTTTTATTTTTAGGGATCTTGTGCAGAGTTCTTTGAACGATGGAAGAATGAAATTTTCCATGGGTAATGCGCCATGAAGATAGATTTCGACCCTCTGTAGGCCGAGAAGGCTAGTTATGTTGAGCCTGTGGAAATCAACATGGTCGAGATCATTGAGGATTTTAATATGGAAGCTGAGGATGAAGTTCTCGAAGGCAGTGAGAACCATAAAGACGCTGTCTACCCCAAAGTTGGAGAAGGTTTGCTTGATTTCCTTCATCAATGCAAGGTCGAGGATTCAAAAGTAATGTTGTGCCCAAGGTGCAGCGCTGTGTTTGACAAGAGAGCTGCAAAGAAGGTGGAGAGTGCTCAGCAGGCAAAGAGAAAGGAAAACTGGATAAGGAACAAATTGCAGTTCTATTTGGACAAGAGGGGTCCCTCAAAAGAATTAGCAGTTTCCTATTCACCAGAAGGGCAAGCCTGGAACCTATGTTCCAACATCCAATGCTCACCAAGGGAGATGGATGATACCTGCTGGAAAGGATCAATTTGGCAACCAAAAGTGGAGAAATTTTGAAATGAATCGATGTTGTTTGCTGACGTATCAAGAAAATTTCAAGATATCGGATATGCGTTCATATGGTCTCAACAACTACAAATAGAAGAATCTGATGTCGAGGACTCAATAGAGAAGATTTTAGAGGAAAGAGAAAGCTGAGAAAGAAGTTGTTGAATCAAGTAATAATAAACCATACCAAAGTCGATTGAGTTATCATATTAAGAAATCGGTTGGGAGACAGTTCTTTTCCCACACACCAGTCAAGTCGAAGGGGAAGGCAAAAATGGAGGCACCTTCTAAGGAAGATGAGTTGGTATATGATAATTTTGACTTGGGATCGGAGGACGGTTTTGATGTGAAATGCAATGTGGTGTCGATACTTCCAAGGGAGTATTGCTGTATAACTCAGGTGTCTGAACCAGCGGATTTTAAGGAGGAGTAGTTGGCAAGACACAAACTTGTATGTTATTTCGTAATGGATAATGGTTGCATCAAAGAGCAGAATGTGGTTTTTGAAAGGCCGCATGAAGGAATGAAGAGTCACCTGAAGCCTCTTTTCATAAGGGCTAAGGTCGAAAACACCACCGTCAATAAAATTTTGATCGATGGAGGGGTTGTTGTTAACATGATGTCCCATTCTTTCTTAAAAATAGGGAAATATGACACTAACTTGAGGCCACACAATATGGTATTATCTAATTATGAAGAAAAAACTGGGCAAACAATGGGTGTTATTCAGGTCGATGTGATGGTTGGGTCAATAACTCGACCTATTATTTTCATGGTTATTACGTCAAAGGCGAGCTATAATTTGATCCTTGGTCGATAGTGGATTCATGGTTTAGGAGTTGTACATTCATCAAAGGGTAGAAATTTAGAGAGACGACGAAATTGTAGAAAATATGGAAGTAGATCAAGGGTATTTCATGGCGGATGTAAATCATGTGGATAAGAGGAACTTTGACAAGAATCTAGATAATATCGCACCTTGCACCCTAGTAGGGTTTACTTACATGCCTATAGAAGAGGGGTTTTATTCTCCTAGGCTTCACCCTATGGAGTTTAGCTTCGAGCCTATCGATCTCCTTTTGAGATGCACGACTCAAGTCCCATGCTACAACCATGACTTCTTTCGTTTGTTGGAGTCGAGTGTTGTAGGTTCTTTTGAGATCGATGTCTCAGCAAACATGGTCGAAGTAAGCTTGAAAACAAGAATTAGACCATAGAATCAGAGACCCTTTGTTAAAAACTTTTGAATGTCAGTACTCAGTCGAGCATTCCTTTCGATAGCATCGAGGATATCAACTTTAAAAATATTTTCTTTTATTTGCTGGATCAAGAGGTTCACCAAGTCTTCGCTCGTGTCATCCAACGAAGCATTAGAAGAGTGGGAGGATCTTTTGGAAAATGACAACGCGCATTAAAGTGGTAATGATGACAACGATGTCAACAAATGAGTTGGAACAGTGTCGAAAATACATTAAAACATGCCATTTTTCTCCTTTTTTATTCAAAATCTAAACATGGCATTTTAGGGGGCAATTTATTATCTCAGATTTTTGACACAATCATTAATTGCAGAGATGTGACGAGGATCATGCAATAATGGTTTTTGTTAAAAAGTCGAAATGGTCGGTTATGACCATGAAGATCTCGACGAATCTGATTTGTCGAAAGGTAGTGCTAACTTTGGTCGATATTACAATTATTCAGAGACTAGGGAGTTCGTTGGTTTTGAGACTTAGTGAAATTCAGAGTGCCCAAGATGTTTTACTCTACGCATTCGAATGAGGTGTAATTAGATAAGATCATATGGTTATTCGAGGATATGTGGGAGTTTGTCGAAGGTGACGGCTGCATGAAGATGAAGGCGTGGCATATTTTGATTAGTCGACCGTTGTAGACGCTTATTTTAGGACTAGTATATAAGTAAGTGTTCACTTATGTTTTAGGGGTCCGCAATTGTACACAAATTCTGCAAAACTCAAAGTATATGTGTGTTTGTAAGAAAAGAGTCAAGAATGTACGTATATGCGTTCCATTTTTTTACAAATTAAAATCCTCACTTTAGTCATTTACTACGTTGAATCGTTTTCAATAATTTTTCTTTAATTTTTTTCTTTCATTTCGATTTCATAGTTAATTTTCAGTCATTATTCTCAATTTCTTTTACATTTAGACTTTGATGTCAAATTTGGTTAAAAATTATGATTCACACAAATATGTCCTAGGATCTTTTCGAGTTTAATCCCTTAAGTAAATTAAAACTTGTTCTTGTTTACTAAATTTCATAGTAAACAATTGCGTCTAAAGTTATGCGAATGGCCTGCCCAAAATAGAATTATAAATTCTTTTGCACGGAACCACCAAGAATTGTAAATCAAACATCTTGGTATCTCGTCCTTCTCCTAGAGTGGCCAACAACTCTCTATATCCCTAAGGACGGATTATAGTTTCATTGAAAGCTTAATACTCAAATCCTTTGTTGGGTCATAACTTCTCCTTATTGAGCCCTAGATTTTCAAAAAGCTTTGCGTACATGATGTGGAAAGAGCTTCCTCCGCTAATAAGGATTCTAGAGACATAAAAATTGGATATGGTAACCATTATGACCTGGTGAAATCCCGCTTACCTTTTCATTATCCCAGAATCCAATGATATGTCTTTCTGGTTCCCCAACCAAAACATTCCCCTCTTATTTGCTCATGACCATCAACTCAGCGGTTTTCCTTTTTATCATCAGTTGGATGGTTTTTTTCCCTTGAAGAAGACCATCAGTAATAGATGCAAAGTACTGGAGTTTTCCTTTATGGCATTCCTCTTCATCATAGCTACTTCCATTTTTCTCTTTTGCCTCGAATGACAACTTCAATAGCTTTCTCGGGGGACAAATTTTCTCTATGAAATGAGCACTTCTTATTTGTCCCGACCTCCTTTGTGATCACCATAGAGGTTGTTCTTAGTAAGCTGCCCCTTCTTAATTAGTTATTATTGTCGCGGCCGGCTAAAAATTATCGAGTCGCCACCATATTTTTTTTAAGGGAAATAATGATAAACCTAAAAATCCTTAATCCCAAGGGCAGAGATTCCTAAGGTTCGGGAGTCGGTTAAGTGAGGGGAAGGTGTTAGGCACCCCTCACTTCCATTGTACTCAATGGGATCCTCCTTAAGTTCTAGGATATGTTTGTTTGTCTAAATAATTTATTTACAAAAGAATCCTAAGTTTTTTTTATTATTGTACTCGCTAGGGTTTATAACCCTATGCCTACGTACCTTCAATTTTGAAGGATCAGAGTAACCGTAGTTCATCTCCCCTATTTCTACCCCCTAATCCTATTCTCATTCCTAATCCTAAACCCAATCCACTATTTATACTCTTGGATAAAGAGTTCTATCCCTTGATCTATTATTTATACTCCTAGATAAGGAGTTTTATCCCTTATCCATTATTTATACTCTCGGACGGAGAGTTTTATCCCTTAATCCGTTGTTTATACTCCTAGATAAGGAGTTCTATCCCTTATTCATTATTTATATTCTCGGACGGAGAGTTCTATCCCTTATCCATTATTTATACTCTCGGACGGAGAGTTCTATCCCTTATCCATTATTTATACTCTCGGACGGAGAGTTCTATCCCTTATCCATTATTTATACTCTCGGACGGAGAGTTCTATCCCTTATCCATTATTTATACTCTCGGATGGAGAGTTCTATCCCTAATCCCTTTATTTATACTCTCGGATATCAAGAGTTTTATCCCTAATCCGTTTATTTATACTCTCGGATACCAAGAGTTATATCCCTTGATTTTATAAAAAAAAATTCCTTTAGTTTATTATAAAAAAATAAATTAATTTTAATAATTTATAAAAAATCTATTTTATCCCTTATCTCAAAAATCATATTCCTTTATTTATGCTCTCGGAAATTAGAGCTCTATCCCATGTTTAAAACCCTTAAATATTCCTTTTAATCCCTTATAATATCCCTTAAAAAAATACATTACCAAATTTGCGTAAAAAAAAACAATAAAGTTCCAAAACATCAACATGCTAAAAGTAGCAAAATTTATCCCTAACCCATAAAAGCAACTTCTAAACTTAAAATAATCCCCATATTTCAAACCCAAAAAACAAAATTATATTTGTTATAACCCATATTTATCCAAAGTTAAAAACCCTAAAAACTATATATTTTAAAAAAAGGATCCTACCCTAAACTTACCAAAATAACCTAGCCCAAAAAAAAAAAGAATTAAAACCCAAAACCTTGTAAAAAAAATTTATTATTAATTTTTTAATTAAATAAACCTCTAATTATCCCTAAAAATTGCTAATCATTCATCCTAATAAAACCCACAATCCTAATACTAAAAATAAGGAATTAAGGAATTAAGGAATTAACTTAATTAATAAAAATAAAACAACCGGGGGGTGAGTTTCCAGTTGAAAAAGCCATTGGGCTAAAAATGGGGGTGCCAACAGTAATTAGGGCGCTAGGCCCAATCACACAAAAAAAATAATTCTGAGAGAAAAAAAACAAATCCACGGTGGGGAGAGTCAGCGAGTTGACTCTCCATGAATCGTTGGATCTATCTACGCATTGTAATGTGATTGGACTCAGGATCGTTAGATCTGCATACCTTCCAGATGAAGGGTTCAGATGATGAGTCAACTGAAGAGCACGATAGGTACACGCTCGTTGGATAAGTCCAGGCATTTTGATCTTACGGCCACTAAGAAGCTACGTGGGGCGGATCAGGGCGCTCGTTGAGGGGATACAAAACCCCCACCCTCTTCAGCCCATTCTCTTTTTCCACTCCCGCTTTTCTCTCTAATGTTCTCTCTCTCTCTCTCTCTCTAATTCTTCGCTCTCCCTTCTCTCTAAACGACCCCCCTGGCCGGTGAGCCCTCCGGCCACCGCGCACCACCCCAAACCACCCTCTATTTTCCAGAATCCGGTTGAGGATTCAACCGGAAAAATCAAACATCAAGAACCCTAACCCAATTTCATGAACCCTAACCCCAAAATTCATGAACCCTAACCCACCTTCAACCAAAACCCAGAAAAACCTAAGAACCCCAAGAACCCTAAGGGTTCTGGGATAAACCCTAACCCTAAATCGCATGAACTCTAACCCTACATTCGTCCAAAACCCAGAAACCCCAAGAACCCTAACCCTCTACCCCATGAACCCTAACCATAATTTTCCAGAAAAACCCAAAAACGCAACCCCAAAACCCAGATTCAGAACAAACAAACACGAACAAGGAAAAGCGACTCAGAATCAAAAGCAAACAAAAAAGCTAAGTTCTATTTTGTTTTACCGTTCGTGCAGTGAAACTGGTCGTATGTGTGTTTATCCCTTCTTCTTCTAATCTCCTTTTTCTTTTCTTATTTCGCAGGTGTGGATGTGGCTTAGCTCAGAGCGATTAGGGTTCTAGTGATGAACCCTAAGTCTCTATTTGAAGATCGTGAGCTTTAGGTGAAGGGATGGATTCGCGCAGCCGCAAGAGTTTTTTTGCTTAGGGCTCCTCCTCTCCATCTCCATTTTCTCTTAGCTTTTATAAGTATTAGAATTAGGTCTTAGGGATTTATTAGATTTGATTTCGAAATCAGATTAGGATCTGATTTGATTTGTACATTTTGATTTGTTTGGATTTTATAATTGTATTGTAAAAAATTGTGTAATCTGATTGTGAAAAATTAATAAAAGAGATATGTATTTGATTTGATTTTGCTTTGATCCAATTCCTTTCAGCCGCGCAGAATTAGGGTTAGCAATGGGGAAGAAGATGTACGATTGGTCAACCCAATTGACCACAAAATGAAATAACAAAAAATAATAAAAATATTAAAAATAAAAATTAATAAATAAAATGAACCTTACCGTACAAAATAATATCACCCCAAATCAAACCTTAATGATAAAATAAATAATAATTAGTAACTATGTTAATAAATAAATTATGATGCTAATCAACCATAAACCCTAGCTAATAAAATTATTCCTAATTAATAAATAATAATTAAAACAAAGCTCCTAATTAAAAATAATAAAAATTAAAATATAAAAGGTAATTAAACTAATTGCCTCTAAAATAAAACCTAATTATTTTCTAATTAATCTAAAAAAACCCAAATTCTAAAATAATAGCCTAATTAACCTCGCAGGTGTGGATGTGGCTTAGCTCAGAGCGATTAGGGTTCTAGTGATGAACCCTAAGTCTCTATTTGAAGATCGTGAGCTTTAGGTGAAGGGATGGATTCGCGCAGCCGCAAGAGTTTTTTTGCTTAGGGCTCCTCCTCTCCATCTCCATTTTCTCTTAGCTTTTATAAGTATTAGAATTAGGTCTTAGGGATTTATTAGATTTGATTTCGAAATCAGATTAGGATCTGATTTGATTTGTACATTTTGATTTGTTTGGATTTTATAATTGTATTGTAAAAAATTGTGTAATCTGATTGTGAAAAATTAATAAAAGAGATATGTATTTGATTTGATTTTGCTTTGATCCAATTCCTTTCAGCCGCGCAGAATTAGGGTTAGCAATGGGGAAGAAGATGTACGATTGGTCAACCCAATTGACCACAAAATGAAATAACAAAAAATAATAAAAATAAAAATTAATAAATAAAATGAACCTTACCGTACAAAATAACATCACCCCAAATCAAACCTTAATGATAAAATAAATAATAATTAGTAACTATGTTAATAAATAAATTATGATGCTAATCAACCATAAACCCTAGCTAATAAAATTATTCCTAATTAATAAATAATAATTAAAACAAAGCTCCTAATTAAAAATAATAAAAATTAAAATATAAAAGGTAATTAAACTAATTGCCTCTAAAATAAAACCTAATTATTTTCTAATTAATCTAAAAAAACCCAAATTCTAAAATAATAGCCTAATTAACCTTGCAATAATCTAAAAATAGAAAATTCTAAGATGAACCCCCCCCCCCCCCCCCCCCCCCCCCCAATAATATCTTATAATCAATGATTTAATTTTTTTAAAAAAAAGAAAACTTTATTTTAAAATAAATGAGCAAAACTTGCACAAATAGAAATTTAGATCCTAAATAAAAACCCTTGTAAACCCCATACCCAAAAATGGGCCAACAAGTGCTAATGTAACCCCCAAAGCTTATTGACAGTCAAATGACACCCCCTAGCAGAAAAATCCAAAAAGAGTAAGAAAAACCCTGGTCAAAATTTAGGGTACTACAATTATATTGCATTCTTTATATTTGTCAACCCTAGATAATTCTATGATCGGGTAAGGATTCATGATCAGGACTTACTTGAACTTAGTTTCCGCACACTCTTTCAAGATTTCTCCCTCAAAGTGTTTAAGGGAGTGTATGCATTGAACCTGGGTCGAGTTTTGTGATCTTCGTCTTATTTACGAAATCCATTATCTCTTTATAGTGCCCAAACATATATGAAGTTCTCTAATCCCCGACCTCTATCTCCCTCTTCAGCCTGAAGCTCCTCTTCATAATTGATAAAGGGTTGGGCCTTAATCGGTAAATCACTCGAATTAGTAGGTCCCTCGAGCCCTAAATTTTCTCGGAACATGCAGTCAGTTTTTAACCCCTTCTTGAATATCCAACATTTTAGCTAATCATATGTGCCCCCACTGCTACTGCAACTTTTGTCAAACAATCAATGTATTTGTGTAGAGTTTCCTTCTTTCGTTGAATGACCTTAATAAGTACAACCATGGTCATGGGTTTCTTGTTTCGAGCAGTAAACTGTGCGGTGAAGGCGGCACAGAGGTATTTTCATAAATCTATGCTCCCATATGGGAAGGTTGTAAGTCATGTCATCATGGCTCTGATCAAGGTTAGTGCGAATAACTTGCACTTCATCGCCCCTTAGGCATGGTAGTAATCCAGGATATTATCTGCATGCTTAACATGTTCATCTAAATCTTCGGTTCGTCATAGCTTTGCAACTTTGGAGGTTTCTCCAAACACCTCAAAATCCTATTGTCGAGGATGCGAACGTACAATTGGATCTTCTTTTGTCTGGATTCAAAGTGTATGTGTCATATTTTTCCCTTCTTCGAAAATGACATGTCGATGAATGATGAGGAAGACAAACCTTGGTAGGAGTATGATTGTCGTTTCATTCTTGATATCGGTCGCGAGTTTTCTCTATGGCGTAGTTGTGCCAATGGGCATCGGGTCTGGTAAAATGACTTGACCACTCCAGGAGGATGCCTCTCGTACAACACTATCTCTTGGTGGAGCATATTGAATGTTTTCTTCAATCCTGAGAATCCTTTCAACCCAGTGTTGTGAATTTTGCTAGTGCACCATATTGTATACTTTATTTAACAAGTCTATGGCTCCCAGTAATTTGAGATTTACCTACAACATTTGATGGCTTGAGAGCATTTTCTATCCAAGTACAACATATAGAGAAGGAGGTCAGTGCGATGGTTCTCCATGGTGAAGCTATTGTGTGGATCTAAAGAATGGAAGAGCCTAAAATATTCCTTATCATACTCTTGTAAGAGAAGAATTGTGTTGTGTAGGTTCATAAAGAGACACCATCAGAACTAGATCATCTTAGGCAGAAAGAAAGGGAATAAGAGGTAGAGCTCTAACAACTTCAGCGGCTGCATCAACAGATTGTCGTTGAACGGAAGATTGGGTGACTTTGGACGTCACTATGCTTCATGAATCATACGATAGATTTGTTGGAGGATGAGGTTGACACTTCAAGGAAGAAGTTCGTTGAAACTTTAAGATAAAGATAACTGAATTTTTGGTAGAGTGACAAGGGTTTCTCATAAAAATTTGTATAAATCAGAATTCGAATCCCATTTACGGTGTCATTGTTCGGTTAGGAATTAGAAAGAAAATGAGGTAGCAAAGTTATAAAGGACAATATACATGAAATTGCATTCTTAAATACATTTGAAATACTATATTGTCTAATTATAAACAAGTGCATGCACGTGACTATACTAGTCTGATAACACTATACTTTTTCTTGCATTATATATATATATATATATGGATACAAATGTAATGTAAATTAAATTTTTTTTCTTTTAATCTTTCTTCTTATCAATGTCAACAAATTAAAAATAAAAACAAAAATAAATATATAAAAATTTGATTTCAAATAAAAATAATAGTCTTTATAAATAAATAATATTTTATTTTTTATTGATATGTAAATTAAAATAAATATCATAGAAAAAATACAATAAAATATACTAATTTCTCTAAAGAATTAAAAAATATATATAACAATATATAAGATTTTGTAACATAATGTGGTCCAGTTTGGATTGGTTCGGTTTGTAAAATACAAACCACAAATTAAATTGAACTGCATGGTACTGTTATAAAATAGTCCAAACACATTTAAACCAAATACATTTTTTTGCAGTTTTCGATTTGTTTCTATTAGACCTATTCGCTTTTGAACACCCTTATCAAACATGGCTGAAAAATTGAACCTGAAACATGTCTCAAACAAGTTTGAGTATCCCACTCCACCTCATCCCCGCATTGAAATTATTATTTTTAAATAAAAAGAGTCATTTTCCTAAAACTCATAACATATTTGAAATCTTAACTATTATTAATTTACATTGCAAATAATAAAGATAAAATATTCTAAAAACTTTCAAATATATATTTCAAATATTTTAAATAATAATGTACAAAACAAAATATCAATGCATTAATCATGTAATAAATATTTCAAATTATAAAAATCAAATAATCTAAATTATTAAAACCAAATAATAAATAGGACGAGTTCGGAAACATATTTAGAATGAGTACCAGAGTCTCCATCATCTATCTTGTTCCCGTCGGTTAAAATTGAGAAAAAAAATTAAATATGAATCTTCGGATGAATATTCAATAAATACAAATTTTATTGTCTTGCCTAGGCAGAACTATTAGTTCAATGTGTCTTTGACTAATTGACACTCTCATAATTCTCATGAAAGTCTTTGAAACTCCACTAACTCATTTTTAATTATAAATTCGACTGAATTCTCAATCAACTACATAAATATCAATTCAACACACCAATGCTTTCAGCACACAATTTAGATTTTTTGAGTGTTAAGATTTTTATATTAAAGAAAGAATATCTCCATATTGAGAGATGATGGATGTCCCCCAACTTTGGTGCTTCTTCCTTTGGCTCTTGATTGTTATATGTCACGACTTCACAATCGACCTCCATACAAAACTCCATCATATTCAAGATATCATACCCAAGTTACAGCATGTGGTAATCATAGAGCATGTACACTTCTTGAACATAACAAAGAGAATCATTCCAGAAAAACTTAGCAAACATCCTAATCATTTGAATCCTAGAAATGTGTTTCAAACAACAACATGGCATAATCTCAAACACAATCTTTTTCTAATAATCATAACAAGGATTCTCATCTGAAGTTTGAAACTTTGAATATAAAAACACATGGTAGCCTAGTGGAAATAATGCATGATGGAAATTCAAATTCCAAGAGTCCAACTTTGTGTCTAGTACATGTGTATAAAAAATATTCACATGAAATAATCAAAATTTCATTGCAATAAATAATACAACTAATAAAACTTTAGGTCAATTAAATTATACACTCTAGAAACTAGAATCAAAGAAACCTTGATGCTTTAAATTGAAAATGAAGAAAAAAACAGCACAACGGAAGGAGTGGTGTGAATATGAGCCCACAGTGAATTGACCAAAACCTAACAATGCTGGAATTTAGGATAAATTCAAACTTTCATTAATTAATAAATTTGAAGCACTATGTCACATTGTGGGACTTAAATAGCTTACAAAATATTAAATAATATTTAAATAAATTAAATAATAATATTATTATTTATATATTTAGGTTTTAAAAAATACTAGTTTTGTTGGTAGTATAAAAGGGAATCTCTTACTAAATCAAGTGTAATGATAGCATCTAAAAATGATTTAAAATATTTAGTAATTAATTTAACTATATATAGTTTTTGTGGTACTTATAACTTATATGATCTTAATTAACTTTTTCATGTTTGTTCATAAGCCAACGGTTTTACCTAACATGAGAATCTACCATTTCCTACGTGGACAAGACGTTTGCATGCCACGTGGAGAGTTAAAAATAAAAGGAGGGTTCATAATTAAGTGATTGAGCTACCTTATCTAGCTTTTTTGAATCTTGAAATGGTGGAGCCCTAAACTAAGGATATGGCATGATAATATATATGCAAAATGGCCACCTCATTGTTCCCTATATTCACACCAAAAAGTGACTTATTTGATTATCAAAAATTAATGTATATATATATATATATATATATATATATATATATATATATATACTCATGGAAATTAAACTTTAATTAAATGAGAAAATAGGTGTATATTTATTGTTAATTTGAAGGAAATAGATAGAAAGTGAACTCGAGCATTTGGTTGAGATGATAAAAATATTTTTCGATTTAAATTCAATCCTAAACATATATCATAGTTAAATTTAAAAATAAAAAAATAATAAAACTGTCTCGTTTATTGTGATCCTCTTAATTTAATGATTAGTTTTTTACGGTGCACATAAAATACTCAATTTATAAATTATATATAAAGGAGTTTAGCTTGGCTACGTATTTAAGAACATGAATATAGATGCTTTTAGGAGAGGGAATATTAAAGTCAAGAAAATTAAATAGTAGAATTGTGAAAGGGAAAGTTGATTTGATTGGATATGGAACACAAAATGGGGAGTCGGTGATATTGTGTCCAATAAGCAGTCATTAAGAGAGAAAAATGACACATAAAAAATTGACCCTATGATGTGGAACCCTATGAAATTTTTTTTCTATTTACATGGTCCTCTATGCTTTCCTTTTTAATTTTTAATCATGTGTATAGTTTTGATATATTTGCACTTGTTCACTTGGTTTTTCATTTTAAAATCTTTTAGTTTTAGTTTTTTAGTTAAATTTTTGGTTTTAAATATAATATATTTAAAATGATGTGGTATCATTTAAAATAATTAACCTTCATATTATTATAAGATTTTTTTATTTAAAAAATTCATTGTAAATTTTATAAGAATATGTTAAATTACTATTTTTAATTTAAGAATATAAATAAAATTGACTAAAATTAGTGAATTTTAAAATGAATGACTAATTTTGTGAGTAGATAAAACTAGTGATCAAAACTATAATTAAATCTATAACTATTAGAATTAGTAAATATGCATATTTAATTATATTGTATAGTATATATCAAGACATTTGAATTAAGATTTAATTAATTTAATTATTATTTTTTAAATAAATGATTTATAAATATTAATAATTTATTTATATTAACATATAATATATAAATAAATAATATAATTTATATTTATTTTACTCAATTAACACTAAACTATCATTCAACTATTTATTCAATAAATTTAAATTAAATATTTTAGATCATAAATACTTTGAGTCGGTATTCATTGCCACCCTTAATTAAAATATAAATTAATTATATATATATATATATATATATATATATATATATATATATATATATAATCTAGCTTGTCAAGTTTAAAAAACAAAAGAGGAAATTTCCCTCTCTCCCCTCCATCATGCCATGGATTTGTCATTTTTCAGCTTGTGATTGAAGATGGGCACTTAGTCTTTGGTCTTCTTTCCTTGGCTTGGCTTGACTCTATTATAAACCGTACCCTAGCTAGCCTCCTCTTTTTTGTTAATTAATGTTCCATCTTATAGATGAGAGATAAAGTTGATATTAAAACGCGTTTTATCTTTTGACAAATCGCATGCTACTACTGTACTACATTACTTGGACCCATTCCTCTACATTTGAATTTTCTATCTTATTATATACTTATGCCACAACCATATTTCTAAACAAACTAATAATAATAATATTATGTAATCCCATGTGTACAAAGAATAATTTCAAAACGTTCAATAAATAATCATAAGTATTTATATATTTATATTAGATCAAACACTCATTTAAAAATTAAAGATTTATCTAAACAAATAAGAGAGATATTAAATATTCACTTAAAATTTTAAGATGATAGATGTATAAGTCATCTCAATTATAAAGTGTTCAACTTCTACTTTTCTAAACAATATAGGACTTAAAACTCACTTGTCTCTCAACACAAGTTACACTTGTTTCTCAACAATCTCTCTCTTAAGTGTGAGTCCATTCACCATACTTCCAATCAAGCAAAACATCTTTCATCCACATAATTGTACTACCGTTGAGAGATACTCTTATCTCATCATATGCACTTCAACGAAACACGCCGTCTGACTTCCATATTAGAAAGACATTCGACACAAGGAGTCAAGGAGTCAGTTCTTTACTCGAACCATCGACTCTGATACCACTGATTGAGTACTATGAGGGGAAAACATTCACATTGAATCAAACAATCACCTAAAGATCAAAGACTTATCCAATTAAGTGAGAGAGACACCACATATTCACACCAAACCTTAACATGATAGGTGTATGAGTCATTTCATTTATAAAGTGTTCTAACTCTATTTTTCTAAACAATATGAGATTTAAACTCACACTTATTTCTCATAACACTTATTTCTCAACACAATCACATAACAAAAATATACTTCCTCTTTAATTAATTAAGATATGATCCTAGGAATTCTAGTTTTGTACGATCAATATATAATTTTTTGTTTTTAATTATGTGATATGCACATTCAAGAGAAAAAAAGTGATGAAGTGATGAAGTGAAAGTTTTGTAATGAATACTTAGGAGCGGAAAATGGCACTGTCTGAAAACCTGAATTCCCACCTTATACTGTTTTATGAGAAGTCATAATAGTAATGGCCATCACAAGTAAAGAAAGTTAGGCAAATTTGCATATTGTGCTATATTAAGGGTCCCTTTAAAAAATAGATTGATTATTGATTGTAACATCTTAATACTTATGGCCAGTTTTATAGACTTTAGTAGGGATTTTTTTACTAGTCTATTTATATTGTCATTTCCTACCCCTCCACAATGAAATATAAAAACAGATAGTGATAAAACAAGTGGGGAAATTGATATAATTTTATTTATCTTTTTCTCTATTAAAGGATTATTAAGGTCCCATTAATGATGTTAATTTGATGTATTAGTTTCTTGTTTGTTTTAAAGAAAATGCCAAGGTGTATCCAAAAATAAAGCCAAGGATATGTATATCTTAAAATATAATTCAAAACAGAATATATGCCAAGAATAAGAACATCACATTAGATAATTAAGAGAATATACTACCTACATAACAAACAAAAAAACAAAATATAACTGGCACAAATTAAAGAAAGCTACAAAAAATTTAAAATTTAAAATACACAAAAGTGTTAGATAACATGTAATATAAGTGTTTCGCTATATTTGAGTTAAAGATAATTTAATCTATTTATATTTTATTATATTTTTATTTTTATAAATTATAGATTAAATTACAATTTTGACCCCCTTGTTTTGGTTTACTCACGGTTTTAGTTCTCATTTTTTTTTAAACAGTTTTGGCCCCCATTTCAATCTTGATCCAACTGTTCATGCACTGTTCATGTACTGTTCATGTACGGTTATGCACTGTTCATGTACGGTACATTCAACATTTTTTATTTTATCAAAATTGGGATGGGAAACCAAAATTATTTAAAAAGAAAATAGGGAACTAAAACCGCGAGTAAACCAAAACAAAAGGACAAAAATTGTAATTTAGCCTAAATTATATAAATTAATGTGATTTTTTTGTCAGATTCTTATTTACTTTCCCCCCTTTTCAATAAATTTTTAACTTATAAGAAAATATAAAATATAATATTGAAACTTCAATCTATTCATTTTTATTTTTTTTATTATCTCGATGGTTAACATGGTATTAGATTTTGTTCGATCCTCCCGAGTTATTTGTCACTTTCGCTATTGAATTCTTAAAAATTTAGAAATAAGTCTATTTTGATTTTGATGATTGGTTCTATTGGAAGAAAAAAAACTTTGCCTCAATTTATAAATTTCTCAGCATGAAGAAATTATAAAAACATGAGTGCAAGTTGCTTAAGGTCCAAGTCATAGTCATGCTATGAGATACACGTACTTCAATATATTTTTCATTTTTTCGGTTGGTTAGAGAGTTAGTTAGTGATGCTGATGTGGCATAACTAACTTGTTTAGTTGTAAAAACATACAAATAGGTATGTGTAAATGTTTTTGATATTCATTCAATTCATGAGAAAAATTTCATCTTCTTTTTCATTTGTCCACATTCTTTCTCTCAATGTACAAATAAGATTACTTTGATGGTATCAGAGCAGGTCCGTCCTTCTCTATTTCTGTTACGTTGCTAGAATTCCTTTGATCAATTGTTCATAATAATTGAATCAGTTTCAAGTATGTTGCCAGTTTTTCGTTAACTCTGAAGAGATCCAGATCACAATTATGGCGAGAAACAACAACAATAACAACAATCCTCAGAATCAGATACCAAATCGAGTTCCATATCAACTTGATCCTTACTATATGCATCCTTCAGAAAACATATCAATGATTTGTGTCACACCAGCTCTATCTGGTGACAATTACCATGTGTGATCGATAAAGATGATAAGAGCGTTGGTGATGAAAAATAAATTCAAGTTTGTAGATGGATCAATACAAGTTCATGACGAAACTGATATGAACTTTGCAGCATGGTAAAAATGTAACAACCTAGTGCGGACATGGATTATCAATTCAATCACACATTCGATTGGACAAAGTGTGGTGTTCATTGATAATGTCGTAGATATGTGGAATGATCTTAAATATTGTTTCATGAGAGGATATCGTATTAAAGTTGCTCAGTTGCATCAAGAAATTTTGAATCTGAAACAAGTAAACAAGAGAATTTCATATTATTTCACTAAATTGAGTGGCTTGTGGGAGGAATTGGTTCAATATATACCAATGTCTAACTGCACTTGTCGTGTGCCTAGTACCTAGCTATTTGGCAATGAGAAATATCAAAAGCTTCAGGTTTGGAGGCAGGATCATATAATTTTTTATCGATTTGAATGAATAACATCAAGGAGTTGCATCACAAGTGCTACTCATGGATCTTATGCTTCATATCAACAAAGTATTTTCCTTGGTTATGCAGCAAGAAAGAAAGTTGCATTATGGAACAAGCTTATCAAGTGCAGTTGTGATTTAAACAGTGCAGGTTTGGTGAATGCATTTGATGGACAAAGACAATTTGAAAGAGGTAGAGGAAATGACAGTTACAATCAAGGAAAAGGAAAGGGAAATGTAACAGTATGTACCTATTGTGGAAAAATATGTCACATCATTCATGGTTGCTAAAAGAAACATGAATATCCACCTAAATTTGGGAGACGAAGCTTATATGCGAATCAAGTAGAAGGTGAAGAATCAAAGACAAAATCAACAATTGGATCTGTCATACCCCAATTTTGTCCAAAAACTTTAATTTTTCAAGCAACCAGTTTTATTTTGTTTTGTCCAAAATAAAACTTCAGTTTTACAGACAGACCAGTTGAATCCATTCAGTTCATACTTTTTTTTTTTAAAAAGCAAGAGATAAATATTGATACGAGTACAAAGGGTACTCAATCCTGATTACAACAGAGCGAAAACCGTGCTCGGGAAAACGAAGAGATTACCTACCAAATAAAAGTTAAGACAAGTAAAACAAAGGGTCTTTGTCGAACTCAAACAAATTACATTTGGGATGAGTAATATCTCCAATAAAAGACCAACGCCAGGCCAAAAACTTAACCGACCAAACTATATCAACCACATTCCACCTTATGTTCTTAAAAATGATGCCATTTCTGAGATTCCACAAGTTCCAACAAACCGCCAACCAAATGCTTCCTTCTCTACCAACCTTGACCTGCTTAGATTTACAAAAAGCGAACCAACACAAAAAACTACTCATGGGAGTAGAGCACACCATATCCGGCATATTAATCCAAATCGCCACCTCCCTCCAAACAAGCTTAGCAATCGGGCAAGTAAATAAAGAGTGCAGCAAAGTTTCATTGGAAGAATTGCAAAAAACACACAATTTATGAATAGATAACGGTAAAATACCTCTATAATCCAACAAATCTTGCGGTAATTTATTGGGAAAACACCTCCATCCGAACACCCTAACTTTAAGAGGAGCCACCGCTTTCCAAACCAAAATTAATGCCCTCTCCTCCCTATTATCCGGTCCAAAAGGAATGCGAAACTCGTTAGTTAACCGATAAAAATAATTAACCGAGAACGAATCCCCCTCACCCTTTAGCCACACAACCTGGTCATCGGCATTCATCACCGGCTTGGACCTCACCACCTCAAATCATATTTATTAGTTTTCAACCACAAACATCAAACATTCATATAAAAAATTCATTTAAAAAAAAGTATTTTAAAACACCAGAAACATAAAAAAAAAAAAGGCATTTTAAAAAATTATAATTCTTAAAGGTAGATGCATGATAGAATTGAAAAACCTGTTCTTTGTTGGGGACGGGAGTAGGAGGTCATTTCTTACCTCTAACTGGGAGCGAAGGCGGGGACATGACTGATACAGAGAGGTGAGGGGGACATGACAGATACAGAAAGGTGAGGGGGTTCGCAATGCTTAAATCCTCATCTGCCCTGCCTTGTTGCCATACCTAATTTCTTGTATTTCTTTTTTCTTTTTAATATTTTCTTTAGAAAGTAGTTGATGTTTTTTAAGTTGGTGTTGTCAATATAATTTGGATCATCGGAGTAGGGTAGCATAAGTAGAATCTCTTTTTATGTTTTTTTTTGTTTTTTATATATCATTTGATGTTCATATAATTTAAAAAAAAATAAAAGTAAAATATAATTATATATATAAACAAATTTTATTCACAAAGTACACTTATAAACATAATTAAGAAACATTATTTTGATTGTATTACTAACTCATGTCCTTGTTATTTTGATTGTATTACTAACTCATGTCCTTGTTAAAATCATTGTGCTAGAGACACATGTTAAAATCATAAATAAAAATTTGGTTTAATACTTTTTTAATTGTGTATCTTAATTTTGGTATTTATTTTAGTCTTTTAATTTTAAAAATATTCATATATGTCCCTTAACTCTTCAAAAGGTATTATGTAAGTACCTTTCAACTATTTAACGACGAATTTAACGATTGATTTCTATTTTTTTGTTGCTAATTAAAAAAAAAGTTAACATGATACATGTTGAAGAGTTAAGGAATAAATATAAATCTATTTTAAATTAAAAGATCAAAATAAACCATGAGATTATACTTACAGGACTAAAACGGATGTTAAACCTAAAATATTTAATTAAAAATAATAATGACATTTTCATAGTATATATATATATATATATATATATATATATATATATATATATATATATATATATATATATATATGATCGTACCTGGATCAGACAGTTACTGGTGGCCAACGACGTCCGTCGAACTCCGGCTCCGGTGAGGTTGAAGGACGGCGGGAGGGGGGGGGGGGGGTGTACCTGCAAGGCACTCCGACGCTCAAGTAAGGTGGTTGTCAGAGAAAAGCAAGTACAGAGGTGAGTAAGAAAAGTGACTTAACCTGACCCTCTCAAGTGAGAGGGTATTTATAGAGAGCCCCCAGCGCGGGGCCAACGGTTACTTGCATTGGGCTGGATTGTCAGACCCAATCCAAGTAACTGCCAGGGCTTACGTGGCGTAGTGAAGACCAGCACGTGGTCTTCGCCCTGGGGTAACCGCTCCTAGATTTCTGGGATTAGGGCAGACCGAATCCTGCGGAAGTGGGAGGTTACTTGGAACGTGTCCACGTGGTGCGGACCGTTAGACACTCCTCGCGGGGGAGGAGCCTTCTGTGTCGAGGACCAATCAAGCCGTACGACGGACATGGCCTCGCGGGGAGGAGCCATGTCTGTCGAGGAGTGATATGTGTCATCCTCGCGGGGAGAAGCTGGTATGTCGAGGAGGTACCTCTCAGCCGGGGGGCGAGGTGCTCCTGTCCTGCTGGCCCAAGTGCCCGACACTGTAAAGTGCCCGGGGGAACCGGTGGTATGCTCGCAGTAGTCAAGTGCCCCGCGGAGGGGTCTTATTGGGCCTCCCCATGTTGTATGGGTTGGGCCTGCTCGACTGTTGGGCAGCCTCGGCCCAGTCCAGAACAGGAGCCCCCCAAGTTGTTGCTCTGAGGTGGCAGAGTAATGACTTAAGGGTTATTGGCATGTCAAGGATACGCCAAGAGAGGAACCGAGGAGGTCGTTCTCATGTGCGAAATTCCTTCGGCCGGATGAGAGTCGGACGTCGGACAGATGTGTCCGATCGTATGGTCGGGGAGATGAAGGGTTTCGGATTCGAAGCGTTGGGGAAAATCGAAACGACACGCGTGGGGAGATGGGCGGCTGCATGCGTGCCGCGTGTCGCCTGCCATTATTACCTAGGGAGGCTAGGGCGGCTGGCTAGGGTAGCGCACTCGAGTGCCCTATGCCCCTCGAGTCTCGCGAGAACCGCTTATAAAAGCCGCTCCCCTCGCTCATTTTTCACTTTTCCGCTTCTCTCTCAAGAATCCCTCTCCTTCTCTCTCTAACCTCTTCTGTCGTAGCTCGCTGCCGTCAACCGCCGAACACTCTCTGCCGAAAGCCTTTCCTCCTCTACAACAGCCATTCGCCGCCGTACCATCGCCGGAAAACTCCGTGCCGGAACCCTACACCGCCGCTTACCAGGTATTTGCTTCAAACCGAACCTTTCTTTTGCATTTTTCTTCAATTTCAACTAGTGTAGGACGTTTCCTTGGTGAATTGATGATATTCCCATGAGAAACGAAGGGATTCCTGGCGAATACGGCGGGAATCTTTAGTTGTGGAGGGAGAGAGTGCGAAGAGCTTTGCTCACTTTTGATGAATATCTCGGGGACTAGGGAAGAACACGTCGGGGACCCTTTGAATGTCTCGGGCTCCCTAACAAATAGTATATTCGTTAGTGTCGTGGGAACACGGGGGCAGAACCTTCCGGGGAGGCGATGAACTCCCCGGTGAACATGTTGATCCTTGGCCGAGTATGTCGGGGAGCCGAGAAAGCCTTGCCCCTTCTTCGCCCGTTCGCTTGAACAGCGGTGGAGGGGTGGATTTGATACGACCAATCGAATTCACCGTTTCCTTCTGCTTTTCAGGTAAATGGACGATTTGGCTGCGGAGGTGGCCGTAGGATATTTCGAAGAAGACGATGACCAGCCCGACTCTCCCATGGCTCATATGGCCTTTGCGCAAGAGCGCTCGCTCAAGGAGTGGGTCTGCGACGAGGCCCTAGAGATGTCGTCCATCTTCGTTTACCCAGATGAGGACGATGTTTTCTGCACTGTCGAGCACAGATTAATCGGATCCGGCAAATCTTGGAAGGTTTTTCGCCCCGAGGAGCACCATCGGATATGCTCACCCTACCGGGGAATGCGCGTCCCCTTATATGAATTTATGTTCGAGAAGGCGGGGTGGAGGCTGCCCTTCACAGATTTACAAGAGGGGATCTTCGACTGGTTGAAGTTGGCCCCTTCACAGATTCACCCGAACTCGTTGGCCTTCATCCGGGCCTTCGAGCTCGTATGCAAGTATTTGAAAATCGTGCCGACCGTTCGCCTCTTCTTCAGCATATTCCATCTCCAAAGGTCGTCGGCCGGTGGACGACATGGCTGGGTGTCTTTCAAGCAGAGCAAGGCACTGTTCCACACTTACTTGGATTCCATCAGGGATTTCAAGTTCCGCTATTACTTCGTGAAACCGGTCACCATCGAGGCTATCTATTCGCTGTACCGGAAAGTCACCCACGAGGTCGACGGTCGTTCCGAGGAGGTGCTGGAGCCAAAGTTCCCTCTGTACTGGACGGAGGAACACTTTAAGAAGGGAGTCGACAAATACAAGACGAAGCATGTTCAGATGGAGGCCTTCGAGCGGGAAGCTTACGATAAAATCGTCGCTTTTGTTGAAAGTTTTTCCAAAGCTCAGCACGAGACGCTGGACGGCCGGCCTATAATGGGTGCAGACGGGCAGGTGAAGAAAGAACGTCGCCTGATAAATACCCGCGTTCTGCTCGAGACCTTCTCCGACGAGGAAGCGATCGAGTTGTTAGGTGGTGAAAACGTCCCCGCTTTAGGTCTTCCCCGCATCTGTGTTTCTCGCCTTACTAACGTTTTCTTTCTTTTTGCAGGAACAATGGCCGGAGCCGAGGAGAGGCTCAAGAAGCTGAAGGCGAAGAGGGCCCGAGAAGTGCAGGCTCGGGGAGATTCGTCGCGCTCAAAGGATCAAGAGGTTGTTCCTTCCGGGGCCCAGCCCGAGGGTGTTTCCACGGCTGCCATGCCCGAAGGTTCCAGTCAGTCTCAGCCCGCTGCCACCGTGTCGGGGACTGCAGGTGAACGCACAACTCCCGCGGGCAGCCAGTCCCAGGCTACCCAAGGGACTCCGAAGCGGCAACGGGTTGCGGAGTTCGTCGACCTGGGTGGTGAAGAAAGTCCCCCGCCTCCTTCCACCTTTGACCTCCCGCCTTGCCATCAAAAGCCTCGTTTCTTCTCCGAGGTCACTTATCCTCGCGTCCCTCCTTCCGAGATCCAAACTGTGCTGGGGACTGCTACTGAAGTGAGGAGGAGGATGATTTTCGAGGATCTGTCGGCCGTCATGCGCCTATGCTCGACTGCTATCATCCTTAATGACGAGACCCGTCCTGCTGCTGAACTTGCCCGCTTGCAGGAACAGCTGGAGACCTTGGGCGCTGAGATGCTCGGTATGCGCAAGGAATTAAAGGAGTGCCGAGACCTGAACAAGGAACAAAGCGAGCAGCAGCAGCAGGTCGAGGACAAGCTTAAGAAAGTCGAGGAAAGGGAGACAGGCCACCTTGCCCGAATCGCCGAGCTGGAGGCGGAGGAGAAGCGGCTTAAGGAAAGGATTGCTGAGTTGGAAGATGCTGTGCGACCGACCGAAGGGGAAACCGAGGAGGACAGGCTCCTAACCACTCGAGCAGCGTTTGTGGCCTAAATCCGGAATCTCAAGCAAGATCTCCGGCTATCAGAGGACGATGCTATTGAAACTGCGGGCATAGAGTTCCGAAGTGCCGTGGCGCAGCTTCGGGTTCTCAACCCCGACCTCGTCACCGAAGGGATTGACCCCGACGCTGAGGTGGTGGATGGCCAAATAGTTTCGCTCGGTCAAGGTGGACATGGCAATGATGGAGGCGGGCCAGACGCGACTGAGACTGCTGCCGAGGATGCTGCATAGGATTATGTTTTTCTTGGCCTGCGTGCCACTTTGTTTTTGCCCGGCTTGTGGGTTTATTTTATGTACTATTTGCACAACGGTTATTTTTGCCCGGCTTGTGGGCTTATATTTGTAACTTTTTGTACTAAGGGTTTTGCCCGATATTCGTACTTTATAATACCTCTTTGTTAATTTTGCTTGTGTGTGATGTGGTGTTTGTTATACTTTATTTTTACCTAAGTAATAAGGCTTTAGGATTTGCTCGACCTTGATAGTCCCTGACCGCGTGGAGAGCTGGTCGGGCGGTCGGAGGCGTACTCCGACCTTCAACGAGGCTAAGAGTTCGATTGACGTCCTAGCCTCGTGGCATGAACTTCCCATCGCGAGCTGGGTGTTATGCCCGGTTGGTACGACGACGGTGGGCCTCGGTCAAGGTATCCCAGCCGGATCAGAGGTCCTCCCGCACACACAACGCAGTCTCTGATCGTCGTGTTCTTATAGGGGTGTCGCGTTTGTACCCTAGCGCGTCCCCGTAATCGCGGTGCTAGTAAGCCGCGGTCAGTGTTTAACTGTAATATTGTTTTAGCTTTTCAGCGTTCCATGGTCGAGCAAGTTCTTCCCCGTGCAGGTTTTCGAGGAAGTAGGCTCCTGTCCCCGTTTTTCCGCGGACGCGGTACGGGCCCTCCCAGTTCGCGGCGAGTTTGCCTTCTCGCGAGTCCTTCTGGTTCCTGCGCAGGACGAGGGTGCCTACCTGAAACTCACGTTTGATAACTTTGTCGTTATAACGTAGTGTTATTTTTTGTTTAAGTGAAGCTTCTCGGAGGGAAGCGCCCGAACGCGTTTCCTCGACGAAGTCGAGCTCTTCTCTCAGGGCTTCATCGTTTACGCTCTCGTCGAGGGGGTCTTCTGTCCTCCTCGAGGGTTCCCTGATCTCTACGGGGATCACTGCTTCCGTTCCGTAGGTCAAACGGAAAGGGGTCTCCCCGGTCGTGGAGTGTGGGGTTGTTCGGTAGGCCCAGAGGACGCTGTGTAGCTCCTCGACCCACTGTTGTTTGGCATCGCCCAGTCGTCCTCTTAATCCCCGAAGGATCACTCTATTCGCCGCCTCAGCCTGCCCGTTCGTTTGAGGGTGTTCGACCGACGTGAAGTGCTGCTTCGTGCCTAGTTTTGCGACGACGTCTTGGAAGTTCCTGTCGGTGAACTGGGTTCCGTTATCGGTGACAATGGCTTGAGGCACTCCGAACCGGGCGAGGATGTTTCTTTTGTAGAAACGTAGTATGTTGAAGGCGGTGATTTTGGCCAACGCTTCTGCTTCAATCCACTTCGTGAAGTAGTCCACCCCGACGATGAGGTATTTGTTTTGATATGATCCCTGGACGAAAGGTCCGAGGATATCCATCCCCCACCATGCGAACGACCACGGGGAGGATAGCGACGTGAGCTCGCTGGGAGGAGCGAGGTGCATATCCCCGTGCCGTTGGCATTTATCACACTTCTTGAGGTGTTCCTTGGCGTCTTGTTGCATGGTGGGCCAGTAATATCCTGCCCGGAGTGCTTTACGAGCTAGCGATCATCCGCCGAGGTGCTGCGCATTGATTCCCTCATGAATCTCCTGGAGTATGCTGGGGACCTTGGTCTCCTCGACACATCTGAGGAGGGGAATAGAGAACCCTCAGCGGTATAACTTGTCCTCGACTATGGTGTACGAGCATGCTCGTCTCTTGACCATTCCTGCTTCTTTGGGATCTTCGGACAGTTTACCTGTCATGAGATATTCGTATACCGGGGTCATCCAGCAGCTGCTGTCCCCTATGGCGTTGATGTCCGACACCACGACCGGTTTGCCGATGCTTGGGCGGGAAAACTCTTCTTGTATGACGGACTTGTTCCCGCCTTTCTTTTTCGTGCTCACCAATTTTGACAGGACATCCGCTCGGGCATTATGCTCCCGGGGGATGTGAGTCACTTCTGCCGAGGTGAACTTTTTCATCTTCTCTTTTACTAAGGCCAAGTATTCTATGAGGCTGTCGTTCTTGGCTTGGTACTCTCCTCGGACTTGCGAGGCCACGAGCTGAGAATCGGTGAAAAGTTTGACCTCTTTGGCACCAAGGTCCTCGGCCAGCCTGAGTCCCGCGAGGAAGGCCTCGTATTCGGCTTGGTTGTTCGAAGTCGGGAAGGACAGTTCGAGGGACACCTCGATGAGGATACCTTCCTCGTTTTCGAGGATGATTCCCGCCCCGCTTCCCTTCGGGCTGGATGCTCCATTTCTGCGACCCGTTGGTCGAGGGTTCGGGGACGGTCATCTCTACTACAAAGTCGGCCAGTACCTGTGCCTTCAGGGCTTTCCTTCCTTCATATCGGATGTCGAATTCGGCTAGCTCGAGTGACCACCTGAGCATCCTCCCCGCCATGTCTGGTCGTCCGAGGAGCTGCCTGATAGGCTGTTCAGTCCTTACGATGACGGTATGGGCGAGGAAGTAGTGGCGTAGTCTTCTGGCCACGGTGACGAGGCCCAGTGCGACTTTCTCGATCTGCTGATATCTGAGCTCGGGGCCTTGGAGAGCTTTGCTCGTGAAGTAAACTGGCTTCTGCCCGTCTGAGGTTTCCCGAATGAGGACGGCGTTGACCGCTTCGCTCGTGATCGCAAGATATAAGAAGAGTGTTTCCCCATTCTCAGGCCGCGAGAGGACCGGGGGTTGTGACAGGACTTGTTTCAAGTGTGCGAGTGCTTGCTCGCATTCCTCGCTCCAGTCAAACACAGCTTTTTGTCGAAGAAGTTTGAAAAAGGGGAGTGCGTACTGTGCGGATTTGGCGACGAACCTGGAAAGGGCAGTGAGCATCCCGTTCAATGATTGTATTGATTTCTTCGAGTCCGGGGTAGGGAGCTCGGAGAAAGCCCTACACTTGTCGGGGTTTGCCTCGATTCCGCATTCCGTGAGGTAAAATCCGAGGAACTTCCCTGCCCGGACGCCGAAGGTGCATTTGTCGGGGTTAAACCTCATGCGACACCTCCTCGCCGTATCGAACACCTTCTTGAGGTGCGCAGCGTGGTCGACTTCTTCTGCAGACTTGACGATCATGTCGTCCATGTAGACTTCAAGCATGTCGCCGATTTCAGTCCGAAAGACCTTGTTCATCATCCGCTGGTAGGTCGCACCGGCATTCTTCAGACCGAAGGGCATTACGTTGTAATAGTAGTTGCCCGACGCGGTCATGAAGGCCGTGTGTTGCTTGTCGACCTTGTCCATGGGAATTTGGTTGTATCCTGAATAGGTGTCCATGAAAGATAGTAGTTTGTAACCTGCAGAATTGTCGACCAATTGGTCGATGTTAGGCAAGGGATAACAGTCTTTCGGGCAAGCCCGGCTGAGATCAGTATAATCAACGTACATTCTCCATTTTCCATTATTTTTCTTAACAAGTACAACGTTGGACAACCATGTCGTGTATTTGGCTTCCGAAATAAAATTTGCCTCTAGGAGGTCTTTTACAGCTTTTTCAGCAGCCTCCGCTTTCTCGGGAGACTGCTTACGCCTACGTTGTGCTATGGCCCTAGCGGCCGGATCTACCGCGAGCTGATGGCAAGCTACTTCGGGGTCGAGGACAGGCATCTCAGATGCGCTCCACGCGAAGAGGTCAACATTCTCCCTTAGACATGCTTTCAACTACTCTTTCGCCAGGTCGGGGATCCCGGCGTCGATCTTCACGTTGCGATCTGAATCGTCCCCGAGGGCCACGAGCTCGAAGTCTCCATCTGGGATGGGGCGCGCTGGGTGGAGAGGCTGGCCGTTGTCCTTGTGGTTGGGATCTTCGAGTTTGTCTTCGTCGGGCTCGCTGGAGGACCTGCTGTCGAGGTCGACCGCGTTGACGCGCGGGAGAGGTACCTGTTCGGCGTCTCGGGGTGGCTTGGCCGCGGCCTTAGGTTTGGGACCAATGGAACTTAGGCCCTTGACGGCGGCGTCGAAGCATCTTCTGGCTGCGTCGATGTCCCCGTGCATCGTCACTACTCGTCCCCTCCTCGTGTAGTACTTCATTTTGAGGTAGACCGTCGATGGGACCGCCGTGAGTTCAGCAAGGGTGGTCCTCCCGAGGATGCAGTTGTAAAAGGATGGGCATTCAACCACCAGGAAACGAATCTTCACCTGTCGGGCCGTGTCTTCGACCCCGAACGTAACCATTAGCTCCACGTAACCCCATGGTCTGGTGGTGGTTCCATTGAACCCCTGTAGATCTGACCCGACATACGGGGTCAAATGCCTCTCGTCTAGCTGAAGGGTCCCGAACAAATGAGAATACATGATGTCGACCGAGCTCCCCTGGTCGACTAGGATTCTTCGGACGTCAAAGTTCGCCATTTGTGCCCTGACCAGGAGGGGAATAGTGGCGTTTGGTGCTCCCCCGGGGAGTTCCTCGAGGTAGAAGGTGATGGGATTGGAGTCCCCCCGCACTTTCTCGAGGGTGGTCGTTTTCGCGGATGTCGCGGATTCCAGCTCGTCAAACTTTCGTTTGATCGATCCAACTGACACTTTCCCAGGATCGCCTCCGGAGATGACCATCGCTTTGGGGAAGCCTTCCCAGGTGCTGCGGGCAGTGACGGGGTCCTCGTCGGGAAAGGTCGCCCACATGTTGCAGATTTCCTCTTCGCCCTCGATGATTGGGGGAACGAAGAAGTCCTCAGGTCGAGTGACGCTGAGGGCGACCTGAAGCTGACTGTCGCCGAGAGGAGGTGTTGCCTCTTTGACGTTCTGTGCTTCCCTTGAGCTGGGACGAGGAGGGTCATTCTTTTGGGCATACTTCTTCAAGTGCCCCTCTTTGATGAGAATCTCAATGGCGTCCTTGAGATGGACGCAGTCTTCGGTCACGTGCCCGTGGCTTCGGTGGAACCTGCAGTACTTAAATTTGTCAACGTTTGGTTTTGGGGCAACGGGCTTCAGGAAGCGAACTCCTCCTTTCAAAAACTCGGTATTCTGGCAGTCCGAGAGGATCTGGGACCGGGGAGTGTTGAGCGGGGTGTATTCCGTGAATCGGCCAGCTGGCCCGCGTTGTTCCCGAGGCTCTCGGCCGCGATTCTCTTTCTTCTTTTCTCCTCTCCGTCGGGGAGAAGCGTCATCATCTTTTTGGCCGCGGGGGCCTTCTCTACGTCTCGTCTCGAGAGCGATCTGAGCCGCTTCCGTCTCCTCGAGTTCGATGTACTTCTGGGCTCGAACAAGAAGGTCTTCGAGACGCCGGGGCCTTCGGAGGCCTATGGATTTGGCAAAGTCCGACCCGACGCGTAGTCCGTAGATAATTAAGTATTTCTTCATATCGTCGGTCGTGTGGACCTCGACGGATTCCTTGTTGAACCTCTCAATGTAGTTTCGGAGAGATTCGTTCCTCCCTTGGAAGATCATTTCTAGGGCAGCCTCTGTATTCGGGTGTTGACGAGACGCGGTGAAGTGTTTGGTGAAGCGTTGCTTCAGTTGCTTCCATGACGTGATCGAACCAGGTTCCAGACCCTTATACCACATCATGGGTCCCTTCCGTAAGGTGGTGGGGAACAGCCTGCACCTGATGGCTCCCCTGACGTTTCGAAAGTCGAGCATCGCTTCGAAACTCTCCACGTGATCGTCAGGGTCGGTCAGCCCGTCATAGGTCCCCAAGGATGGAGGTTTCTCCATGCCTGGAGGGATCGGGGCGTCCATGATTTCCCACGACAAAGGGGTCCTCTGGTCCTCGTCGTCGCTACCAGCCGGGGATTTTGAAGGTGATCGATGGCGCCGTGGAGGGGAGTTCCTCGAACGATTCTTTGGTCTCTCTTCGGTCTGCTTGGACTTCTTGGAGGTGGCGGAGGCCCTGGGTTCCTTCCGAGGCGGGGAACGAGGGCGTTTCTGGGTGATCGTTGGCTGGGGGTGCTCGAGATGCGGTCGCCGACCATGGCGCACAGGTGACGGGGTCCGAGAATCTTCGAAAGGGGTCCTTCGCGGGGAAGGAGAACGGCGAGGTGTCGGGGGATGATGATGTCTTCGCGGGGAAGATCGTTGTGCCCGTCCTCGCTCCAAGGCCTCAATTCTAGTGTTCTGCTGTGCGATCAGCTGATTGGTCTGGTTGATCAGTGCAAACAGGGCCACGGTGCTTGGGTCCGCGTTGGGCGGCGGAGCAACTAGCTGGAGAGTGGTTTGCTGGTCGTCCACGCGGACGATGTTGTGGGTTGCATTTTGGGAGTCCGGGGAGGCGGTCTGTCCGTCTCGTACGTCGGCTTCGCCGCTGTGGAGGATGACGGCGTCCCCGTTGTGGCTCCCGTTCTCCAGTTGTGCGAGCACGGTGTCCAGAGCCTGGTTGACTGTCGGATTGGCCATGTTGGTGATGAATGGTGGAAGCTTTGGTTTATCGAATAGAAAAACGGGGAAGCTTATGAGTTCCCACAGACGGCGTCAATGATCGTACCTGGATCAGACAGTTACTGGTGGCCAACGACGTCCGTCGAACTCCGGCTCCGGTGAGGTTGAAGGACGGCGGGGGGGGGGGGGGGGGGGGTGGGGGTGTACCTGCAAGGCACTCCGACGCTCAAGTAAGGTGGTTGTCAGAGAAAAGCAAGTACAAAGGTGAGTAAGAAAAGTGACTTAACCTGACCCTCTCAAGTGAGAGGGTATTTATAGAGAGCCCCCAGCGCGGGGCCAACGGTTACTTGCATTGGGCTGGATTGTCAGGCCCAATCCAAGTAACTGCCAGGGCTTACATGGCATAGTGAAGACCAGCACGTGGTCTTCGCCCTGGGGTAACCGCTCCTAGATTTCCGGGATTAGGGCAGACCGAATCCTGCGGAAGTGGGAGGTTACTTGGAACGTGTCCACGTGGTGCGGACCGTTAGACACTCCTCGCGGGGGAGGAGCCTTCTGTGTCGAGGACCAATCAAGCCGTACGACGGACATGGCCTCGCGGGGAGGAGCCATGTCTGTCGAGGAGTGATATGTGTCATCCTCGCGGGGAGAAGCTGGTATGTCGAGGAGGTACCTCTCCGCTGGGGGGCGAGGTGCTCCTGTCCTGCTGGCCCAAGTGCCCGACATTGTAAAGTGCCCGGGGGAACCGGTGGTATGCTCGCAGTAGTCAAGTGCCCTGCGGAGGGGTCTTATTGGGCCTCCCCATGTTGTATGGGTTGGGCCTGCTCGACTGTTGGGCAGCCTCGGCCCAGTCCAAAACAATATATATATATAACGGATACCTTTATAACACAAATTAACATTTTTTATTAGTGCAACCACAACTTGATTTAAATTATAATGATAACAGATAGATTAAATACTCGTGTGATTGAGGGTAATTAATCAAAACTAAAATGAATGGTATGATGGCAAAGAGTAATTAGGAGCTTAGTGGAGAATCCCAAGTTCCAAAAGAGATCAACACTTTTGATTAGATAAGGAGATAGGGTCTTTATATATAACATAATAATTTTTTAATCATGTCAAGCCAAGTGTGCTCTTTTAATCTTGCGATTGAGAATTTCTTAATACACTACATGAATGTTTTAGGCAACGCGCGAAATTTCTTTTTTTTTCCTGATTTCGGATGTGCACATCCGGACGTACCATTTTTTTAAAAAACGTTGATTTGTTCTGATGTGCATATCAGGAATAATTCTTGATGTGCAAATTCGGAACCATTTCTTATAACTTGGTGCCAGATCTTCTCTCCCCCCCCCCTCCATTTTTTACATTTTCATATTCCAAGCAACAAATTCGCTCAAACTCTCAATTTCTCATTCCCACAAATCCTGACTTATGTCACTCGAGTTCGGCGCAGAGCAACTTCTACAACGATCAAAACACTCCAAATCCTATGTATCTCAATATAATCGGTAAGTTTTCGAATTTTAGAGTTTCGGAGTTATTTTGGAGTAATCGATTTAGAGTAGATATTTAGGTGTAGAAATTGTTAGGTAGTATGAATAACATAGGTTATAGACAATGTATGTATTGTTTGCTGCTTCAAACGGACGACCAGGGCATTAAAATACCCTTTTCTATGGTACAGTAGTCATGACTGCATTTTTAAGAACTTGAAATACGTACCGGATGTACAGAGTTGGAAAATTTTTAATGTTGATTGCTTTCCTGATGTGCATATCCGAAAAGATCCAACGTTAAATATTCTGAGTACTTCCGGATGTGCATCCACGGAAGTTTTCCTGATGTGCAAATCCGGAAGCATCTTGGTTTCTATCTTTGTTTTTTTATTATTTGTTGTTTTTTTAATCATTTTTAAAAAATTCTAATTGATTTATTATGCTATGCAGATTACATGGCTACTAGAGACGATCGTATCTTACATGGACGGACAGCTCAGCATGCATATGTCCGATGTGAGCGGACGCAGTCTACAGCAGAGTCAGTTCCAGTAGCCCCTACAGCTGAGGGACAACCTTCCACATCACAGGTTCAGGCCACTCCCCTGCCAGCCGCTGTTTCTATATCTCGGAGGCATCGGGGTGCTACTGCTGGTTCATCAGGGTCCCCGCCTGTACGCAGGCGTCGTCGGGAGACTCTAGTTCCATCACCTGCTCCTATTCCATCCCCTGTTCCTGTTCCTGTTCCTCTTCCTGAGGGTGATCACCCAACACATGAGGGTGGTGGCGACGATGACGATTTCGATGAGCTGGAGGGTTACCCCAGATGATGCACTTGCGGAGGTGACCTAGTTGAGAGGCACACACGTTCGGTTCTCCTTTCTGACACGCAGATTTCGTGAGGAGCTTGCAGAGGCAGGACGGGCAGCAGGTGATCCACCTGAGGTGGAGATCCACAGGCAGTGTGCCCTGAAATGCTACTATCTGTTTTTGCTCGACACGCAGCTGTTTGTGGACACCAGCGCCACTTACGTTGATATCGTTTACCTCAGGTACCTTTTGGATCCCACAGAGATCCATGGGTACAACTGGGGGGCGGCTACGCTGGCATACACCTATGCTAGGCTCTCAGATGGTTGCCTCTAGGCAGCCAAGACTGTGGCAGGCAGCTGTACACTATACGTGGTAATAATCTTATATTCTAAGTCTTTTTTTTCATTTCTTTTCTTTCTATATTCATTATAATGTTTGACACCGATGTTATGTTTTCCATTTCAGGCGTGGATATTACAGCACTTTCCCAAGATTACTGGTTGGGGGAGTGTCCAGGGGTACACTGAGGATATGCCACGTGCTGCTGCATTTCTCCTGCTCAGAGGGAACCAGGCGCCCAACCCCTACAGAGTTTATCTTGATCGGATGGCTGCTGAGGACATTTTTTATCACTCCTATGCCGATCACCGTGAGACGCGCCTGTTCGCCGAGGTTTCGCTGTTATCAGGATGGTTGGCATGCAGTTCGACCATTACTGCTCGATACCTGCTAGAGCGCGTCTTGCGTCAGTTCGGTTACACGCAGACGATCCCCAGGATGCCTCATGAGTCTGCTCCTCTAGGCTTGACCTGCACGCAGATAGATGAGATATATGCTGACTTCCAGTCCCACTTGGTACCGGAAGAGGCTCGGGCGACCAGAGCGCCGAGAGATTAGAGCGTTACTGCCGGGTACATCATGTGGTTCTATACCGTCTCACACCCATGCATGGTGGCCACTGCTGAGGGATCGCCACCCAGACCTGCTTATCAGGAGATATTAGAGAAGCGACAGTCTCAGCTAGACTATACTCAGAATATCCTACCTCGCTGTCGTGAGATAGAGGAGATAGCGCGGGCGGCCATTGCGGACGGTCACCTCCCTGAGGGCTCTGGAGACAGACTTGCCATGGATAGGATTATTGAGATTGCTCGGGGGGCACTTCAGTACCGCAGACATCGAGTCAAGACGACGGGTAGGGGCAGAGGAGCAGGGGAGCCAAGAGAGATCATTCACCATACACAATAGTTTTTTGTTTGATGTATTCTATTTTTATTACATTTACGTACTGTATTTTGACATGAGTATTATTATGTATATATATCATTTTATTTTATATATGGATCTTTTCGAATGTATATTAAGTTGCCACGATATATTAACATCTGCGACCAACCAACAAAACTGATTTTAAAAAAAAAAGTTCTGCTATTTTTCCGGATCTGCAGATTAGGAATTATTCCTGATATGCACATCCGGAACAAATCAACGTTTTTAAAAAAAATGGTGCGTTTGGATGTGCACATCCGAAAACTGGGGGCAAAAATGAAAATTCGCGTGGTGCCTAAAAAACTCATGTGATGTATTAAAAAATTCTCATATATTTATGAAAAAAATAATTCTTCGATTTTGTAAGGTTAAAGTTAAAATTCACATCCCTTTACTTTTGATAGACTTGGTTAATCACAAATGTGACTTTAATTTTCACTATCACTTGGTTTCACCACTTAATAAATTGCCTATACGTGTATAGTCATCAATCTAAAATAGTACAAATTCATAAAACCTAAAGTGAACACACCATTTTTGAACTTGTGATCATAGCATACATAAATTGTAATATAATTTAAGGTATTGTGAAGTTTGCTTTTACTTTTCTTTATTTGTTTTCACTATATAAGTCCAAATACAGGTCCCCTATATTATTCTTTAGCCGTATTACAATTTCAAAAGTTTCATTTAATTGATTCATATAACGCTATTTTCTTCACACAAATGGGTAAGCAATCATTCACTTTTTCTTCAATTATATAAGAAATTAAAGAGAAAACAACAAAATCAAAAAAGCATGTGGAAAAGAGAGAAAAACAAAACTTAAAGCTGGGAAAAGGAATGAAATATTAAAAAATTTAAATAGTTATAGTTTCAAAAACAACTTTAATTTGCAAGATACATGGTCCAGTGACCAATTTTTATTTATTTACAATCATGATATAAGTATAAAATATCTATTACTTTTTAACAATAACCAGTGGGAAACCCGTGCGGCGCACGGGTTCTAGTTCGTTCCGCCGAAATGTCACCGCACGGGTTCTAGTTCGTTCCGCCGAAATGTCACCAATCTAAAGATGGAAAAAGAAAAAAATAAAAAAAATAGAAATATTGTATTTTTTAGAAAAAAAAAGGAAAAATTAATTGCCATATTAAAATTAAAAAGAAATTAAAAAACCTAAACCATAGGAGTTATATAGTTATGATATATGTTTTTGATTGAAAGTGTTGTTTGGTTGTGTTACTTATGAAACATAAGAAAATAAAAAAATTAAGTAAATGTTAGTATTAATGTTGAACGAAACGGTATGGCTTCCCACACGTGCGGTTTTTCAGCTAACTTACTGCTACCAAAACCATTAACCCTTGACATTATAACATTCAGAAACATCTTTCACTAAAACCATTTTGCAGCAACGATTCAAAACTTTGATCAGGGAAACCACACCGATTGCATTATGATCGGAAGAAACGACAGGCGTGCCTCCGTCGACCGTGTTGCCGTTGACCGGGAAAATAAGTATGGTTAAGTGTGTTGCATAATCGTTATGGGTAAACGTTTTACTGTTATGAAATCGGACTCAGAAAATATCATAATGCATGCGACCTAAATCTGGAAAAATTGTTGATTTGAAATGAAGAAATCAGTTTGTAATTGTTATTGCTAAATTTGAGAGATGTTTGTTAAGCAGATTATATTGTTTTGATGATCTGAAACGAATGATTCATTTGCATGGACAAAGGGTCACTCATTGTTTGTTTTTACATTTGTTATACAGAGCCAAGAAATCAACCGAGGAGATGTATTTTGATATGTTGGAGGCCGAGGAAAAAAGGTTGGAAAAGAAAGGGAAACTGATGCTTTTAACTGCGAGAGACTCTTTGTACATGGCCAAGAAAAGAGTGAAGTTAACCGTAGTCAACGTACCTTCGTCGTCGAATGTGTCCGGGAGGTATGTAAAAAGTCATTTATAATGGTCATGGGTTGATCGTTGTTATGTTGTCATAATAATTATTCGCTTATATTGTGACCGAATCCTAATTGTAGGTGGAAACGACGTTGTTTCACTTCTTGAAAGTTATATTATATGATATATTTTGTGTATATGTTAAAATTACAGTGACAAAGGGACAGCCCAGCCGGGGGACAAAACTGTTGCAATGGGGGGAGAAAATGAAAAGGGCAAAGCAGTTGTGCTTGGAGAACACAGTCGAAGTTTGGGGATGCCGGAGGTCGTAATGATTTCCTCAGATTCGTCAAGGTAATACCAGTATCCTTCTTACATTAAAACATGACACGTTTGTGTTGGTTAAATGAAATGTGTTGTTCTAACTATTTTTGGTACACTTAAGTAAGACTAACTTTGATGTACGGGTTTTATAAAAATAATGAATTAATTAGAATGAGTAGGTCAGTAGGTTAGTGCATGAAGCCACAAATTGTTGGAATCAACATGTCTCGTATAAGTTGAGTACTAAAACAATCGGACAAGTTTGAAGAATACTAAATAATACCTTAAATTAGTTCTTGTATATTACTTTGAGTAAGTAGTCTGCTAGACTAAAATGGATAGACAACTTGATTGGATGGTTTTAGTTCCGAAGAGGAATACGATGGTACTGGTGACTGTCATATTGAACAACCTGAGGGATCAAAGTACATTGCGTGGGAGAAGATGATAAGAAATGGAAAAACAGCAAAGAATAACGTACTTGTAAGTTTCATATGTCTAACTTGGTATTAAATTTTTTAACTTATGTTCATTTTCTGATATAATATTCAATTAGATGATTAATCATAAGTCACTTATATAGCAACTTTCACAGCGCGTTATCAGAACAGGTTGTTTAGAAGGAGTCAAGGACATCAGATGCATTACATTGACACGGATGAGACATATGTTAGTGTTGTTACTACTCGGGAAAGGGCACACTGCGTTGAGCAGCATATAGGTCAAGGATGGTATAGTTTTGCCAAGGACAGAGGTCTCACCAATGGCGACATCCTTCAGTTCAGGCTAAGTTACCCGCCGGCTCGACGCATCAATGTGAAGTTGTACAAAGCTTCAAAGAAGCCGTAGGTGGCAGTTCGAATGCACAGGTTGAATGAAGATGAAATAGAGTTTCTGTTATATAGATATGTTTTGAAAGAATTTGTATGGAAGGTGGTTTAGGGTGTTGGACAGGTATCATGTTTTGTTGGGATGTAGCTATTAAAAAGTCCCTTAACATCAGGGTTTAGATTGTGTTTTGAGAACTGTTTGTTATTTTGTTGTTGACAAAGGCATGTAAAACTTATTATTATTTGTATTATGTTATGTTGCAAGTATTTACGTAGACTACAGGAGCTTTAAAATTGCATGGCATTGTAGCGAGCGATTTTGGACGCGGTTCTTAAGCGCTGGTCGCTCTCTGCGGTTTGAGCTTCAACTACAGGTCGATTCATTTTTTATCCTATTGTGAGCTGAATAAGGAAGGGAAATAGATGTCTCCAATTAACCCTGCTTGCATACTGAGTTTAAACAACGGTCTGTTAAGTTACGAATGCTATCAATGTGGGGGGCCTTTGTACTGGTTATTTGTATTTTCGCCAATACTGTTTTCTTTCTTTTTTTTCCTGGTCAGAAGGTTTCTGGCGGGGAACAAGGATTAGGATGTTAGGACTGATGCTTTTGAAATACTGCTTTTGATTGATGGAGATATGGGATTTGGGTTTTTTGTTGATTGCGCTCGCTAAGATCTTTCTTTCAATCTTATGCCTACGTATTCCCGTTTACCGAAACAGGGAAATCAGAGCGTTCGTAGTTCCTCCCATGAAATGGTTGTTTTTGGTGTCTTGTTCAAAGCCCAAGACGTGAAGCGAAAGGTAGTTTGTATCTTGTTCAAAGCCCAAGATGTGAAGCGAAAGGTAGTTTGTATCTTGTTCAAAGCCCAAGATGTGAAGCTAAAGAACCTCGGTTTTAGAGAGAATTTGTCATCTCTAAAGAGGGGAGAAGGAGAATTACTTTAACTGGGATACGCGGATCCGAGCAATGCCATAATTTCTGAAGAAAGGGTTTTAACCTGAAGGAGAAGACTTTAACTCAGTGTAGAGCAATGCCATCTTTCCTTAGGAATTTCTCATGCTAAAAGAGGGACAGTGGCATGGATGTAGATGATCCAGAGGCTTGCCGCTTACAGCGATTAGATGATGGGAAAGGAGTTGTTGATGTTTGTGTACTGTGAACGAGGCACAATTTTGATGCTAAAAGGTTGATTGGATCAACCAGTGGTTTTCTTATACAAAGCCTAAGAGGAGGCTACTTTCCGCTAGGAAAATCATTATACAAAGCCTAAGAGGAGGCTATTTAGGTGTCTCGCACAAAGCCCGAGAGAGAGGCGAAAAGATTTTGACTCAACGAGGGAATCTTTTGGTATCTCGTATAAAGCCCGAGATGGAGGCTATTTGACTCAACAAGAGAGTTTTTTGTATCTCGTATAAAGCCCGAGATGGAGGCGATTGTTTGTTTGGCTCTATAAGAACCTTTTTGTATCTCGTACAAAGCCCGAGATGGAGGCGAAAGGGTGATTGACTCAACGAGGGAGTCTCTTGGTATCTCGTATAAAGCCCGAGAGAGAGGCTAAACGGTTGTTTGAGTTGAGTGACAGATCCAATATACTGATTTTAAAAGAGAAAATCAGTTCTTATATGAGCATCACTGTACTCAGGGATTTAATTTGAGGATCAGGGATATTTCCTTCTCTTTGAGGAAACGGGAAATCCAAAGGGTGTCGAGACTGTCCGAGTCTGCGGGTTTCCTTCCTATTTAACGAAGGGTGCTTGAGAATGTCTTTGAGACTCAAGGAAGTTAGACTGTCCGTGTCTAGAGTCTTATCTTTTGTAGTATGCTTTGAGAAACAGTAGTAGACTCTATGAAAGGACTGTTCTATGAGGATGACTATGTTCTGTTCCTATACCTCTAGGAGGTCGTCGGGACAATTTGTACGAATCCCAAGTGGAGGCTGGAAACTTTAAAGAAGCCGACGGGTCCTTGTACGAAGCCCAAGAGGAGGCTATCATTCCCGGAGGAAGAGATCATTATACGAAGCCTAAGAGGAGGCTGTGAATACTTCTAAGAAGCCGTAGTGTCCTTGAATAATGCCCAAGAGAAGGCCGATGCTTTTAAGAATCCCGTGGGTCTATCATCTCCCTTCCATTAGGAAAGATAACTCTTTTAAAGATAAAAACCACTGGTAAACGTGCGAGGTTTACTATCCAGCGACTTTTACCTTTTAAAGAGGGTTCCTTAGTTAAGGTCCAAGATTATGACCGTAGTGGGTACCCAAACCCCGAGACATTCAAGGCAAGCTATCCACAAGGAATAGATCAAGTCAGGAAAGTTCAAGAATTGGGAAGAAACTCAAAGATGCCATTCACGGAGAATACATTCATCTTGGGGAGTAGAGCTTCTTGACGATTCCTAAGGAGGACAGTCGAAGAGAAGACTGTATCTGGTGCTCCTATTGGGGATCTAGGCGTCTATTTCTATGAATCAGTGAAACGGCGTCACCTAGTTCTAGACGTAGTTGCCGGGGAAACTCGAAATATCTATACTATTATTACACAGTAGATATGAGTTTATGAAAGGAGACTTACAGTGAGCAGCCCCACAATACAGTTTATAATATGAAAGCAGTAAATGAAAGCGATAACCACTTACTCGGTTGGAGTGCTTCCATGCTGTTTGGTTAGTTGTTCAACAAAGAAAGATTGAAAACAACAGTATATTCAAAATCAAAGGAGAAAGTGCTTTGAAAAAGAAAGATTTGGGGCTTACAGCTCAAGGAGAGGCCCAGGGTTTTATCAGTGAGCGCACTGTTTGAATTTTGTACAGAGGGACTTACACAAGTGAATGGGACCCAAAAATGGTTTTCTGTACAAAGGGATGGGTCTTACACTCTATTAGAGGCCTAAAAATGTTTTTAAGAAAAAAGAAATGGGTCTTACTACTCGAGGGTAGGCCCAGATGGTTTTTATTTTTAAACGGGCGACGATCGCGCCGTTTACTTGTACAGAGGGACTTATACAATGGATGAGGCCCAAAAAGTTTTTGTACAAGGGGGGATGGGTCTTACACTCTCTCAAGAGGCCCAAAAAGGTTTAAAGGAAAAAGAGTGGGGCTTATAACACGAGGGTAGGCCCAAATGATTTTTCGTTTAAAAATGGCGATCGCGCCGAGGTTTTCTTTTAACGCAGAGGGACTTATACAATAAGTGAGGCCCAAAATGTTTTGGTTAAAAGGGGGATTGAGTCTTACACTCTAATAGAGGCCCAAAGTGTTTTGAAAATGATTTATGAGGGTTGAATTAATCCAAAACCCTAATTTGTTTTCAAAATGTATTTAATTGAATAAAAATTCAATTAAAATGATCAAAATTGTTTAACACATGGAAAACAAATTGTGATCTTGGATTAATGCTTCAAAAATTAAGTATTGACCTACAAAATAATTAGAAAGCATTAAAAGTTGCAAAATCAATGTAGAAAAAAAATATTTAAAATGCCAAAAACAATTAAAATATTAATTCTTTGCAAAAATATCAATTATATGAAATAAATAATATTTTTGGGATTTTTTGTGAAAATAAAATATTTTGACATTTTTGTGAATTATTAAAAAAAGAATCAACTCAAAATCATTAAAACTCAGAGAGAAATTAATTTTTGAATCAATTAAACAAAATCACAAAATTCAAATATTTGAATTATTCAAAAATGGCGCCAAGAACAAGCTGAAGAACACGCGCGTGTTCTTGGTTTCTCAGATTTGCATTTTCTATCCAATCTCCATGAATACTTAATCATATCATGCAATCCACATATCATTATGCTCGTCTCAACCTCACGATCATGTCTATGTACTTTATTTCATTTAAATTAAACATACAACAAGAAATCACGAAGAAACCTCAAGAACCCTAATTTCTGCATGAAGGCTAGGATTTTTGATACACGATTCAAACAATGCAATTAATTGAGGGAAAACATTCCATGCATGATTATGAACATATGGCCAAATTATTGTGCGAGGAAATATGCATAGATTGAGAGATGACCAAGTATGTGCTTACCTCCAAGTCGTGACAACAAGTTCAAAGTGATTTTTGATTTGGAGGTGTTACAGATGAGTGGTGATGATCTGAACAGCTTCCCTACACCCTATGGATTGTGTTTGGATGGTTGGACTTGATTGAAATTGGCTGGATCATTTTGTGGTACCTCAGCTGCACTTTGGTTAAAACCTTGAGCGACCAGCTGGTGATTTCGTGAAATTGGTGTTTCAGAAGTAATCTAAGTGTTTGATCAGCTCATATGTGATGTATGTAAGGTGTGTGAGTGATTGGTTTGATTGGAATTGCTCTCAAACTCAAAACCCGATAGCTACCTTGCTAAGAAAGGCATTTTTGCCAAGAGAAAGAGATTTTGAGGAAAGCATCTGTTAGATGGCTTTGGTGTACTCAAACTGATCACAATTGAGCTCTATTTATAGTAGAGCAAGTTTGTTTTGCAAGGAATAGTGCATGGCAGCTGGTAAGTAGGTTTGGCCAATGTTGCCAAATGAAAATCCAAGTCTCCTCTAGCCATTGACTAGAGGTTAGGGCACAGAGCTTTGGTCCCCTTGGTCTTGGATAAGTCTTGACTTATTTCAGATGAGAATGGCTCAGTCCATGCCACCTTGATGGTTTCATTGAATGCCTCATTCCAAATTTGAAGTCTTGTCCCTATTTTGGCCATTCTAGGTTCAACATGCTATTTCTTGTTCCATGGACTTTGGAGGCTTGGCTCAGTGATTGTCCCCTTTAGATTCAATCCTCTGAGGTGTCCAAGTGGATAGGAGCAATTGAATTTGGCTGATTTTGGCAAATCGACCAAAGTTGCAAATTCTGCCATGCCTTGACAGATTTCAGCAAGGCAACTTGGCAATGTTGTATCTCATGGTGTAGGTTGAATTTGGCAATGTTCTTGGCCATTTTGGAAAGCTCTTACATGATACAACAACTGTTTGAACAAGTTTGGTTTTGATATCTTTTGATTCCAAGTGAAAAATCCTCCTACATTTGGCAAAAAGTGAGGCAAAATCTGACTTAGTGAAAATTTCACTAAGTGTTGGAAAAAGTGACATTTTCACTTTTCAGCCACTTTGATCACTCCATAACTCAAAATCCTTAATGAATTGGAATGACTTGTAGTTGAAGTTTTTGTAGGTGATAATGAGGGCTACAAATCCATCTTTGGATGAGAAAAAATGGCCTTGTGGTTTAGGAGTTATGGTCCTCCAAAGTTGGTACCTTTGCCACTTTATTTTTAACTTAGAAAATTTTCTAAGTTTTATGGTTACCCCTTTTACAAGTTATCTCACTTTTCTTGATTTTTCTTGATGAATGATGATTCAAATCATACATTAACATCATTTTAGGGTTAAAAATCCATTTTGGTGAAAAATCTCAAAAAGTCAAAGTTGACTTTTGTGCACAGTTGACTTTTTATCAGATGAATTCCAAACTGTGCAATTCTTCAGGAAATCATGTCCTTGACCTAAATCAAACTTGATGGGCATGTTCCATGGGTGTCATAGGGTATATTCAATCATGTATTAGGGTTTGGGAGCATGTCCTGGTCAAAATCAAAGTTACAGTTGACTTTTCCCTTAAAACCCTAATTGTGGTGCAGATGGAATTGAGACTTGTTGCTCAAACTTCTTGGATCAATCCATTGTTCCAAATGGATCAATATGGTATATTAGAGACCCTCAAATCATCTCTTGAGGTCTTGGCTCATGGTTTGTCTCAAAAGTCAACTTAGGGGTGAATTAGGTCAAGAAACCCTAATTCCTGATTTTTGATGAATGCATCCCCTGAGGCAAAATTGACTTGATGCATGGGTTCATGAGGTTCCATGAAGTATATTAGGTTATGTTTTGGATCATTGCCTTGTACCCAGATGAAAATTTCCATCTGGAGGCCCTGGTCGACCAAAACCCTAATTTGGTGACACTGTCGATCTTGAGACTTGATCCACCTAGAAGGGAGCAGCCTTGTGCTTAATCCTTGAAGTGGGAGTCCTTTTTGATCCATTGTGGATGTTTGAGAGATTAGACAAGTTGAAGATCATGTCATTTCTTGATTGATCCTTTGTCTAAGCACTCAGAGAGGGCTTGAAACCCTAATTTTGATTGTAGTGGATGCTCACCCATCCTTGGGGAGGCTAATGAAGCATAAAGGTACATACATATTGTGATGATGATTTTCACAATGATGGGAAATCTAAGTGGTCAAAATTTGGGGTATTACAGATGCCCCTATTTAATCTTCTTGGACCCGAAGGTGTGAATGACGAAGGGATTCGGGCATTCGGGGTGCAAGAGGATTAAATATCGGAATACCCGAAATTTTGATGGCTATGAATGGCAGCTTACACATTCATCTTCTTTAGCTAAGCAATGATGCTTAGAAAAGGTAAACTTCCCCTCGATCCTGGTCTTCAGCCAAGGAACTGGTCTCAGTTTTCTTTTGAAATAAACCTCCCCTCGTTCTTGGTTTCCTACCAAGGAACTGGTCTTAGTTTCTGATTTAAACTTCCCCTCGATCCTGGTTTCCTACCAAGGAACTGGTCTCGGTTTCTGATTTAAAATTCCCCTCGATCCTAGTTTCCTACCAAGGAACTGGTCTCAGTTTCTTTCGTCAATAAACTTTACTGACAAGGGACGCTATTCGTAGAGGCTTTCCTTCAAACTTCTCGCCGAATTTTCCTGGGGAGATGCCATTTGAGTGGAAAAAGTTTTGATGTCAGACTTGCTGGGGAACCCATTCGTCTGAATTGTAGAGGTACACAAACTTCTCTGTTTTGGAGACGCCATTTGTCGATTCTACTAGGGAAAGCGAGTCTCTTGAGAGACTGTTTTCGTTTGGGATCTTTCATCATACTTTTCTCGGGATCTTCCCGGAGAAACGCCATATGATGGGGTCCAATTTTGAGGTGCCAATGACCTTCTCATCAGCGGCTTTTCGGAGAAACACTGATGTACTGCCGAATCTCTGTTTAAGAGGCTTTCTCTGGGGATTTTCCTTAATCCTGGAAAGCAAGGATATCATCTTCAATGGCGAAGAGTGACATCTGTTGAAGGTTCTCTGATCTTTCAGAGGTTCAAGTTATCAAAGTGGCCACAGACCAACTTCTTTCCAGAATTAAACTGGAAGCGAGGTTGTTCAGACACAGTATTTCCTGACGAGGCAAGAACTGACAACTCGATTGAGAGGACTTCTACCACTAGGGGACAAGACCGACTAGAGTGATAGTGATGCAATATGAAATGTGAATGCAAATAAAAAATGCATGATGTATGTATGTATATGCTGACAAAACAGACGCGACATACAGACTAATGGATGAACACAATTGGATACTCGGCCATCGCGGGGCGAAGAAGTACCGTTGATAGCAATTCCACCTTGCTTAGGAGAAATAGTCTCGTTGGGAGCTATGTTGATCGGGCTTAGGAGATGAGAACTCGGCCGAGGGTATCAGATGGGAAAACCGCATCTGATACAGTTGATCCTTCATTCAGGCGCACTGGCTTAGAAGGAGTACTTTGATTCTGCACTTTGAAGTTCGCTTACTCTGGGAGAAGCGATCGATGTTCTTCTGATGTTCAACAGTCAAAAGAAATGCCATCTCTAATTTAAAAGCAGAAAAAGTTTAACAAGTAAATTCATTTTTGTTTTATTTCAAGAATCGCTGATTAAGTTTAAACAACATCGTTCTGTAAAGCTAAAACAAGTAAAGAATTACAAACAAAAGCACGAGGGCTCAAATTTTATTGATAAGATGGAGATCAGCCATACGCGTGATTCCAAAGAGTATATACAAAGTTAGAGAATGGTAATTTACAGGGAAAAGGGCTACGTTGAAACATAACGACCACTATCCTTCTACCAACTTTGAGTTCGGGACATCCTGAGCTTCCGTCGAAGATGACCTTGACTGGAGATTTCCTCCGATAGATGATGCAACTGCTGCTGAGGGACTTGCCTCTGTTGAACATAGTTACTTGCCATTATCCCTAACTTTTGCCTGGATTGTACTATGAGATTTCCAATCCATCGGGATGATTTTTTTTCATGTCTCTAACTTTTGCCTGGACCGTCCTTTCGGGTTTTCAATCCACCGAGACGTTTTTTTTTTAGTTTAGGCGAAGTATTTCTTGACTACATCAACATTCGTGGAGTAGGCAAATTCCTCTCCGTCCATGGTTGCAAGTCTCAAGGCGCCGCCTGAGAAAGCTTTCGTGACCACATAGGGGCCATCATAATTTGGGGTCCATTTGCCCTGAGAATCAGTGAGAAATGATTGTATCTTCTTGAGCACAAGGTCTCCTTTCCTGAAGACACGAGGTCGGACCTTTTTGTCAAACACCCTCTTCATTCTTTGCTGATACAACTGACCGTGGCATAGTGCCGTGACTCATTTTTCCTCGATCAGATTCAATTCGTCGTGTCGACCTTGACACCATTCAGCTTCGGTGAGCTTAGCTTCCATCAATACCCGGATTGATGGGATCTCTACTTCTATGGGAAGCACTGCCTCCATGCCATTTACTAGAGAGAAAGGGGTAGCCCCTATTGAAGTGCGGACAGATGTTCGATAACCGTGAAGAGCAAAGGGTAGCATTTCGTGCCAATCTTTATAGGTTACAACCATCTTTTGAACGATCTTTTTGATGTTCTTGTTAGCCGCTTCTACCGCCCCGTTCATCTTGGGTCGGTAGGGAGATGAGTTATGGTGTTTGATCCTGAACTCTGCACATAACTCTTTCATCATCTTATTGTTCAAGTTAGATCCATTATCAGTAATGATCTCGCTTGGAACACCATAACGACAGATGATATTGTTTTTGATAAATCGGACCACCACTTGTCGGGTTACATTGGCGAATGACGCTGCTTCGACCCACTTGGTGAAATAGTCAATGGCTACTAGGATGAATCGATGTCCGTTTGAAGCCTTAGGTTCAATCAAGCCAATCATGTCGTTTCCCCATATGGAAAAAGGCCATGGGGAAGAAAGAACTTTGAGATGTGATGGCGGTACATGAATTTTGTCGGAGTATATCTGACACTTGTGACACCTCCTCATGTACTTGTAGCAGTCGGATTCCATTGTTAACCAATAGTACCCTGCTCTGAGAATTTTTCTCGCCATTGTGTGTCCGTTGGCATGAGTGCCAAAGGATCCTTCATGAATTTCTTTCATGAGCATGTCTGCTTCTGGTCTGTCGACGCATCGGAGCAAGACCATGTCGAAGTTTCTCTTATAGAGTGTATCACCGCTCAGGAAGAAGTTTCCAGCCAATCTTCTGAGGGTCTTTCTATCTTTTCTGAGTGCCCCAGATGGGTACTCTTGTTTCTGAAGGAAGCATTTGATATCATGATACCAAGGTCTGTCGTCTATGACTGCTTCAATCGCGAAGATGTAAGCGGGCCGTTCAAGGCGCATTATGTCGATCTTAGGTATGTCATTCCATTGACCTACACTAATCATGGAAGAGAGAGTGGCTAATGCGTCAGCCATGTGATTCTCATCACGAGGGATGTGATGAAAGTCAACTCTGTTGAAGAAGGGTAACAACCTTCTTGCATAGTCTTTGTAAGGAATCAATCCTGATTGGTATGTGTTCCAATCTCCTTTTATCTGGTTAATAACCAGGGCTGAATCGCCGTATACGTCCAAGTTTTTGATCCTTAAATCAATCGCTTCTTCGAGACCCATGATACAAGCTTCGTATTCGGCCTCGTTGTTCGTACATTTGAACGTAAGTCTGGCAGTGAAAGGAATGTGGGAACCCTGAGGGGTAACAATGATTGCCCCAATTCCGTTTCCATAATGATTGACTGCTCCGTCAAAGATAAGTCCCCACTGGGAACCTGGTTCTGGCCCTTCACTGGGTAGCGGTTCATCGCAATCTTTCATCTTTAGATACATGACATCTTCGTCTGGGAAGTCAAACCCGATTGATTCTTGATCGTCAATCGGTTGATGAGCCAAATGATCGCCTAAAATACTTCCTTTAACGGCTTTCTGAGCATGGTACTCTATGTCATATTCTGATAGTAACATCTGCCAACGGGCAATCCTTCCCGTGAGAGCAGGTTTTTCGAAAACGTACTTGATTGGGTCCATTTCGGAGACCAACCAAGTAGTATGACGAATCATGTACTGGCGAAGACGTTTGGCTGCCCAAGCCAAAGCGGAACAAGTTTTCTCAAGCATCGTGTACCGAGTTTCACAGTCGGTAAATTTCTTGCTTAGATAGTAAATGGCAGACTCTTTCCTTTTAGTTTCGTCTTGTTGGCCAAGTACACATCCCATTGAGTCCTCTAGGACTGTGAGGTAAATGATCAGTGGTCTTCCTTCCACTGGAGGTGATAGAATCAGAGGATTCAACAGATATTCCTTGATACTGTCGAAGGCGGTTTGGCAATCTTTTGACCAAACGCAATCTTGGTTCTTTTTGAGTAATTTGAAAATTGGCGCACACGTCGCGGTCATAAGGAATATGAATCTGGAGATGTAGTTCAAACGTCCCAGGAATCCTCTGACTTGTTTTTCAGTTTTCGGAGAAGGCATTTCTTGAATGGCCTTGACCTTGTCAGGATCAACCTCAATTCCTTTCTGGCTGACGATGAACCCTAGTAGTTTCCCCGAACGGACACCGAAGGTGCACTTGTTGGGATTCAAGCGGAGCTTGAATTTTCTTAGACGTTCGAACAATTTTGACAGATGTTCAACGTGCTCATCCTCTGTTCTTGATTTTGCAATCAAATCATCGACATATACCTCGATTTCTTTGTGTATCATGTCATGAAACAGAGTAGTCATGGCCCTTTGATAGGTTGCCCCGGCATTCTTCAAACCGAACGGCATTACCTTGTAACAAAAGGTACCCCATGGGGTAATGAACGAAGTTTTCTCCATGTCTTTCGGCGCCATTTTGATCTGGTTATAGCCCGAGAATCCATCCATGAAGGAGAATACTTTGAACTTTGCTGTGCTGTCAACCAGCATGTCAATGTGTGGTAAAGGAAAGTCGTCCTTTGGACTTGCCTTGTTCAGATCTCTGTAATCAACACACATTCTGACCCTTCCGTCCTTTTTGGGAACGGGTACGATGTTGGCTAACCATTGAGGATATTCAGATGTAGCGAGGAAACCCGCGTCAATCTGTTTCTGTACCTCCTCCTTGATTTTGATGGCCATGTCCGGGTGAGTCCGTCTCAACCTTTGCTTTACTGGCGGACATTCCGATCTCAACGGTAAGTGATGTTCCACGATGCTGGTATCCAACCCTGGCATATCCTGATAGGACCAAGCGAATACATCGGGAGATTCTTTGAGAAGCTTTATCAAACTTTCTTTGACAGTTGGACTGAGCAGTGCCCCAATCCTGATTTCTTTTCTCTCTTTTTCTGAACCCAAGTTTACCGTTTCCAACGGTTCTTTGTGAGGTTCAACGGACCTTTCCTCTTGTCTGAGTAGTCGGGAGATCTCTTCTGGAATTTGGTCGTCATTTTCTTCTTCAGCCTCGAATACCGGGAACTCAAAGTTGAAAGAAGGCATCGGATCGTATGTTTCAACGGGGTATAAAACAAGCAATCTGCATGACGTGATGATTCGTGTTTAGAAGAGATAGAGAAAATGTAAGTGTGTGCAGTGTTTTGATTTTACTGCTTGTTTTTATTATTGAATGTTTTTTTTTTAGGATTACCATTTTCTGAAAAAGCAAAAAGAGAAAACAGTAATTAATGCGGAAATTACAGAACGACGTTATTTTATTAATGAACAAGTCGAATCTTGAAACTACAGCCCTATAAAACAAAACTCTGTCGCTTTGGGCAAAGCGAAGAGGGAAATTTACAGAAAACGAGCCCTATCAAAATATCCGTTTCACCTGGGCAGGGTGAAAGGTTTAAAGATGGCAATTACTTTGACTGGCGAACGACCTTCGGAACCTCGACGGTAACCCATTGGCGGCGAACTCCTCGGTGAATCACAAAGTCTGGCACCTTCCTTAATTTGTCTTCAGAAATGACGCTGATTTCTGGTGGAGCAGGATCATTGGAATCTGTCTCCCAAGCAGAATTGTCGTAGGAGGATTCCTCTGTTGCATTTTGCATAGCATTGGTGCTCTCAGCTGTATCTCCCCATCCAGTTGGCTGGATGTCTTCGAACCTGATACGAGAGCTTTCGGGAGCAGTGTACTTGACCATAAAGTCGTATTTTCCACTTGGTTGTCCCAGGGTGTCCCAAACTTCTTTGGAACTGGAGGAGTCATCTCTCTCGATGACGTTGACCTCGGGAAAAGCATAGTTGATGAATTCAAGTCCTGTGAACGTTGCAAATTCATCTTCATGTTGAGTAGTTTCCAAATGACCTGAGTGTTGATCTCATGACATGGTGGGGACACAGGTATTCTGTTCAACGACGGTTAGCTGATTTTCATTGTTCGGCTGACTTTCTTGCCCCAAGTTTCCTGGGTAAGGTTGCCACATTGGCAGGCCATCCATCGGGCCATAGTAGTTGTGGTCAAAGTTGTCTTTCATTGGAGTGTCCTTCTCTAATGAATTTGGCAGAGCACGGCATCCTTCCAGATCACAATCTCCGTAGATCATTTCGACATCTGATCTTGGTATAAATCTCAGACTTTCTGTAGGAAAGCAAAAAGGCATAGGCACCTCTTCCTGAGACATATAACCGTCCTCATTAAGATAGGACTTCCACTCTTCATCTGCGTCAGAGGAATCTTCCTCATTGATAGCATGAACTGTCTGAGACACTGGGTGAAGAAAACCTCCACTGTGGAAGAAGTTTTGAAGGGGATGAAGACTTTCATCGTTGGCAACTGTCTGGGTACAGGTCGCAGAAAAACCAAGACCCTTCTTTGTTTTATTGTCAATAGGAATGACAAGCCGTCCCCATCCTGTCGTATCGGTACTCTCGACCGCTTTGATAGCATCTTTGTATGAAGAAATTGAAGTTCCTTCTTTGAACTGATTGTCCTTGCTCACCGATAGTGCTTGGAACTGAGTTCCAATAACCTCCTCGGGTTCCACACAAGTAGATTATGATAAGTTGCTCGCAAGCAAGGCTTGTTCCCCACAAACCGTGACAAGTTGGCCGTTCTTGACGAACTTTAGCTTTTGGTGGAGGGTTGAAGTAACCGCTCCAGCCTGATGTATCCAAGGTCTTCCTAATAAACAACTGTATGTTGCCCGGATGTCCATGACCTGGAAAGTGATTTGGAAAGTGTGAGGACCAATAGTTATGGGAAGATCAACTTCGCCGATAACTATTTTTCTGGATCCGTCGAATGCTTTGACGACGACCTCGCTGACTCTCATCGGAGGGCCCTTGAATGATAATTGCATCAAAGTGGACTTCGGCATAACATTCAGGGCTGACCCTGTGTCTACCAGTACGCTGGCTAAAGCATCGTCCTGGCAGTTAACTGTAATGTTGAGCGCCATGTTATGAAGACGACCCTCTTCAGGTAATTCCTCATCACTAAATCCCAAATTATTGCAGGAAGTGATGTTAGAGACAATACTATCGAACTGTCTGATTGTTACATCCTGTTCCACAAAGGCTTGCTCCAAGACTTTCTATAGAGCCTCTCTGTGTGCTTCTGAACTGAGTAACAGTGATAATACTGAGATCTTTGAAGGAGTCTGTAACAGTTGATCAACAATGTTATATTCACTCCTTTGGATGAGCTTTAGCATCTCATCTTTGTCTTTTAAAAGGTCGGGATTACTAGATTGACTGACTGGTGGATCAGGAATTTCTACCTGAAGTTCCTTTTCTTTGTTGGATTCTCCAACCCCTCGGTTGAAGATTCGACCGCTCCGTGTTACACGACTGATGTCTGCAATATTCACGACGGAGGGTAATGGAATTTCCTTTCCATTCTCAATTATTGTTGCACCGTACTTGTAAGGGATAGCCTTAGCTAATTCATACGGTAATGGCCCCGGTAGATAGATGACTATGGGAACCTTCTGATTTTTCTGACCATCATAAGTAACCTTGATCCGTTCCCGGTTGGGAACTCTAGATTCGTCAAGTAGAGGGATGATGGCAAAAACATCCCTGGTCCTATGATGACCAGAGATCGTGACAACATCCTCAACTTGCTCGGCAAGGTAGTTTGGCGACCAAATGATGGGTCCTGAACCTGGATATGGACGAATTTCTCCACGATCGACCTGACCCTGAAGAGCTGCTCTCACAAGGTAACACCCTTGGTTACTTTCTGAACAGACGCTACAACTGTCATAGTTGTGTGGTGGCACCTGGCCACGCCCATTTTGAATGCAATGTAACCTCACTAGGTTACCTTCCATTGATCGGACATCCTGACTTTGACGACGAGTAGGATTCCTGTTATTGATACTAATCTGCTGAGTATCTTCGTCCATATAGATTGGCATCCACCAGTGATTTAACAAGTGCTAAAGTGCCTCATGGATAAGGGTACAACCTCGATCATTTTCGCAACCCGCTTTACAGTTTTGATAATCATGTGATATTAAGAATCCGAGTCGGACCTGCTCAGCATGTAACTCTACCATGTTGGTATTCATTACGCGAATATCGAATATTTGAACCATGTTGATTTGATAGGAGTTCCTATCATGGTAGTCTTGGATCCATCCAAGATCCATCTGACGCTGGAGGGCCTCTTGTATGAAAGAGCATCCCTGTTTGTTTACCGAGCAAATCAGACAGGAACTGTAATTGTGCCGCGGCAGATTATGATACTGGCTTTGCCTTGAGTGCATCGCCACCAAGTTGACATTCATCGCACGGATGTCGTGGTTTTGAATGACGTTGGAATTCGTGTAAACCATGTTAACTCCACGAACTCGGTGCTCTTGGATCCATCCAAGATCCATTTGTTCCTGTAGAGCTGCTTGCACTACAGAACATCCCTGGTTGTCTTTAGAGCAGATATCACACTGGTGATAATTATGAGGTGGCACATAGCCATATCCACTCTGTCTACAATGCATCTTGACCAGATTGGTCCCCAATAAGAGTACATCGTGAATTTGATAGACATTGTTAGTCTCTTTCTCAATCAGATTGACTGCAGCCTTCTCATGTTGAGGCAGCGGGTTCGTAAGAACATTAGGATTCGTATCTTTGAAAGATAAGAGCCCGCTCCTAACAAGCTTTTGCACGTCGGATTTGAAATTGAGACAAGTCTCAATGTTATGCCCTGAACCTCCTTGATGATAAGGGCATGTTTGATCTGCTTTAAACCAAAAAGGCGGATTTTCCGGAACTGAAAGGGGAGACTTAGTCTGAATGTGCCCCTTAGCCAGCAGCAACGGAAACAGCTCTGCGTACGTTACGGGTATAGGATCAAATCCTGGTGGCCGTGTTGTACGGTTGTTGTTATATGGAGGACGAGCCTGCTGAAGAGGCTGTTGTGTCCTTTGCTGATCAGGTTGGCTCTGCGCAACCTGAGGTTGATACATAGGAACAGGCGCGGGGCCGATAGCAGGAGTAACAGCTGCTACTGGCTGATAACGTCGCCTTTGCTTTCCGAGAGAGATATTCCCAATATCTTGCTCTTTTTTCTTAGGGAGAGCACTACCGTATTTTTTAGTACCGCTCGTCGATCCAGTGTCTTTCACCAAACGTCCTTCTCGGACGGCTTCCTCAAGACGTACACCCATGCCGACCATTTCGGTGAAATCACTGGGCGCACTGGCAATCATTTGGTCATAGTAAAATGAGCTTAAGGTCTTTAAGAAGATCTTTGTCATCTCTTTTTCCTCAAGAGGTGGACAAATCTGAGCGGCAATTTCACGCCACCTTTGAGCATACTCCTTAAAGGTTTCCTTGTCCTTTTGTGACATTGATCTGAGTTGATCTCTGTCGGGTGCCATGTCCAAATTGTATTTGTATTGTTGGACGAAGGCAGTGCCAAGATCTCTGAATGTACTGATCGTAGTACGGTTTAAACCCATGTACTATTTGAGTGCGGCACCGGTTAAACTATCCTGGAAGTAGTGAATCAGCAGGTCCTGATTCTCCATCTGAGCTGACATCCGCCGAGCGTACATCACCAGATGGCTCTGAGGGCAAGAGTTACCCTTGTATTTTTCAAAGTCGGGCACTTGGAACTTGTGTGGGACTTTCACATTGGGGACCAAGCAGAGGTCTGCGGCGTCCTTTCCAAATAGATCCTGACCGCGAATGGCTTGCAGCTCTTTCTGCATTTCCAAGAACTGCTCCTGGAATTCATCCATTCTGTCAAACATAGTTTCCTTCTTACCAGAAGGTGTTGGTGGAATCTGTCCTTCCGGGACAGTGTGCACCACAGGGGGTGGTACCGTGACTACGGCAGTAAGTCTTGGCGCCTCCCGAAGTTTGTAACCTTCAGGAGTCTTGAGCATGCCCCTGGCATCTTCTCTTTCCCGAAGTTTGTAACCTTCAAGCCCAGCGGCTTCTGTTGCGATTCCCTGATCTTCAGTGATCGGCGGAACATATCCTTCCGGGATATAGTTAACAGGCATGCCCCAAGGATGATCTTTCGGCATCTGATACCTAGGATCATACTTTTCTATGATGGGCGTTGGGGTGATCTCTGAGATCACAGTTCTTTGTAGCTGAGCTTCTGCCATGGCTTGCATGTCGCTACGAAGCTTTCTCATATCCTCTCTCAGAGCGTCGATATCTTCTTTCAACTCTCTGTTTTCTTCCTCAAGATCATCCATCTTTTTCTGACGATTGGCCTGAGTATTATACGAATGAGACAATTTGACTCTAGAACCGAGACACAAACGTGAGATTCATAGGGAAGAAGAATACGCGATGTGAGAATGATGAATGCAATGATTATATTAATTGTTCTTTTGGTTTAATCAAAATAAACTTCGACAATTAGATTGCAAATATCAAACAGTGGGGAAACCCCTTTTTATTGAATTCCAAAGGATTACAGAAATGGAAATACAGTAGATTACAAAGTGCAGAAACAGAAACCTAAACTAATGGGTCCCGAGTCCTCTTCTTTGACCGGGGCGCTTGGGCCATTGTCGGGTTGTCATTCCTTTGCCAAGTGAAAGGAGTGAGCAAATTCCTTTGGTCATCTTGATTCTCCACAGCATGCTGCTCCAAAATTTCAATTAGAGCATCTTTCTCTTTTAGTAGTTGCTGTATTTGGATACACTCTACGTCAAGGGTGCGGTACTTGTTCTTCCAAGATCTTCTTTCCTTTTGAACTTTGTTGAGAGTAACCTGAAGCTTTTCAGTTTCCGTCATGAAGTACATGACAGTTTCCCTCGGTGGAAGAATTCCGTAACGAGGATAAGGCATCTTTAGCTTGAGAGATCTAGTTTGTACCCAATGGAGATAAGGCTCCACCGAGACACAATCCGGTTTTCCCAGAGACTCTCGTCCTTTTTATGAACATGTTTCCAAGCTTGCAATATTTCCATTTTTAGTGCTCTGTCACTTTCTCCTTCTTTGAAGAAAAGACCTTCCAGATGAACACCCAGTGGGATGTGTCTCATCGGGTATCCAAATTGACGAAGAACTAATATCGGATGATAGCTGATTCCTCCTTTAGTTCCTATGAGGGGTACGCTGGGGAAGTTTCCACAACGGTCAATGATTCTGATTCCCTCATAAATCCTATTACACCAATCTATATCGGAGTTGGTAAGAGACATGATCTTCTGCGACCAACGTAAGACACTCTTGCAATCCCAAAAAGCAGCAAACTTGGGCAAGTGAGAGATAAACCATTTGTAGAGCAAAGGTACACAACATGTGATCTCCCCTCCGCTGTACAAATTTCCCAAGTGTACAGAATGATACGCATCTGCGAGCAAAGTCGGCACAGGGTTTCCAATGAGAAAAACCTTAATAGAGTTGATATCGACGAAGTTATTGATGTTGGGAAACAAAAATAACCCGTAGGTGAGCAAGACAAAGATGCTTTCAAAAGCAGTCCCGTTCCCTATACTAGCGAAGTACAGAGCTTTCTTTGTCAAGAACTGGGCTGGCAAACCTTGGATGCCACCCTTAGTGGTCATGTGAGTCCTGACCTCAGACTCGTCCAAATGAATTGCTATTGCAATAGTCTGATTCTTTGGAATTTCTTCCAGTCCAGAAAATGGAGCTCGATCAGTGATATATAAATCAGTCAGATGAGAATACTCCTCCAGCGCTGGTGCAAGCTGGTAATCCGGGAATGTGAAACAATGATAAACCGGATCGTAGAATTGAATGAGCGCGTCTATGATCCCCTTAATCACATGGACTCTTAATAGCGGTAGTAAACCACCGTGCTTGGCTCTAAAAGCCTCTGGGTTAACGATCATCCTCGCTAACTTTCTCAAATCCCCTAATTTTGGAACCTTGAAGGTATACTGGTGAGTTCTCCTTCTACCGAAATCCATTAGCGTAATCCTCTTCTCTGATATTTGCAATCATAATCTTAGCTTAATTTGAAAAACAGAGAGACTAGAAGAGAAAGTTTTTTGAATGTTTTAATGTTTTATTAAACGAATGCATGAATGCAGCACACAAAAACATAGAAAAAACATGGGGTCAGAGGGTCGTTGTCATGAAGTCAAGGCTCTACCCATCCCCAATTGTTTATACTAGGGTGATTTTTGTACCTATACTCATTATCATCAGCTCCTCCCAGGAAGGAAGACAACAAGCGGATCGCCAGCGAGTTGTGTGCAATCTTAGAGTAAGTGCCATTCACCGAGAATAGATCACCAGCCTCAAATGAGGGTAGTATCGCGTAACAACTATTTCCGATAGCTTCCACACTACGAAAGGGTTGGCTTTTCTAGGTGTATACTCAATCTTTCCACATACGGCATCACCCGCATTCCCATTAGCAGAAAAACAAACACGTATAACAATTAGGAAAAGCAGTATATATATTTGTCCTAATCATCCTAGACTTATAAAGCTATGAATCCTAAGTTCCTGACAGAAATGGCTCCCCGGCTGAGTTACCACTCTGTAGTTTCTACACAAGGAAAACAGAAAGAAAGAAATAAATCGGCCCCACGGTGGGCGCCACTTTTCTGTGAAAAATGGGGACGACCGTGCCTAGATCTAACTTTGAAAGGCCCCACGGTGGGCGCCACTTTTCTGTAGCGAGCGATTTTGGACGCGGTTCTTAAGCGCTGGTCGCTCTCTACGGTTTGAGCTTTAACTACAGGTCGATTCATTTTTTATCCTATTGTGAGCTGAATAAGGAAGGGAAATAGATGTCTCCAATTAACCCTGCTTGCATATTGAGTTTAAACAGCGGTCTGTTAAGTTACGAATGCTCTAAATGTGGGGGGGGGGGGCCTTTGTACTGGTTATTTGTATTTTTGCCAATACTGTTTTCTTTCTTTTTTTTCCTGGGCAGAAGGTTTCTGGCGGGGAACAAGGATTAGGATGTTAGGACTGATGCTTTTGAAATACTACTTTTGATTGATGGAGATATGGGATTTGGGGTTTTTTGTTTATTGCGCTCGCTAAGATCTTTCTTTCAATCTTATGCCTACGTATTCCCGTTTACCGAAACAGGGAAATCAGAGCATTCGTAGTTCCTCCTATTCTATGGGAGGAAATGGTTGTTTTTGGTGTCTTGTTCAAAGCCCAAGACGTGAAGCGAAAGGTAGTTTGTATCTTGTTCAAAGCCCAATATGTGAAGCGAAAGGTAGTTTGTATCTTGTTCAAAGCCCAAGATGTGAAGCTAAAGGACCTCGGTTTTAGAGAGAATTTGTCATCTCTAAAGAGGGGAGAAGGAGAATTACTTTAACTGGGATACGCGGATCCGAGCAATGCCATAATTTCTGAAGAAAGAGTTTTAACCTGAAGGAGAAGACTTTAACTCAGTGTAGAGCAATGCCATCTTTCCTTAGGAATTTCTCATGCTAAAAGAGGGACAGTGGCATGGATGTAGATGATCCAGAGGCTTGCCGCTTACAACGATTAGATGATGGGAAAGGAGTTGTTGATGTTTGTGTACTGTGAACGAGGCACATTTTTGATGCTAAAAGGTTGATTGGATTAACCAGTGGTTTTCTTATACAAAGCCTAAGAGGAGGCTACTTTCCGCTAGGAAAATCATTATACAAAGCCTAAGAGGAGGCTATTTAGGTGTCTCGCACAAAGCCCGAGAGAGAGGCGAAAAGATTTTGACTCAACGAGGGAATCTTTTGGTATCTCGTATAAAGCCCGAGATGGAGGCTATTTGACTCAACAGAGAGTTTTTTGTATCTCGTATAAAGCCCGAGATGGAGGCGATTGTTTGTTTGGCTCTATAAGAACCTTTTTGTATCTCGTACAAAGCCCGAGATGGAGGCGAAAGGGTGATTGACTCAACGAGGGAGTCTCTTGGTATCTTGTATAAAGCCCGAGAGAGAGGCTAAACGGTTGTTTGAGTTGAGTGACATATCCAATATACCGATTTTAAAAGAGAAAATCAGTTCTTATATGAGCATCACTGTACTCAGGGATTTAATTTGAGGACCAGGGATATTTCCTTCTCTTTGAGGAAACGGGAAATCCAAAGGGTGTCGAGACTGTCCGAGTCTGCGGGTTTCCTTCCTATTTAACGAAGGGTGCTTGAGAATGTCTTTGAGACTCAAGGAAGTTAGACTGTCCGTGTCTAGAGTTTTATCTTTTGTACTATGCTTTGAGAAACAGTAGTAGATTCTATGAAAGGACTGTTCTATGAGGATGATTATGTTCTGTTCCTATGCCTCTAGGAGGTCATCGGGATAATTTGTACGAAGCCCAAGAGGAGGCTGGAAACTTTTAAGAAGCCGACGGGTCCTTGTACGAAGCCCAAGAGGAGGCTATCATTCCTGGAGGAAGAGATCATTATACGAAGCCTAAGAGGAGGCTGTGAATACTTCTAAGAAGCCGTAGTGTCCTTGAATAATGCCCAAGAGGAGGCCGATGCTTTTAAGAAGCCCGTGGGTCTATCATCTCCCTTCCATTAGGAGAGATAACTCTTTTAAAGATAAAAACCACTGGTAAACGTGCGAGGTTTACTATCCAGCGACTTTTAGCTTTTAAAGAGGGTTCCTTAGTTAAGGTCCAAGATTATGACCGTAGTGGGTACCCAAACCCCGAGACATTCAAGGCAAGCTATCCACGAGGAATAGATCAAGTCAGAAAAGTTCGAGAATTGGGAAGAAACTCAAAGATGCCATTCACGGAGAATACATTCATCTTGGGGAGTAGAGCTTCTTGACGATTCCTAAAGAGGACAACCGAAGAGAAGACTGTATCTGGTGCTCCTATTGGGGATCTAGGCGTCTATTTCTACGAATAAGTGAAACGGCGTCACCTAGTTCTAGACGTAGTTGCCGGGGAAACTCGAAATATCTATACTATTATTACACAGTAGATATGAGTTTATGAAAGTATACTTACAGTGAGCAGCCCCACAATACAGTTTATAATATGAAAGCAGTAAATGAAAGCGATAACCACTTACTCGGTTGGAGTGCTTCCATGCTGTTTGGTTAGTTGTTCAACAAAGAAAGATTGAAAACAACAGTATATTCAAAATCAAAGGAGAAAGTGCTTTGAAAAAGAAAGATTTGTGGCTTACAGCTCAAGGAGAGGCCCAGGGTTTTATCAGTGAGCGCACTGTTTGAATTTTGTACAGAGGGACTTACACAAGTGACTGGGGCCCAAAAATGGTTTTCTGATCAAAGGGATGGGTCTTACACTCTATTAGAGGCCCAAAAAGGTTTTTAAGAAAAAAGAAATGGGTCTTACTACTCGATGGTAGGCCCAGATGGTTTTTATTTTTAAACGGGCGACGATCGCGCCGTTTACTTGTACAGAGGGACTTATACAATGGATGAGGCCCAAAAAGTTTTTGTACAAGGGGGGATGGGTTTTACACTCTCTCAAGAGGCCCAAAAAGGTTTAAAGGAAAAAGAGTGGGGCTTATAACACGAGGGTAGGCCCAAATGATTTTTCGTTTAAAAATGGCGATCGCGCCGAGGTTTTCTTTTAACGCAGAGGGACTTATACAATAAGTGAGGCCCAAAATGTTTTGGTTAAAAGGGGGATTGGGTCTTACACTCTAATAGAGGCCTAAAGTGTTTTGAAAATGATTTATGAGGGTTGAATTAATCCAAAACCCTAATTTGTTTTCAAAATGTATTTAATTGAATAAAAATTCAATTAAAATGATCAAAATTGTTTAACACATGGAAAACAAATTGTGATCTTGGATTAATGCTTCAAAAATTAAGTATTGACCTACAAAATAATTAAAAAGCATTAAAAGTTGCAAAATCAATGTAGAAAAAAAATATTTAAAATGCCAAAAACAATTAAAATATTAATTCTTTGCAAAAATATCAATTATATGAAATAAATAATATTTTTGGGATTTTTTGTGAAAATAAAATATTTTGACATTTTTGTGAATTATTAAAAAAAGAATCAACTCAAAATCATTAAAACTCAGAGAGAAATTAATTTTTGAAACAATTAAACAAAATCACAAAATTCAAATATTTGAATTATTCAAAAATGGCGCCAAGAACAAGCTGAAGAACACGCGCGTGTTCTTGGTTTCTCAGATTTGTATTTTCTATCCAATCTCCATGAATACTTAATCATATCATGCAATCCACATATCATTATGCTCGTCTCAACCTCACGATCATGTCTATGTACTTTATTTCATTTAAATTAAACATACAACAAGAAATCACGAAGAAACCTCAAGAACCCTAATTTCTGCATGAAGGCTAGGATTTTTGATACATGATTCAAACAATGCAATTAATTGAGGGAAAACATTCCATGCATGATTATGAACATATGGCCAAATTATTGTGCGAGGAAATATGCATAGATTGAGAGATGACCAAGTATGTGCTTACCTCCAAGTCGTGACAGCAAGTTCAAAGTGATTTTTGATTTGGAGGTGTTACAGATGAGTGGTGATGATCTGAACAGCTTCCCTACACCCTATGGATTGTGTTTGGATGGTTGGACTTGATTGAAATTGGCTGGATCATTTTGTGGTACCTCAGCTGCACTTTGGTTAAAACCTTGAGCGACCAGCTGGTGATTTCGTGAAATTGGTGTTTCAGAAGTAATCTAAGTGTTTGATCAGCTCATATGTGATGTATGTGAGGTGTGTGAGTGATTGGTTTGATTGGAATTGCTCTCAAACTCAAAACCCGATAGCTACCTTGCTAAGAAAGGCATTTTTGCCAAGAGAAAGAGATTTTGAGGAAAGCATCTGTTAGATGGCTTTGGTGTACTCAAACTGATCACAATTGAGCTCTATTTATAGTAGAGCAAGTTTGTTTTGCAAGGAATAGTGCATGGCAGCTGGTAAGTAGGTTTGGCCAATGTTGCCAAATGAAAATCCAAGTCTCCTCTAGCCATTGGCTAGAGGTTAGGGCACAGAGCTTTGGTCCCCTTGGTCTTGGATAAGTCTTGACTGATTTCAGATGAGAATGGCTCAGTCCATGCCACCTTGATGGTTTCATTGAATGCCTCATTCCAAATTTGAAGTCTTGTCCCTATTTTGGCCATTCTAGGTTCAACATGCTATTTCTTGTTCCATAGACTTTGGAGGCTTGGCTCAGTGATTACCCCCTTTAGATTCAATCCTCTGAGGTGTCCAAGTGGATAGGAGCAATTGAATTTGGCTGATTTTGGCAAATCGACCAAAGTTGCAAATTCTGCCTTGCCTTGACAGATTTCAGCAAGGCAACTTGGCAATGTTGTATCTCATGGTGTAGGTTGAATTTGGCAATGTTCTTGGCCATTTTGGAAAGCTCTTACATGATACAACAACTGTTTGAACAAGTTTGGTTTTGATCTCTTTTGATTCCAAGTGAAAAATCCCCCTACATTTGGCAAAAAGTGAGGCAAAATCTGACTTAGTGAAAATTTCACTAAGTGTTGGAAAAAGTGACATTTTCACTTTTCAGCCACTTTGATCACTCCATAACTCAAAATCCTTAATGAATTGGAATGACTTGTAGTTGAAGTTTTTGTAGGTGATAATGAGGGCTACATATCCATCTTTGGATGAGAAAAAATGGCCTTGTGGTTTAGGAGTTATGGTCCTCCAAAGTTGGTACCTTTGCCACTTTATTTTTAACTTAGAAAAATTTCTAAGTTTTATGGTTACCCCTTTTACAAGTTATCTCACTTTTCTTGATTTTTCTTGATGAATGATGATTCAAATCATACATTAACATCATTTTAGGGTTAAAAATCCATTTTGGTGAAAAATCTCAAAAAGTCAAAGTTGACTTTTGTGCACAGTTGACTTTTTATCAGATGAATTCCAAACTGTGCAATTCTTCAGGAAATCATGTCCTTGACCTAAATCAAACTTGATGGGCATGTTCCATGGGTGTCATAGGGTATATTCAATCATGTATTAGGGTTTGGGAGCATGTCCTGATCAAAAGTCAAAGTTACAGTTGACTTTTCCCTTAAAACCCTAATTGTGGTGCAGATGGAATTGAGGCTTGTTGCTCAAACTTCTTGGATCAATCCATTGTTCCAAATGGATCAATATGGTATATTAGAGACCCTCAAATCATCTCTTGAGGTCTTGGCTCATGGTTTGTCTCAAAAGTCAACTTAGGGGTGAATTAGGTCAAGAAACCCTAATTCCTGATTTTTGATGAATGCATCCCCTGAGGCAAAATTGACTTGATGCATGGGTTCATGAGGTTCCATGAAGTATATTAGGTTATGTTTTGGATCATTGCCTTGTGCCCAGATGAAAATTTCCATCTGGAGGCCCTGGTCGACCAAAACCCTAATTTGGTGACACTGTCGATCTTGAGACTTGATCCACCTAGAAGGGAGCAGCCTTGTGCTTAATCCTTGAAGTGGGAGTCCTTTTTGATCCATTGTGGATGTTTGAGAGATTAGACAAGTTGAAGATCATGTCATTTCTTGATTGATCCTTTGTCTAAGCACTCAGAGAGGGCTTGAAACCCTAATTTTGATTGTAGTGGATGCTCACCCATCCTTGGGGAGGCTAATGAAGCATAAAGGTACATCCATATTGTGATGATGATTTTCACAATGATGGGAAATCTAAGTGGTCAAAATTTGGGGAATTACAGGCATGTGTCACGAAATTTGTTATTTATATTGATGGTCAAAAAAGCAGTGTGAGGATATTCCACTGTGCTTGACATTTTAAGTAATGCTAAAATTATAGTAGAATTGAATTTATGTCCAAAAACACATGATGCTTTCTTGACAGAGTTAGTGGCCAGGCTTTTATTTGTCTGGTTGTGGTTTAACATTTACGAAATGGAATATAATTCCTTCAAAAGCTGAAAGAACAAATCCACAAGGGATTTTAACATCACGTGCACACACATGGGAAAGTTGGTCCCTAAGAGAGACATGTGATGGTAAAAACCAAACATGAATAATGACCCCATGTGAATAATGGATAGGTAGGTGAGTTGTAATTGGTATTAAATAGGAGGTCGTTGTTTTGTTGAGTGCTAAACGCAAAAGAAGAAATTAAAAGCATCACCTACTCTTTACCCATCCATTGTCCTCCCTCTTAGAAATATTGAAGTAGAAACATGGAAAATTGTGGACCTCTGAAACACATAGAAGTCCTCCACTTCTTTGAGGTCGCCAAACTATCCGCACAGGTAAGAAATATATTATAAATTTTCATACTTTGAAATGCAAAACAGAAACCACACAGAGTTAAAAACGTTTAAGATCCTGTTGTACTTGTTTGATTTAAGAAATTTCCAAAAATTGACGAATTGTTTCTGAAATTATTCCATGGTGACATAAGCAAGACATGGACGATTTTAACGAACAAAGGTGTGCACCATGAAGTTATCTTTAACCAACAACTGGTTCATCCACTGATTATGAGCGGCTGGCCGATTCTGGAAGCCTACTACAACTTACCAAATGATGTTGTTGTTACTTTCGGTTACTATGGAAACAACAACTTTGCAATCAACGGTTTCAAAGAGGTTAAGAATTTCATGGATCTACCATATTTTCATAGTAGATATGTATATAAGCGTGAGATTTATGCTTTTGACCACAGACTAACCGAGATGAGCGTGGATCTCCCAAGAATAGTTAAGTAATTTTGATGGTTAATCATCATATGTCAGAAATGATATTTTTAATTTTTAACCGAGATAAATATGTTAATGTCGTTGATTCGATTTATAGAAGTTGCAGGAGGATTTTGCCGAAGTATTAAGACGGTATGAATACAAAGATCTTTTGCTGTGCGGTGATAATGGGAAGGTGGAATTGAAGAAACTGTTTCACGTTGGAGATATCCGAAGAACAAAATTGGGTTATGGTTGGGATGAGTTTTGCAAAGACAACAATTTCAAAGCTGGAGACAAAGTCCGATTTCGATTTGATACAACATCGGTGTACAAGAAATGTCATGTTTACTTGCATCCGTGTGGGTAAAATGAAGTCGTGGTTGTATTAACTAGTATTTAGACGTTGATGTTTGTAACTTCTGTTGAGATGCTTGTTAGTATTGTTCATGGTTGTTTAGTAAAAGTTGTTTCTTGAATATGTTTGGTAATATAGCTATCTTATTGTATGGCGAAAGATCGATAAAGTTGTGGTATTTTCCCGGAAATGGATCTGTTTTTTCCAATACGGTGGAGAGTCACAAACTAAATATATGGTATGATTATGACATGTTTTAATTCACCACTTATAAATATGATATGCTTTATGTCACCACTGTTAGGCAGAAAATTAACGGAAGTTGTAAGTCACAAAAGAATATGACATTATTCTTGAAACATACTTGGGGTATTTGCATAATACAACAAATTTCATACAAAGTTGTATAAGGCAACCAATTAACATGAAAATGTAGATAGTCTCCACATGAATCTAACATGAAATCTAGAATCCTAATTTGGACGATGGTGATTTGCAGCTAGGCGGTATAAAAGTGAACATTTAAATTGATGTAGAAAACGAACCAAGTCAAACATTGTTGAAAACCTCTTTGTAAACAACGTTTGTAGTTGTTTTTTTGGCCACGTTGTTATCATCGTGGACCAAAACTTTTATTCCAGTCTTGCTTGTAACCCTTGAAAGCGTGACATATATTTGGCCATGAGTAAAAACATCTCGAGGAATGTAAAGGCCAACACAATCCAACGACTGACCCTGCGACTTGTTTATCGTCATTGCGTAGGAGACAATGATTGGAAATTGTCTCCGGCTTAGCTTGAAAGGCCACGGAGATTGATAAGGCGACATATTCATCCTTGGAATATAGACGACGTTGCTGTGATTTTTGCCCCCCATAATACGTGCTTCAAGAACATGTATAGCCATATTAGTAACGATAAAACGTGTACCGTTACATAACCCTTCCGACTGATCGATGTTGCGCATCAACATAATGGGTGTTCCAATCTTCAATTTTATGTGATGGTTAGGCAAGCTGGAGGTTTTCAAAGAGCTTAGAAACTCAGGAGTCAGAACATCAAGCATGTCCTGGTCGTGTATTTCGGACCGATCTACGGAGTAACAACTAAAGAAATCCCTCAAGTCACCTAAGTCAAAAATGTTAATCATTAGTTCTCTCGAAAACCTCTACATAGTCGTGTTTTAATAGGCGACATTATGGTTATCTAAAAAAAGTAAAGCCAAATTAGTTAAAAAAAATAATGAATATAATGTACTCTACAAAACTGGATCAGGGGGGGGGGGGGGTAGTATTGAAAATGGGAATGAAAGCAACAATACCTGGCATGATGTCCAAAACATGATCATTGATTTTGTCAACCATTTCGATGGTTGAAGCAAGTATCGCCCTACTTCGAAGGTAGTTGTAATCGCGAAAATCAGCAAGAAATTTCGGATAAGTACTTGTCACATTTGCAACAATGGGGTCTTCAAATTCAATAATGAGCATCTCAGGGGGGAATTCGATCTCAACGGTCCCATCGTTTGGTTCACCAACTCGACCTTCTCCAATTTTGAGTAACCAATCCGAGAATTGAGATATTCCGGTCCTCTCTTGTTCGGTGGGACCGCAACTCAGACGCATGTTTTTGGTTAGTGTTAACACCTTTATCGAATGCCATATGTGCGAAGCGTTGATCATGGCATGAACAATGTCAGAACGACTACCCCTTGGTATAACCGACCAAATCTGTCTGAAGTCCCCTCCGAATACCACAACCTTACCTCCGAACACCTGACTGGAGTTGCTACTGCTACTCATGAGATCCTTTAATGTTCTATCAAGAGCTTCAAAACACCATTTATTTGCCATCGGTGCCTCATCCCGAATTATTAATTTTGATTGTCTGAGTAACTCTGCTAAATCTTCTTTATAACCAATGTCGCAAGTCGAATTATCCTCCGTAGGAACAGGTATTTTAAACCTTGAGTGAGAAGTCCTCCCACCGGGTAATAACAATGATGCTATCCCACTCGTTGCCACCGTTAAGCAAATATCGTGCTTGGATCTAAGTGCACTTGCAAGTGTCCTCCACATGTAAGTTTTCCCTGTACCCCCGTAACCATGAAGGAAGAAAACCCCACCAGTCTGATTCGCAACAGCAGACATGATTGTGTCAAATATACCCCGCTGCTCATCTGAAATGATAACGATAGACGAAGTGAATGTGTTAGCACGAAAAGAATATAATAAAGAAAAACAACCGTTAAAGGATTTACCTGTTAGAGCGGAATAGAGTGAGTTAAATTCTGCCTGCATGGTTGGAATGTCGTAACTCTATTCATCGTATATGAACCTATTCCTGAGTTATTCCAAAATATAACCGTCCGGGTATGGTATTGGTTTGAAATCTTTAAGCGTTTTCTTGTTGGTTTGAAGCAGTTTTTCAATTTCAATCAGTGTAAGATTCTGAATCTCCGAATCAGTCAAAAAAAGATCTAAAAAAGGCATACATTTTATGAGTTTAGTGAGTTTGAGTTATGCAGTGTATTTCACTTAATTGGTAAAAACCGATAATGTCTTTGTATTGATGCAGACGTAGAGGCACAGAATTGAAGATGCGGTCTTAAAAATCGAATGTATAGAAATTAAGAATGACATGTAGACTCATGAAACAAAGGGGAAGTAAAAACTTATATACAACAGCAGAAAAAACAAAAGTCTAACTGCAATGTTATACACAGTATCCGGATAAATTGAAATAACATAAAAGTAAGTGGAGTAACATAATCATATTTGAATTTATATTTTTTACCATTGTTTTGTGCCAATTGTCTCTGGTGATGTAACAGTCTGTCGGATAGTAACACCCATGACTCATTCCACACATGAGCAGGCCTGTTAACGTTCCCCAACATAAGCATAACCACAAAAAGCTTCTGAAGAAAATGACCTGACCCCCGTTCACTGGCTTTTTTAATAGCCCCGATGTATTCCCTATCATCCTCAAGGAAACCCATAGCAAAACACGCATCTGTGAACGAATCATACTGTGTATCACCAACCTTTCTTATGTCTTCATAACTTGTAGGTCCCTTAACCACCGAAAGCATCATTCTTAGAAAAAATAATTCTCCTATAGACGGTGGTACCCAAATCAAACAACCAATAGTAAACCCTTTCTTGCGAGGCTTCCAGGCTCTACTTCATTTGTGGTACACAAACATGCTAACGAACTGGCCGTATGTTAATTCTCTTGCATGTTCGTAATTCGGATTTGCAACCAACCAGGCAGAAAACATGGATTCCGTAACGCTAGCCTTTTCTAGAATGTTCTCCATGCGGTCATAATCAGTGTAGTACAGAGGCTTCTCCCCGATAAGATGGAAAAACATACGTTCAACGGCCGGTTTCCTTCCATGAATGTTGTAAGCAAATATTCGCCAACTTGCCTCGCAAGGAGAAATATATCTACAAACAAGGTATTGTTTTATTTTATCAACATCGTCAGTACCGGTTGATGTGGAATGGTTAGCCTGCACAACGGAAGCGGTAATTCGATCATATCCCTTGTGGATGTATTTGAACAGATATTTGATCGACGTACTCTGATTACACCACTCCATGTTAATATGAGTCTGGTACTTCAAGAGCAACATAGGGTTGTAAGGGACGACATGTCTATTGTCTAAAGGGATGCCATTTTTCTCAATTATGTGTGTAGATGATATCCTCTTGTACATAGGATAGCCTTCGGCATCGACAATTGTATTTTCTATGAATCACTTAGGAAAGAATTTAGTGCATTTTCTATTCTTCATACACGGTGATGATTCCCTTGACAAACCGCAGGGTCCATGTACCATATGTGATTTGACCAACTTGTACAAAGTAGGACTGGTTTCGGGGTTAGGTGTCTCAGTACAAATGATTCGATCAATGTCAGAAGGGCTAGGATATTTACTGTCAGGATGCAAGAATATCAAAATGTGGGCGTGGGGTAGGCCTCGTTTTTGGAACTCTATAGTGTATATAACTGTGACAGAAAAAAGTTCATAAAGTAATTAGAAACTCAAAATTGAGAGAAAATAAAAACCAATACATCAAAAGTAAGACTCACATGCAATAACACGGCCAAGGAGATGTTTCTTTGTTATGTCACGCATGAGTTGGTCGAATTTAATCTTGAACACCTTAGCCTCAATATTGGGACGGTCGCTTGCATTTAAGTTCTTGGGTTCCAATTGACGTTTGATCTCTAACCAATTTGGGTTACAGATAAAGGTTATAAAGAGGTCCGGAAATCCCAATTTACTTGAAATGGCCATCCCGTCAAAATATAGTTGGTCCATGTAACGCTTGCTTCCCACAAAACTCGATGGCAACACAACACGTTTTCCCTCCTTGTTACTTGGTTGTGAAGTACCTGCAGTAGACGGTTGTCGTATGTTTTTATACTTACCGACCCTTAATTTTGATTGATTCTTGCGCAACCAATTAAGACGTTCGGTTTCCATCATAGTGTAACCATCAACCAAAAATTGTTGGAAAAGACGTCTCGAATGGAGCAAGGTTTTCGATTCATCACTGCGCGCCTGAAGCTGGAAACAGAGCCAATCTTTAATAGTTTGTCTGTTTTTCTTTGTAACGGTTGTTTCATGCTGGTACTTGTGGAGTATGTTATCTCTGTAACCGTCCTCCCCATATGCGAAAATCAAAGGATATTGGTACGCAAGATAGGTCGGGTGAAACTCATCGATTCTCTACAAGCCACCATCATGCTCATGTATTATGATGTCCCTTAGTTCAGCAATGTCAACATCACCCACAATTAGCGCAGCAACTTCCGAAACAGAAGGCGTGTTATATACCCGACCATCGCCGAGGCGACTTGAAATCAGTCTCAACCGCAAGTCTTGAAAAGTATTATTCTTCAACACATCCCGTGCCATTCTGAATGCTTTCGCATGAACATTGTACTCATCCAACATTACCTTCAAGTTGGTGACAATATCCTTTTCAATCTTTTTGTTATCTCTACAATGAAAAGAAAAGAATAGAAGTTATAAAAAAGGAAAGTGCTAAAAAGACGTAGTAACATGAATACAATACCTAATTATGATGAAAAAAACTTTAGTAATACCTGAAACAATCCATTCTATTATCGACCTCATTATCGGTGTCAAAAATGTAAAGTTGTGCATACTGGGGTGGTGAACCTATCTCGGGAAGCATGGTTCCTATCCGATGGCAAGTTTGACCATGTAGTCGCAGAGTAGGCGGACCGTTAGCACCGAAATAAGTTGTGTCAAATTTCATCCCAGGAGAAGTGAATGAGAACATTGCATTGTAAGTTCTAATGTTTTGTTGAAAATTTTTACTATGACCCGAGGTTCGTCGAACAGGAGCTGTTGTAGGAGTTGAGGAGGCTGCTTCATCAGAGACAGCACGACCTTTCCGCTTTTGTAACAAATATGAAGCTTTGCAAAGGAGGCATGTCTAACCTTTTGTTTACGTTCCTGATACCACATCAAAGCCTTACAATGCTCGCATTCCCAATCAGGTTCGCCGATGTCAAAATACTCTAATTAAAAAAAAAAGTAATGAGGCATCGATGACACAAAAAATTATATTCAATTGGATAAAGAAATGAGAAGAACAATAACCTGTAACTTGCGAGTCAAGTGTGTCATGGAAGGCGTCGTCATCAGATTCTAAAAAATTTCCCAGATTACTGCCCGATTCATAATCTGAGTCCTCTTCAGAAGAAGAATAAGCAGCAGATATATAAAGGTGATTTATTGTGGAGTCAATGTTAACGGTTGATGGTCCAGTGGGCCGAAAAGCATTAGAAGTCGCTGGCATTGCATTTGAGTATATGGACAATGTGTTTCCGTTCAACGTCCTGGAATGGTTTGAGGTGTGAATTCGCGAAGAACCAGAAACCATAGAAGGTCGAGGCAATGGTGCAGTTGCCCTGGTTTGAGATAATGATATAGTTTGTGAATTACAGTGTAAAGCAGTACTGTTGGAAGTCATGCTAGGTGGTCGTTGCGATTTGCCATGGATAGGATTAACAGCGTGTCTTAAAATATGTGTTGCCTATGGGTCATGGTTCTCATTGAAATTAACCTCAGATGAGATTCCACTTGAGTTTGTTGAATTGAAAGTGGGAAACAAATTAATGCCAACATGGATATCGAAACGTCTTCGCTTAGTTGGACATGTTGGCAATACATGTCTTGTTGAGGGGGCAATATGAATGGTGTTGACAACATCACACAATGGACCAGAATGAGTTACATTAGATGGTAGACCCGCTCTTGATGCAGGTGTCGAAGACGATCCAACAGAGTTTTCGTTGCCAACGAAGGAAATCCTATTTTTCCTCTGAAGCATGTATGATCTTCTCTTTTTCCTCGCAAGGGATGCATTTGGTTCATCAGTATCGGGCATGACGACGTGTTAGCTGCAGAAGGTAATAGAATTTTCAGTGAATATAAATGTCTTAAATGGTTGAACACGGTGGCAAAAGAAATGGTATAAGAAATGTTAGACGTGAATGCAGGCGTAATGGTAAAAAATTACAATGCTTACCAGATGATGATGATGGAGTTCCTAACTTCTCCTTTTCCTCGCAAGGGATGCATTTGGTTCATCAGTATCGGGCATGACGACGTGTTAGAAGTTATTAAAGAGTTTGTAAAACCTGTTTTAGTAGGTACTTGTTTCAAAATCTGTTAGTTTGATAAAGTTCAAAGCATGCCGAAAAGTAGGAGGGATTTTAAAAATTTTGCTATTTGAAATTAGGATATTAAAAGTGCCTGGAAGATTAGCAGTCACAAATTTAAAAAAGAAGTCATAAAATATAGTACATAGAAGGGGCACACACGTGGGGTGAAGACAATATTTCATCCAATAAGAAATGATTAGTCTCTGTGATGTAACCATATCTTAGTGCAGATTGTGTGAAAGGTTGTGTAAAAGGCTAAATAGTCTAGATACATAAGGTCAGCCTCAGTGAGTTGACATGTTTTATTTTTTTAAAAATGCAGTAGAATGTAATTATTAAAAATAGGCTGATAGGTTCATTGAAAATCGTGTAAAATTGTTTGATAAAATGGGTGTTGTTTTGTAGTTTATTTTAAAAAGTGGGCCATCCTGATATAACTTAAATGAGTGTTAAGAGTGTATTAGTAGATATATATAGCAAAAGATATAATAAGAGATCAAAGTTACTTTGAGAAGGTTGTAATTGAAGGTTGCACAAAAAAATAATACAGACGTATCCGCGTAAGTTGGTGAGTTATGGAACCATTAGTTTGTTGGGCAATATGCATAATGTTCAAATACAGGAAAAAGAAAGATATCTGATATGAAGATATGAATTTCAGATTTAGAAACAAATTGAAATAACATAGTTGCCCATGTATGGGTGATTTCATTAATCATAGTCAGTTGAAGTCTATAAAAGCAATTCAAAATACATCCCATAAGTTGTGTTGGGAGGAAACACATTCTTCAAAAGTAAGAAATGTAATTCAGCAATATATTACATAATGCAGTGACCAAAAGATGTTGGTAGGTTTTAATTAATGATTGGGAACTTAATTATCCGGTAAGCCACAAAGAAGTACAGTTAAACTGCCTTGTTTTTTCCACGTTTGATGACCTTCTTAGGTTTGGTTGAAGAAAGATCCCCATCACCATCAATCTTGTGGGATGACTCAAAAGAAGAATCTGGAGACATTCGCTTGACTTGAGCTGTAGGTGTGGTGGGATCGGGAACGTGGTTAGAGGTAATCTCAGCATCCTGCATAAGACAAAACAATAGTTTTTAAAATAATTGATAACGACTGAACCACAAACATTTCAGAAAGACATGAAAGGAGTATCGTAATACTTCAAATGTTTATATAATTTAAAGATTGCAATGGTCTTATGCCCCTGAGATTGAAATTCAATATGTGTGGAGCATAGGACGGAAAACACACAAAGAATGTGGTTGCAGTTGGCATAAAACAGAAAGAATGTAGTTTGATTTAGGTATGTGGTAACATCATAAAAAACACTTGAATACAGTACCTTGAATGGAATAAGCTTATCAAACGGGGAGTCTTCGTCTACATTTTCTAACAGCTGTACATAAAGGAGGGAATTAGTAGACGTTGTGGTGAAATGATATAATTGCTACGTAATTTGTAACAGAAAAAGTGTGTTCCAAATTATTGAAAGTTACATGGTTTGATTGAGAGCCGATATTAATGAAAGACGATGGCTGAAAAACAGGAAAACAACATCAACACTCGACAAATGGTGAGCAAAAATGGAAATCGCAAGCACTTAAAAAATAACTATATTCACCTCAGTTGTGGTATGTGAAGCCTCGAGTTTTTTAATCAGTTCCGTATCATTAAGATATTCCACAACAGAGCAACTCTTATATCTTGGACACCACTTAACTTTGAACGCATATTTGAGGCCCAAGATTTCATCCAATGCAAGCGGAAACTCCAGTGGATCAGTGATTCCGACCTATTATTAAAAACATATAAGGTAGTCAGAATCAAAGTATAAAAACCAAACAGAATTTTGTCATAGATGGCCTATGATGGATGAAACGTATGTTAGGCAACACATACCGCTATCATGGTTACACGCATTTGGGCAGCAGAAGTCTTCAAAACCTCCGTGGCTTCGCGATCCCAGAAAATGAAGCTAGCACTACAACCATCCTGCTTGACCCCTACCTCGATTTTATACCTACGAAATAAGGGACCATCAAACAGTAACAAAAAATAGCCATTGATAACAATACTGCAATGAATTTAAATAGACATCAACCTCCAGATCTCTGCTTCGGTTCGATGGCCGTCCCGACAAAAAAAAGGTGGTTTGTCACCCTTAGCAACCTGCGGGCACTGATGGCAGGCTTTATAATGCCAACCGTTAGGAGATGCAATGAGTTTCTCGGTCCTTGCAACCGTAACGCAGAAAGTATTATGAATATTACAAACAGATAATGTTAAAATAATTTGGTGATTCAATATGAAAGCCCAAAAAAAACTTGGTCCCAAGTGGATCACCTCATATAATGTACGATGTCACATAATGGAAGTGGGATAGCTTTTGACAAAAACTTTTCAGTGGGTGTAAGTTGAAACCCGGAAGATTGTTGAGACCAAGAACGATTGTTAGCCCCTGATGCTGAGGAATCTCCAAATTTAAAATCAACCGACATACTGTAGTAGTGTTATAATTGTAAGAAATCAAAAAGCAAAAGGAGGCATTCAAACAGAGGTCAAGGTAAACATTGGATAAACCTTTTTAAAAAGGCAGTGATATCGGGCACATCCTCATTGATATGGATTTTGGTAATGCTGTAGGTGTTAGTAACTGCCAGAGGATATTTGCCTACAATACGAAAGAGTAAATTAAAAATGTGTGTGGAAGTCCAAAACAAAGTACAAATAGGTAGACAATAAAATAACAATGTGTTGGGTATTTTTTAACCTTCTTCTTTAACCTTAGCATATTTCAACAGCATAACAGTTGGTTTTGAAGGGTCCTGATGCTTTTGTTTGTAATCAAAGAACTCCAAGGCATAGGCCTCCCACAGAGTACAATGAACCATGTTGTCGCTAATCCATAGAAAATGTATGATTCAGTATATATTTGAAATTAAAAAATATGAAGGTATTAAAATCTGATAAAAGACTGTCACTCAAGAGCCGCACCTTAAGTCCCTCAATTTTAAGTTGACTTGAGCTTTCTTTTCGCCGAACTGAGATTGGGAGTATCCAATTTCATCAACAACACCTATAACATCTACAGAAAACGGAAGCAACATTGTTAAATTAACATATGGGATTGTTAAAAAAGGCAAAATGAAATGGAAACATGAAAAGGATGGAAATAAGACCAATGAGAAGATTCTTCTGCCATTTGTTGGAGATTATGTCAGCAAAAGGCGTAAGGTGAAGTTTCTTGTCAGGGATTTCATGTTTTCCAACATCTCCAACTGTTGTCCCTCCGGTGAATTTCAACATATATTTGTTGAAAGTAGGTTTGAAAATCAGGTCATTAGGCATAACGTGAAAGTTTGACATTGTGCAAGTTGCGTTAACGGACAAAGTTGAGTCAAATGCTTGTCGAAATATTGTAGGTACAACGACATGGATGTCATGGCCCTAAAAAAATGCAAATAATAAACATGAGTCTTATCTTAGCTTGAACACAAAGGTGAGCATATAGCCGACCAGATCCTTAAGTAAACAATCAACAAACACCAGCTACAAAGCAATGACATGTAACACACAACACTCAAACGCAAAACAAAGGAACAACAAACCAATAACGAATATCAGATCGATATGAACGATATGTAATAGACAATGTGGTAGTTGTTAAGACTATATTTCATGCACATTCATTCAAATGAAATGAAATATCAACATAAAAAACATGCGAACAAATGAAAACTAAGATTTTTGAAATAGTAAAACAAACATATACAACAAAAGCATTTGAAAGAGGGAACTCACATGTTTATCTACGACACCCATCTCAAAATGCTCTTTGTTTGCAGTCGTAACTTTCCATTTGCGATGTATTTTCACAGCAAGCTTCCACAGGTCCTTGCTATCAGTTATGTCAGAGACGGGCTCAAACGGTCGCGCCATTTCCTACTGGGTTGGAAGAATATGAAATGGAGCGGAAGTTGAAAGGAAGAGACGGAGCAGAGATTGATGATTTTATGAAAGATGGTAGCGTGCTAAAGAGATGAAAGTGGCGCACAGTTTAAGATGGTGTGTTCAGGGAAAAAAGATTTTCATCATTGTGAATAGTTGATGAAAGGACATAATGTATTTTTTAAAAAGTGCAGCAACAAAAACATATTTATTAAATTTGTTAAAAGTGTAGAAAGGAAAAAATGTTTAAAGTAATTGAAAGGAAATAAATTAGGAGACGTGGTTGCATGCAGAAGCCAACATGTGTCCCAAAGGGCAAACAAGTCTTTTAGATGGTATAGTTCTTTCTTATATGGTAGATGAATGTCTCTTGGTAATCTACTAGGCACATTTGATAAGTAGTTTCATTCCAATCAAATAATTGCAAGACCTAACTTTGATATGATGAAATTTTTTAAAGTTTAAGTGTGTTAAATATATATGACAAGTGTCGAATATTAGTTTGTGTCAAATAGTATTTGCTATATTTGATAGAAAATTAAATATAGTCTATTGAAATATTCATTCGAAGTATGTAGTTATTGAAGGAGTCGAAATAGTTAATTTAAGTTCATTTTAGTCAAGTTAGTTATTTTTATGATTATTTGGAGTGCAAGTAATCTCATTTATAAATAGAGAGGAGCTATATTTCACACTACAAAAAAAATGCTAATTTGCTAGGTGTTAATCACTTCACAAACCTAAAAACCACCCCGCAACATACATTTTCCAAGAGTTTCAAACACTTCGTAAAAACGCTGGTTGCAACTATGTTGCTGAGTTAAAATCACCTCGCAAGTTGCTGAGTGAATATCACTTCGCAACATACTTTTTAAAAGGTGGTTCGTAGCTCAATGTGTAGTGCAGAGCTGATGGTAGAGTAATGTTGTACAACGCAGGACTTTACTGACTGGATTACACATCGCAACTCATGCACTTCGCTGAATTTATTACACTTGACAATGTTGCTGAGTGTAAATCACCTCGCAACTCATGCATTTTGCTGAGTGTATTTCACTTGACAACGTTGCTGAGTGTAATTTACTTCGCAACATCTTTTATGTATTTAAAAAATAATTATTATTATATATTTATATATTACATAATATTTTTTATAATTAAATTTATATATAATATAATAAATTTATAATAATTTAATATAATATAAATTTATATGTTTATATTATAAAGAATTTTAATTTTTTTATTATATATGTATAATAAAATAAATTAATTTTTTATTCTGTTTAATAAAAAAAGTATAAAAAAACTAAGAATTTTTTTTTTATTCTGTTTTATCAAAAAAAGCATAAAAAAAATAATTTATTTGTCTTTTTATTCTGTTTTATATTATTTATTGTAAAAATATAAACAAAATAATGATATCTAAAAACAAAATAATATAAATTTTTATTCTATTTTATTAAAAAAAAACTATAACAATATTATCTGAAAACTCTAACAGATAAACATCTAAAACTAAAACTCTAACATACATTAACTATTATATCTAAAATTAAAACTTAAAATTAAACTATTATATTTGAAAACTCTAATATACATAAATAACTAAAACTTTAATATAATCCTCATAAATAATATCTTAAAAAAAATTTATGACAACATAAAAAATTATAGAAACAACAACAAAACCAGAATAATTCAATGTTAGTAAAAAAATTAAAAAATAAAATGTGTACCTTATAGAACAGAATAGATACTGAAGAAGATTACAGTGTTTTGGGTTGAGAGAATGTGTTTGTCTAGTAAAATTATTGATGAAGAAGAATAAGAATGAGAGAATGTGTTTGTGTATGGTAAAAGATAAAATCTGATGTGTGTTTGAGGAGAGGAAAATGCTAGCTAAACATAATAAATACACGTGACCTCTTATGACCGTTGGGAGTGCGTTTGGAATTTGTGACTGTCAGGTTGCTGCGTGTAATTCACACCGCAACGTTGCTAGATGAAAGCCACGTCGTAAAACATGTTGTTGCAAGGTGGATATCACGTTGTAACTTTTCTGACGTTGTTGAGTGATAAACACGCCGCAACGTTTCTGACACGGGACTGCCACCCTCTCCACTGAATTGACATGTCATAACGTTTTAAAATTCGAAATTTGAAAATAAGCTTGCGAGGTGTTTAGAACGCCTCAAGCCTTATTTTAAAATTTTAATTCCCTCCAAATTAATTGCGAGGTGAATTATTTAATAAATTCTATTTTTATTTTTTATTAGATAAAAGAGTTGCGAGGAGTTTTTCATGCAACAACAGTGATTATTTTGCCAAGTGAATTGCACCCAGCAAAATTACCCAGCTAATTTGATTTTTTCTTGTAGTGTCATTTGTATCAAGTGTAAGAAAAACATTGTGTAGTTTCTGAACTCACAGATTTGATTACCACATATTATCAAACACTTAGAGTGTAGTTTGCACAACCATATTACATTCTTCTTCTTCCTCCAGATTTTCTCTTTACTCTCATTTTCAATTGTATTGTATTTTTCTTTTAATTCTCTGTATAGTGTAGAATCATCTTGCAACCAAGGAATGGTTGTTTCACCTGAGTAAAGGGTGAATAACAAGAGGCATGATTAATTAAAAAGATTGATTCGGTTAACTTCAAGATTGAAATTTTCCCAACATCTGGTATTTAAAGCTCTGGGTATGTGATCTTTGGAACACATTAAATCACGATGAATCATCAGAACATGCATTTTACAACGAATATTCCAATCTTGAATGGTAAGAACTATGAAAATTGGTGTAGTTAGATGAAGGTCATTTTCTGTTATCAAAATCTTTGCGATCTTGTGAAGAATGGAGTAACACTAATTGGAGAGAATGCTGCGAATGAACAAAATGTTGCATACAAAGACTTAAAGAAGAAAGGTTACAAGGCTCTTTTTTTAATCCATCAATGTGTTGATCCAGACAACTTTGAAAAAGTTTGTGATGTAGATTCAACAAATGAAGCAAGGGACATCCTGGAAAAATCATTTGTAGGTGCTGAGAAAGTGAAGGATGAGAGGTTACAAACTCACAAAAGAATGTATGAATTGCTTCAGATGGAAGACAATGAAAGTGTGACTGATTTCTTCACCAAAGTAACGAAGCTAGTAAATCAAATCAAAATATGTGGAGAACAGTTGACATAAAAAATTTGTAGTGTCAATGATTTTGAGGTCGCTGCATCCAAAGTTCGATCATGTGGTAGTAGCCATAAAAGAATAGAAGGATTTCAAGTATGACAAAAGAAGTGCTTCAAGGGCCGCTTGAATCTTATGAACAAAGAATGGCTGAAAGAGATGCACACAAGTAGAAGACTGATGTGGCTTTGCAAGCTCAGTCGACTAAGAAAGACAAAGGAAGATGGAATGGTAACAAGGGCATATGAAGTTACAACAATTCAATTGGTAGAGGAAACCATCAACAAGGTAGTTCATCAAATCAGAGACAATCTTCTAACCAAGGAAATCACAGAGGTAGTGGTGCAGGTAGAGGGAGCGGAGATGGAAGAAAACCTGATAAAATTCATATTCAGTGCTACAATTTTCAAAAGTATGGCCATTATGCAAGTCAATTTCGAGGAGGCAAGAAGGATCAAGAAATTGATGCAAAGCTTGTAGAAGACAAAGTGACGTTAATGGTCACAACAAAAAAGAAGAAAGATTCAAAGATCAATGGTATCTCGACTCAGTTTGTTCGTCACACATGAATGAAATGGAAGAAAATATTGGTTTATCAACATTAGTCATTCGTCGAAGAACAAGGTAAAATTTGCAAATGACAATACCCTATTTGTTGAAGGTAATGTTGATGTTGTGATCAGGAGAAAGAATGGTAAACGATCAAAATTTCCAATGTGTTATACATACTAGACCTGAAGAGTAATCTTCTAAGTATATGTTGAATGCAGAATAGGGCAAGCAAAAAAATATTTATTTTCGGAAAGAATTCCCTCCGGGATTTATGTCGTGTCCACAGAGATCAGTTCGAGGGAAAGAATGCCGTTCGACAGTCTCTCGCGTTAATGAATTTGGGTTTAAAATGGTTTAAAACAAGAAAACAGAAAAGTAAACATTAAAACATAACAAGAAATCCATTCTTAAGAGACAAAAAAATTATCAGGCGTGCACATAATCGACTCCTCACAAACTTAAACTTACCGACCAGTTATACTCAACCTACAATACTCCTCAATATCACCCAGCATCGCTCACAACACAGGTTATGTCTAACGCAAATTTGAGAGAACAACCGTGTTACCATTGCCGATACTTTCGTACGCTAGCTCAAGGCACGGAGGCATTATGTTTCGACGCCTATTGAAGATTGTTAGCCCTAAATCTATCTCTAAAATGTAGAAACTAACAGATAATTATCCCTAATCGAAGTTTGCGAGGATTATCTCTAACGCAACTCAAACCCCGCGCATAAAGCAAAAATCAGAGACAATCACCAATAGAGATTTGTAAAGCAAGTTTCATATAACGCCATGGGCGACAAATATACATGAGTTTACAGCAAATACATATACACAACCCAACCATAAAGAAAAACACAAAGAAAAAGAGAAATGAACCAAACATCTCGCGGATTGTCAGAGCCGGTCGACGATCAATCCACCCCGGTTCATCCGTATGCATGCTCCACAGTTGTTTTCTAAGCTAATCTACTGAAAAAATGAAGTTTGATGGAGTTGGAGCAAGAATCCCCAAAACCATAACCTAAAAAATGATGAAAAATGACTAAAATAGGCAAAATTGACTTTCCAGGTTCGCCTAGCGAGCCCCCGTTCGCCCAGCGAACGTAAACTGCCTTAAAATTGTGTTTTTTCACGCTTCTAGAACTTTTTATTCGCCCGGGTTCGCCTAGCGAACTCGCCAGCGAATGCGCTCGCCTTCTGGTTCGCCTAGCGAACATGACAGCAAACCAGAACTTGTTTTCTTCATAACTTTTGAACCGTAACTCCGATTGACGCACGGTTTGAAGCGCCGGAAAGCTTATTCAATGCTCTTTATGAATATAGAAAAATATCTTTACTTGAATACCTACAAAAATGAGATAAAATCAATTAAACTCAATGATATTTACACGATACACAATATATACACTAAAACGTAAAGTAAACGTAATTATAAACAAATTGGGGTTTATTTGAACGATATTAACCAAAATATTATCGATAAGTGCAACAAAAATTATATACAAAAATAGGTACATTTTGCACTTAACAAACTCTCCCCAACTTACATAATTGTTTGTCCTCAAACAAGAATCAAATAACACAACGAAACCGAGTGATAACCAAAGAATCACGAATCAACAAGTTTTGAAAAACGGAAAACAAATGTATGGTTCAAATGAAAAACGGTACACACAAAGTAAATACTTAACACTAAACTACAACGATAACATAGTCACGAAACAAATGCAAAATACAAAAATCATGCCAAAAATTCTAAAACAACACAAGTTCAAATGTGAATCACACCTAGTAAAAACAATCATCGGTAGATGAAAAACACAAAATGAGGTACTTATCACTCACACAACAATCATGCAAACAATAGACTAAATTATGCAACCATCCAAAAATCATATTGAACATACAAAGGCAAGAATCACAAAGACTTTCAAGGTTGTAGCGTGGTCGGGTAAACAAACAAGGGGCAATTTCTAAAGATAATTGAAACAAAAACTTGCCTAAACCTAAGGGAGTGATCAACTCACAAAGACTCAAACCAAAATTCCAATCATCTTCTTCCAAAATCCCAAGTGTTACACAAAATACAATACTTATCATGTGAATACTCCCTACTTTCTAAGGCAAGGTAAAAATTCATACAACAACACAAAGTTGAGGGTCCAAGAAAAACAAAATCCAATAAAAAATAAGTGAACTAAATACTCATAGACAAGCATTAAGTTCAAATAAAACATGGATCAAAAAACTCAAAGGGGTTACGAATTCTCACACACTCACAAGGTTAATGACTATTTGGCTAGGTAGTTGTGCTCAAGATGAAACAAAATGCCTTGATCCTTTTCATGCTTTCATATAATCAACACAAACAAAAGATTAAACATAATAAAATCCAGTTAAAACAAGAATGTTGGTACTCCGTGCATATATGAACAATATAAGGCTTCCTCACAAAAAGGGTGGGAACTAAAGTGATTCACAATTGAACAAGTATACAAAAGAATGAATGACATCAAAGTTTGTAAAATGCCTAAGTATCATGAATATGCTAAAGTCTAGAAAGCGATAAACACATACCTTGGACGCGTAGAAAACTTAACAATATCATTACCATACATCCGCAAGTTGATATGATCAAACTTGGAACATCACCAAATTTCCTCAAGCTATTTAAATCAAGTTCATTGACAAACACGAAAACTATTAATATTAACAAACTGAAAAACCGGTAGAAAATTCATTAAACAAGTTGTAAAGTGAAGATTTGAAAATTTTACGAAAAATCCGAGTACAACTTGTTTAATGAATACTCACCACACTACCTAAACTAAACAACAACAAAAGAAAAGAATACACCATGCTTGTTTTACGTCGTAAGCTTGACGCCTTTACAATGCTTAGCTAGTAACTTCCTTCCTTCATGCCATAGTGATGCCTCACCGCGCAAACCCAAAGCAAGTGTCCTAACCAAACACTTAAACAAACGTTACGGGAACAAAATGTATACAACACTTGAACAAACATAATGGAAACAGACACTATATACGATATATACAAAACTCAAAAACAAAGAAACTATCGCAATACGATTCAATATCAAAACCGATCCCCGACAACGGCGCCATTTTGTTGAATGCAGAATAGGGCAAGCAGTAAATATATTTATTTTCGGAAAGAATTCCCTCCGGGATTTATGTCGTGTCCACAGAGATCGGTTCGAGGGAAAGAATGTCGTTCAACAGTCTCTCGCGTTAATGAGTTTGGGTTTAAAATGGTTTAAAACAAGAAAACAGAAAAGTAAACATTAAAACATAACAAGAAATCCATTCTTCAGAGACAAGAAACTTATCAGGCGTGCACATAATCGACTCCTCACAAACTTAAACTTACCGACCAGTTATACTCAACCTACAATACTCCTCAATATCACCCAGCATCGCTCACAACACAGGTTATGTCTAACGCAAAGTTGCGAGAACAACCGTGTTACCATTGCCGATACTTTCGTACGCTAGCTCAAGGCACGGAGGCATTATGTTTCGACGCCTATTGAAGATTGTTAGCCCTAAATCTATCTCTAAAATGTAGAAACTAACAGATAATTATCCCTAATCGAAGTTTGCGAGGATTATCTCTAACGCAACTCAAACCCCGCGCATAAAGCAAAAATCAGAGACAATCACCAATAGAGATTTGTAAAGCAAGTTTCATATAACGCCATGGGCGACAAATATACATGAGTTTACAGCAAATACATATACACAACCCAACCATAAAGAAAAACATAAAGAAAAAGAGAAATGAACCAAACATCTCGCGGATCGTCAGAGCCGGTCGAAGATCAATCCACCCCGGTTCATCTGTATGCATGCTCCACAGTTGTTTTCTAAGCTAATCTACTGAAAAAATGAAGTTTGATGGAGTTGGAGCAAGAATCCCCAAAACCATAACCTAAAAAATGATGAAAAATGACTAAAATGGGCAAAATTGACTTTCCAGGTTCGCCTAGCGAGCCCCCGTTCGCCCAGCGAACGTAAACTGCCTTAAAATTGTGTTTTTTCACGCTTCTAGAACTTTTTATTCGCCCGGGTTCGCCTAGCGAACTCGCCAGCGAATGCGCTCGCCTTCTGGTTCGCCTAGCGAACATGACAGCAAACCAGAACTTGTTTTCTTCATAACTTTTGAACCGTAACTCCGATTGACGCACGGTTTGAAGCGCCGGAAAGCTTATTCAATGCTCTTTATGAATATAGAAAAATATCTTTACTTGAATACCTACAAAAATGAGATAAAATCAATTAAACTCAATGATATTTACACGATACACAATATATACACTAAAACGTAAAGTAAACGTAATTATAAACAAATTGGGGTTTATTTGAACGATATTAACCAAAATATTATCGATAAGTGCAACAAAAATTATATACAAAAATAGGTACATTTTGCACTTAACAAACTCTCCCCAACTTACATAATTGTTTGTCCTCAAACAAGAATCAAACAACACAACGAAACCGAGTGATAACCAAAGAATCACGAATCAACAAGTTTTGAAAAACGGAAAACAAATGTATGGTTCAAATGAAAAACGGTACACACAAAGTAAATACTTAACACTAAACTACAACGATAACATAGTCACGAAACAAATGCAAAATACAAAAATCATGCCAAAAATTCTAAAACAACACAAGTTCAAATGTGAATCACACCTAGTAAAAACAATCATCGGTAGATGAAAAACACAAAATGAGGTACTTATCACTCACACAACAATCATGCAAACAATAGACTAAATTATGCAACCATCCAAAAATCATATTGAACATACAAAGGCAAGAATCACAAAGACTTTCAAGGTTGTAGCGTGGTCGGGTAAACAAACAAGGGGCAATTTCTAAAGATAATTGAAACAAAAACTTGCCTAAACCTAAGGGAGTGATCAACTCACAAAGACTCAAACCAAAATTCCAATCATCTTCTTCCAAAATCCCAAGTGTTACACAAAATACAATACTTATCATGTGAATACTCCCTACTTTCTAAGGCAAGGTAAAAATTCATACAACAACACAAAGTTGAGGGTCCAAGAAAAACAAAATCCAATAAAAAATAAGTGAACTAAATACTCATAGACAAGCATTAAGTTCAAATAAAACATGGATCAAAAAACTCAAAGGGGTTACGAATTCTCACACACTCACAAGGTTAATGACTATTTGGCTAGGTAGTTGTGCTCAAGATGAAACAAAATGCCTTGATCCTTTTCATGCTTTCATATAATCAACACAAACAAAAGATTAAGCATAATAAAATCCAGTTAAAACAAGAATGTTGGTACTCCGTGCATATATGAACAATAGAAGGCTTCCTCACAAAAAGGGTGGGAACTAAAGTGATTCACAATTGAACAAGTATACAAAAGAATGAATGACATCAAAGTTTGTAAAATGCCTAAGTATCATGAATATGCTAAAGTCTAGAAAGCGATAAACACATACCTTGGACGCGTAGAAAACTTAACAATATCATTACCATACATCCGCAAGTTGAAATGATCAAACTTGGAACATCACCAAATTTCCTCAAGCTATTTAAATCAAGTTCATTGACAAACACGAAAACTATTAATATTAACAAACTGAAAAACCGGTAGAAAATTCATTAAACAAGTTGTAAAGTGAAGATTTGAAAATTTTACGAAAAATCCGAGTACAACTTGTTTAATGAATACTCACTACACTACCTAAACTAAACAACAACAAAAGAAAAGAATACACCATGCTTGTTTTACGTTGTAAGCTTGACGCCTTTACAATGCTTAGCTAGTAACTTCCTTCCTTCATGCCATAGTGATGCCTCACCGCGCAAACCCAAAGCAAGTGTCCTAACCAAACACTTAAACAAACGTTACGGGAACAAAATGTATACAACACTTGAACAAACATAATGGAAACAGACACTATATACGATATATACAAAACTCAAAAACAAAGAAACTATCGCAATACGATTCAATATCAAAACCGATCCCCGACAACGGCGCCATTTTGTTGAATGCAGAATAGGGCAAGCAGTAAATATATTTATTTTCGGAAAGAATTCCCTCCGGGATTTATGTCGTGTCCACAGAGATCGGTTCGAGGGAAAGAATGTCGTTCGACAGTCTCTCGCGTTAATGAGTTTGGGTTTAAAATGGTTTAAAACAAGAAAACAGAAAAGTAAACATTAAAACATAACAAGAAATCCATTCTTCAGAGACAAGAAACTTATCAGGAGTGCACATAATCGACTCCTCACAAACTTAAACTTACCGACCAGTTATACTCAACCTACAATACTCCTCAATATCACCCAGCATCGCTCACAACACAGGTTATGTCTAACGCAAAGTTGAGAGAACAACCGTGTTACCATTGCCGATACTTTCGTACGCTAGCTCAAGGCACAGAGGCATTAAGTTTCGACGCCTATTGAAGATTGTTAGCCCTAAATCTATCTCTAGAATCTAGAAACTAACAGATAATTATCCCTAATCGAAGTTTGCGAGGATTATCTCTAACGCAACTCAAACCCCGCGCATAAAGCAAAAATCAGAGACAATCACCAATAGAGATTTGTAAAGCAAGTTTCATATAACGCCATGGGCGACAAATATACATGAGTTTACAGCAAATACATATACACAACCCAACCATAAAGAAAAACATAAAGAAAAAGAGAAATGAACCAAACATCTCGCGGATCGTCAGAGCCGGTCGAAGATCAATCCACCCCGTTTCATCCGTATGCATGCTCCACAGTTGTTTTCTAAGCTAATCTACTGAAAAAATGAAGTTTGATGGAGTTGGAGCAAGAATCCCCAAAACCATAACCTAAAAAATGATGAAAAATGACTAAAATAGGCAAAATTGACTTTCCAGGTTCGCCTAGCGAGCCACCGTTCGCCCAGCGAACGTAAACTGCCTTAAAATTGTGTTTTTTCACGCTTCTAGAACTTTTTATTCGCCCGGGTTCGCCTAGCGAACTCGCCAGCGAATGCGCTCGCCTTCTGGTTCGCATAGTGAACATGACAGCAAACCAGAACTTGTTTTCTTCATAACTTTTGAACCGTAACTCCGATTGACGCATGGTTTGAAGCGCCGGAAAGCTTATTCAATGCTCTTTATGAATATAGAAAAATATCTTTACTTGAATACCTACAAAAATGATATAAAATCAATTAAACTCAATGATATTTACACGATACACAATATATACACTAAAACGTAAAGTAAACGTAATTATAAACAAATTGGGGTTTATTTGAACGATATTAACCAAAATATTATCGATAAGTGCAACAAAAATTATATACAAAAATAGGTACATTTTGCACTTAACAAACTCTCCCCAACTTACATAATTGTTTGTCCTCAAACAAGAATCAAACAACTCAACGAAACCGAGTGATAACCAAAGAATCACGAATCAACAAGTTTTGAAAAACGGAAAACAAATGTATGGTTCAAATGAAAAACGGTACACACAAAGTAAATACTTAACACTAAACTACAACGATAACATAGTCACGAAACAAATGCAAAATACAAAAATCATGCCAAAAATTCTAAAACAACACAAGTTCAAATGTGAATCACACCTAGCAAAAACAATCATCGGTAGATGAAAAACACAATATGAGGTACTTATCACTCACACAACAATCATGCAAACAATAGACTAAATTATGCAACCATCCAAAAATCATATTGAACATACAAAGGCAAGAATCACAAAGACTTTCAAGGTTGTAGCGTGGTCGGGTAAACAAACAAGGGGCAATTTCTAAAGATAATTGAAACAAAAACTTGCCTAAACCTAAGGGAGTGATCAACTCACAAAGACTCAAACCAAAATTCCAATCATCTTCTTCCAAAATCCCAAGTGTTACACAAAATACAATACTTATCATGTGAATACTCCCTACTTTCTAAGGCAAGGTAAAAATTCATACAATAACACAAAGTTGAGGGTCCAAGAAAAAACAAAATCCAATAAAAAATAAGTGAACTAAATACTCATAGACAAGCATTAAGTTCAAATAAAACATGGATCAAAAAACTCAAAGGGGTTACGAATTCTCACACACTCACAAGGTTAATGACTATTTGGCTAGGTAGTTGTGCTCAAGATGAAACAAAATGCCTTGATCCTTTTCATGCTTTCATATAATCAACACAAACAAAAGATTAAGCATAATAAAATCCAGTTAAAACAAGAATGTTGGTACTCCGTGCATATATGAACAATAGAAGGCTTCCTCACAAAAAGGGTGGGAACTAAAGTGATTCACAATTGAACAAGTATACAAAAGAATGAATGACATCAAAGTTTGTAAAATGCCTAAGTATCATGAATATGCTAAAGTCTAGAAAGCGATAAACACATACCTTGGACGCGTAGAAAACTTAACAATATCATTACCATACATCCGCAAGTTGAAATGATCAAACTTGGAACATCACCAAATTTCCTCAAGCTATTTAAATCAAGTTCATTGACAAACACGAAAGCTATTAATATTAACAAACTGAAAAACCGGTAGAAAATTCATTAAACAAGTTGTAAAGTGAAGATTTGAAAATTTTACGAAAAATCCGAGTACAACTTGTTTAATGAATACTCACCACACTACCTAAACTAAACAACAACAAAAGAAAAGAATACACCATGCTTGTTTTACGTCGTAAGCTTGACGCCTTTACAATGCTTAGCTAGTAACTTCCTTCCTTCATGCCATAGTGATGCCTCACCGCGCAAACCAAAAGCAAGTGTCCTAACCAAACACTTAAAGAAACTTTACGGGAACAAAATGTATACAACACTTGAACAAACATAATGGAAACAGACACTATATACGATATATACAAAACTCAAAAACAAAGAAACTATCGCAATGCGATTCAATATAGAAACCGATCCCCGACAACGGCGCCATTTTGTTGAATGCAGAATAGGGCAAGCAGTAAAAATATTTATTTTCGGAAAGAATTCCCTCCGGGATTTATGTCGTGTCCATAGAGATCGGTTCGAGGGAAAAAATGTCGTTCGACAGTCTCTCGCGTTAATGAGTTTGGGTTTAAAATGGTTTAAAACAAGAAAACAGAAAAGTAAACATTAAAACATAACAAGAAATCCATTCTTCAGAGATAAGAAACTTATCAGGCGTGCACATAATCGACTCCTCACAAACTTAAACTTACCGACCAATTATACTCAACCTACAATACTCCTCAATATCACCCAGCATCGCTCACAACACAGGTTATGTCTAACGCAAAGTTGAGAGAACAACCGTGTTACCATTGCCGATACTTTCGTACGCTAGTTCAAGGCACAGAGGCATTAAGTTTCGACGCCTATTGAAGATTGTTAGCCCTAAATCTATCTCAAGAATCTAGAAACTAACAGATAATTATCCCTAATCGAAGTTTGCGAGGATTATCTCTAACGCAACTCAAACCCCGCGCATAAAGCAAAAATCAGAGACAATCACCAATAGAGATTTGTAAAGCAAGTTTCATATAACGCCATGGGCGACAAATATACATGAGTTTACAGCAAATACATATACACAACCCAACCATAAAGAAAAACATAAAGAAAAAGAGAAATGAACCAAACATCTCGCGAATCGTCAGAGTCGGTCGAAGATCAATCCACCCCGGTTCATCCGTATGCATGCTCCACAGTTGTTTTCTAAGCTAATCTACTGAAAAAATGAAGTTTGATGGAGTTGGAGCAAGAATCCCCAAAACCATAACCTAAAAAATGATGAAAAATGACTAAAATAGGCAAAATTGGCTTTCCAGGTTCTCCTAGCGAGCCCCCGTTCGCCTAGCGAACGTAAACTGCCTTAAAATTGTGTTTTTTCACGCTTCTAGAACTTTTTATTCGCCCGGGCCCGCTTAGCGAACTCGCCAACTAATGCGCTCGCCTCCTGGTTCACCTAGCGAACATGACAGCAAACCAGAACTTGTTTTCTTCATAACTTTTGAACCGTAACTTCGATTGACGCATGGTTTGAAGCGCTGGAAAGCTTATTCAATGCTCTTTATGAATATGGAAAAATATCTTTACTTGAATACCTACAAAAATGAGATAAAATCAATTAAACTCAATGATATTTACACGATACGCAATATATACACTAAAACGTAAAGTAAACGTAATTATAAACAAATTGGGGTTTATTTGAACGATATTAACAAAAAAATATTGATAAGTGCAACAAAACTTATATACAAAAATAGGTACATTTTGCACTTAACAGTATAGGTCAGTTGATCGAGATGAATTATAAAGTATTAATCGAAGATAGAATGATGAGAGTGATCGACTCGAGAAACAAGTTAGTTTTGAAGGCTCCTATGTCTCAGAATTGAACCTTCAAGATTGAACTTGATGTGTTGGAACACAAATGGCTGAAAACTGTGTCTAGTAAAGATGAATGGTTATGGCATTACAAGCTTGGTCACTTGAATTTCAATGACATTAGTAATATGAAGAGGAAGAACATGGTTTTAGGCCACCAAAAATCTATATTACATAAGAAGTATGTGAAGAATGTGTTCGAGCAAAGCAATACAACAATAACTTCAGTAAGGATACAAAAAGCAAGTCAAAATCCACTCTCGAGATAATTTAATCATACGTGTGTGGTCCTCTCTAGGTAGATTCACTTGGAGGTAACAAGTACTTTGTTACATTTATTGATGATTACATCAGAAAGTTGTGGACTTACTTAATCAAGAAGAAAAGTGATATGATCAATGTTTTCATCAAGTTCAAATAAATGGTTGAAAGGCAGAGTGCTAACAAGATTAAGGTTCTGAGGACTAATGGAAATGAAGAGTACACGTGTAAAGATTTTGACACACTGTGTACAAAAGAAGGAATTGTGCATGAGGTGGTGTCGCCATATACTCCTCAACAAAATGGTACTGCTGAAAGAATGAATAGAACCATTATGAATATGGTGAGAAGTATGTTAAAAGGAAAACATATCCCAAATAAGCTATGGGATAAGGTTGTGTCGACTGCAACATACATACTAAACATATGTCCAACAAAGAGGCTTCAAGGTATCACACCAAAAGAATGTTAGTCTGGTGTCAAAACTAGTTTAAGACACTTGCAGTTGTTTGGATCCATAGCACATAGACATGTGGCAGATCAAGTGAGAAGAGAGATGGAAGTTTAGTCGAGTCAGATGATCATATTGGGATATCATCGACTGGTGGATACAAACTATTTAACCCAGTGAACAAGCAAGTCATGATCAACATGGATGTGATCGTGGATGAGCTTAAGGAGTGGGATTGGACTAAGAACATCAAGAAGCATTCACCGAGAATCATGTGTGATGAATCAGCTAGTGAAGTTTTTAGAGATGTTCGAAAAGCTGTTAGAGAAGTTCGTTAAGAAGCTTTCAAAAGTCAAGCTAGCACAAGAAAACCTTAGAGAACTAGAAACATACTTGCAAGACGGCTGTAATGTATAATCACATCAAATGTTGTGGTCCATGATGAAGGTGAGTTAGTACATTATTCCTTCTATGCAGATACTCAGCCAGTCAATGCAGCTGAAGCGATGAAAGACTCAAGGTGGATGAAAGATATGGTGGATGAGATAAAATCCATATAAGACAATAAAACATGGTCATTCGTCGAATTTCCAAACGGAAAGAAGGATATGGACAATGATACATGGTCACTCGTCGAATTGCTAAACGGGAAGAAGGAAATTTATGTGAAATGGATATACAAAGTAAAGTTAAATCCAAAAGGTGGAGTAATTTGACACAAGGAAAGACTTTTAGCAAAGTTGTTTCTTTAGAAAGAAGGAATTGACTATGATGAAGTCTTTGCACCAATAGCTAGAATTGAAACAATCAGGTTGGTTGTTGGTTTAGCCAATATGCATAATTGATTAATTTGTCTGAAGAATGTGAAATGTGCATTCTTGAATTGCCCTCTAGACGAAGAGGTGTACGTAACATAACCAGTTGGGTTTGTGAAACAGGAACAAGGAAAGTATGTAGGCTACATAAAGCCCTAAATGGATTGAAACAAGCTCCAAGAGCTTAGAACAAGAAGATAGATAGCTTTCTAAGAGAGAAAGATATTGAGAAATGTTCAACAAAGCATGGTGTGTATGTCAGGTGAAGGATGAGTGAGTTGGTTATACTATGTCTTTATGTCGACAAACTATTGATAACAGATAATTGCAAGAAGGAGATCAAAGACTTCAAACATGACTTAAGTAAGGAGTTTGAAATGTCAGACTTAGGAAATCTATCATACTTCCTTGGTATCGAATTCTACAAGAGTAATATAGGCTTAATGATGCACCAAAGAAGATATGCAAGAGAAATAACCAAGAGAATTGAGATGCAAGATTGCAACCCAACTGTAGCAAGCGATTTTTATCGGTGACGCGACCACCTTATCGCTGGGTTTTCCTCACCGCAATAAGGAGGGGGTGCTACTTTCTGATTTCTTATTTATCCCGTGAAGCTGGAAAGGAAAGGGAAGCTATCTAAAACTAACCTTGCACGCTATTGTTTAACTAAACAAACACTTAAAAGAGATTGAGGGGTCCGAGGTCAGGTTATACAATGAGGAGATGTCAATTACCCATCCTATATGTGGTTATCCACAGGATATTAGCTATAGGTTTCGCTTTGTAATTGATAGTGTTTATCTGTTAATGGGTTGGGAAAGTTTCTTGGGACGTATGAGTGAGTGAGTGAGTTAATGTTGATGTTCAAGTTTTCCCGATGTTTTTGGTAAGGTGCTGGACTTAGAGTTTTGATTAGTATGCTCGCTAAAATTTCGCAATCTTATGCCTACCTATTCCCGTTTAAACGAAACAGGGAAATCAGAGCAATCGTAGTTCCTCCTATTCTAAGGGAGGAAAAGATGTTTTGGTGTCTTGTTCAAAGTCCAAGATTGAAGTTAAAAGGTTTTAACTGAGAGAGAATTTGTCATCTCTAAAGAAGGATTGTTGATTTTTGTGTGCCTTGATCAAAGCACAAGGTTGATGCTAAAAGGTTAATTGACTCGGCTAGAGGATTTCTTTATACAAAGCCTAAGAGGAGGCTGGAAGTTTGACTTTTCTGGGGGAAAATGTTCTATCTGTCTTGTACAAAGCCCAAGATTAAGGCTAAAAGTATTTTGACTCCGCTGGGGAGGTTTGTATGTGTCTTGTACAAAGCCCAAGATTGAGGCTGAAATGAGAAGTTTAACTGGTGAGGAAATTTTTATGTGTCTTCTATAAAGCCCAAGATTAAGGCTGACCTTACTGGGAAAATCATTATACAAAGCCTAAGAGGATGCTGAAATAAGTTTGACTCTTCTTGGGGAAAATCATTCCCCAAAGCCTAAAGGAAGGCTGGGAGGAAATGACTCTGCTGGAGAAGATATCTATCCCAAGCTTAATAGAGGGAGATTTATGTCTTGTACAAAGCCCAAGATTGAGGCTAAAGGGATTTGACTCAACAAGAGAGTGTTTTTATCTGTCATGTACCAAGCCCAGGATGGAGGCTGAACAAGGTGGAGAAATTATTCTACACAACCTGAGAGGAGGCTAGCTCCTGCTAGGGGAAATCTTTATACCAAGTTTGGACAAAGATTGACTCAACAAGAGAGAATTTTTATCTGTCTTGTACAAAGCCCAAGATTGAGGCTAAAAAGTTGTCTCAACAAGAGAGTTTGAAAAGGTGATTGACTCAACAAGAGAGTCTAAAAAGTGATTGACTCAACAAGAGAGTTTGAAAAGTGATGGACTCAACAAGAGAGTCTGAGAAGTGATTGACTCAACAAGAGAATCTGAAAAGGTCAATTCCTCTGGGGAGAATCTTTGTACAAAGCCCAAGAGGAGGCTAACTTTCTTCTAAGGAAAGGTCCTTATACAAAGCCTAAGAGGAGGCTATATTTTTCCGGGGATAATTGAGATCCCTAGACAGGTCCAAGTGGGGAATCAACTCTTACTGAGGATTACAGAAAAGTTGAGATGTCAGATACCTTGAGGTTCTGATTTGAGATAGTGTTAACCCTGGTTGGGGAACTCTCATGAGAGAGACTGGGTTTCTGCTGGAGATCGATCCAGAGTGCCCGAGGTTTCTTCCTATAGTTGTAAGGAACTTGAGAATGTATTTGAGACTCAAGGGGATTAGACTGTCCGAGTCTACTGGTGTGGAAGAGTTTTATCTTTTGTATGATGCCCAAGAGGAGGTAAGGTATTAAGGGATGAGATCCAACCCTAAATTGGTCTGAGATTTAACACTGGAAAGACTGCTCTAGAAAAGGATGACTAAGTTCTGTCTTATACCTTTAAGAGGTCGTTAGGGTCCTTGTATTAAGCCCAAGAGAAGGCATGAGAACTTTTAAGAAGCCGGAGGGTCCTTGTACAAAGTCCAAGAGGAGGCGGGGATGCTTTTAGGAAGCCCGTGGGTCCCAAACCAAGAAAAGTTCAAGAAATATTATTCACCGAGAATAGATCATTTAGTGAAAGTTTTGTGATTTGGAGAAATTCAAGAGATGCTATTCACCGAGAATAGATCAACTCTGGGGAGTAGAATTTCTTTGACAATTTCTAAAGTGACACCCTGAGAAAAGGTTCACGAAGAATACTGTATTTCTCTTTGTTCCATATTGTTTAAGCCCAAGAGATGGTAAGACTGTATCTGGAGATCCTATGGGGATCTAGTTTTGTTTGTATTTTAAGAGTGACCAACAGGGCTTTACCTAGTTCTAGACCTAGTTGCTATACTAGTATATATACAGTTGATATATGACAAGTATTTAAAAAAGGTATGAAAGAAGACTAACCACGCGCAGCTTCCCACAATACAGTTATTTATATGTGAAAGCGAGTAAAAGAAAGTTGATAAAACTTACAGGCGAGCAAGCTTCCATGCTGTATTGTTAGTTGTTCAAAGAAATTAAAGAAAATTTTGATAACAATACATATATTTGAATCTAAATCAAAAGGGAATTTTTTTGAAAAGATTGGTGGGGCTTATACTCAAGGAGAGGCCCAAGGTTTTAACAGTGATCGCACCGTTGTTTTGAATGTCGTCTCGGGACTTATACAACGACTGAGGCCCAAGAAGGTTTATGTACAACAAGGGTTGGGTCTTACAACTCAAGGAGAAGCCCAAAGATTATTTAAAGAAAAGAAATGGGACTTACAACACAAGGGTAGGCCCAAATGATTTTCTTGTTTAAAAATGGCGATCGCGCCAAGATTTGTTAACGCAGAGGGCCTTATACAATGTCTAAGGCCCAAAAAGGTTCTGGTTAGAAAAAAGGAATTGGGTCTTACACTCTATTAGAGACCCATGAGTGATTTTAACAAAAAGAATGGGGCTTACAACTCAAGGAGAGGCCCAAGTGGTTTTATTTTAAACTGGCGATCGCGCTGAGATTTTTGAAAACACCGTGGGTCTTATACAATGACTGAGGCCCAAGCTATTTTGGTTTCAAAGAGGGATTGGGTCTTACACTTTATTAGAGGCCCATGAGTGTTTGAAAAAGATTGATGAGGGTGGAATTAATCAAAACCCTAATTTTGTCTAAAATGGAATTAATTTTGTTTAAAAATTAATAAAAATTATTGAAAACATGTGAAAAATGAGTGGTGATCTTGGATCAATGTTTCAAAAATCATGTTTTTATCCACAAAATGATTGAAAACCATTTAAATTTGGAAAATCAAGAAGGTAAAAATATTTTAAATGTTAAAAAACAAATAAAAATTAATTCTTTGCAAAAATATCAAGTATATGAAATAAATAATATTTTTGGGAACTTTTTGTAAAATAAAATATTTTAACATTTTTGTGAATTATTAAAAAAAAATTCAACTCAAAATCATTAAAATTCATAGAGAAATTAATTTTTGAATCAATTAAATAAAATCACAAAATTCAAATATTTGAATTTTTGAAAAAGGGCGCCAAGAACATCCAAGAACACGCGCGTGTTCTGAGTTTTGCCCAGATTTGCATTTTCTCACCAATCTCACTGAATACTTGATGAAATCACACAATCCACATATCAATCTACTCGTTTTCACCTCACGGTCATGTCTATGGTCTTTAATTTCATTTATTTTAAGCATGGAATAAGAAATCAAAGTGAAACCTCAAGAACCCTAAATTCTGCATGAAGGCTCAGAAATTCCACACACGATTCATACAAAGCAATTAATTGAGGGGAAACAATCCATACATGATTATGAACATATGGCAAAATTATTGTGCGAGGAAATATGCATGAATCATGATATGACCAAATTGAGGCTTACCTCTTGCAGCTGGTGATCGTGTTTTGAGTTGGAGGAGCTTGGTTCCAAGGATATAGACAACTTCCTTAGGTGCTATGGAGTGTGTATGGATGCTTGGAGTGGATTGAATTAAGCTGGAACTTGATTTGGCACCTCAACTGCAAATTTGTCAAAGGCTTGTGCGAATGGCTGGTGATTTTGAGAATCTGATGTTCCAGATGTTGTTTAAGTGTTTGGATCACTTCTATATGATGTTTATGAGGTGTGTGTGATTGGTTTGGTTGGAATTATTCTCAAACTCAAAACCTGATAGTGACTTGCTTTGAAGGAAAAATTGGAAGTAAGAGTGTGATTTTGAGAAAGGCAAGTGTTATAGGCCTTTGGTGTACTCAAACTGATCAGAAATGAGGTCTATTTATAGTGTGTCAAGTTTGTTTTGCAAGGAATAGGGAATGGAAACTGCAGCAGGCCTTTGGCGAATATGGATCAAATGGAATCTCAAGTCTCCTCTAGCCATTGACTTGAGATTAGAGCACAGGCCTATGGTTCTTTGATTCAAGGATAAGGCTTGACTGAAGTGTTCATCTTTTCTCTGATACATGCCACCTCTAAGCATCCATTAAATGTTCCAAAACAAAATTGGAGTCTTGACCTCCTTTAGGCTTTTTCGGTTTGGCATGGCTTTTGTAGATTTTAGGACTTTGGAGGCTGATAGATCAGTGCTTGTCCCTTGTTTGTTCCCCCTTGAGGTGTGCATATGGATAACCATGCTTGAAGTTGCACAATTTGAGTAATTCGAGCACTAATGCACAAATCTACCTTGCCAAGACAGTTTGCAGCAAGGCATGTTGCAGCTGTCATAACTCCTAGCTCAAATGCAATTTGATGGAGTTCTTGGACATTTTGGAAAGCTGACATATCCTATTTCAAGATGATGTCCAAATTTAGTTTTGATCTAACTTGAATTACAATAAAAAATGCCTCTACATTTGGGAAAAAATAAGGCAGATTCTGACTTAGTGAAAATTTCACTAAGTGTTGGAAAAATGTCACTTTTATGTTTTCAGCCATTTTGATCACTCCATAACTTAAAATCCATGTGGAATTGGAATGAGGTGTAGTAGACACTTTTAAAGTATGCCATGAGAGCTACAAATCCATCTTTGGACCATCCAAAATGGTTGCTTGGATCTCAAGTTATGATCCTTGGAAGTTGGTACCCTAGCCACTTTGTTCCATAACTTAGAAAAATTCTAAGTTTTTATGGTTACCCCTTTTACAAGTTAACCCACTTTCTTTGATTTTTCTTGATGAATGATGATTTCAATCACACATTAACATTGTTTTATGGTTAAAGAACCATAATTGTGAAAAATCCAAAAAGTCAAACTTGACTTTTGTGCACCGTTGACTTTTTACCAGATGAATTCCAAACTGTGCGATCCTTGGCGAAATCAAGTCCTTAGCCTAAATCAAACCTAATTGATATGTTCCATAGGTGTTATAGGGTTCATTGAATCATGTCCCAAGGTTTGGGAGCATGTCTGAGTCAAAAGTTAAAGGTACAGTTCACTTTTCCCTCGAAATTCTAATTGAGGTCCTGATGAAATTGAAACTTGGGGATCAAGCTTCTTGGATAAATCCATTGTTGCAAATGGATCAATGTAGGGTATTGGAGCCCCTTAAATCATGTCTTGAGGTCTTGGCTCATGTTTTTTCCCAAAAGTCAACTTAGGGGTGAATTAGGTCAAGAAACCCTAATCCCTGATTTTTGGTTAATGTATCCCCTAAGGCTAAATTGACTTGATGATTGGGTCCATGGGGTCCCTTGGAGTATCTTGAGTTATATTTTGAAGCATTGGCTCATGCCCAGAAGAAGATTTTCATCTTGAGGCCCTGGTCGACCAAAACCCTAATTTGGTGACACTGGGATCTTAAGGCTTAATACACTTGGAATGCTGCAACCTTGTGCATGATTCTTGATGTGGGAGTCCTCTTGATCCTTTAGGTGTGCTGGAGAGTTTAGAAAAGTTGAAGATCATGTCATTTCTTGATTGATCTTTTGTCTTAAGCTCTGAGAGGGCTTGAAACCCTAATCCTTGATTGTAGGGAATGCTCAACAATTCTTGAGGAGATTGATGAGGCATAAAGGTACATCCATATTGTGATGATGATTTGCACAATGATGGGAAATCTTAGTGGTCAAAATTTGGGGTATGACACCAACTTCAACTTCAGATGAGCCCAGATTGCAAGTGATAAAAGATTCGACTATAGATGACGTCGATCCAACTCAGTACAGGAGACTCATTGGATCACTTCAATACATCTGTCACACAAGGCCATATTTAGATTATTGTGCAGGCATGGTCAGTGTTGGAGCGGTAAAGCGGCAAGCAACAAAAAGATTTGGAATTATTTTTCTGGGAATTTATCGTGTCCATAGAGATCGGAGATATTGAACTGTGGTTCGACAATTTAAATGTTAAAGAGTTTGGTTTAAAATGTTTCAAACATAGAAACAGAAAAGTAAATATTAACACAAAAATAATTCATTAATCAGAGAGAAGAAACTTTTCCGGTATGCATATAATCCCCTCCTCATAAACTTAAACTTACCGACCAGTTATACTCAACCTACAATACTCCTCAATATCATCCATCATCGCTCACAACAGTGTCCATCTCTGACACACTGAGCTGAGAGAACAACCGTGTTACCCTCGTCGAAACTCTCACACCGACTCGAGATACGGAGGCATTAAGCTTCGACACCCATAAAGATTATTAGCTCTAAATCTATCTCTAGCATCCAGATACTAACAGATAATCATCCCTAATCAAAGTTTGCGATGTTTATCTCTAACACAACCCAAACCCCGAGCATAAAGCAAAAATCAAGGAGAATAACCGATAAAGATTTGTAAAGTGGATTTTATACAATACCATGGGCGATAAATATACACAAGATCAAAGTAAATACATATACAACAACCCAACAAAGAAGAAATAAACAAAGAAGAAAAGAAATAAACTAAACATCTCGCGGTTTGTCAACGCCGGTCGATGAGAAATCCACCCCGGATCATCCGTGTGCAAGCTTCAATGTTGTTTTCTAAGCTAATCTTCTGAAATATGAGTTTGATGGAGTTGGGAGCAAAATTCCCCAAAACCATATCATAAAAAATGAATGAAATGACTTATATAGTATTTAAAAATCAGTCAAGTTCGCAAAGCGAACTCCAAAAATTCGTACTTAAGTGCCTCAGAATAGCTAAACCGCCTCTGTAATTATGCAAAAGTTCGCAATGCGAACTTTCTGTTAGACGATGGCTATGGATCTAGAAGAGGGGGGGGGGGTTGAATAGATCCCTTGAGTTTTACACGCAAATGGTTTAAAAAAACTGTTTTAAAAATTGTTTAACGGAAGCTACCACTGGATAGAACGTCTACAACGAACCTTCTACCAAAAGGATTGGATATGCACGAATATATCACGGATGAGTATGGAAGAGAAAAATTCAGTTTTGAAAACTACGCTTAATAACGAAGTCAACAAAATATCTATTGCTTGATGTTTATTCCAATCCAATGAGGTAAAGTGATAAGCAATTAAAGGCAACGAGTTCGAATTTGCTTTGAAACAAATTATCAAACACCTAGTGTGCGTAAACACACTAAGTGCAGAATTTCTATGGAGGGTAATGTAAAGCTTCTCCAAGATACAATCCAAGGAATTGTATCAATTTAACAAAACAGTTTATCAGCTTACAATTACTCTACGACAGAAATTTCGATGACTTGCGACTTCACAAATTCGTACGAACTGAATTGTAAAAGAGTTAAGGAGAGAGAGAACAAATGCGGTTTGATTAGGCAGTTCCCCAATCGTCCTCACTTTGGGTACGTCTTCCCCCAACTCCACAAATGGAATTGAGATATATATATATATATATATATATATATATATATATAGTTGTTGCAAATTGTTTATTACAAGAGAAAACTATGAACATCCAAACCCTCGAACGTCTTCGATCATTGATGCAAAATTTTCTCTTCCCTTGATTCGAGATGAATCAAGTCCTTCGAATATGGTTGATCCAATTACCGTCCCACGTTACTAAACTGAAAGAATCCACCGTTCTTCAGTTACCTTCACTCGGTCAATTGCGATATACCAAGAATTTAAACCCAAACATCCCTTCTACGATCCTCTGATTACAGCTACTAAAACGAACAATTGCACCAATTTCTGGCTACCTTCGCCCAGCCGAATCCCTGTAGAAAGAACAGTTTGTGTAAAAACCCCCCCAAAATCTATCCGATTCTTGGAGGACAAAACCAACTGGTTTGATTCAAGAAACACCTGCCAAACTCTCAACCCAGAAGATGAAGATCACACTTCCTAAATTCTGAACGTTATCACTTCGATCAATGGGCGACACAAACAAAGATGATTATGTGTGATTGTTTGTTTACTCAATGAATAAGATGAAGATGAAGAGAGAAATGACATATATCTTTCACGTTTCTTGTTATAAAATAAAAGGATGACCAAAACTATTTATATGAAAATAAAATGACAAAAAAAAAAATAATAACAGAAATAACAGAAAGGAAATAAAGTGAAAAATGTATAGTTTTGAAGTCATGCGTTGACCTCCTAACTCCATGTGTCGACGCATAAGCGAATATTTTTGTGTCCATTGAATTGTGCACTTTCCCGCAGGTTTTGGAGGTTAGCGCATGAATTTGGACGTTAGCGCATGAACTGGGAGGGTCAGTGCATGAAGTGCATTTTTTTGGAAATTCAATTTTCTAAGCATTTTCACTAAACCATGATCAGAAACACATACTAGACACAACTAAAACGATAGTGGACATTTATTTTTGGGAAAGACAAGATCCTATGCATCTAGACACATGAACGATAATGGTTAGACGCAATATGCCCGACACGTGTAGTGATACCGCTCAAATTACAATCTAATTTCTTACATGTTTGTTGACATCATTAAAACAAGGTAAATAGAAGAATATCCCTCACATACTCCCCCTTTTTGATGATGGAAACACTTTCTTAGCTGTCATGAGATTTGTAATTTGAGAGTGCGCAACATGAGCAAAGCTCCCCTTGTCTTTGAAACTTGGTTAGTAAAATTTCTGCTTTTATTGTTATTCTTCTCCCCCTTTGACAACATCAAAAAGAAGAAAAGACGGTGGTCAAAATAAAACACTATAATACGTAAAGGATCATCACAAATTTGCAACATACAGATATTCACAAACACTTAAATAAGGGAAAAACTTAAATGCAATGCATTCAATCCGATAAAGTTCAAACAAACGACAACAACATTCAAAGTTCAACAGCAGAGAGCAAAAACAAAACAGAAATGCAAGCACAAATGAAATATGATGCCCTAAACTCTATGGCCTTCTCCCCCTAAATGGATGACCTCTTCCCCTATAGTATTGGCTTGGTGGTGGAAGGTCCTCTAGATGTAGGTTGAGTTCAAGCAACATGCTGTTTAGGTTTCCAAGACTATTTGACAGGTTCTGGTTTTGTTGAGTCAAGTTGGCGTCCATCTGATTGAAACAATTTATAGCGGCGTTAGCAAAATTGTTGAATTTGGTAATGTGAGATGAAACTTGATCAGACAGATTGGTGAACCGTTCTTCCTGAGCAGAGTAACGAGTATCTTGCAGAGCTTGAAATTCTTGATGCTGAAGAGTCAATTCGTTCAACCTAGCCAGAATTTCTTCAGAAGCCTGCGGATCATGCTGAGGTAGTGGAGTTGGAGGAGCAGAATTATCAGGTTGCTGCCATTCATAGTCCTCACCATAGGTTGGAGGCACATAGGCGCTTCCAGACACAGTCCAGCAATTTTATTGCCACTGACCCCAGCCCTGATTTTCAGAAGTTTCTTCAGGTTGATAACCCATCCATGCCTCATTGTCCTCTTCTTGCATAGCCATATTTTCTTGCATAACCACATCTTCTTGCATGACCACATCTTCATCATTAACAGCTTGATTTGCATTTCCTGGAATGCCCTCATCATCACTTCCTTCAAGATGAACAGGTTCATCATGTTCAGGATGGGTGGATCTTGGTCGATAAATGAACTTGTTCTCACGTGAATGCCAAAAATAACCCATCATGGAAAGGGTTTTGGCAAGAAATTGTTGTTCAGCGGTAATATGAATGTGAGAAATCTGCGGAACAGGAATATCAAAGTGATTCAAAATGTTTGCAACAGCAGATGCATAACCAAGTGCCGAAAATTTGCTGGAGCTGCGAGTAATGAACATCCTATAAGCAAAATAATAAGGCCAGTTAATTTTGATCTTATTCTTGAGGATATAGATGAGATGAACCTCTACCTGCTCAACTCTTGAGTACCCTCCTTTCTTAGGCCTCAAGATGCGAGCAACAATCCACTAAAGAATACGGTATTTAAATTTTAAATGACCGGTAGTGACACTTTTAGGAAATAATCCACTTACCACAAAATCATCTGAATACGGTTCCCGCAACATCGAATTCAGAGCAGTTTTGAACTCATAGTCCTTAACAAAGGTTTTCTCAGTAACCTTTGGGAGAGTGTCATCAGTGTCCAATACAAACAATGTAGACCATACATTATTGGTCACTTCAAATTCTGCATTATTCATAGAGAATTTAAATTCAGCCCCATGAAATTTGCCCTTGATCCCACAATAGAACAACCGAGTCAAATCTTCACTATACTTATCATCACATTCTACAAATTCACCAAGATTTTGAAAATTTATAAGTTCAGAAATCTCAGGAATGTGAAAATATGGACCCACCAGAGGATAAAAGCCGTGTTGTCTTATAACGGCACGATTACAAAATAGTTCCTCAAAAGGAATAGTTAGCCTTTCAGAAATTAAAGACTTAAAGGTTACCCGTTGTGAAGATGATGTTCTGGTTGATGCTGGTTGTGAAGATGAGCCTCTTGTTCCCCTTCTACTAGGATTTCTTCTTGAAGCCATAGTTGAAGAAGAGTTGGAAGAAGATGATGACACTTGATTTTCACAGAGAGTGAAGAGGAGATATGTGCAACCCTTAGAAAACCTTGTAGCAGTAATATAGATAATTTTCTCTTGGTGGGTTTTTGATTTTTAGGGGTTTGATGAGGATTTAGTGGAGAATATTTGTTATTGATGAGGTTTAATAGAGGAAGATAAGGAGAGATTGACCACAAAGTCTAATGAGACGACATGCAATAACCATAAATCAATGTGCAATGAGAATATGTAGGGAAAATAGGCAATACTAGGTCGGCGCACGCGTCCCAGTAAAGTAGGAAGTCTGGACGTCTGCTTTATGCATCGACCTATGAATCTGTGCGTCGGCGCATGATTCATGAATTTTTCTGAAAAAGTTGAACATATGGCTATGCGCTACCCCGAACATTTTCACTAGGTCAGCGCACAAATCATGCGTCGATGCATGAACATACAGAAGTGAAATTTTGCAATTTTTAAGTTCCAACCAAATAAATAGACATATACACATACAGAACAAAACATCCACATGAACGATAAGTGCTCAAAATACAATAAACATCAAGATTAGAGTAATTAATATGGCACAAAATATTGATAAACATCTATAAATTGGAACGATATTACCTTGATCATCATGACGATAAGATCCCTCACATATAGCTAAATATCTCTTTGCATTGTTAGTTAAAAGAATAAGCAAGCATGTATATATGTCTAGATCACTACCTTAAAGGATTATTAAGCACGATCTAAGATATCGAGAATGCCAAGTTCCTTACGGATGTGAAAGAAAGGCTCGTTAGCTAACGGTTTTGTGAAAATATCAGCAAGTTGATTCTTAGTGTCAACATGCTCAAAAATAACATCACCTTTCTCTACATGATCCCTAAGAAAATGATGGCGTATTTCGATATGCTTGGTGAGTGAATGTAATACGGGGTTCTTAGTTAGATTAATCGCACTAGTGTTATCGCACAAAATTGGAATACGTTCAAGTTTTAAGTTGAAATCAAGTAATTATTGTTTAAGCCATAAGACTTAAGCACAATAACTATCGGCGACAACGTATTCCGCCTCGGCTGTTGACAAAGCAACGAAAACTTGTTTCTTTCTATGCCAACTCACTAAGGAATTTGCGTAAAACTGACACGTGCCACTAGTACTTTTCCTATCCAACTTGCACCCGGCAAAGTCGGAATCGGAGTAGCCAACTAAGGAACAAACACTACCTTTGGAATACCACAGCCCATACTTTGGAGTACCAGAGAGGTATCGAAGTATGCGCTTAACTGCCTTTAGGTGGGATTCCTTGGGATGTGTCTGATACCTCGCACACATGCATACACTAAACATTATATCGGGATGTGATGCGGTAAGATAAAGAAGAGACCCTATTATACCTCGATACTTCTTTACCTCAACATCCTTACCCTTTTCGTCACGATCAAAATTAGCACTTGTAGGCATAGAAGTGTCTATTGCTTTGCAGTTCAGCATATCAAAACGTTTTAGTAACTCAAGACAATATTTCGTTTGACTCACGAATGTGCCTTCTTAAAGTTGTTTGATTTACAATCCGAGGAAATAGTTGAGCTCCCCCATCATGCTCATTTCAAACTCCCCCCGCATCAAACTAGAAAACTCCTTGACCAAGGTCATGTTAGTAGACCCAAATATGATATCGTCAACATAAATTTGTACCTTGACATTTAATAAAGAGGGTTGTGTCAACCTTTCCTCTTGAATACCCTTGATCTAGTAGAAATTTGCTTAGACGTTCATACCAAGCCCTAGGGGCTTGTTTAAGTCTGTACAGAGCTCGTTTAAGTTTATTGTCATGATCAGGATATTCGTGGGATTCAAAACCCGGAGGTTGGGCTACATAAACCTCTTCATTTATGTATCCGTTAAGGAACGCACTTTTAACATCCATTTGGAATAATTTAAAGTTCTTTGTGCAAGCATAGGCAAGTAGAAGGCGTATGACCTCGAGTCGGGCAACAGGCGCATAAGTTTCCTCATAGTCGATTCCTTCCTCTTGGTTATAGCCTTGCGCTACAAGCCTAGCTTTGTTACGCGTTATTACTCCATTTTCATCAAGTTTATTCCTAAACACCCATCGGGTGTCGATTACTCGATGATCTCGCGGAGGGGGGACAAGGTCCCAAACCTCATTTCTCCTGAATTGATTTAGTTCATCTTGCATTGATAGAAACCAATGCTCATTGAGTAACGCCTCCTTAGCGTTTTTAGGTTCAACTTGGGAGACAAAAGCAGAGTAATAACAAAAGTTACTAAGTTTAGAGCGAGTAGTTACTCCCTTAGAGATATCACCGAGAATGTTGTCAATTGGATGGTCTTTTGAAGACTTCCAAGCTGGAGGAAGTTCATCTTTATCAGCATGATGATCATCCTCACTTTTCACTGGTTGGTGATCCTTTTCCTCATCAATACGCACTGCTTCAGGTTGATCAATTCCCTTATCAGTGTCCTTGAGTATGTCTTCAGTAGGTACTTAAAATTCATGCGCTAACCTCCAAAACCTGCGGGAAAGCGCACAATTCAATGGACACAAAAATATTCGCTTATGCGTTGACGCATGGAGTTAGGAGGTCGACGCATGACTTCAAAACTCTGCATTTTTCACTTTATTTCCTTTCTGTTATTTCTGTTATTACTTTCTGGCGAACATTTGCTGGAAAGTTCGCAAAGCGAACTTTGGTCCCTTTTTCTACTGCCTCAATTCTGGGAGCATTCGCTGGGAAGTTCGCAAAGCAAACATTCGCTGGAAAGTTCGCAAAGCGAACTTGACAGCAAACTAGCCCTTATTTTGACCACAACTTCTGAACCGTAACTCGAATTGACGCACGGTCGGAAGCACTGGAAAGCTTATTCAATGCTATTTATGAATATGATAAGATATCCTTGCTTGAATACCTACAAAAATGAGAGAAAATCAATTAAACTCAATGATATTTACATGATACGCAAAATATACTCTATAACGTAAAGTAAACGTATTTACAAACAAAGCGGGGTTTATTCGAACGATATTAACAAAAAGTATTGTTAAGTGAAACAAAACTTATATACACAAATAGCTACAATTTGCAATTATCAAACTCTCCCCAACTTAAACTTGTTTGTCCTCAAACAAGAATCAAGCAAACTTAAAAACACAAAAGCAATTACCAAAGAATGATGAATCAACAAGTTTTGAAAAACGGAAGCAAATGTATGGTTCAAATGAAAAACGGTACACACAAAGTAAATACTTACCACTAAACTACGACGATAACATAGTCACGAAACAAATGCAAAATAAAAAAATCATGCCAAACATCCTAAAACAACACAAGCCCAAACGTGAATCACACCTAGCAAAAAAAATCATCGGTAGATGAAAAACACAAAATGATGTACTTTTCACTCACACAACAATCTTGCAAACAAAAGACTAAATTATGCAATCATCCAAAAATTCACATTGAACATACAAAGGAAAGAATCACAAGGGCTTTCAAGGTTGTAGCATGGTCCGGTAAACAAACAAGGGGCAATTTCTAAAGGTAATTGAAACAAAAACTTGCCTAAACCTAAGGGAGTGATCAATTCACAAAGACTCAAACACACAATTCCAATAAACTTCATCCAAAATCCTAAGTGTTACACAAAACACAATACTTATATAACACAATTATTTGAACTCTTTTTGTTTCCTTTCTCAAGGATTTTCTTTTTCTTTTTTTTCTTTTCTTTTCCTTTAATTTTCATATTTTTCTCTTTTTTTTCTTTTTCAACCTCATAGAAACCAACCAATGAGTAAATAATCATTCTCTCCCCAACTTGAATTCAACCATATCATCATGTGAATACTCCCTACTTTCTAAGGCAAGGTAAAAATTCATACAACAACACAAAGTTGAGGGTTCAAGAAAAAAAACAATCAATCAAAATCCATACAAAAAGTGAATTCAATACTCATAGACAAACATTAAGTTCAAACAATATGGATAATGATAGAAAGGCACAAAGGGGTTACGAATGATCACACGCTCACAAGGTGAATTGACTATTTGGCTGGGTAGTTGTGCTCAAAATGAAATAAAATGCCTTGATCCTTTTCATGCTTTCATATAATCAACACAAACAAAAGATTAAGCATAATAAAATCCAGTTAGAACAAGAATGTTGGTACTCCGCGCATATATGAACAATGGAAAGCTACCTCACAAAAAGGTTGGGAACTAAAGTGATTCACATCAAGAACAAGTATACAAATGAATGAATGGCATGGAAGTTTGTAAAATGCCTAAGTATCATGAATATGCTAAAGTCTAGAAAGCGATAAACACATACCTTGGACGTGTACAAAACTTAACAATATCATTACCATACATCCGCAAGTTGAAATGATCAAACTTGGAACATCCCCTTAAATTTCCTCAAGCAACTCAAAACAAGCTCTTAGACAAATACAAAAACTATTAATATAAACAAACTAAAAGACCAGGTGAAATTGGATTAAACAAGTTCACCACACTACCTAAGCTAGAATGAAAAAGTAATAAAAAAACAAAAAATGATAAAACATGCTTGTTTTACGTCGTAAGCTCGATGCCTTTACAGTGCTTAGCTAGTAACTTCCTTCCTACATGCCATGGTAATGCCTCACCGCTAGGGATGGGAATAGGCCAGGCCAGCCTACAGGGGCCTATAGCATAGCCTACTTAAGGCCAGGCTTTTTTAATAAAAAGGCCAGGCTTAGGCTTTTTTTAAAGCCTATTTAATTAATTAGGTCAGGCTTAGGCTATTAAAAAAACCTATGAAGCCTTATAGGCCGGCCTATATTTTCATATATATTAAAAATATGCTAAATAGGTTGTCATATATATGCATATATATTAGAAAAAAGGATACATATATTGACCTATATATGCATATATATATTAGAACAAAGGCTAAATAGGTCGGCCTATATATGTATATATAGGTCAACCTATAAAGCTTCTTAAGTAATATAGAATAATTGAGAACCATAATGAGAATAAGGCTTACAAATAGGCTTTCAGGCCAGGCCAGGCTTTTAAAAAGGCCATGCCAGCCAAAAAAGAGAGCCTATAATAGGCCATAGGCCAGGCTCAGGCCTTTTAAGTTTATCGTAGGCCAGGCCCAGGCCTTATAAAGCCTAGCCTGGCCTAGCCTATTTCCACCCCTACTCACCCCGCAAACCAAAAGTAAGTATCCTAACCAAACACTTAAACAAACGTTACGGGAACAAAATATACAAGTATCAGTATAAACAAGTGAAAATATACAATATGTACGATATCTACAAAACTCAAAAACAAAGAAACTATCGCAATACGAGTCAATAAAAACACCAATCCCCGGCAACGACACCATTTTGTTGGAGCGGTAAAGCGGTAAGCAACAAAAAGATTTGGAAGTATTTTTCCGGGAATTTATCGTGTCCACAGAGATCGGTGATATTGAACTGCCGTTCGACAATTTAAATGTTAAAGAGTTTGGTTTAAAATGTTTCAAACATAGAAACAGAAAAGTAAATATTAACACAAAAAGAATTCATTAATCAGAGAGAAGAAACTTATCCGGTATGCATATAATCCACTCCTCACAAACTTAAACTTACCGACCAGTTATACTCAACCTACAATACTCCTCAATATCATCCAACATCGCTCATAACAGTGTCCATCTCTGACACACTGAGCTGAGAGAACAACCGTGTTACCCTCGTCGACACTCTCGCACCCGACTCGAGATACGGAGGCATTAAGCTTCGACACCCATAAAGATTGTTAGCTCTAAATCTATCTCTAACATCCAGAAACTAACAGATAATCATCCCTAATCAAATTTTACAATGTTTATCTCTAACGCAACCCAAACCCCGAGCATAAAGCAAAAATCAAGGAGAATCACCGATAACGATTTGTAAAGCGGATTTTATACAACGCCATGGGCGGTAAATATACATAAGATCAAAGTAAATACATATACAACAACCCAACAAAGAAGAAATACACAAAGAAGAAAATAAATAAACCAAACATCCTGCGGTTTGTCAACGCCGGTCGATGAGAAATCCACCCCAGATCATCCGTGTGCAAGCTTCAATGTTGTTTTCTAAGCTAATCTCCTGAAAAATGAGTTTGATAGAGTTAGGAGCAAAAATCCCCAAAACCATAACCTAAAAAATAAATGAAATGAATTATATAGTATTTCAAAATCAGTCAAGTTCGCAAAGCGAACTTTTATTCGCAAAGCGAACTCCAAAAATTGGCACTTAAGTGCCTCAGAATAGCTAAACCGCCTCTGCAATTCTGCAAAAGTTCGCAATGCGAACTTTCTGGAGAACATTCGCTGGAAAGTTCGCAAAGCGAACTTTGGTCCCTTTTTCTACTGCCTCAATTCTAGGAGCATTCGCTGGAAAGTTCGCAAAGCGAACATTCGCTGGAAATTTTGCAAAGCGAACTTGACAGCAAACCAGCCCTTATTTTGACCACAACTTCTGAACCATAACTCGAATTGACGCACGACCGAAAGTGCTGGAAAGCTTATTCAATGCTCTTTATGAATATGACAAGATATCCTTGCTTGAATACCTACAAAAATGAGAGAAAATCAATTAAAATCAATGATATTTATATGATACGCAAAATATACTCTATAACGTAAAGTAAACGTATTTACAAACAAATCGGGGTTTATTCGAACGATATTAACAAAAAGTATCGATAAGTGCAACAAAACTTATATACAAAAATAACTACAATTTGCACTTATCAGTCAGTAAATTCATGCTTAAGTAAAAGATATCTCATCTGGCAACCACCAAGAGGATACTAAGGTATCTCAAAGAAACACTCATCTATGGTATTTTATTTCCTTCAGTCGATTAAGGAAAAGAATGCAAGCTTGTGGACTACACTGACTCTAGTTGGTGTGATGATCCTGAAGATAGAAAATCAACAGCAGGATATGTGTTCATGTTAGATGGTGCATTATTCGCATGGAGCAATGACCATGAAGATCGACAACATCTCTTCTATCAACCTGTCAAAAAATCCGATAGCACACTGAAAAAGCAAACATATTGAAATGAGCCCGAAGCATTGTAGATCAAAGAATTAGTTTGCATATATAACGACGAAGGTTGTGCAGGTCGAATTGTTTAAGAGATTAAGAACGATGATGAATATAGATAGCTTAGACACGATAAATTAGGTGTTGTGTTAAATATATAATTATTTGTGTCGAAGTCAAAATAATATGTTTGTATTCGACAGGTTTCGAAATTAGTTTGTGTCGAACAAAGTCTATATTAGCTATATTTGATAGAAAGTCATATATAGACCGTCGAAGTATGTAGTTCTCGAAGGATTCGGCATAGTCAAAATAGTTAACTTAACCTAGTTTTAATTGAGTTAGTTATTTTTATGATTACTTGGAGTGCAAGTAATCTAATCTATAAATAGATAGGAGCTCTATTTCATTTGTATCAAGTGTAAAAATAAACACTGTGTAGTTTCTGAAATCACAGTTGTGATTAACACACATTATCAAACACGTAGAGTGCAGTTTGCATAACAACATTACATTCTTCTTCTTCCCTCAGATTTTCTGTTTACTCTCATTTCCAATTGTATTGTTTTCTTCTTTCAATTCTCTGTGTATTGTAGAATCATCTTGCAACAAATGAGTAGTTGTTTCACCTGAGTAAATGGTGAAGAACAAGAGGCGTAATTAATCTGAAAGATTAATTCTTGTTCATCAAAATTGATTCGGTTAACTTCAAGATTTGAGTTTTCTCAACAAAGTCTCATTATGATTGGTCAAATATATAATTTTAAGTTTGAGTTTAACCTTTTTAAAACCCAAATTTAACATGTTAATTTATTTAAAAACATAGTTTGACACATATTTAAATATATTAATGAGCTAATAAATCAACGTTATTTTAATATTTAACTAGAGAATTAGTTTATATAAAATATTATATTTAAATTTTAAATAATAATAATAAACTTAAATATGTAAAAAATTAATATAAATTAATAAATATAAATTATTAAAAATGTTAACACATTTATAAATTAATTAAATGTAGAAAATTTAATATAATAATTATATTATATTATTTTTTATATTTATTTAAATATATTGACCTAATAAACTTAAAAGATTTTTTTTTGTGACATGTAGACTTATTTAACTAAATTGATTTTAAAAAATGGAAGTTTTTTTATTTTATTTTTTATGTTAAAGTAAATTTGATCTTCTTTAAACTCCTACAAAATCAATTTATTGGATGGAGATTGTCTCTACTTATAAGCATTTGTTCTGATCATTATATTATTTGATGTGAGATTTTAAACACAATTCTTCACTTTTAAGATTGAACATTTGAAGCGTGAAAAAATAATAGGTGATCAGATAACAAAAATTTGATATCAAATTATTCAACGGATTTTAAATCAAACTATAATATCATATTAAAAAATATGTTTTGGTCTAACTCATCCACACAAACTTTGTACGGATGAATTAGGCCTAATCACTTTTTTAACATATCTTATTAGCTTGTTCGACCCATTTTCACCTATAACTAAGGATATATATATGCATGGATAACATATGTGATATTTTAATAATCTCAACCTTTCGGTTTGTTAAGCATGTTTTATGATCCTTTAATACTCTTGTCTTTGAAAAGCAATGTGCATGGGACAACTTTAACTATTAAAATGCCTTTCCAATGGGGATACTATGTGAACTCCTTTTAATTTTTTCACTAAGTACATTTTAATTGTCTTGTTGTTTGTGTTTTCTTTTTGACATTGAAATGATAAGCTATTAACTACAAATATAAGCCCTTAACTTTTCTTTCTAAAAGATGTTATAGTAAGATTTGTTTAGCGCTCCTTCATTATGTCCTTTAAGCTAACCCAATTTGGACTCACTAAAAAAGAAGACAAGAATGTCCAAAAAGAAAACTAGAAAAGAGAGAGTATTTTACCCTACATAAAGAGCATTTTACCCTACATATAAAGTTTGATTTTATGATAATTTTCCTATAGCAAGAAAAGTAAAGGTACAAGCATCTAACTTTTTGCATATCCTTATTACCAATTTAATTGCTTATTATCAAGAGAAAAGGTGATATATATAAATTATAAACTACCTTGTTGTGTCACACGGTTGCTTTTTGGTCAAAGAGTTGTTCTTTATTTGAACGAGAATAAGGAATTTGAAATTGTGAATACACATGCATCAATTCCTCTCTTACTATATAAGCCCAGTCAAAAAATATCTAAACAATTTTAGTATACATTTTTTGCTTTAATAATAAATTTGGTTCTAGGAATTCAGAGTTTAGTCAAAGTAAATAAAAATTTATCAAAGGGTATTCCAATCACACTTCAAATTCAAGTGCTACCAATAGATCAAATTTTTATTGAAGATTATTAATCACTTGAGTCTAGGTAGTAAATTATTTGTACAAGTAATCAGAGAGGAAGATCAAATTAAAGTGATTCTAAGAAAGAAATTTGTTATTATTGATCTAGATAAATTACAACAAATACCGAGTGTAAATATAGATAAAAAAACCAACTTAAATAGTTAATGTCTAAATTTGTCATTTGTGGCAATTAAACTGTGTTGCAAGTCACTCACATACAACAAAACTAAATTGCCTGTAAAACTAAACTACATTCTCAATACGCCTCCTAGTTCAAATTAGTTAGCCTTCTCATCCCCATCAAGTCTTTTAGACCATCAAATCTAACTCTTTTCAATGGTTTGGTTAGACTATTTTTAAATTTCCAAATTATAACTCCGTCTTGCAATATTCAATCTCCAGCTTATTTTTGCTAACTTAGTCTCTTAGAAAACTATATTTTCTTTCAATATGTTTTCTTCTTCCATGACTCATGTGATGATTAGACAAATCAATTATTGATTTGTTGACAACCAACAATTTGATCTTCACAACTTCACTGAACTTCAACTCTTCTAACAACATTTCTACCCAAAATGCTTGACAAGTGGCATATGAGGCTACAACATACTCTTCCTCACAATATGATTGAGTCATTATGTTTCTTTGAGTTCCATGAAATTGAAGTTGTTGTAATCATGAACAAGTATTGTGTTGCGCTTTTCCTGTCATATTAATCTCATCCCTAATCTAAATTTGAATAGCCATATACATTGGTATCCCTTATAGTGTTATGATGATTTGGCATGAGTACACCATGGTTTGTCGTGCCTTTGATGCATATGAGGATTCTTTTAGCAGTTACTAGATGACAAGATCTAGTTTTCTCCATGAATCTACTTACAAAGCTTACAATTTGGAAAATATTAGGTCTAGTGTTGCATAGATATGTTAGTGAGCCAATGATTTTCTTATAGAAAGTTGCATCTAAAAGCTCATTATTTGTATCCTTCTTCAACTTTGTACTTGTTTCCATTGGAGTGATTGCAGGGTTGCCATTTCTCATTTGAATTTCTTCAAGACGTCTTATGCATATTTCTCCTAGTGCAAGAAACACCAAATTGTGTGTTCACAAATTCTATTCCTAGGAAATAAGCCAAGTTTCTTAGGTTTAACATCTCAACTTCATTCTTTACGATGGCTTTAAATTTTGTCAATTCAATTTCATTTGATACTATGACCATTAGATTATATGCATATAGGTATAATAGGGTTTAATCCTGCTCATTAGAACCCTTTGCATACTCTTCATATTTTAATGTGCACTTTTAATTTGATAAGAGAATTTTCAATTCTTTTATTCCAAGCTCTAGGGGGTATGTTTCAATCCATATAATGCTTTCTCATGTTATACACTTTCTCTTCTTGCACTATAATCTTAAAACCCGATGTTTCCTTGACATAAACCTCTTCATCTTGTGGTCAATTAAGAAAAACTAACTTTACATCTAATTGATGCATCTTCCACCCTTTGTATGATGCAATTTCAACTATTATTCTTATGGATTCAAGTATAGTAACATGTGCATATACATCATTGAAGTCAATTCCATGCCTTTGAAGGAATCCTTTACAACTATCTTTACCTTATACTTGGCTATTTCACCATATGGCCTTAACTTTAACTTATAGACCCACCTCACATCTAAGGATTTCTTTCTTAAGTGAACGACCAAATTCCATGTTTGATTTTTATCAATTTCCTCGAGTTCATCCTTCATATCTTCTTGCGAGTTCTCATCATTCATGGTTTGATTAAGTTCAATTGGCTTAGAATCATCCGTCGTGGCTTTTTCTATAAACTCACCATCTTTATTTATTGATTAATCAAGAAATCTTTCATAATTAGTTAGCCTAATTGATCGAGTTTTTTCTTTGGTTGACTTCCTTACCTCATGTCCTTGTACACCTTCCTTTACTTAATATTCTCGTAATGTATTTATGATATAGCTTGACTTCACCATTATGCATTGAATTCTTTTGAGCTTTCAGCCAGTTCCATCCTTTACTCTAATCAAATTGAACATATCTACTTATTACCACTTTATCATCATTAAGTGAGAATAGTTTGTATGCACCTATTGAGTAACAACTTATGAGAATCATTCCATGACTTCCAACATCCAACTTATTTCTTATTTGCTCAAGAACATACCTTAAACAAAGTGAGCCAACAATTATGAAATGACCAACAATTGGTTTCAGACTTATCCATGCTTCAGATGGTGTCTTGTTCATTAAATTCGTTGGAGTTGTTTCTCTCCATAAATTATTTGGAAATTGTATATCCTTGAGCATGATTCTTGCCATGTTTAATATGCTTCTATTATTTCTTTTTGCAATGTCTTAGTGATGAGGTGTGTAGGGAGCTATTATTTCATGATCAATTCTTTCTTTCTCACAGAATTTTGCAAACTCATTTAATGTATATTCACCTCATCCATTAGTTCTCAATATCTTGTGTCACATTGAGTCTCTTTCTCAACTAGCAACTTAAAATTCTTGAACTAAGTGAATACTTCATTTTTATTATCCATAAAGTAAATCCACATATACCTAGTGAATTCATCTATGAAGGTTATAAAATAACAGTTACCTCCCATTGACTTTACTTCAATGGCACACATACTTCTAAATGAACAATATCCAACTCTTGCTTTAACTTCATAAGAAAGTCATGCTTGAATGAATTTCTTGTTTGCCTGGCTACACAACACTCTTTACATAATTACTTTGGCTTTTTTATTTGAGGAATAACATACATTATTTTCTTCATATGCATTAGACTCAAACATCTGAAATTTATATGCCCATGCCTATTATGCCAAATCCAATTTTGTTCCTCTGTATTGGTTGATGCAAGACATTTGTGGTTAAGCATGCTGATCATTTTTTTGAATGTCCTGTTGTTTGACAAAGGTGCATTCAAAATAAGTTTGGTATTTTCATCAAACACTTTAAGCTCCTTATCCTCTAGCCTCATGGTGTAGTTCTTGTCAAGAAGTTGGCCCAAACTGATCAAGTTACTTTCCATTAAAAGGACATATATCACATCACATATTATTACTTCTTTTCCATCCTTTCACTTCACAAGAATATTCTTCACGCCCTCAGATGTGACTTTGCTATTATCAATAAATCTAACTGCTCTTCTTATTGATTTATCAAGCTTAATAAACTCGTCTTTATTCTCCATCGTATAATTTTTGTAGCGTATGTTAAGATACCAATCATTGGTTTTATCTTGTGCCAAATGCGTATTGGCTATAAGTGTAACCTTATCAGAGTCATTATTTCCTACGTGTGCAAATTATGTTTCTTCTTTGAACCTGCATTGGATTCTATATTGAAGTAGCAATCTCTTGCATAGTGGCCAAAATTACGGCAACAATAGAATTTCACATTCTTCATGTTAACCTTCTCCTTTAATTTCTTATTGTGAGATACACCAATCTTGTCTCTCCTTAATTATTTGAATTGTTGTCAACACCTTCATCATTGCACTTTGTATTCTTCCACTTTATTTCTCTTTGTAGATCTTTGAGGCATATTCTATCGTCTTCTTAAAGAACTTGATTGTAGAGCTTGTTTTGTGCTCTTCTCATAATTCATCTCTCTAACCTTATCTTATGGGCCTCCAATGATACTTGTAACTCCTCAAGCTACATCTTAGACAAGTCCTTGGATACTTCAATCTCTACAACTATATAAACAAATTTGACATTTAACTCTCTCAACACTTTCTCAATATTTTACAATTCACTAATCTTCTCAACACATGACTTCATTTGATTGGACTATCACTTATCTTTGTGTTCTCATATTTCTTCCTCAAAGATTATTACTCCACCTTCTTCAATTTGTCATTATTTCCATATATCTTCTTGAGTGTATCCCACTCACCCTTATCCATTTCTTCCTCAATAATATTCTCAAAATTGTTTTGATCCACACATTGATAAATTAAGAATGAGCCTTTCCCATATTTCTCCCTTAGTTCACGACAAAAAACCTTCTCTTCATCAATTGCATTGGTTTGTAATGTAGGCAACCATCATTCACGATTTAAAGAACATCTTGAAATTTGAATATTACTTTCATTTGCACGCACCATCTATCATAATACTCTCCTTTAAACACATGTAGGTTTGTAGGGAATTAAATATATGTTGTGCTTCCATTTGTCAATGAGGATACTTGGACCGAACCAGTGCTCTTGATACCAGTTTGTTAGCCTTACTTGGTTCTCAAGGTAATGAGCATTGAGAGAGTAAGATCAAATTAGAGAGACTCTAAAGGAAATTAGAGAAGAGAGAAACTTATTATTATTATTTATCTAGTTGAATTACAACAAATGACATGTGTACATATAGTTAGAAAACCAATTTAACAAACTAATTTCTAAAGTTGTCATTAATGACAATTAACTTATGTTGCAAGTCACTCTCTTGAAACACATGTAAACTTCCACTAAACACTACTATAAAAAGTATCTATCATCAGAATTGGGAGAAGGGTTTCATCACATATGAGGGTCCATCGTAACGAAGGGTGTGATAGTAAGTGCACTACTTTTTACCTCTGAGCTAAGGTCCATAGTGAAAAACTGGATAACGCGCTACATTTCACCATGGTTGGAACTTCCAACCTGGTGATATATCAGTCATCCTACTTTTCACCACGGTTGGAAGTTCCAATAGTGGTGAAATGTCAGTCAGCCCACTTTTCACCACGGTTGAAAGTTCCAACCGTAGAGAAAATCCCGTAAACAAATTTTTTCATCTTGGCCACATGCTTAGCAAACAACATTGAGAACTTCCATCACAACATAGAATATTAAATATTTCTAATAAAACAATATCAACAACAACAACAAGAAGAAGAAAAATACAAACAAGAACAACAACTAGAAGAAGAATAGGAACAATAACAACAACAATAACAACAACAAATCTAAATTAATAGAATCATTAAACATTAAATCTCAATAACAACAACAACAATAAGAAAATCAATAAAATCATTAAATATTAAATCTCAACAACATTAAACATTTTATCTTACACAACAACAATAACTACCATTGTTAAGTTGAATCCATGCTTTCATTGGAGGCAGAAAATGAAGTTCGTCTAGACCAAAAGTGAATAAACGTAGAAAGTTATATATCTTAGTGTGAGTTATTGGATCAAACTCTAGTTAAGCATGTTGTCGAAGTCTGTTCACATGCTGTTGTCAGAGACCTACATGCTGTAGTCGAATTGTGTTCTAGTATGTAGTTGTCGGATTGGGCCTTGTGTTAAGGGTCCAATTATTTAAGTTAGATTGTACCCTAAATTAGCTTGTAATGGGTAATTGTTAACAAGCCCATTAGTTTAGTATGTTAGGTTTTATTATAAATAGCATACTAGTCTCTCATCTTGTGGTGTGGCAAATCCTAATTGGGGTGAGAGGGTTATTTGTTATTCTTGAGTACATGTAATCTGTTTTATAGAGAAAGTAAAGAATAATAGTTATAACCAATCCTTGTTGTTCTTCTTTTTTTTCCTTATTAACCCTAACCCTTGTGTGTTTCTTTCCTATAAAAAATCGTTTATACTTTGTTTTAAGGCATCCTTATTCACAACACTTAGAAAAATAAAACAGAGTGACTTTTCACTACGGTTGAAATTCTCAACCGTGGAGAAACGTAATTTATTTTAAATTTAAAAATAAAAAACAGGAAGGTGTCACTTTTCACCACGGTTGTAATTCCAATTGTGGTAAACGGTGGATTAAAAATAAAGAAAATAATAAAATTGTTGGTGCTGGGATTTGAACCCATGACGGGTGCATTTTTTCCCCACAATTAGAATTCCCAACCGTGAAGAAATGTGGCTTAAAAAAAACAAAACTTCAAGTGTTGGGATTCGAAGAGTGAAACTAGGCGACTTTTCCCCATGGTTGAAAACTTTGACCGCGAGGAAAAGTGACTTAAAATTTAAATTGAAAGGAACCGCCTAATGAAATATATCTTACCTCAATGAATTAGTTGGTCGGGGTAATAGTTCTTAACGAAATGTATATTTTGTAGTAGTGAAAATTGAATTACATTTAGTTAAAAACTTTATTGGAGTACTTTTTTGACAATTTTTATTTATCTTTAGGGAAAACTATAAATAAGCAATTTTCTTTTTAAAAATCATAGGGATAAGAGAAAAAACATATTCTTCAAGTGGTAAAAGAAGAATATATAAAAAGTTTAAGAAATAGGAAAATGGAAGAAAAAAATGCCATAAAACTAATTAACAATAAAAAATGATGTTCATTAATATATATTCGGCTATTAATGATCGTATTATTCAAGGCATAACCACGAGTTATCCTTGGTCTTGACGTATGAGAATCTTTCAACAGATCCATTAGCATAATAGAGGTATAACATACATTAAGAAAAAAATGAGAGATAATATATATTTGATTAATTAAACTAGACATAACACCATGATCATATCAAATATATGAAGGGAAATCGCGATATAAAGCACAACGAAAAATAAAAATTTCCCTTTAGTTAATCCTTACGAATGATGCATGATCATGTTATTTTCATAATTGATTTTGATGCCTTTAAGCTCTTTTAATCGCTTTAATCAGGAAAAGACTTATTAAGTAAGCGAATCTTGCATTTTTATAAGTATTAGGTATTTTGATGTGTTTGTGTATTTTTATAGCATTTTAGGTGAAAAGATCGCAGCTCGATTCGCAAGGATGCGCTCAGAACAGAAAGCTCGCGTGTCGCATTTTAGGCCCCTTGTACCTGCCCCGCGCTGCTAAGGTGCAGGAAGGCTCCACCGCCCGGCGCTGCTAAGGCGCAGAGATGTACCATTTTGTCTCAACTTCCAGAAGTGTTCCCTGCTGCGCCTCTTCAGGACCGCCCGACCTAAGACTGATCGCCCGACACTGAGATTTCATCGCCCGGCGCTGAAAGATATTTTGAGAGGTCTAGCTGACACTGTAGCTGTCACGTGGCCTTACTTTTAGCCACCGCCCGACGCTACAATGGACCGCCCGACGCTGCTTTCTGGGCTGAAATTGTACTTAAGTACATTTGGTAGATTTTTTGTCACATTCCATCACTTTCATTGTACTCTCTTGTAACCTAGAAACTTGTTTTAGGAGAAAAACTCCATTGTTACTATTTTTCAAAGTTTTCAAAGCTTTTATGCTTCAATCCTTGAATCTTTGAAGATTGATGCTCCAAAAGCTTTGCTACTTACTTGTCAAGCAAGCTACCATGTCTATGGGTAGCTAAGCACTTTTGTGTCAAGATTAGAGGTAGATAATCCTCTCTTTTGTATGCTTTGATCTTGGTTGTATGTTTGTGAACTTTGTTGATAATAAATATAGAGGAAAAACTTTGTTTATATGGTTTATATTTTGTTTTAATCCATGTTCGAGAGAAATGCTTTAAAACTTGACATAAGTTACAATCCATCAATATTCATAAGGCTAGAGATAGTTTTGAATGTTGATGTTCATAAATATTGAACTTGAATGTTATCATATTAGTAGTTTGTGTGAGAGATCAACAAAGGATCAATATGATAAATCTCACAACAAGTGTTCGAGAGAAACTTGTTGAGAGGATATGTGGTTATATTTATTGTTAACAAGTTCACACGCTTTATCGAGTTGATACGTACGAAACAGATTATCGAACACTAATCTTGACATGTTTTTACCAAAACCTTAAAAGAAATATTTTTACCGTTGAATTCTAAATTTTATGCAAACGTTACGAAACAAAAAACCAACCATTTGTTACTATAAAGTTTGAAACACTTTTGACTAGCGAACGACGGCAATATACACAATCTCTGTGGATACGATAAAACACCCCCGATTATACATCTCAACAAAATGGCGCCGTTGTTGGGGATTGTTGTTATATTGCGAGATTTGCAATAGTTATTGAGTTTGAAACTTGTTAACTTTTTCTTGTGCTTGTTGATTTGTTTGGTTTAGTGTGCAGACTCCGTTTTATGCGAGGGAAGTTACCCGCAGACCAACTTCTTTTTGATCCTGAAATCGAAAGAACTGCGCATAATTTAAATAGCAGAACAAGGCTGAGGAGGCAACTTGCCAAAGAAAGACGAGAGCGAGACGAAAGTTCAACTTCGATGCAAATACCACAGCTACCGCCAACTATGGCTGCTCCACCACTACCACCACCCCCTGCTTCAAGACCTTGTACTAATAGTCCAAGACATACAGCACAAATTACACACAATGCTCAGAATGGTCGGCATTCAAAAATGAAAATTGGTATCCTCTCGCTTCTATAGCAGAATCCTTTCACTGGAGTAGATCACGAGGATCCTTTTGCACACCTGACTAAGTTCTATGAGATTGCGGGAGCAACTGGTGCACCCGAAGCTGAAGAAGAATCACTGTTTAAGAGACTATTCCCCCATTCCCTCATTGGGAAAGCTAAGGAATGGTATCTTGACCAATCTTCAACAATCATGACGGATTGGAACGTGCTTGAGGAAAATTTTTTGGAACGATTTTTTCCACATAATCGTTTCATGGAGGCTAAAACAACAATTGCAGTTTTCACTCAAGGTTGAAATGAATCTCTCAACGAAGCTTGGGAGAGATTCAAATCCATGTTGGGAAAGTGTAAAGGGAACGGTTTCGAAGAGCTTTCTCAAATTCATATTTTCCGAAATGATCTTCAGTTGGTTCATAAAACACAGTTGGATGCCACCGCAGGTGGATCCTTAATGAGCAAAAGTTCCGATGAAGCCATTTCCATCATTGACAAGATGGCTTTAAACGACCATCAGGGGAACCATAATCGTGGCTCTTCTCAAAAGAAAGTTGGATTGCTAGAGTTGGGAACGAATGATGCAATACTTGCCCAAAACAAATCACTATCTCAACAGGTTGAGTTGCTAACGCAACAAATGTCCAAGCTACCTCAACAGATCAAAGAGATGCATGAACTTCCTAACAAAAATGCACAAATAGTGATTTGTGAGTTATGTAAAGGTGATCATCCAACCGGCTATTGTCCTCCTCCTTGTCCTTCAATTGAAGAAGAAGTGAATTACATGAACAATCCAAAGCAGCAACAAGGTTATCAAAGGCAACAACAACCTTATCAACAAGGGTACCAAAATCAACAACCAAGAGGAAATTTTTATCAAAATCAAGGATATCAACAAAATTGACAAAATCCTTATCAACCTCAAGGTGGGAGTTCCAAGCTTGAAGAAACTCTTAACTAATTTATTCAAATGTCCATGGAAAATCAAAAGTCAAATGCAGCATCGATCAAGAATCTAGAGAATCAAGTTGGGCAACTTGCAAAACAAGTGGTCGAACAACAAATTAGACCTTCTTTTTTCGCCAATACTCAAAACAACCCAAAGGAGCATTGTAAAGCTATTGTTACTCGAAGTGGGAGAGAGTTGGGGGAAGGAGAAAAAATGAGAAAAATTATGATGTGATAATTGAGGAGGAAGAGAAAGTTGATGATGTTGTAGGTGAAAATATTGAGAAGGAAGAAGTTGAAAAAGATAACCTGGAAAAAGAAAAGATTGAAGAAAAGAAAAGAAGAGTGAAAAAGGGAATGAGATAGTGAATCCAATTCCGATCCAAAACTTACCTTACCCTCATTTGCCCACCAAGAAAGACAACGAACGACATTACGCTCGTTTCATGGACATTTTCAAACAATTACAAATCAACATTCTGTTTGCCGAAGCGCTTGAACAAATGCCGAAATATGCTAAGTTCATGAAGGATATCCTTACAAAGAAAAAAAGATATTTGGAGCCGAAAACAATTGTCCATGATGCTAGTTGTAGTGCTATAATTCAAAGAACTTTACCAAGGAAAGAGGTCGATCCGGGGCGTGTTACTTTGCCGGTAACAATTGGTGATGTCTATGTTGGAAAAGGCTTAATCGATTTGGGCTTAAGCATTAATCTAATTCCATTGTCCATTGTGAAGAGGCTTGGGAACATTGAAATGAAGGCAATTCAGATGACGTTACAATTAGCCGACAAATCCACAACACATCCTCACGGAATGACTCAAGATGTCTTGGTTAAAGTTGATAAGTTCTTCTTTCAAGTTGAGTTTGTTGTTATTAATATGGAGGAAGACGAGGATGCTCCATTAATACTTGGACGCCCTTTCATGAAGACCCCCTGTATGATGATTGATGTTGATGATGATCTTATGAAAGTAAGAGTTCAAAATGAAGAAGTGAGTTTCAATCTCTTTGAAGCAATGAAGCATTCTCAAGACAAACATGATAGCTTCCATATTGATGCAACGGAAGAAGCCATAGAGAAAGTTTCAAAGCAAGTTTATATAGTATATCCTTTGGAAAGAGCTCTTGATGACTCGTTTGAAGTATTTTTCGAGGATGAAGAAAGGGGACTTAAAGAGTGTTTGAAGGAACTTGAATCTTTGGATGAGTTGCAACCGTGGGAATGTGAAGAGGAAGTGTTAAAGAAAGAGGTGAGTGATGAGAAATCTCAACTTAAATTGAAGGTGTTACCTTCTAATTTTAAATATGTGTTCCTTGATGATGGTTGTAACAAACCGGTTATCATTAGCAACATCTTGACCGACAAAGAGGAGGACGGTTTGATTCAAGTTTTGAAGAAAAATCAAGAAGCTTTAGGTTGAGTTCTTTCCGATTTAAAGAAAATTAGTCTGGCTTATTGCATGCATAAAATCTTAATGGAAGAGAACTTCAAAGCGGTAGCCCAACCACAACGTCGTTTAAATCCAACTATGAAAGAAGTGGTGAGAAAAGAGGTTGTTAAGCTATTGGATGTCGGTATGATTTACCCAATATCCGATAGTCCGTGGGTGAGTCCTATTCAAGTGGTACCTAAGAAGGGAGGAACGACCGTTATACGAAATGAGAAAAATGAATTAATCCCGACAAGAACTGTGACGGGTTGGAGAATGTGCATAGATTATAGGAGGCTAAACACCGCTACAAGAAAAGACCATTTTCCACTCTCGTTTATGGATCAAATGTTAGAAAGATTGTCGGGCCAACAATTCTATTGCTTTTTGGATGGTTACTTTGGTTATAACCAAATTTCGATTGACCTGGAAGACCATGAGAAGACGACATTCACATGTCCTTTTAGGATTTTTGCTTACCGAAATATGTCGCTTGGCTTGTGCAACGCACCGACAACATTTCAACGATGTGTTCAAGCAATTTTCTTTGACCTTATTGAAAAAATGATGGAGGTATTCATGGACGACTTCTCCGTTTTCGGAGCATCTTTTGATCTTTGTTTGAGAAATTTGGAGGCCGTTCTTGAGCGGTGTGTTGAAACAAACTTGGTATTGAACTGGGAGAAGTGCAACTTCATGGTAACAGAGGGTATTGTGCTTGGCCACAAAGTCTCCTCTAAAGGCCTTGAAGTGGATCAAGCGAAAATTGAAGTGATTGAGAAGTTGCCTCCTCCAACCAATGTCAAAGGCATCCGGAGTTTTCTTGGCCATGCTGGTTTTTATAGGAGGTTTATCAAAGACTTCTCCAAAGTTGCAAGGCCATTGAGTAATCTACTCAACAAAGATAAGTCCTTCTTCTTTGATGATGGATGTTTAAATGCCTTTAAAATTTTTAAAGAGAAACTCATCACCGCACCCATAATCGCTGCTCCAAATTGGACTTTAAATTTTGAATTAATGTGTGATGCTAGCGATTATGCCGTTGGTGCGATGCTTGGGCAAAGAAAGGCCAAAATTTTTCATGCTATTCATTATGCGAGTAAAGTTCTTAATGAGGCACAAGTTAACTATGCCGCCACAGAAAAAGAATTACTCGCTGATTGGTTCAAAGGTGGTAGTCTACACTGACCACTCGACAATTAAATATCTGCTTACCAATACGGATTCGAAACAAAGATTAATCCGGTGGATCCTCTTGTTACAAGAGTTTGATTTGGAAATCCGTGACAAGAAAGGGTCAGAAAACTTGGTGGCAAATCATTTGTCTAGGTTGGTCAATGTAGAGGTAACTCATCGTGAGAATGAGGTCCGTGAAGAATTTCCGGATGAAAAACTTTTTCGAGTCCAAGTTAGGCCGTGGTTTGCAGATTTTGCTAACCACAAAGCCACCGGTTTTATCCCGGAGGACCTGACTTGGAATCAAAGACGGAAATTCCTTTCGGATGCTAAATTCTATGTTTGGGATGAGCCATACTTGTTTAAATTAGGAGGTGACAATTTATTAAGGAGGTGTCTCACTCTTGATGAAGCCAAAAGTATCCTTTGGCATTGTCACAACTCGCCTTATGGAGGGTATTACAATGGTTTTAGAACGGAAACTAAAGTCCTCCAATCGGGCTTTTATTGGCCAACATTGTTTAAAGATGCCAACCTCCATGCAAAAAGTTGTGATACACGCCAAAGAAGTGGCGGGATTGGAAAAAGAAATGAAATGCCCTTGCACACAATTTTGGAAGTCGAGGTGTTCGATTGTTGGGGTATTGATTTTGTCGGACCATTCCCACCATCTTTTTCAAATGAGTATACTTTAGTTGCAGTTGACTATGTTTCCAAATGGGTGGAAGCAATTGCGTCACCGAGGGCCGATGGTAAAACGGTGATAAAATTTTTAAAGAAAAATATATTCTCCCGTTTTGGCACCCCTCGTGTGTTAATCAGTGACGAAGGTTCGCATTTTTGCAATGCACCGCTCGAAAAAGTCTTAGAGCATTATGGTGTAAAGCATAAAGTTAGAACTCCGTACCACCCACAGACCAATGGTCAAGCTGAAGTGTCTAATAGAGAGGTCAAAAGAATTTTAGAGAAAATCGTGTCGAGCTCGCGGAAAGATTGGTCACAAAAATTAGATGAGGTTTTGTGGGCGTATCGCACCGCTTACAAAGTGCCAATCGGTCTAACTCTTTTTCAAATGGTTTATGGCAAGTCATGCCATTTACCCGTTGAATTGGAGCATAAGGCTCTTTGGACTTTGAAAATGTTGAATTTTGATCTGAGTTTGTCTGGTGGAAAAAGGCAAGTTCAGTTGCTTGAGTTGGAAGAAATGTGCAATAACGCGTACCACTCAAGTAAGACCTATAAGGAAAAAGTGAAAGGATATCATGATAAGAAGGTCCGTCAAAAGGATTTTCGGGTTGGCCAAATGGTATTGAAATTCTGGTATAACAGATCCCAGATGTCCTACATGATGTCGAGACATCTGGTCTGACATAAACAGCAAGGCAATTATAGACATTTAAAGAAGTTGCTGAAAAGTAAAGTGCACACAAAATTTGTTCACCCAGTTCGGTCTAACAACCTACATCTGGGGGCATACCAAGCCAGGAAGGAAGTCCACTATTAGTAGTATCAAATTACAGACTCAACAAACCAGTTGACAATCCACTAACTTAATCACTACCCAATGACCCTTCTATCTAAGTCCTCCCTAGATAAGAGACTCCATCTCACTCCCAATCATCGCAATGATGTCTAGCAGTCAACATCTCAGTCACTGCATCAACAGCTTAATTTCCAAAAACTCTCCAAACACGTAGAAGACACACTCCTATAACAATACCTAGACATGACCCTCATGACTAAGAACAATACTTAGAGTTGCTTAACAGCTTCCTCTAAGAACAATGACCATCTCACAATCTGAGTGGTTCACACATACCAACTCTCCTAGAGAGTGGTTCTCAAACTCAGCCCTTAGAATTTACATGATGGCTGGCTCTCCTTAAACTAGGTTATAATGCTTCTATTTATAACCTTTTTCCCAACTGGATTTGGGCTTTAAATCTCAGCATATTAACTGCTACAAATCTGCAGAAGATTCTGCTACTAAATAGATCTTCAATTAAATCTTCAATCAAATCTTCAATTAAATCTTCATATCTTTTAGCCTTAAAAACAGCAACAAGACCTGCTCCAAATCTGATTGCAACTGAATATATCTTTACCAAGATATTCGCCTACAATTTCTCACTCTCTTCAGCAGAATATCTCTCCAATAACATAAACACGCAGCCTTAATAAAACAACTCAGACTGATGTTTTATCAACTGATGTCTTAACATTGGGTTTGACATCAACACGGAATCTGCAACCATTTACAACTTAACACAACCAGAATGTTAGAAACTCATGTTGAAACATTAACCATGACATCCACATTGTTTTACCAAAATTCCAGCCAACTACAAGAACTAACAATCTCCCCCTTTCGCTAATTTTGGCTAAAACACTTTCAGCTTGCAGCGGAAAAACACTTACTAACATTCACAACACAACTTGCATCAATACCAACCAGCTGCAACAACTAGTAACTCAGCATAAAACAAATTCCCCCTCAAAGCAAGAACCATTATACCAGCTGTTCAAACACGATTACTCCCCCTCAAGCCTATACCAACAAAACTAGGCAACACATGGGCTAACTCTCCCCCCTTTTAGCCACAATTAGACACCCTCTGAATCTGACAACTAACATACTTAGAACAAAATCCAGACTCAATAGCTGAACAAACATTGGGGTAAATGTATACTGCTGATTCAATCCATTGACATCTTGTCTGACACCATGAAACCAGGTCTAAACTGTCAAGTACACCATGAACTTCACCAGTAACACAATGTCACGACATCTTGTCTGACATTACAATCTTGATAAACAACTTCTTCAACAAAAGATCAACTCCCCCTATCTAAGATAACCAGTGCTCCTTTGCAAGAAGAACACCTTAAATGGATGAAAAACATAAGACTCATCTTCATGTCTTCAAGAAGGCACCCTCTGTTCAACACACCTGCTGAACGCATTCACATAATGCTTAATCCTCAAACAATCCAAGTACCACACTAGTACAGACAGAAGTTCTCCCATTATATTTCACAAATGGTGCTCCTTGACCAGTATATCATAACATTTGGAAAATCCAGACATAGTCTTCATTCATCCAGTCAGGAATGCTTCACACAATCATCCACAAGTTCTGAAGCACACACATAATGCCTTCCACTGAACTCTAAATAAACTCCTCTTACACACACCAAGACAAGTGTGACATCTCCCATCAACAAGGACCCTCACAAAGCTCTTCCAAAATCTTCAGAGAAAAATAAATTCTCCCATACACAACCAAAGTTGTCCTTCAGACTTCTCCTCAGAAGCATGTGCGCATATGATTCAAACAATTAGCTTCACATGGCTAGAACCATTCATGCCCACACCAACATGTCATCCAACAACCTAATGTCATAACATGTTATCTGACATTATATCCTCATAAGATTCAACCAATCTTCACAATCTTGATCAGCATGCAATCTTCATAATATATGTACCTTTGCAGTAAAATCCATAGACAAGTACTCTCCCAGTTATGGTTAACTAATGCTTTAGATGAAGATGAGCATTTGAGCACACTTGCTGAGCACATGCATTTTGGTACCATTGTCCCTTTCTCCAAAGGCAGTCATTCCTTATCATACTCTTCATCTTCAGACTTCCAATCAATCAATACCTGATCTACTTCAGTCTTCTCTACATTCTCCATCCAAGGCAGACCTTCTACTTCATCATTCTCCCGTATGACTATGCAGACGCTCCTTAGGCATAATGTATGCACCAAGCTTCAGAACCAGAACAAAATCATCCTTCACCAAGGATATTCAACCAGATAATGTCCCAACACAAGTTAGAACATTTGCCACACACCAAGATATCATCACCATGATTCTTGATATGCTCCACCGACTGGACTTACTATTGCATAGTAATCCAAAGAACTAGAGAATTAAACTCTCATCCACCTTCAAGAAGAATAATCTCCTTGAGTCTTTAACTCATCACCCTTCTGCCCAAGAGTAACTTGTTCCAAGACAATCCTCAATAATACCCAGCTGCCACACTCTGATTATCTTGATTCTTCGAATCCACTTCTGAGATAAACCAAATGCCACAGTTTGATCACCTCATTCATGAATCCTCATATGAAAACAACCAAATGCCACATTTTGACCTTTTTCACGTTTTTCAGAACTCTCACAAAGATATCTTGATCCACCAAGGAAACTTGATCTTCAAGTCACATGTTCCACTTGCTCAAAAGCAAACACACTTAGACTCCCTAAGCCATGGTCATGTAACATCTTCTCCTTCCTGCAGCTCCCGCAAACTGCCATGAGAAATATCTTTTTGAAGCATCCTATTGTTCATTCCTATAGATCACCCTATCATTAGCTGATGTGCCACATCACCAGCTGAGTCTCCTGATGTTAAGCTAGATGTCAGAACATTATGTCATCCAACTGTTGAATTCAGCTCTACCTTCTGCCACTCAGAAGAACCTCCTCCCTTTGGAGAAACAGATTTCCATGCTCTCATAGACTTGATTCAACAATCAAGTTTGAGTAGATAACCTCCATCCTGCTTAGAAACTCCAAAGACTTCAAACCTACCACATCTGAATCTTCAAAAAATAAGTAGTCCAAGACTACCCCATAGCAATACTAAAGAAAGTCAGTTCCCTTAGTAGAGCCGTCAGTAGAAAGCCAGAGATAACTGCCACTTATCCTCAACCTTCACAACCAGAGCAAACACCATGCTCCAAACCACTTAGATCAGAAATAAACTGATCCAAGCTGTAGCCATCAAGATTATGATGTCTTCATAGTCTTCCATCTTCAACTTCAACAACACCACCATCTGGACAAGTCATTCACAATACTTTCTAGGAACAGATGCTAAGCAATAATCCCAGGTCAACACCTAGGTGACTAGTGAGCGAATGTAGAACCCCACCCATGATTCTTCAAACCTCTGATGAAAATATGTTAAAACAATAGACAGAACATCCTTAATCTTGTCTTTCAAGGATAATCAATTAAATACTTATGAATTTCACAAATAGCAATTTATCCCTGTGGTTTAACCCTTCTTCAGATTCTAGCATCTTCTGAATCTTCTTCATGATAGACCAATATGACAACCATTCATACCACAAAAGCCTTCCAGGTTAGGTCAGTGTCTTGATCTTTTACTCCACCCTGAGCAAAGAACTGAAATGATGTTTCAACATCAGTTCTGACATTAGTCTAAATCACATTAAACATCTCCTATGGATTTGGAGACTACAACCATATTAATCCACATATATCTCTTGTAAGGAACACACGAGAACATATCAACATCTGATCAACTTCCAAGATCAGACCAACAAAACTGCAGTAACTTGCATAACACACTCTTCCAGAAGCTTCTTCTATAAGCACAAGGTTCAGACCTCTTGTCTAACTTAAGAGTGATAACTGCCATCCTTCTGCATAAACATACCATAGACAATCTGCTACTTCCAATCCTTCAAGCCACAAAACTGAAAGAGCTCATGCAAACACCAATTGACCATAGGCTGATTTACACTGCTACTGCACACAAACTCTTGGATGCATTTTCCCTATAAAATTGTCCTCAGACATTTTAGTTTAAACAAGGATCATTTCCTTCTCTTCTGCTATCAAGATAACTACCTTTTCTTCAACCATCTCCTACTGAAATGCTATGAACATCATCTAAAAAAAATGTTCAACTTCACAGCTTCAGTGATCCTTCAAAACAGCTACAATCTAATAGGTTTTTGACTTAGCATTTACCACAAGCTGCTAATGAGTAGCGCGATGTCGAGACATTAGAATTGACATATTAAGCTCAGCTTCTTTCTTGATGAAACTTCCTCCAGTTCATGATCAGAAACATGTATCTTATCATAACTAGGAAGATCCTCCTAATTAGGTCACCACAACTAAGCTTAAGAGATAACTTGTCAAGATCTTCACTCCCGCATGAACGATTTGACAGTGATACTCTTTTGCTTTGGCTCTACCCTCTTCTTTCATCACCAAGAAGAATGATAAAGGAGGACTCACTGTTCTGGACATATTGGTCTTCACTGCCTGATTTGAAATATATTCTTCTTCAGAAACTTCCATGTCCAACAGTCTTTAGTAAGATCCATTCACCTTATGATCACAAAGATATGAGATAATCCAAACGGTTGAAGCTGTCTTGCATAAACTACACCACCATAGAATATCCTGCTGGGGAGACCAAACCCTAATGTCTTTGCAAGAGAAAACCTTCCTCAAATCTCACCACCAGAGATACAAGAACCAACTATGGTTACATCAGATACCAAGCAGCGGAACACACACCATCTCCTCAACAACCTTCAGGCACTACTCAATAAACCTTGCACACCATCATCATAAACCAAGTGCCAACAGCAGTTCTCATGATAACAAAATTCTATCATGAATAGTCCATCCTTCACAACTATCTTCCTTGCTCATGAACCAGAAAGTATCTTCCCTAGATCTCATCCAGAAACAGACATGATGCCTGCTCTGATACCAATTGAAATTATGGTATAACAGATCCCAGATGTCCTACATGATGTCGAGACATCTGGTCTGACATAAACAGCAAGGCAATTATAGACATTTAAAGAAGTTGCTGAAAAGTAAAGTGCACACAAAATTTGTTCACCCAGTTCGGTCTAACAACCTACATCTTGGGGCATACCAAGCCAGGAAGGAAGTCCACTATTAGAAGTATCAAATTACAGACTCAACAAACCAGTTGACAATCCACTAACTTAATCACTACCCAATGGCCCTTCTATCTAAGTCCTCCCTAGATAAGAGACTCCATCTCACTCCCAATCATCGCAATGATGTCTAGCAGTCAACATCTTAGTCACTGCATCAACAGCTTAATTTCCAAAAACTCTCCAAACACGTAGAGACACACTCGTATAACAATACCTAGACATGACCCTCATGACTAAGAACAATACTTAGAGTTGCTTAACAGCTTCCTCTAAGAACAATGACCATCTCACAATCCGAGTGGTTCACACATACCAACTCTCCTAGAGAGTGGTTCACAAACTCAGCCCTTAGAATTTACATGATGGCTGGCTCTCCTTAAACTAGGTTACAATGCTTCTATTTATAACCTTTTTCCCAACTGGATTTGGGCTTTAAATCTCAGCATATTAACTGCTACAAATCTGCAGAAGATTCTGCTACTAAATGAATCTTCAATTAAATCTTCATATCTTTTAGCCTTAAAAACAACAACAAGATCTGCTCCAAATCTGATTGCAACTGAATATATCTTTACCAAGATATTCGCCTACAATCTCTCACTCTCTTCAGCAGAATATCTCTCCAATAACAGAAACACGCAACCCTAATAAAATAACTCAGACTGATGTTTTATCAACTGATGTCTTAACATTGGGTTTGACATCAGCACAGAATCTGCAACCATTTACAACTTAACACAACCAGAATGTTAGAAACTCATGTTGAAACATTAACCATGACATCCACATTGTTTTACCAAAATTCCAGCCAACTACAAGAACTAACAGGTATTATTGTTCAATTCTCGTTTGAAGCTATTTCTGGGAAAGTTAAAATCAAAGTGGTCCGGTTCGTTTCTAATCAAGGACGTGAAAAATTATGGAGCTATCGTGATAGAGGATTTACAGAAAAAGGAAAGTTAGACTGTGAACGGCCAACGCTTGAAAATTTATCTTGGAGGCAATTTTGATTGTGAGATTGGTTCCATGTTTCTTGATGATCTTTGAATCATCTTGGACCGTCGAGCTTAGCCGACGTTAAACAAGCGCTTGTTAGGAGGCACCCCAACATTGTAAGTATTTCTCGCCTTTTTATTGTTTTTATGTTTGCATTGCCTTTTGAGTGATTTTGAGGGTTTGCAAATTTTGAGTTGAGTTGAGCCAAGAGAAAGCATAATTCTGGTTTAAACCACCAAAGCAGGAAAATCAGTTATCTGGTGTAGAGCACCCGACGGCAGTTTTGGACCGCCCGGCGGTGCATGATTTAAAAAGAGGCTTCGCCTCTGAGTGGCCAGGCAAGAGAGATGAGGGGGAAATTTGAAACGTTTTCAGAATAAATATTTGGATAAGTGACTCCAAATGGGTGTTATTCCAAAATTGCCCCTATTTGGAAAAGAACTTAAGAGAAAGTGGAGGAACTTTTCCCTCATTCTTCTCTTTGTCAAAGCCCTAACTCTTTGCTCTCTCACTCTCTCGTTGCAGAGCTCTCCCAAACTCAAGGTAATGCATGTTGTTCTAGCTTTAATCTCTGTCCTTCTTTTCTTCATCATGCTTCATTAGACAATATGTGGTTAGGTTTGTGTGTTGATTGTTAGATTTAGGTAAATGTTAGATTTTTGCTCTTCTTCAACTTGCATGCTTTGATTCGTGATACTGACATAAATGTTGTTAATTGGTTGTGGGTTTGAAGAAGAAAGTGTTTGGAAAAATAGAGCTAGGTTAAGCAATTTTTTTCTGGTCTCGCAAGCTCCGCCCGGCGGCTGAGGGGCGCAGCAACGCTCTTGCTTCGCAGGGCGACGTAGAGGCGGCAACCCTGTTTTATCCAGTTTGGATTTTTTTTCTTTCTATTTTATTTTGTTTTTAAGTGTTTTGTCCGTGCTAATGTTGTATATTACTGTGCTGGACCGTTTTCTTTTGGTTTTGTGCAGATGTCTAGCCATTTTGCACTGCATCACGCTTCCAAGAAGAAGCAAAAGAGTGCTGCCACTACTTCAAATGTTCCAGTTGAGTTTGACAGCCACCATTTTTTATCTGCGGAGCATGAGGGTAGGATCAAATCCCTTGAGGGCAGAACTGTTCTTTCGGAAAAGAGATTTGTGATAAACCCTCAGGGCGATTACAGAAGGATTCAAGTCAACTTTGAGAAAAAGAAGTGGGGTATTCTAATCAACCCGGCTAACCATGTGTACTATCAGCTGATAAGAGAATTCTACGCAAATGCGCTGCAAGCTGAGGGAGAATTCTATCGATTTAAGACTTACGTAAGGGGTCGAGAAATCTGTTTCAGCCGGGATGAGATTAACAAGGTTTTGGGTAATCCGGGTGCCTTGGGAAGTCTTCAAACATATGGCTTTGTGAAGCTGTCCCAAAAGCCCCATGATTACAAATTAGTTGCCAAAACAATTCTGAAACCGAGATTTAAAGTGGATTTAAATGCTAAGAGGGAACCAATCAAGCACAGCCGCAAGTACATGACCCCGGAGGCTTAAGTTATCCTTCTTTTGTTGGGTTATAACGTGAGGCCGATGTTTCATCGGTCTTCTGTTCCTCTTGATACTAGACTTCTCATGTACTGCATCATGGAGGGCAAGGAAGTGGACGTCGCGCAGATAATTGCAAATGAGATGAAAATTTTTGTTGAAAATACGCGGAGGCCAGGAGTTCATGATGATGCTCCAATTATTTTTCCTTGCTTGGTTCAAGCCTTGATCTATCAGACAAATATCCTCATTTCGGGTGTGGTGAATGAGAGGCTGAAATTTCTTGTTAATGATGATTATTTGGTTCGTTTTTGTAAGCCTAAGGAGGAGAGGTAGAAGAAAAAAGCAGCTGAAGTTGGTAGTAGCTCAAGAGGCCAAGGAAATGAACCGGTGGAAGATAGTGACTCATCCGTTTTTGACATGAAAGCGACATTCAACTATACTTGGGATATGGGTGAGTCGCTTCACAAGTATAACCAGTTTAATTTTGAGTGTATGCAGCAGGTTTATCATTATCAGACCCATCCGGCAGAGTTCACGCAAGGGAGCAGTACGATGCTTATGCTAATTGACCTGGGGGCAAGCGCCCATTCTTTCCGGAGGGGGCAAGCACCGGAGCTGGTGTTGATGCTGATGATAATGTTGAGGACGATGGCGATGATGATGGTGGGGATAAAGGCATTGATGAGATGTTTGATTGAGGGGTTGTTTTGATGCAAGCTCCAAAGTGAAGTTTTTTTTTCTGTTTTGCTTTAATTTTCAGTTTTTAAATTTCTAGATTTTATAATTATGTAGTAGAATTGGAAGAATTCTGTTGAAAGTGCGTTTTGGGCACTATTTTGACGCTTCGGCGTAGTTTGGATATTGTATGCCGTTTTTGGCAAAAATTTTGAAAATGGTGTGGGCACATCTGGTTTATGATAAACATTGTTGTTAGTTTAAATTTCTGTTTGTTTTTATTATTTTAAGTGGTTTAAATTCGGTTTTGTGTTGTGTAAATAATTTAGGCATTTTTGGTTTTCCTTTGAGTGTAAGGAAATTAAGTTTTTAGTTACTCAAGAATTGTTTGAGAAGCCTCTTTTGCTTGTAGCATGTGGTGATGATATTAAATTTGACAAGAGGCGCGACAAAGAATGAAAAATATTGTGTAGCATTTATTTTTGTTAATATGAATTTGGTACTTTTTGAAAAATTTTGTCAATGCATTAGTTGGAAATATCATGTTCATGTTGAATCATTTAGGACTTAACCAAAGATGTGAGTTGCCTTTGTTGTTCACAAGTTTAGAGTGATTCGAGTAATCGCTGTTTAACTCGAGCGTTTTATGTTTAATCTTACTTGTTGTTTGAATTATGGAAACTTAGAAGTGATCAAGGCATTTTTGAGTAGTATGAAGTAGAACCACTTTTCCAAAAACACTTCAAGTCACCTTGTGAGTGTGTGAGCATTAGAAACCTCTTTTGAGCCAAAAGCGAAAAGAAATTGTTATCTTTGAAGCATGAACCTGAACTTTAACCATTTTGAAGAGCATTTTGATTTATGTGTATAATATTGTTGAAGTTGGGGAGATTGGTTGATTGTGAAAAGATGAAAAAGAATTGTAGATACAATGCATTCTCAAAAGAAATCAAAAAGAGAATGAAAAAGAAAGAAAAGAAAAAGAAAAGGAAAAATCAAAAGAAAAAAAAGGGAATCAAAGCAAGAAAAGAGAATACATTCTGAGAATAAGAGTTGAAAGTTTGAACAAGAATGGTTATGTTTAAAAAGAAAATGTTCTTCATGAAATTTACCCTTTCTTGATTCAATGGCTGTGTATATATGTCCCTTGTTTTTAGCCCTGGCCAAGTTACAACCGATTAAAAGCCCTTAGTGATCTCTGTTTCCATGGTTTGTTATGACTTGTGAGATGATTGCATAACTTGTTTGTTGTGACACGATTACTTGCGAGTGTGTTATGTCCTGTGTAGATAGTTATGTGCATATTGTGTTTGAGTGTAGTAGGTGATTCAATTTAGGCATGAGGGTACTAATTGTTGCATTGTGTAGTTTTTCATTTAGGATGTTGTTCATATTCATGTTTGAATGCTAAGTGGTGTGAAGTAATTCTTTGTGCGTGTTAATTGCCGAGTTTGAACCATTTGTGTTATCAGTCGATTTGGTGTTTGAAGGCTTTTCTTGAGACTTTTTGAAAATTTATTTGATTGAGGGCAAACAAAGATGCAAGTTGGGGAGAGTTTGTTAGGTGTCAAGAAGTGTTTATTTTCATAATTGATTTTGATGCCTTTAAGCTCTTTTAATCGCTTTAATCGGGAAAAGACTTATTAAGTTAGCAATTCTAGCATTTTTATAAGTATTAGGTATTTTGATGTGCTTGTGTATTTTTGTAGCATTTTAGGTGAAAAGATGACAGCTCGATTCACAAGGATGCGCTCAGAACAGAAAGCTCGCGTGTCGCATTTTAGGCCCCTTGCACCGCCCGGCGCTGCTAAGGCGCAGGAAGGCTCCACCGCCCGGCGCTGCTAAGGCGCAGGGATGTGCCATTTTGTCTCAACTTCCAGAAGCGTTCCCTGCTATGCCTCTTCAGGACCGCCCGACCTAAGACTGATCTCCCGACACTGAGATTTCATCGCCCGACGCTGAAAGATATTTTGAGAGGTCCAGCTGACACTGTAGCTGTCACGTGGCCTCACTTTTAGCAACCGCCCGGCGCTACAATGGACCGCCCGACGCTGCTTTCTGGGCTGAACTTGTACTTAAGTACATTTGGTAGATTTTTTGTCACATTCCATCACTTTTCATTGTACTCTCTTGTAACCTAGAAACTTATTTTAGGAGAAAAACTCCATTGTTACTATTTTTCATAGTTTTCAAAGCTTTTATGCTTCAAACCTTGAATATTTGAAGATTGATTCTCCAAAAGCTTTGCTACTTACTTGTCAAGCAAGCTACCATGTCTATGGGTAGCTAAGCACTTTTGTGTCAAGATTAGAGATAAGTAATCCTCTCTTTTGTATGTATTGATCTTGGTTGTATGTTTGTGAACTTTGTTGATAATAAATATAGAGGAAAAACTTTGTTTATATGGTTTATATTTTGTTTTAATCCATGTTCGAGAGAAATGTTTTAAAACTTGACATAAGTTTCAATCCATCAATATTCATAAGGCTAGAGATAGTTTTGAATGTTGATGTTCATAAATATTGAACTTGAATGTTATCATATTGGTAGTTTGTGTGAGAGATCAACAAAGGATCAATATGATAAATCTCACAATAAGTGTTCGAGAGAAACTTATTGAGAGGATATGTGGTTATATTTATTTTTAACAAGTTCACACGCTTTATCGAGTTGATACGTACAAAACGGATTATCGAACACTAATCTTGACATGTTTTTACCAAAACCTTAAAACAAATCTTTTTACCGCTGAATTCTAAATTTTATGCAAACGTTACAAAATGAAAAACCAACCATTTTTTACTATAAAGTTTGAAATGCTTTTGACTAGCGAACGACGGCAATATACACAGTCTCTGTGGATACGATAAGACACCCCCGATTATACATCTCTACATATCACTGATAGAATGATTACCTCTTATGGAGATTAACACTTTTGATGTCGAATCATATGAATGATCATGAGTATTGAATGAAGAACAACGTCTCTACTCAATCCACATGATCAAAATGCCTTCAATCTTAGTGCTAACTGCTATGAATAAAGACTTTGTGTGTATATATGTGTGTGTGAGAGAGAGAGAATGTGAGAGAGAGAGAGAGAGAGAGTGAGAGAGAGAGAGAGGCTAGGGTTTCACAAACCCAATTTCATCAAATGTGAAATCTTTTTCACAAGGGTTCTATTTGTGGAACTACTTGTATGGGCTGCAAGCTAAAATTCCCACTTAAGTGCATTTTATTTTATGGTGTATTGTATTTCACTTAAGCGTATGGTACCTTACTGTATCATGTATTTCACTCAAGTGCACTATACCTTTTGGTGTTTTGTAATTCTCTTAAGTACATTGTACCTTATATTGTTCCTTATTTATTCTATCTCTCATCAGTCCATCCTTATGTGTGTGACCTTGTAGGTCCTTTTGATATTGGAGGTTATATTAAATCACATATTTAATATATTAAATAATGAGAGGTATCTAGAAACACGTCATTGCTACCAAGTCATGAAAATGTCATGTGATTCGACAAAACCTTTATGTGATAATGCTTGTGTGTAAACTTACTTGTTTGCTCTCTTATATATATTGAACACAAGGGATAAAACGTTTCACCCTTGTACAATTTAATATTGGACCCTTAGACATTTATCTTGTTACGTATAATGGGAAAATTCCATCTAGGCTACTCATGTCTCTCAGCATGATTTCTGGAGTACCCATCAACCGACTTTATGGTCTTCAAGTTATGAATAATATTTGATCAATAATAAAGTACTTGGCTCCAAATTTAGGGTCCATAGTGGTTTCTGGTCGAAGGATGGTATACACCACAATATCCATGAGAATAACTTATGACAATTTGCATAACATTCTATATAATATTCTCATAGCGGGTCAATCAAGTATAAATATTAATCCTATTATTCATATCTATGTGAAGATTTTGTTACTCTTTATCCATGATCCATGAAATGTGATCAGCAGTCTATCCACATAATAGTCTCAATGCTTTATTGTTATCACACTTCACAATAAATCTCGACGACTAATACTTTAAGAATATTGTCCTTATGTTTAATGGTATCTCATGATTAAGTCACACTCAATGTTTCATTAAATGGACTAGTTATTCTAGTGACTTTATTATTTTGTAAAAACAAACATGATAAACAAATACCTTTTAATTATTATAAATAATTCGATAAAAGTACCAAGTTCTAATAAAACTATTGGCCTCTAGGGCTTACACCAACAATATATAGAATACATAATAAAATACAAACCTAACTCCAACAAGAGAGAACTTTTCTACACATGATAGCGGTAGATATATATATAAGGTGTAGAAGCATAACCATATTTGAATAATCTCTCAGTCCTGAGCTGCTCCACTTCAACAAGCCTTTGATGTTATGACACTGATATGAGACTAAAACTATATAAACTTATGATCACTGATATGAAATTGATATGATATGATATCTAAAACAAACTAGCCAAACTCTTATTTGTTGGACAAGTGACTTCAAGCACAAGAGAGGGGGGGGGGGAGGGGAGGGGTGAGTTATGGTATATAAAATTCACAATTAATTTTAGAGTTTTATTACTTAAACAACAAACCGTATTAGTATTTTTAAGATCGAACCAAATTGAGCGGTGGAATGCAAAGTAGTAAAGTAAATTGCAGAAATAAAGAGATAAGGGTTTAGAGAATTTTCACTAGTGATTTATTCAAGTTCAGTTGAACGTTGGCCTACTTCTATCCCCAAGATATCTTTTTGAGATTTTGAGTATAAACTTTGAGTTTTTACAGTTTATGCGCATGAACCTCAATACAATCTGATATTGAGATTTTATAGGATTATGCCAAACCAAAATGAGAGATTTCACCTAGGTTAAGCTAGCGAATCATTTAAAGATTTTCTATGCTTATCTCAATAACCAAACAGAACGTTTGTGACAAATTTCTATACCCAAAGACATAGATTTTATGATTGGTTTATCTCATTAACCAAACTCGATTTCTCAAGAGTATCGAACTTTTAGTAATTATAACAACAATACGACCAATACAAATTTCTTCCTCAGAAGTAGTTTTTCACTCAAAAGCACCAAGGCAACTTAAGTGAAAGAAAGTTATTTCTAGAGAGAGAAATAGTGAAAATAGAGAGATAAATTCCAAAGAAAATATAAAGCTTCAGAAATTGGTATAAAATGGAGAAAATCTGACCCTCATTTATATAGGAGAATGAAAACCCATAAAAGAAAAATATTTATGGGCGTTTATATTGGATCAATCGATTGGCTCCTAAACCCAATCGATTAGATAGTCAACCTAATCAATTTTTCAAGCTCATTTTGGAATGTTTGGATGGAGATTTATTGGCAAACATTAAGACTCTATAATATTCTATTGGTTAATTATTTAGGACTTTCCCAATCGTTTGGCTTAAGTACCCAATTGATTCGGTAGTTAAAAAATAGGCTAAAAAGTCCTAATAGTTTTCTAATTGACTGACTTGACTTTGAAAACATTTTTAAGAGTTATTTAAAAATAGGTTCAAAAGATTTTTAAGTGTTTTTGTGTGTGAAAGAGTTTTCCTGGTACTTAGAAGTTACTTTCTTACTTTCATAAAACTCTAGTCACTTAGTCAGACACGACCTGGTGAGCTTTCACACATCTTGTCTTTCACAACTCTGAGGGTCCTAAGATTATTTACGAGATATATCGATCATATATGCACTTCAATGGAATCTTGAATCTCTTACTTGATGAGGCTTGAGATGTTTTCCAAATGGGTCACCATCATTAGAGAGTTGAAAAGCTATTTCCATCAACTTCAACAACCATTGATGTTGTCATCATCAAAACTTCATAAAGTATCTTTTTGTGGGAATATCAACTTCATATCTGCAAGCACAAAGATTCACACTATTAATAGATTTTAAAAAACGACTTCATTTGATGGGTGAGCTGTAATTCTCCCAATAAATTTACCTTTATGATTATTGTTTGACAAAGTTTTCCTCAAGCAAAATTTGTTGTTTGTAAACATGTTTGATGATCTAGACTATTGCATTAGAGTTGAATATGTGGTGTTGAAATTTTTGTAGTTCATGGATCGTGGGTTATATATTTTTTATGGTTCCATTGATAATATATTATCAGCTAGTAAAGACTATAATGACAAGAATAAGCTATGAGATTTAAGATCAATGCATGTTAGCGAAAAAATAATTGATAAAGGCTAGGAAATTGTTTCAGAGCAGTTTAATGAATTTTGCAAGAAAAATGTATAAATTGGCATCATAATCAGTTTTAAAGTTAAGGTAAATAGGTGTGATGCTTGGCTTAAAAAACAATTTGGGATTTTATGGAAATGAAATATGTATAACATAAATGAAACGCGCCATAAGGGAACACAATGCACCCCTCCCGAAACCTATAAAAGGCGTTTTCAGCCATTTTATGAGCAAGGAGGAAGAAGTGGTAAAAATCTAGTGAGGGAAACTTAGAGAGGTAAATAGGGGAATTCATAGAATTGAACGCTAATAATTTGGTGACCTTTGGGGATATCTAGGAGGATTAGGAAACACTTCTAAAAATTCTAACTTTGTATGGTTTATATATTGAGACTTGGAGAGACTGGAAAAATACTTGGGTAGAAAATAGGAGATGTTCTTCGAAATTGGGAAGATTATTTTCTATCAATTATTTTGTAATCTATTGTAACAACTCTTGAAGTATAGTTAGTTTGAGAGCTGCTCCCTCTTTTAGACGAGATTGGTCTGATCAAACTGGATAAACAAAATGTGTTTGTACTTGTTACTTTATTTTATTCTTCTTGCCCATGTGGATTTGATTATACTATATCTTACAGATTGATTAAATTTTTTTAGGTCATTTATTTTGATGTGGTCAAATATTATTGTATATCACAACATTGATCCCTCGATTAAATTTTAAGTTTGACAATAATATCATTCATCTTACGAGTCGATTTTATAATGAACGGTTGGACCCAATGTACAAAATCTAATATCCAATTAGAGTCCATCCATTTGAACTACCAACAAAAATATTTTCCAAATGATCTACCACTATTAGACACGTGTTGTATTGAAAAACCCAACTCAATATTAAAAATACTTGAGACCTAAAAATACTTATAAAAAGAGACATATTTTATATATTTTACAAACCGATTTTATAAGAATGATGATAAATATCTATAAATTTTAAAGAGTGTATGTGAACATAGTCATGAATATGACATGAGAATGAGATAAATGTGAATGAAATAACATATATAGCACAAAACATGGTAACAAAATGTCCCTACTTGTTCTGGATTGTCAGCGAGATCCACAAAGAAAGTTAAATAACAAGCGTTAAAGGGGAAGATGCGCCAAACAAGTGGATCTCCATCTCTACCGGGGACACACAATCACACACTTCGGCGCATCTCTCACCGTTGATATCTAATCGAACGGTCGTCTTGTACAAGACGTCTACCACTCGCGAGCAGTTTTAACTGCCCATACTACATAAATATCAGATCGCGCTATTTCACGTATTCAATTCATTCTCACTCTCATATACTTTCCACCTAGTAACTGAAATGAACACTGGAGTGTTAACCTTACATGACTATCATTTCTTCACTATATCGAAAATTTGTTTCACGCTATCAAAACTTCATTTCACCACTTTATTACACATTTTTTGATTTGTAATTGATTACTACTAAACTCATCCTTTTCTGTATCTATATTTCAAAATTTTTAAATTTAAAAAATATATATTTGATTGATCCCATATGAAAATGAAATAGGAGAACAAAGGACCCACGTGTGGAACAAAATTTGAAGCTCATGTGAAATATTAATACATTTTTAGCTTTATGTAGATGTTGGAGTTCACTTGGGATTCCTACTTCATTGTGGGTGGGAACCATATATTCACCTTTTCAATTAAATTGAATGTGTAGATTTTTTTTCCACTTTCTCTTCCCTATCTTTTCTACTTAGCACGCTCTTGTAAAAGAAAAAGTTTTAGGAATCCTATGCCATATTTTCTCCCTTATATTCATTCATTCCCATAATTTGTTTCTTTTTTCTATGTCCCTTTTTAGATAATAATAATATTCACATCTTGTTATCATCACTCTCATGTATTAGTGCTTCAATTATGTTACTGTTTTTACGTAACATTAAGAGGGAGAAGCTTCTGTGCAGAAATCAGAATTCCACTATTGCAATCATACACCTATCTTGTCAATGTGGTTGGATATATAATAACTAATATTTTAACAACAAACATAAAGTAAACATTGATTTTATATATAGTTTTAAATGTTTAAGTTAAACAAAACTATTTTGTTCAACAATGAATTACAAAATTTTCTTCTTTTAAAGATTGTGTGATGATGGTGACAATAACCTAATTAATTTAAGCTTCCTATTGATGTGTTTGAAATTCAAATATAAAGAGTTGATAATTTAAATTCATTGGAGTTTCAAACCGAAAGATAGTGCTAGAAGTTTAGAGAATCCAATAATAATAGAGAAAGTATGTTTTAAGTCATGTACTAGAAAGTGACATTTTTCACTTCCTCAAATTTTTGCCACCATTATATTTTGTATAAACTTATAGTCAAATTGCTTATTAGGCAAGAAATTGACACCTAAGAAGAAAAATTTTTATTACAAATGTTTCTCTAAATGACAATCAACACTATAAGATATAGTCACGTGTTCTTTATGTGTCTGGTGTTCGACGTCTGATATTGACACAATACAATCACTTACATTTATATTCAACTAATTTGTTTTCTATGTCTGGTGTCCCACATACGACACCAACACAATACAATCAAATGCATTTCTATTCTAATTCGTTTATGTGTATGAAGTTCAACGTCCGAAATTGACATAACAGAGTCACATGTATTTATATTTAACTATTTTTTTAGTGTATGGTGTCCCAACACTGATATTACGGTCATGTACATTTATATTCAACTAATTTATTTTCTATGTGCATGGTGTGCGGCAACTGACACGACACAATCTCAAGTATTTATATTTAACTAATTTATTTTTTGCATGGTGTGTGCATGGTGTTCAGAGTCCGACATTTAGAGTTGCGTACTTTTATATTCAACTAATTTGTTTTTATATGTTGTGTTTAACATCCGACATTGACACGACAAAGTCATGTGTATTTATATTCAGCACGATATTCGTTTTCTACGTGTCTGGTGTTTGGCAGCCAAATCGAGTTCATTAAAATATCATAGTATTTGGCATCCAACACTATGACAAAATTCAGTCACATGTATTTATATTCAACAGATTTGTTTTGTATGTGTCTGTCCGGTATCTGACACCAACACAACACAATCACGTGTATTTATATTCAACTAGTAATTTATTTTCTACGTCGCATCCGACAGTGACATGACATATCATATGCATTTGCATTTAACTAATTTGTTTCCTCATATACCTATTTCTACATGTGTTAGTGTTGTTTCCAATGTCTATTTCTCTGTCACTACATAAGCAAAACAAATGGTTTCATGTAAGCTACGAGTTGATCAGCTCAATAAAACGTGATAACAAAGATTAACAACACGCCATTTATTTTAATGAACTCGATTTGATTTTGACATAAGCTTTATAGGAGGGACCTAACAACAGAACATAACTGCAAAGTGAAACTAAGAATGAAAAACATTCTGTCATATTCCAAATGGGTCTATCTCTTTAACATCTTTCTATAAAGATAACAGCTCATATGACATTACCAGGAAATTCTCTGCTGCTTCACACATGACTTGACACCACCTCTTCTATCTTGGACCCCAATATCAATGATTTTAAGGTCTCTCTGAAACACTGCATAGTTTTGCTCTTGTTTGAGGAATAAAAATTACTAAAAAAACAATTTTTTGATTTAATATATGAAGAGTGTTCGAACATGGTCAAAAGTTTTAGTGAAGTTGTAACCCTAGTTTGAGTTCTTTTTGTTATTTGAGGTTGGTCCATTTTGTTCCTTTTCTTTTGCAGTGACAGAGTGTATTAGATTATAGCTATTGATGAGGAAAGTATGGGAATGAGACCATGTGTGGGACTTTGGCCTTAAATTTGTCAGGCTATGCATTTTTTGAAGGATTAGATTATTCATTCAAACTTTGGTATAAAATATATCCTATCTTAGTACTGACCATTCAATCATGGCTGCTTTGGACATGAGGGACATAGAAGCAATTAGGATTAAATTTTATTAGGTTTAGAGTCAAAGTGATTAAGGGACTTGTTTGCAACAAAAATGTTCAAAGAGATTTGGGTTCCAACAAGTATGTGCGTGACACATTTATTAATCTTATATGTTTGCTCTGACTGTTGATCTTAAATTGAAAGTCTATAATTGATGTTTGATATGACGATTAAACTTAAAATGATAGTTTATAACCAATGTTTAATTTGACGATTTTAAATTGATCTTTCAAAGTCGATGTTTGATCTGACTATGTTTGATCTGACGATTGATCTTAAATTGGTAGTCTATAGTTAATGTTTGATTTAATGATTGTTCTTAAATTGATCGTTCAAAGTTGATGTTTAATTTGACGATTATTATCTTAAATTGATAGTTCATATTTCATGTTTGATTAGACGATTGATCTTAAATTAATAGTCTATAGTCGAGATGATCTTTTAAATGCCAAAGAATCCGAATGCGTAATTATTTGATTTGAAATCTAAATGTAAAATCTTGTGATTAATATGATTCTTCTTGATGAATTTAGGAGGGTGAAAGTTGAAAATGGGTTTAAAAGTGTTTAAGTAGGAAATGCAAAAAGAAAGATAGGAACTAGGTATTACTAGGTTAGGAACTAGCTAGGTGGTGGAAATGAAAAGCGGTGAAAATGTTTTTTGATTTTCACTTGTTAGTGCTTGCTAGAGAGAAAGCTTAAAGTAAAATAATTGAACATGGTTTTGTTTGTTTGGACTTGTGATATTGCACTTTCATATCTTTGTCACCCTCATGTGGCCAAATACATTTTCTTTCCATCCTTTTATTTTATTGCTAACTAAGCGTATCATGATTTTATCTCCTTTTAAATATTGCTATTTCGTCCCTACCAAGCACACACCTTCAAAAGTATATATTCATAGAAAAATACTTGCATAGAAACAAACATAACATGTGTATTTACAAACAATCAATAATATTTTTTTTATTAATTAAAAATAAAAAAAAATATTTTCTCTCTCCTGCATAATAACTACCACCCCATGATTCCAATTAAAAACGAAATTAAATTTATAATAAATTAATTTTTTTTTCTCTTTTCATTAATTGTTTCTAACAATAAGGATTTAGGTGCGTTTCCATGCAAGTTTTTCTCATATTCATATCAATATTAAATCTTACACACTCATAAGACCATTTTTTAATGAAATTAGAAAAAACATGACATGACCACTAATGTGTATTATTCTAGTCTCTTCCAACAACACAACATGAAAGATCTAAGAAGGTTTTGAAGCCTTTGCAATTGCATAGATTGACACTCTAGCATGATTCGTTTACAATTTTTCGACAATATAAAAAGTTATAATATAACCATGATTTTAAATTGTGGTTGCGGGTGTTGCGATGCGTATTGCGTCCGTTGCGGTATGAATTTTTATAAACGTCCGTTGCGGTGTGAATTTTTATAAGGAGATATTTGAAATACAAAGTTAAAAAACACTTAATGTTAAGTTTTTTCATTACATAATGACTAAATTGAGTTTTAGAACTCTAATATTTTGATTTTAGATGAAAATATTTGAAGAAACATGATTAAAATTATCTAATATGGTTTCAAACATAGCTGGAGGCATAATTTTCAAATCACACCGCAATTGCGGTCCGATACGGTTGCAGAGACAACCGCATCCGCAATATTGCGGGTGCAATTACGATTGCGGACCGCAATTTAAAACCATGGATATAACTGCAAATACAGTTTAAAACTTAGCCTAACATGTTTTTTATTTAATCGGCCTTGATTTAGTAATGAAAATATAAAATTCAAATTTAATGCAATCAACAACTTCTACAATCATGCTGTTGTGACAGCCTAATTACATTCAGACGATCTTGATTTAAGTATATTAAATTTAAAATTATGAAAAAAATGAAATATGATTATTCTAATCCATCTAATCAAGATCACGACCTAACAATATCTTGAATACGTGAAAAAAGTAACTTCAAACACATTCAAAATTCGAAAAAAAATAGTACGTGTATTTTGAGGGTTAATAATGAATTAGGGTTTCATTTTATAATAGACCCACTCTACTGCTAGATATGTCACAATGATAAAGGTGAAGTAAATTAGGGCCAATGTGCCACAACAAACAACACCAAACCACTCTAAAACAAATTCAGAAATTGCCAGGAAAGTGTATCCAAATAGAATAGCACAAATAAATCAAAACCCTTTGTTCAAAGACTCACCTTCCTTTCCCAACCCTACCTAGTTGTATGGTACACCCTTAAGTGTAACATCTATAGTTGATTATAATTATGATGAAGCAAAGAATGATACAAGTACTATAATGCAATAACTACACAACATACAATCTCAAACAAAGAATCAATGTTCCTTTGTAGGACTAAGTATTAGCTGGATGTGATGATTGGTCCCTTTTACAGGTTACTTTCATGAAATTTGTCAGAGCTTAGAGGAATGGAGAGAATTATATGATTGAAATGGGTAGGTGGTCTTGATTGAGTTATCTTTTTAAAGCCTATTTATGCTGAAGTTCATGTCTGCCAAATAAATGATTCCTTGCCACATAAGCAGGGGACCTCAAAATAAAGAAACACTCTCTTTTTTTTTTTTTGATGGGAAAGAAACACTCTCTTTGTTTATACACAAATTGGTAAAATAATTTGAAAAAAAAAACACAAAAATATATTTTGTTAGAGAAAAAAATCTTTTAATATTTATTAATTTAAAGATTAATCATCATTTTAAAGTTTATTTGCTTGGTTAACACGAATTATATTTATTTTTACTGAGTTATTGGGATTGGTAATATTCATGAGATTGCAAAACTTTTAATTATAAAATTTAATTGTATTCTTTATTTCTTTATTTTATTTGAAATAGTGTTTTAATAATCAATTTATATCTATTAAATCCAATGCATCAAACTATCTTGTAACACTTCAATCTTTTTTGTGCCACATCATTTATTTTCTTATGTGGCATCTCTCAAAATTCATCTTCAATTTTTAAAAGGTCTTGAGTTCGAATTCTAATAAATGCAAAAATTCAATAATTTGATATTTGATCATTAACTTTGTTTATTTCAACCTTTTACAAGTACTCCAACTAAATATTTTTTCAAAATTTCAAAAGAAAAAGAGAGGCTCATATCCACACATTTTAAAATATTTTTTGTTTTCTTAAAATCATAGCAACAAAAGAAACTCTTGAAAAATACTTTTAATGTAAAAGTATATTCTGCAATTTCTCAGAGTTATTTGATCTAGAAATATAATAGAGAATGCAACACTATTTATCGATTCTATATATTTCTTCTCTATTTTTTTTTTATAATAGCAGATAAATAAATTAAAAACAAACAATAAAAATTTTAATTTCTCACGTATAACTAAAAATTTGACATATAAATTTGTAAAGCTATTGAATACTTTATTTGATAATAATTAAAAATAAAGTTTAATTTTTATTTAAGACTAAAAATGAATACATATCTTTAAAAATAAATAATTTTTTATATCATTTTTGAATTAAAAAATTATTATTTTTAGACTTTTAAATAATAATTTATGAGTAAAAATGTGAGTTAGAATCAAAATTATAAAAACTTATGAAATTTGAGAATTAAAACTCTAAATTTTAAAATACGACAATTAAAGTTTTGTTTAAAATAAAATAAATGTATCAAAGATGCATTAAAATTTTTAATTATAATTTCATAAGTTATTATTGTGTCCATACATGCAAGCCCTCTTAACGGAGAACATCATCGGCAATGTTTTAATATAATTCGTATAATTAGCAAATAAATCAAGGGCTTCTAAGTTGAGTCAAGATGACGATTATTGTCCACCAAAAGATTAAAGTACGTAAAAGAAATGGATTCTAGATTACAATGAAGAAAGTTCTCAGGTAATTACATAAATCATCGATCCACATTATCCCCAATCAAACAATTCTTAGAAATATTAATACAGAGACTCGAGGAAAGCTAAAAGAACCGAACGATGAATTTGATGACCTAAAGATTTTTCCACTGAGGATATATCTAGAATAAGAGTATCATAAACACATTAGAGATGAGATACCACTAACTCTGAGATCCCTACCCTAAACCTAGAAAAGAGCTCAAGCTACACAAGCCTACCAACTAAACCACTAAACCCTTACACCTATAAAAGGAAAGAGAAAAGGGGCTAAAGAGTCACCATGTGGATCTATGTGTTATTCATGTAATACAATCTATTGGTTTTGATGATGACAACACCTTAAGTCTAACGGCGTGATGAAATCTTTTGTATCAAATTGTCCAACAATTTATGATGATGACTTTCAATCAAGAAGATATCCCAAACCTCGTCAATTAAAAGATTCAAGTTCTAGTTAAAGTGCTAAATCAATGTTGAATCAAGTAAGGAAACTTAAATCTCTAGAGTTGTAAAAGAGAGGAAGTGTGAAAACTCGCTTGATCCTGTGCTTAACGCGTGTCTAAGTGATCAGTTTAATGTGAAAATATAGGTGTAATAGGATAAACCTATATAAATCTCTAGTGCAAACTCTTTAAATTTATCTTTTTATTTCTTTTTGTCATTTTTATTTCCTCATATTCTAGGTCAGCCATATCTACCTCGATCCGGCCATGCCTCCATGGTTCCAACCACCATGAGACAGAACTTCCCAAATTCAGGCAGGGTATTCATTAAGCTTTTAGAATATTCTCCTGGCCATTTTACCATCATAGACCCCAAAACAAGAGATTTGTGCCTCCACCAATCCCCTGCATTTCGCGCCAGAAAGATAATGAGGCAACTATTTCTCTTTCCTATATATACGAAATGACACCATTTTAGATAACAAGTGTCAAACACAATTTGAATACTCTCTCATCATTCACATAGTGACTAGAGCTTCAGATTACTAACCTTGCAGACACACCACCGCTCCGTCGTATCAGAAGTTTTACTTCGCCGTAGCTTCCGCAACTCTACATGTTTCTTGTTCCGAAATGGAACAGTGGCGCCATCTATGGGAATCTAGATTTCCATGTACCCTACAATTCTCCATCTTCGCGTTTGATCTTCTAGTATGGAGTTCTCTTCAACTTCGAAATAGATGATTCAACAAATCGATGATAATTCAACTGCGCTCAATCCAATCGAATTAAACATCGATAGAGACATATATTCCCCATATCTCCTATTTTTAAGCTTATAAACTTTGCCCAATCATCCACCAGTAGACTGAACACTACTCTGCCTACTTACAAACTTACATTTTTTATTTGTGATTATTTTATATCATTATCTCAATTATAATGCATAATAGATTATTATAATATAAATTTGTTATCCATATTTACTAAATAATTTTTTTAACATAATTAAAACTCAATATAAAACAAATAAAAATTAATTAATAACCCCGCATCGCGCGAGTCTAAAGCTAAATTTATTTTTAAATCTGAGTTTATAGTCCTAACCTTACAAACTATTGTAGTTTTAATATCAATTCAAATTTTTAATTTGAAAAATAAGGGTTTTAGCTCTCATTTTAATTTTAAAAATAAATAAACTTTTATATCATTTTTGAATTAAAAAATTTCTATTTTTAGACTTTTAAATAATAATTTATGAGTAAAAATGTGAGTTAGAATCAAAATTATAAAATTAAAACTCTAAATTTTAAAATACCACAATTAAAGTTTTGTTGAAAATAAAATAAATGTATCAAAGATGCATTTAAATTTAATCATAATAACACAAGTTATTATTGTGTCGACACATGCATGCCCTCTTAACAGAGAACATCATTGGCAATGTTTTAATATAATTGGTATAATTAGCAAAGAAATCAGGGGCTTCTAAGCTGAGTCAAGATGAGGATTATTGTCCATTAGAAGATTAAAGTATGTAAAAGAAATGGATTCTAGATTACAATGAAGAAAGTCTCTAGTTAATTACATAAATCTCTTATCCACATTATCACCAATCAGACAGTTCTTAGAAAAATTAATACGGAGACTCGAGGCAAGCTAAAAATACTAAAGGATGAATTTGATGACCCAAAGATTTTTCTACTGAGGTTATATCTAAGATAAGAATATCATTAATATATTAAAGATGAGATACCACTAACTCTAAGGTCTCTATCCTAAGAGTATCATTAACATATTGGAGATGAGATGAGCTACACGAGCCTACCAACTAAACCACTAAACCCTTTCACCTATAAAAAGAAAGAGAAAGGGGGCTAAAGGGTCATCTTGTGGATCTATGTGTTGTTTATGTAATATTATCTGTTGGTTTTGATGATGATAACACCTTAAGTCTAACGATGCGGTGAAGTACTTTGTATCAAATTGTCCATCAATCTCTGATGATGACTTTCAATCAAGAAGATATCCCAAACCTTGTCAATTAAAAGATTCAAGTTCTAGTTAAAGTGCTAAATCAATGTTGAATATGTAAGGGAACTTGAAGCTCCAAAGTTGTGAAATAGAGAAAGTGTGAAAACTCGCTTGATCCTGTGCTTAATGCGTGTCTGAGTAATCAGTTTAATGTAAAAGATATAAGTGTAATAGGATAAACCTATATAAATCTCTAGTGGAATCTCTTTAAATTTATATTTTTATTTCTTTTTGTCACTTTTTCTTTCCTCTTGTTCTGGTTCAGCCATATCTACCTCGATCCGACCATGCCTCAATGGATCCGGTCACCATGAGACAGAACGTCCCGAATTCAGGCAGGATATTCACTAAGCTTCTGGAATATTCTCGTGACCATTGGACCATCAGAGACCCAAAAACAAGAGATTTATGCCTCCAACATTCCCCCACAATTCGTGTCGGAAAGATAGTGAGCCAATTATTTCTCTTATATATATATATATATATATATATATATATATATATATATATATATATATATATATATAGGGTTATGCTAATGCACACCCATGTAGGTGTGCATTAGCAACATACTACACCTTAGTGTATTTTTGTGTGGGGCCCACCAATTTTGAGTGGGACCCACATTAGAAAGATGAAGAAAAAAATAGAAAGAAAATAGATGTAGTGTATTTTTGTGTGGAGCCCACCAATTTTGGGTGTATGTTAGCATTTCTCATATATATATATATATATATATATATATATATATATATATGGAATGACGCCATTTTAAAAATCAAATTTCAAATACAATTTGAATACTCTCTCATCATTCACATACTGACTTGAGCTTCGGATTGCTAACCTTGCAGGTACACCACCGCTCTGTCGTATCAGAAGCTTTCCTCCACCGCAGCTTCCGCAACTCTACATGTTTCTTGTTCTGTAACAGAATAGTGGCTCCGTCTATGGGAATAGACTCTTGATTCCCACATACCTTACAATTATCCACCGCCACATTCGATCTTCTAGTGATGAGTTCTCTTCAACTTCGAAATATAGGATTCAACAAATCGATGATAATTCAGTTGTACTCAATCAAATCGAATTAAACATCGATAGAGACATACTGATTCTTCATATATCCTATTTTTAGTGCTTGTAAACTTTGTCTATCCATTGAAATTGATGGATCAAGAGCTACTTGTTCCACACTGCGCGCAAAGATGCTCTAGCGGCTGCTGATGTAGCCCCGTCATCCACCAGTGGATTGAACACTACTCCACTTATTGGAGATGCGAACCTCGATACCAACACTCTTCATCGACCATGTCTAATCATCCCTCTGCCATGAGCGAGGACAATCCAAACATCACCACTTTGGATTCCATCTTCAATTCCTATGGAACGACTTGAGATCTCATACAGTTTTGGCATTCTTGAGGCGAACCTTGTATATCAAGGCGAGAGCGAGTTAATCAACGGAATTTACAAAAACGTTCAGCAACAAAACTCCAAAGCAGTGGAAGAAAGGTTCCTTCGTCTGGAAGAAAGTCTCCAGCATATTCAGCCTCGGGAGAATATGGTGCAAAAAGCCGACTCGAAAATAAATTATTCCAAACGTCTTGAACCGTATGTAGCGAAAGAAGAAAGGAAAGTCCATAAATCAAAAGAACGCTCAAAAGGCAAGAAGCGTAATTCTCCTCCTCGTAGTCTGGGTGAAGATCGAGGTAGTTATGCTCCTTCTGGAATCGTAATGAACATCAACCAAACTGGGCACAACCTAAACATCCTCTGTGTGCTCGGATCTTGGAAAGAAAAATATACAAATCCATGAAAAAGCCTCCCAGGTTGGGGGAATACAATGGGAAAGGAGATCTCAACAAACACGTGCAACTTATCAATGACTTCCTCGACTACTACAATGTCGATGATGCCTCAAAATGCAAATTATTGGTGTTGACGCTACTCGGACTTGCCAGACTATTGTTCAAAGGTCTTTCTGACGATTGCATTAAATTATGGACAGATTTTTGCAATTGACTTACTGCATATTTCACCGCCCGGAAAAGACAATCGGTTACTATAGTCGCCCTTAGCAGCATCATGCAAAGAGCGAATAAGAGCTTGTGATCATACATCGATCTATTCACTAAAGTCACAATGGAAATAGAAGGAACCGAATTTTCATCTAATAATTTTCTTGGCATAAAGTCTATATAAATCGCATGTGTATAAGTAAACCACAACACCACGAGGTGAAACTACATCTATAACATAACAAATGCACTTTAAATAAAAACGATGAAGAACTTCACTAACAACAAGGACACAATACAATTACAAGAACTCCAACAAAAAAGATAATAGAGTGCAGACAAGCGCATAAGCCATATTCAAGAATAGAGACAATCTGACCATTTTAGACAAATTGCCCCGAATGAATTTGATATCTTGAAACAACCAGCAGACGATGAAAATTCTATACTTGTTGCAATGCATTTTCAAAATAATCTACAAATGCCCAAAGATTAACAGAAGTAGAATCCTTCAATTGTTGAGACAGAGAAGCATTTTGAGTGCGTAGGAACTCTAAACATAGGATCCATTCTCCAAAAATAAGTGCTTCGCCTACAAATAAGGAGGGAGTAGTGGCTTACATTTATCTTCCATCCCCAATCCAGCCTCACATATAGTTGCATTAGCCCGGGGGATAACAAAAAAGAACCGATCCGCAAAAGATGGTGGCTTAGGAAAAACTTCAAAAAAAAAACCTGTATCATCAATACTAAAAGAACCAACTCCCACTCCCTTAGTTGGGCTAAAGTACTCTGGTTGCAGTGGAAGAGGTGAAAGAACAAAACAACAGAAGGTTTTCCCTTCAAATATTCACACCAATACTGATAAGCCTTTACAAACGCCCAACTAGTGGGATGAAATTGAGATGGGGCCACCATTAAGAAGTTGAAAACACCCACTTCAAAAGCGATAAAGGGAAAAAGAACCCCAAAATTCGAAAAGAGATACTCATAGAGGGGAATGGTACAATTACTATACTCATTACAAATCCTATCAACCTCACCAGGAATAGTGCCCCCAAAACGATAGTTCACCTATATCAGAAAAGACTTCATTTAAGTTTCTCTCTATAGTGAAAATTGAGACAGTCGAATAATATATGGAACCTTCCCACAGAGAGAATTAGTTCATGGCTTCCGAGATCTTTTTTTCCATAACACACTAACGAATTCAAGAACAAGAAAGAAATGTTTCAGGGGAGAAAAAGAAGTAACCGTTCAAGAACGAGGATAAATAAAAACCTAGAAGAGAAATGACTCTAGTTCTTCCTACATTTATGAATTGACCATATGAAACAAAAGGTGTCTTATGAGTAACGAAATAGATTTGAGAAGTGGAAATATATACATCGTGAATTTTAAAAAAATTCCTTCAATTATGTTTGTCTTAGGAGTAACGAGGATGAATCTTGGTTATGGCATAAGATAATATCTTATATCCACATAGATCACTTAAAATAGATTTGTAATGCCTCCAATCGATTATAGATGACATAGGAGAATATCTCATTGTCATAACGCGAAAAACAACTAGCGGAAAACAAAGTCGCCACTGAACATTATTTATCCCGACGGGGGAAAGGAAACGATCAAAGAAATCTTAAAAGGGAGAAGACATGGTCATCGCAACCAAATCCTGGGTTCGGGAGTCGATTACGCGAGAGGAAGGTATTAGCACCCCCTCGCGTTCGTTGTACTCAACGAGATTCACTTGTTATTCTAATCAAAGGGTGTGTTTATCTAAAACCTACTACTAAACGGAAACGAAAAGGGAGAAAAATCAAAAGGAGACTCGATAGGACTTCTCTGTCCTAAGCCTACTTATTCCCTCGTGCAATGGGAACGTTAGATTCAACGTAGTTCGAAAAACTACGGATGGATGAGGGAAGGTTGCTCGCCAAGACTTCGCCGTCTTGTGCCTACGTATCCTCATTCGGACGAGAATGAGGAAGTTAGAGCGTCCGTAGTTCGTGGAACTACGGAAAGAAAGGTGGAAAAAGTGGTCGCCAAGAATTCGCTGGCTTGTGCCTACGTATCCTCATTCGGATATTCTTATCCGAATGAGGAAGTCAAAGCGTCCGTAGTTCGTGGGACTACAAAAAAAGAAGGGGGGATGGTGCTCGCCAAGACTTCACCGTCTTGTGCTTACGTATCCTCATTCGGACGAGAAAGAGGAAATCAGAGCGATCGTAGTTCGACATACGAGTCGATAAGTGTTTTTTATGAGCGATGTCAAGTTCGCGTTCCAGCAGTTAGGGTCGATGCCTGTTTACGGTAGAACGGAAATAACGTACTCTTTCTGAAAAAAGGTTCGACAAACGATCCCGAAGGAAAAAAAGGTTTGTAGTTTGTTTACGAGTTTTAGACAGAAGTGAATTGAATTTGTTTGAGATTCGTATTGCACTAAAGTCTATGACATAGGATCAAATTCTTCGTAAGATCGACCCAAGACGGGACGTATACAAAACACTCTAGACAAGGTAAGGAGAGACTTCTGCTTATCATTTCCCATATACTTAAGGCTCGTGGCGCACAATACTTGTCATATTTATTGAGTGTTTTAATTTTGTTTTGAGAAGAGAAAGAAGACGCATGGAAAGTCTAAGGGGAAACTCGGTCCTACATGTTATCATGCAACAATGACCCTAAGGTTGAGGATGCGAAGGGAATCTCTATCCTAATGTTAGCATGCAAAAGATAGACCTAAGGTTAAGGTTGAAAAGGGTCTAGCCTAATGTTATCATGCAAAGGATTAACACCTAATGTCTATCCTACTCTAAGCTTAATCAAAAAATTAAGTTGGACTAGGAAGCCCTAAGGGAACATGCAAAAACAAACCCCAAACCAAGAAAATAAACCAAAAATAGCAGCTACAACAACACTTCAGTTCAGAACAGCAGTAAATTTCAGCAACCAAGTAAAACGGCTTTTAACAGCATTCACTTTCAGATCAGAACAGGTGTAAAGGGCAGCACGTCAAGCAAGGCATTATTTAACCGCTACTATTCAGCACAAAAACAATGTATACACCAAGAGAGCATGCAATGCATCAAAACAAATGCTCATGAATATGCATCAAGCAAGGGTGATCATGTGACAACACAACATCAAATTGATTATACATCAAGGATTAATCAACCCACAATAAACATGTCCAACATTCAAGCATAATCATGTATCGTAAGAAATACACTAAAACATGCTAGCACACTTAAACAAACGCACATGAATGGCAAACATGAAAAAACATCAAGTAAGAGCGATTGCTTCCCATGTAAACATAATTAAACACAAGCAACTAGGCATGAACAAACACTCTAATGACATTGCACACTTAAACAATTAACAAGAATGACATGCATATTCAATAACAATTAAACACCTCAAACGAATGTGCATTTGCGGAATCGAAAATAAACATGCGCATATCATGAATCCAGCAAGGTAAACACCAAGAACAAGCCATTACGATTGTACCAATGATTATGCAACACGATCATCACACCAAGAATGCAAACCAAGAGTCATAGACATGCATCATGAAAACCAAGTGTCGCGTGTCGAAGAATCGCATTCATACTGTAGCGTGAGGTGAAACAACTCAAAACAATCCACAAATGTGCATCATATCAATCCATGATGTTTAAATGTGGAACGAAATCAAAACACACTTGAAAACGCACAAAAATTACATTCTGCTCCAGTGTTAACGGATTAACCATTTGCTAGGCAAATTTGGTTAATCAGTTAACCATTGAAAAATGAACAAAAAACACGCGTACAAGGCTTGTTAACCGATTAACCAGATTTGCCTTGCAAATGGAAAATCACATTTTAAAAGCACTTTTCAGCATCAAATCAATTATCCAATCATCCAAATGAATAGGTATGCAATTTTACTCGAAAAAATACATCAAATATCAGTAATCAAACGCCAATTGCATCAATCAAACAACAAGATCCACATTCAAATCAAGCAATAAACTAATTCACATTAGAAAATCCAAGGATCTACATTGCAAAAAAGTTATAAATAAGCTAGAATAAGCTTGGATTTGAGATTTACCAACCTACAAAGCGAAGAATTGCTTTGGTAAGTGTTACAAATGAAATTTGACTGATCAAGCCAAGAAAATCTAAGATCCAATGAATTTCTAGCAAGAAACCTCAAGAACAATGCAAGGTGATGAAATTGCTTCAAAGTTTCTTCAAGAAAGTGCTTCCAAACCTTGAATCTGGATCCAAATCACTTTCTATTGCAGAATTTGTGTTGATGAGAGGAAATGATGAAGGTTTAGCTCTAGAATTCACAAACTCCAATGAAAAATTTAGAAATTCTAATGGAAAAGCTTTGGTGAAGGTTGGAGATGAAAAATGGAGAGTGAAAAAGTGAGAGAGAATTGAGTGAAATGTAGAAAATTCAGAAAAATGAGGGTGGATGTGTGAGGTTTGGAACAAATTTGTTTAAATAATCCCTAGGTTAGGAATCAAAATGTGGTTTGGAGTGTGGGTTAGTGATTGGAATGGAAATTAGGAGTGGAATTAGGAATGGAAATGTTTAAATTTTTGGAGGGAAATGAAATAAAATTGAAATGAATCAAAATTGGAATTAATTCTAGATCCTTCCAACTAGTGTAAATGTGAGACCAAGTGATTGAAATGGAGTTACAAATTCTGCAACACTGAAAATTGAACATTTTGGACAAAATTCGCTCTGGTTAACCAATTAACTCATTCAAAATTTCAAAATTAGTGCATTTTGGAGGGAACCTTGAAGAAATGGTTGTTACCACCTGTTCTGAGCATAGTTTTGCCTCTGGACCTTGTCATTTGATATTGCACCTAAACTTTGCCTGAAATTAGCCGTGAATTTCCTTTCGTACTTAAAATAACCGGCTTGAAAAATACGGCACGATACTGAATCACTGAACAAAATAAATGTCGGAGCTTCTGATGCTTGCTGCTTAAAAACTTAGAATGAAAGGAAGTCTTGAGCCACATAAACAACTTGATCCCATGTCTCAAGAACCAATGCCATGATATGATTGATGATGCAAATGAAATGAAACATAAGCCGGTTAAGGTTTAAAGAATAAGAGGGCAAATTTTGGGGTGTTACACTCATATCCACATGGACCACATAAATAGAATTTTAATACCTCCAATCGATTAGAGAAACCTTTAATAAATTAATAATGATGTAATTAAAAAACTTTCCAAATTTGGATTGTCCAGGCGATTAATAACTAGGTTTAATTGATTAAAACATTAAAAATGCTCACATATCATTTCCTTTTCAATTCAAATATTTTCCTATATAAATAGGGCTTTTCCTAATTATATTTTACACTAGAATTGGAATTTAAAATCTTTCTATCTCACTTTCTACCATCTTATTCTACAATTTCTATTCTTTCAGTGAAGTTGCTTTAGTTCCGAGAGAGTGAAAATACTTGTGAGAATTTTTTTGTTGTACTGGTGTTGTGATGATTTTGTTCTTATTCAAGAGTGTAATTCTCTTGAGTGATATCTTTGTTTGGTTTAATGCTTAACCTGTTTAAAGCTTTGATTGGTTTGGAAATTAGTGTAATGCCCCGACTTTTATTATATAAATTTTATTTAATTTTTATTCGAGTTTATAGTGTCTTTTAATTAATTATTATTACTATTATTTAGGTTAAGAATAATTGGGAGAATTTAACTATAGTTTAATATTCAAGATTATTTGAGAATGTGAGAAATTGTGGTTTAGGCAATAATAGAGAATTTAATTAAAATATAGGAAGGTGAGTAGAGTTAATAAGAGTTGAGGGAATTAGTAGAGATTATTTAAATAAATTAAACTAGGTTTTTATTTAAATATAGGGGAAATAGTATGAGTACGTAGAAATTGGTGGAAAAGAGGCTAAGAAGAGGAAAGAGCAAACCCTAACTTAGAGAGTGAAAGAGGAGAGCTTCCATAGCCAAATTCGTCAAAGTTTTACGCTTTTCTGCATAATCAAGGTAAGTGGGATGGGGAATTGTTCAATATATTGGTGTCTAAGTATGAGGGATAATGGAGATTCTTTAACCTCTTTCTTTTTCCTTTTCTTCCATTGATATGAAAATTGAATCTTAAGATGGTTTGTGCAAAACCTCTCTAGATTATTATTATATAATTTTGAGTGGTACTCTATTATTGATGATGATTCTACTACTATTAGTTTGATATTAGTATGAGTATATACTATGGAAAATTGGTTGTTGTTGTTCATATGATATGTCGTGAATTGATGAAGAAATTATGATGAATGGATGTGATAAATGTTAAATTGATGTTTTGTTATGCAATCGGTTATGATAATGTGTTATCGAGTACCAGATCTATTACCAGTATGAAATCAGTTGGGGAAATTGAGATCTGGATCAATTTAGTGGATAAAATGCCAAAATTGCATTCTACACAGCGATGATGGGCATCACCGGTGTGACGGGCCAATCATTACTACGTCGGGGAAGAAGACGCTAAATCGTCAGCGATGACGGACATTAACCAAATGACGGGCTGACCATTAGCGTCTCAAAATGAGCGCACAACCCCTAAACTGTCAGCGATTGGCAGGTGAGTATTCCCAGAGAGCAACAACTATCATGGCCGAGATGGTACAACATCAGCCCTGTAGAGTGGCCGTATTGGGCTGTTTGACTCGATTTTTTGAGTAAATTCTGATTCTTTGATTTGTTTGCTTCTGTTAGATGATGATTTATGAGAAATATATTATTGAGTTATTATGTTGAGTTAAACGGTGAATGCCTAATATGGAGGAATGGTTGATGTCAAGATAATTAGGTTTGGTGGAACCAATGATGTGGCCATAAAATGGCGATAATTGGTGTATTTTAGGTTTGAAAGGAACCAATGACGAGTATAAAAGTTAGAAATATTGCATATTTCTATAGCATTCATGCATCATGTATATTGAAGCTAGTTAGGACTACGTTCCAGTGATGAGTAGGACATTGGTCCAAGTGACGAGTTAGGCTACCTCGAAAACATACCTCAAAATGTCCTATAGATTTGTACCAGATCCATTGGAGTATAAGAGATGAACATTGCATGCATAATTACATTTATTAATTGATCATTGTTGTTATTCGAGTTTGGGATTATAATTGATTAATTATAACGATTAAACTGTCCTTCCTGTTTTATGCACCGTTTATATATGGAATGTATTTCTCACCCCTTTTTTATTTCCATGTTATTGCATATGTATACTATACAGATACTCTGGTAGAGACTGAGAAGCACTAGATGTTACTTATTTTTTAGGATGGCGTAGTTGACTTACCCACTGCTTTATTTCCTGTTTTGTTCGTCATATCTTATCGGCTATTTAGTTTTTTGTTGTGTTGTTCTAATAGTGTAACACTGGGTTGGTAATACCTTATTTTTTATTTTCTGAGTTGTTTCATTGAGTACTTTATGTCATGAATGAAGTTTTTTTTTCACTGATGATATGGTTTGTGAATGTCAGAGAGATGTGACACTCGTTTTATGTCCTTATATTTTCTGCATGCGTTATAAATTATATTTTAGGGATTTAGGGTGTTACAATTAGCCTATGCAAAATTTCTTGTTTGTTTTAAGATGGTTTGTGGGCATATCTTGTAAAATCTTAAGACATATTTTTTTAGTGGAACTCTCAAGAGGAAAATCTTGGGGATGAGAGTAGGCAAGGAATAAGTCAAACTTATATAAATCTCTAGTGCAATATTTCTGACTCCGTTTCTTTATTTTTTTGTCATTTATTTTCTTTCCTCTCGAATTGTTTATTCTATATTCTTCGTTGCTTTATCTTTTTTGGACTAATAAAAACTAATTTCTAGATACAATATTTTAAAATATTTTTATTTATGAATATCATAGTTTACCTCTCCCCGTCTCTTATGTTTGGAGTCACTTGGTCAACATACCTTGCTCTAGTCCCCTCTGAACGTAAATTTCTTGTGTTGGATGACTATTAACTAGAACAAGAATATTACCACAAAAAACACAAGCTCAGATCCAAACTCGCTACTCAGAATAAAGCCCCATCTAATCAACATATACTCAAGAAATTCCCACCTAACCGATTCATAGGCTATAGGTATGTTAGTTTGGGGGTGTGGGTATGTCAATTCTTCTTAACTTTGTCTTTAATTCTATCCTATTTATCTTTTTACCCTTTTTAAAGATGCCTGTTAAAGTTTGAAAAAGAATTGTGAGGATCCATAAGAGGTTTCTATGGGGTGGGGTTAAATGGTCTGATGTTTGTAAGCCTTAAGAGTAGATGTGGGGGTTAGTGAATTCCGCTTAGTGAATCTTCCCTTGTTTGAAAAATGGTGTTCGACGTTAATCTTTAGAGCGTATGGGTTATGGCGAGATAACCTTGGTGCTAAGTACGGGGAGCATATTGTTTCTTCATTCAATGGTGGTAGATTTTCTAGAAATTATTTTGCTTATTCTTGATGGAGAAATGTTTCCTTTTTAAGCTACAAAGAGGGGGATACCTCATATTAGTTTGCGGAGGGAATGAAGAGAAAATATGATCGATCTTCTTACATCTTTTTGGTCTAACATCTGGGTGGAGAGTGTTCCCCTTAAGGTTTCTTTCTATATGCACTTTCTTATCTCAGATTTTGGAAGAGAGACTAGTTTGGGATTTTTCACTTAAAGCGATATTTCTCGGTTTTGGAAGAGAAACTAGTTTTTAATCTTCATCAGATTCTTCAGGATATTATGTTATCCCTAATTAGCGACTTACAATGCTCTTTTAGATACCTTTTTAAGTGCGTTTATTCCCCCTATTTGGTGGATGTTATTCTACCATTGATTTGGGTTAGTTGGGCTCCTTCAAAAGTAGTTGTTTTTTCTTAGCCAATCCTTCTAGACAAGTTTCCCTCAAGAGAGAATTTGGTTAAGCGTGAATTTTCGCTCGATCTTATCGGTGCTTCTTGTGGGTTTTGTGATGGGTTTTTAGAGCTAGTTTTTCATTTTTTTTATATTACTTGTGAGGTGGTGGTTGTGTTGTGGTATATGATTTTTAGGTGACATGAGTGAGTTACAGTTCTCCCTATGAATCTTCACGTATTCTTTGAGGTTTTCACATCAATAGGAAATCCTACTAGTATTAGAGGAGGATTGATTATGGTCTGGCACTCAAGGGTTTAGTCTATTTGAAAATCCAAGAATGACATTATTTGAAAGACTAGAGCAATTTCCTAGTTTGAAAGTTTTGGTAGGTTTATGTCCAATTTATATGCTTTCTCTGATAGACTCTAAAATCTTGTTCTCATCATGAACCAATAACGACTTAAGAGTTTTCATCTTAGTCTTGAGGTGGAGTGTTCTTGTTAGTTGTTGGTAGGGATGGCAATTTGGCCCATCCCCAGTGGGTACCTAGAAAATTACCCACAGGGATGGGCACCTTAGTACCTTGCCCGCCTCATACCCGCACAATATATATTTATATATTTTAATTTATATTATTATATAATAATAAATATTTATAAAATTTTATAAAAAACATCAATTTTAAACTACTACATATTTAATATACGTGATCATCTATTTCATAATTCAACAATAAAATTTTTTACAAACTTTTTAATATTTTTAAAAACTTTAAATATTATGATATTTTATACTTGATATATTTATTTTTATTAGAAATGCGGGTAACAGGTACGAGTACGGGCACTTATATACCCATAGGATACGGGGACGGGTGCCAATTTTAATACCCAAGCAAGTATGGACTCGAGTACGAGGATTTTTTTCAACTGCGGGTATGAGGACAGGTACTATAGTACCTTATCCATACCCTGTCCATTGTCATCCCTAGTTGTTGGAGAATTATTTTTCTGTCAATAGTCGTTTGTGGTGTTTTGCTCTAGTTTGACTCTCCTCTATGGTTTGTGGTTGGTCTCTTTTCTGTGTAATTTGTGTTAGAAGGTATCACCATTTTTTAGAGGTGAACTTTGTTGTTGTTGTTTCCTTTTAATATTGTTGTTATTTTTGCTTTGTGGTGGTGTTGATGTTGTTTTGTAATTGTGTGGATGTTGTTTTGAATGAGGGGTAGTTTTATATTTGTCATGTTTGAGCTATCCCTTCATGAGCAATTTATTGACTAAAACAAAGGTGTCATTAGCAACTTAGAATAAAATAAATTAGCAAGAAAAAACAAATAATATAAGATTGAGTATTAAAGTGGATAACTTTTTTAATATATATAATAAAAAGAAGATATTATTGAAAGATTAGAGGCCCAAATAAATGGGTCATATTGAAGTGGGGGAGTTAGTTGTGAGAAAATGACAAATTCTAATTCGAAAATGAAGCTAAAGTTTTATAATTGTCACGGTCATATGGGGTACGGGCACTTTCAAAGGATAAGACCATTTCAAATCCTACAATCCTGCCCTACATTCTGAAAATATGATACAACCGCAATAAATGTACCGACATAAATCCAATACTCTATTTCATTTTTAAATTTTTTGTTTATTTATTTAGTTTTAACAAAAATAGTTTTATTTTAATGTCAAATTTGTTGACTTTTATAAGCTAAAATTCATGGCCAAATCTATTTTTTTTATTAAAATCAAATTTTCTAAAATTATATTAGTATATGTTATATACAAAATTTAATTATTTAAAAATAGTTTGTATTTAATTGTAGTGTTTTATTATATGGTAGTATCATTTTTTTTTTGTATCTTACCAGAAAATATTTCTCAAATCATCTTTTTATAGATTAAAATATCCCTACAATATAAAGTCAATTTAGTATTAAAAGGCCTTTCTTCAATGCTACGCTTTTTTCTTGTTGGGCTGAATAAGATTGGACAGTAAGAAACACAAAGAGATCTATTACATACCCTCCTTTTTACTCCTATCCTCCAAAGAAAACATTTTTTCTTATTTGGCTAAAACGTATTATTTTGATCTCTCGGTTTTATGTAAAATTTGTCATTAAATAGTTGTCTTTTAGATGGTAATGAAAATCGGATCGGACCGGCTTGTTTAATCGATTGAACTGAATATTAGAATCTTATGATCTGTTTGAACATGAAAATCGACATTAAAAAGAATCGAGATTTAAAATGGAAAATTGGTTAAAACTCGGAAAATAGATGGTTTAGACAACTTTTAAGGTTAAACCGGATTTTACTTTTGATTTATAAAAAAACATGATAAATGGTTTTGTTTTGAATCAAAATGTTGACTGATTTAATTTTCTTTTTTTATTTTTTAATCACTCTTAACACAATAATATAGAGAAACCAAATTAAAAAGCTTAAGTAAAAAGTTATTCTTTATTTATTTTATAAATGAATTTACACAAATTAATAAATTATTAATTTATTATTATTATTATTATTATTATTATTATTATTATTATTATTATTATTATTATTATTATTATTATTATTATAAAAGTCTTGGGCCTATCTAGCCTATAATATATTATTTTTATTTTTGAAATTTTGCTTAACATCTTGTATAAAATTTAGAATTAATTACTTTAGTATAGAGTAAAGTGCATTTTGGAACACAACAAATTCAAGACATTTTAGATATTTTTGTGTAATTTTGTTTATCGATAATATTTAAATATTTTTAAATAATTAAATTTTAAATTTTAAATATATAAAAGACTATAAAAAGTTAAATAAATTATTATGAAATTATCAATAATTTTTTTATATCATTTTAAAAATAGTTACTTTTGTGTATTATTATTCTAATATACATAAAAATATTTATTTATTTATAAGCGGTTCAACCAGGCTTCAATTCTAGTCTAAGCTTAAAACCTTGAATTCGTAGGCATATCGGTTTAATGTAGGGTCTGATTTTGATTATCTTTTATGTTTTATATTAAGGTTGAATTTGTGCATTGGTTATCAAAAATGATATTGGAACACAATATAGATGATTTGTATAAATGTTGAGAGAGTATGCAATGCATGCTAAGGTAACAAATCAAGAAGTTTAAGGTTTCATTTAAGAGAAGTTTTTATATTTCATAGGGCATAGTTGTTGTGAGCTGTTTTAAAAATCTGATATTTTTGAAAATTCTGCAAGCGTAATCGATTAACGCTTTTGTTGTTAACCGATTACAGCTGTTGGTTTTCCAAAAAATAACCGAATTTAACAGCATGACACTTTAGTTGGTTTTATTATTAGTTGTACTATTCTCTCATGTGTATATATACATTGTTGTAATCCCAATTCAAGGTTAATGCCATTTTTTATTCATCAATATTACTCTTTACCCTAATTTTCTCTCTCTCTCTCTCAATTCATCTTCTTCCCCAAGTTTCTTTTCACCAGTGTTACTACCTTCAAAATTCTGGTTTTATGTTTTATGTTGTTCTAACATTTGGTATCAGAGCCTGGTTCTTGATCCTAATCCGCTGCAACAACAATGGCTACCGTTTCTAATGATCGAATTCCCACCAATCTCCCAATTCTTGATTCGAAGAACTACGACAAATGGGCGAAACAAATGAAGGTTCTGTTTGGTTATCAAGAGGTTCTTGAGATCGTCATCAATGAAGTTACACCGTTAGGGGCAGATGCTACCGAAGCTCGTAGGGCTACACACAAGGAAGAAAAGAAGAAGGATTACAAAGCTCTATTCTTGATTCATTCGTGTGTTGATAACGACAATTTCGAGAAGGTTGGTGATTGTGAATCCGCGAAGCAAGCATGGGAAATCTTGGAGAAAGCGTATGCCGGTGCCGTCAAAGCGAAGGTGGTAAGGTTACAAACTTACAAACGTCAATTCGAGTTAACGCAAATGGAGGACAAAGAAACGATCAACGATTACATCACGCGCATTACCCAGTTAGTCAACCAAATCAAGTCATGTGGCGAAACGATCCTTGAGCAAAATGTTGTATCGAAAGTGTTGTGTTCGTTAACATCACGTTTCGATAACATTGTTGTGGCTATTGAGGAGTCAAAGGATCTAACAACTTTGAGCAAAGATGAGTTGCAAAGTTCGTTAGAGGCGCATGAACAAAGGATGGATGAGAGAAGTGCCGACAAAGCCAAAGCGGAGATCGCTTTGCAAGCGCGTTTACATGAGAAGAAAAAGAGATTGAAAGGGAAGTGGACTTCTAAAAGTAAGAAGAATCTTGGTGGAAAAGATCCACAAAATTCAAAGGGTGAAGGAAGCTCCAAAGAGGGTAATCAAAGCGCCTACAAACTGTTTGACAAAAGTTCCGTGAAGTGTTATAATTGTCAAAAGCTTGGGCATTTTGCGAAAGAATGTCGCTCAAAACGCAAGGAAAAGGATGCGGATGAGGCTAAGGTTGCTAGGGAAGAGGTAGATGATGAAGATACCCTTCTTGTGATGATTACGGAGGAGAATTATGGCATTGTTGATGTTTCGGGCAGCAGCTGTACTGTTTCGGAAAGTGGTGGAAAAATGCGTTCGGATCGAAATGCATTACTTACCATGCGTGATGGAGTTCAAAGTAAAGATGAGTGGTACTTGGATTCCGGTTGTTCATCACATATGACGGGTCGAAAGGATTGGTTTGTGCAAATCAATCAAGCGGCAAAGAGTAAAGTCAAGTTTGCCGACGACACCACTTTAAGAGCCGAATGGGTAAGAGATGTTTTGATCGGAAGAAAGAGTGGTGGACATTCTAGGATCAAAGATGTCTTGTACATACCGGGAATTAAGTGTAATCTTTTAAGCATTGGCCAATTACTTGAAAGAGGTTACTTAATTCGTTTGGAGAACAAGATGTTACGCGTTTTAGATTCAAATGGTGTGTTGATTCTAAAAGCGCCGATGGCTGCCAATAGAACTTTTAAGGTTAAGTTAAAGGTTATGGAGCATCGTTGTTTAGCTACCGCGGCAAGTAGAGATGAGTGGTTATGGCATTACCGTCTTGGTCACCTTAATTTTATGGATCTCAAAATGTTGCAACAAAGTGAAATGGTAACGGGGCTGCCACATATTAGTGTTCCGACAGAATTGTGTGAGGAATGTGTGACGAGTAAGCAACACAAGAATGTGTTTAGCAAGGATGCGGGTCGAAGAACCAAAGGCTTACTTGAGGTGGTGTATTCCGATGTTTGTGGACCGATGCAAGTAGAGACTTATGGCGGCAATCGATATTTTGTTACGTTTATTGACGACTTTAGTAGGAAGCTTTGGACATATCTTATCAAGAGGAAAGATGAGGTATTTGGAGTGTTCAAGAGTTTTAAATCCATGGTGGAGCATCAAAGCGGTCGGAAGCTCAAAATTCTCAAAACGGATGGTGGAGGTGAATATACCTCTAGTGAGTTTGGGAAGTTTTGTGATCTTGAGGGTATTGTGCGTGAGGTGGTGCCTCCATATACGCCTCAACAAAACGGATATGCCGAGAGGAAAAATCGTACAATAATGAACATGGTGCGTAGTATGCTTTGTGGGAAGAAGTTGCCTAAGGAATTATGGGGTGAGGCCGTGTCTACAGCCACCTACTTGTTGAATAGGTGTCCTACTAAGAAGCTGAAGAAGATTACACCAGAAGAGGTTTGGAGTGGTTTCAAACCGAGTGTGAATCATTTGCGCGTTTTTGGATCGATTGCATATCGTCATGTACCGAATCAACTTAGAAAGAAGTTGGATGATAAAGGTGAGAAATTGATATTTGTTGGATATCACTCTATTGGAGGTTACAAGCTATTTGATGAGAGGAATCGGAAAATCGTGATAACCCGGGATGTGCAGTTTGATGAAATAAAAACTGCTGAAACAGCAGGTGTAATCGATTACACGATTGCTGCTAATCGGTTACACCCTGCTGAACAGCAGCAGTTTGTTGATTTGTTTGATGCGGAGAATTTCGATGCCGTTGTACCTGCACCTACTGAAGCGGAAAATGATGTTGTGAATAATGGTAGACCAGTGAGGCAAAGAGCCTTGCCTCATAGACTCCGAGATTGTGAGAGGTTCCAAGATAATGAAGTGAATAATGATGGTGATTTTGTTCATTTCGCACTTATAGCCGAATCTGAACCGGTAAATGAGGAGGAAGCCTTAAGTGATCCTAAATGGATATGTGCAATGAAAGAGGAGCTGGAATCTATTGAAAAAAATGGTACTTGGGAGTTGGTCGATTTACCACATGGAAAGAAATCGATTGGTGTGCGATGGGTCTATAAAGTCAAAGCAAATCCTAAAGGTGAAGTAATCAAGTACAAAGCTCGATTAGTTGCCAAAGGGTTCTTGCAACGTGAGGGGATAGACTACGAGGAGGTATTCGCACCGGTGGCTAGATTGGAGACTATTCGTTTGGTTGTTGGAATTACGCATAGCAACAATTCGGTGATTTACCAAATGGATGTGAAATCTGCGTTTTTGAATGGTCCTCTTGATGAGGAGGTTTATGTGGGGCAGCCACCCGGTTTCGTGATTAAAAATCAAGAGAAGAAGTACTACAAGCTACACAAGGCGTTGTATGGTTTGAAACAAGCTCCGAGAACTTGGAACAAACGTATAGACGGCTTTCTTATTGACATCGGTTTCAAACGGTGTGTATCCGAACATGGTGTTTATGTGAGATCGGATACTATTTATGGTGTTATTATACTTTGCTTGTATATTGATGATCTCTTGATTACGGGCAACAATGACAAGAGTATTTCAAGGTTCAAAGTGGAGCTCATGAGTGAGTTTGAGATGACGGACCTTGGTGTCATGAGATACTTTCTTGGCATAGAGTTTCACAAGTCAAAAGTGGGGCTGCTTATGCATCAAAGAAGGTATGCTCTAGATATCTTGTAAAGGTGTGAAATGGAACATTGTAATGCTTCTAATACACCTTGTGAGGCTAGAGTTCAGCTGTCCAAAAGTGATGATGAGGATGATGTGGATCCAACACTTTACCGGAGTTTGATTGGATCGTTACGGTATTTGTGCAATACTCGACCGGATTTGGCTTTTAGTGTCGGTATTGCGAGTAGATTCATGGAGAGACCTAAGGTGTCTCACTTGGCAGCGGTCAAGAGAATCCTTAGATATGTGAAAGGTACTCTTGGTTGTGGTACTTTGTTTCCCACATCGGATATGGGTCGCAAATGTACTTTACTTGGCTACACCGATTCTAATTGGTGCGGAGATAAAGATGATCGAAAATCTACGGCGGGTTACATCTTTATGTTCGGTAGTACACCAATCTCATGGTGTTCGAAGAAGGAACCGGTTGTAGCACTCTCTTCTTGTGAGGCCGAGTACATTGCGGCATCATTGAGTGCTTGCCAAGCTATGTGGTTAATGAATCTTATGAAGGAATTGGGATGTGGTGATGATGATGCCACCACACTGTTTGTGGATAATGTTTTCGCGATAAATCTTGCGAAGAATCCGATTGCACACGGAAGGAGCAAGCATATTAAGATGCGGTTTCATTACTTGAGAGAATTGGTCGGTGATGGAAAGCTTAGATTGAGCTATTGCCGAAGCGAGGACCAAGTTGCGGATTTGTTGACCAAGGGTGTGACAAATGAGGTGTTCAAGAGACTGTTGAAGAGCTTGAGCATGATGAACTTGGAGCAACTAAAGTGAGGTGGTGTGTTGTGAGCTATTTTAAAAATCTGATATTTTTGAAAATTCTGCAAGCGTAATCGATTAACGCTTTTGTTGTTAACAGATTACAGCTGTTGGTTTTCCAAAAAATAACAGAATTTAACAGCATGGCACTTTAGTTGGTTTTGTTATTAGTTGTACTATTCTCTCATGTGTATATATACATTGTTGTAATCCCAATTCAAGGTTAATGCCATTTTTTATTCATAAATATTACTCTCTACCCTAATTCTCTCTCTCTCAATTCATCTTCTTCCCCAAGTTTCTTTTCACCATTGTTACTACCTTCAAAATTTTGGTTTTATGTTTTATGTTGTTCTAACAATAGTAACATCGCTCTACTTTGTGAGAATTTATGATTTGGCTTTAGTTTATGATTTATGGAACAAATGATGATTGAATGGAAATGGAGAATTGTCCCATTTATATGATTTTGAAAATAATTTATACTTGAATGGGATATAAAAGGTGAGAGATCTGTCCCTTTTTTTACGATTTGGGGAAAATTGACATGATGTTTTTTTTTTTATAATGATAGTTGCAAGAATTGCCCCAATTTTGATCTATGATTTGAAGATCTAACATGTTGATTGTAACACCCCAGCTTTTCGAATTATTATTTTAATTTATTTATTTGTATTTTAATTTTTTTATTATGCACGATAATTGAATTAATTTTGGGGCGTGTGACCTGAGATGGGGGTGTAGAGAGTAAGTAGAGGTTAGTGGAATTTAATTAGGGTAATTGGGATTTATTTTAATAGATGGGGGGAGTAAGAGTAATTGTTAGTAATGGAGAGAATTATAATTATGACTAGATTACCCTAATTATATAAGGTTAAGAGATAACCTAGGTTTAGGAGATTTTCTATCAATACATGAAAAGAGGATCAGAGGTACAAGGGAGATAAAAGGTTAGCGCTTTGGAGATAGGGGAAAAACAATCAAAGACCAGAATTTTTATATTGTTGCTTGGAAAACCAAGTAGGGGGAGAATGTATTCAATAATGAGTATTTGCTTGAGGGGTATAATGTGGGAGTCCTTAACCTCTATTAGGATTCTTTGAGTCTTGATAAAATTCTGATCGTGTGATGGTTTAATTGATGTTTATGCTGTTATTGATATCTAATTCGTGCACTATGATATGTATGAAATTTTGTTTTTAATTTTTGGAGGAAAGTTCACTAATGTTGTGTGTTTGAAGGTTTAAGAATAACATAACTATATGAAAAACCTATACTAAATGTATTGATTTGTTGGAATTAGGTGTTTTTTATGACTATATAACATGTATGTGTTATTTTGGGTCGAATTGTATAGCTGAGATGGGAAAATTTGAGTTCTACAGAGAAATCTATTTAGCAGAAGGAATTCTGCAATTTCAGGGCAATTATGGGCGTCACCACCGTGATGGGTAACCCATCATGCTGCCCAGGCTTGTCTTTTAAGCCGGTCATCACCTGTGTGACGGTTTGGATGTTTGGGGTTGTTGTCGGGCATTACTAATGTGACGGGTAACTCATCATGAGTCTACAGTGAGCGCAAATGCTTGTTTTGATGATGTTAGATGACAAATTTCAAATTTTCAATTTTTGTGGATGTTTTGAGTACTGTTAATACACTGTTAAGTACTATTTAAATGATGTTGGTATGATTTAACGATTAAAACATGATTTTAATCAAATTTATGAAGTATGTGATGAATGTTGGACATGTGCACAATCAATGATGATGTTTTGTTACTTGCTGTGAACTATGATGATGATATGTTGCCGCATGAGCATGCTTTATGTTACTGCATTGTGATTATGTTGTTGTGGGATGATAGTTCAGGAGGGGAACTATTTTCGTGAGTCAATGCATGTTTTGTTTATTGTCGGGAGGGAACTTTAAACATTATTTTGTTGTTGCATTGACGTGTTGTGACATGCATTCATTATGTCATTGTTGTTGAAAGAGGTAAGTTGCAATCTGAGCATGGTGGATCAGTGACTTGTCCTGAATCTGAGCAGGCTGGATTTGGGGTTCGAGCAGAGTGAACCTAGTTCCTAAGTGAACCAATTGATGATGATATGGTACCACATGCATATGAGTCTAGTTTAGGTTGTGAGTCTCATTGCATATTTTTGAATGATGAATATGTGATTGTTTTGTGCATGTTGATGGATTGAGTGTGAGTATGATGTTGTGTTATTGTTGTTAAATGTGTATGTATTTGAATTTTACCTTGCAGCTTATGTCATTAATTTATTGATGTGAATTCTCACCCTATTTCCTTTGATGTTGTCCATCATGGACATCTTGCAGTTAATCAGGATTAGAAATTGCTGTTGTGAGTGTAAGATAACTTTTGAAGTTATTTCCTTTTAAATTCGTTGTTTATTTAATAGTTATGCTCTGATCATGTAACATCGGGGCTGAGATGCTTGTTTTAATTGTTGAATTCAAAGTAGTGTTTTTTAGGAGTTTTTATGATGTTATTTTGAAGTTGAGATCAAACATGATTTTGTCAAGTATTTTAATTTGATTTTTCGCTTCTATTTAAATAAAGTTGAGATGTTTTGAAGTTTATAACACTTTAATCAGCGTATAATGCTTGTTATATAAGTTTCAGGGTCAGGGTTTTACATTGATTAGTGTGATAATCATCAAATGTTATTTCAAGAAAGTTGAATTTGATGATCACAAGAGTTTTGTCTTAATATTTTCTTTTGAAATGTTTCAACTGTCGACCTTAAGATTTTTCCTTTTTTATTTTTCTTCTTTCTTATTTTTTATTTTCTCTTTAGTGTCATTTTCCCAAAATTAATATTATTAGAAATAATGTAATCAAACATTGATCTGAATGAATCTGTTTTTTGGTTAATGGCTATGAGAGATAATGAAGAAAATTCAAATAGTTATTCTAGAATGGGTCAAAACAAATGATCTTTTCATTCAAATGCTTACTTCATAATGTATCATTATGAAACTTTGTATTGCATTTTCTTTCGCTAATTTTTTCATTTTTAGTGGTTTTTTTTTAATGTCCTTATTTACTTTTTCCTCTTTTTCTTTTGAAATATCCTAAATTTTGCTTGGACCCCTCTTCTGTTTCTTCAATCCATTAGGATGCCCTATTTTTTTGTTGCTTAAGTCACCTTTTAAGGTTTTTAACTTAGCGAACTCTTTTTTTACATCATGAGTAATGCATAAGTGATAGACGCATTGTTCCTATTTGTAATGAAAAATTGATCAAAGAGATATATATAGACTCCTTTTTTAATGGATGGAAAAAGGTCAGCCTAATTTCAAATTATAATTGCTTGTTTTTAGAAAAAATTTAATTTTAAGACAAATTCACTCAATTTTTTTGTCCTAATTTTTGCTTAGATTGCCATGAGAGGTTTTTAATATAACAGACTTGCGCTCTAAATTCTGTTTAAGTCGCCCTTACGGGTTTTCAACGTAATAAAATTTTTTTGCGTCCTAACTTTTTCTTAGGTTGGCTTTTCAGGTTTTCAACCTAATAGACATCTCTTTCTTTATTTTTTGTTTTTATTTTTAAAGACATGCACACCATTTGCAAATATTTTGATGATCATACAATGCTAACAAAATGCCGTAGTTTGAGACTTTTAGTGATAATCTTGTGAGATGTTGCTATAGAGAATGAACAAATGGATCTTTTGAGTTCAACTCAGAAGACCAAACCTTTCAAAATGATCATGGCAAGATGCAGGAGGATTAATAAAAAAGATGATCGGATGAAGATACTGACCTATGCAAAAGCACATATACATGTCATGCAAATTCATCAAATGAATGCTTCAAAACGAGTAAACATTGGTTTTTTCAACATGGATAAAAATGTTATCATGTTAATTACACATTTATCAAATGAACCATTGAAGTTATTAGTTTTTAAAGGAGACACAAAGTGTTTCTTCAATCTCAAACTAAAAATGATTGAAAGCAGGCTCATCTTTGTGAACTCAAATTAGCGAGAGTTGGAAAATTTTATTATTTGAAAGAGGAATGATCTATTCAAACCTCCTTGCACGAAAGTATCATTTTCAAACAAAAGTCATAAAAAATTATAATTTTTTTCTCATTTTTCCTTTTTAAGACTCATATATGCTCTTTATTAAAGGTGAAAAAATACGGATGCATGATGATGTATGAGTTTGTTTTTTTAGGAATATGCTAAGTATGAATGAACTATGCTAAATTTGAAAAAAAAAAGTTTTATATTTATGAATGCAATATGTTAATAGATTTCTCCATGAAAACAGATACAACACAATGTTTATGGATTTTTAATTGAGGTATAGGTGACGGGGTCTCAAGTGACCTATATGAGATTTTTTTTATAATGAAGTGGTTCTAAATTCTTTATAATTAGTGAAACTCGGAAAAGATGACTATAGAATTTTTAACAAGGTTCATAGAGTCATATATTTTATTTGGGAATATTACCATTGACAACGAATTAACCATTAAGAATACCCTCAAAAGGATATATTCTAGATGAGGTCATCATGCCAATCAAATGAGATATACGTTTCGAAAATCATCACTAAACAACCTCTAAACTTAATGATGAATTTACCGTTCTAAAGAAGGTTCTTAGAGGCATTGAACCTATTTGGGAACATTGTCATCAATAACAGATTAGCCATTAAACAATAATACCTTCCAAAGGATCTACTATATGTGAGGTCTTCATATTAACTTATCGAGATATACGTCTTGAAGGCCAACATTATATAACCTCTAACTAAACTTAAGTTTTTTTAGACTCGGCTATAGTGTCTGACTCAAAAGTGTGTGTAATATGTAGACAAAATAGAAAATTCAAATGATAAGATATCTCAAACATATAACAAATGTAAACAAACAATCAATTAATCAACAAGACAGTAAAATAATAAAGTAAATATAAAAATATAAAAATATATTAGGAGATAAGATTAAACAAGGCTAACAGTTTTTACAAAATTAACTAAGCTATGTTTGACTCTCTAAAAATCTCCAGTAAAGTCGCCAGGTGTTTCGGCCTAAAATTTTGAGGGTTGCTAAAAAATCAATAAAGTTGCCACCAAAGCCTATTTTTATAGGGGAAACATTAATAAAACCTTTAAAGAACAAAAACATGGTATTCGTAACCAAATTTAGGTTTGCAAGTCGATTATATGTAGGGAAGGTATTAACACCCTACGACATCCGTTTTAAAAAAAACCAGTTACCTCTAATTAATTTTGAAAAAGGTTTTGTTAACCTCATTATATCGATTTTCTCTTAATAATCGGATAAGAAATAAAATATTTTTACAAGCAAAAAGGAAAAAAGTTTTTTATTAATGTGATTGACAATATTTGATTCTTGCTCCTACGTATTGATGGGTCATCATGAGGGGAAAGCATTCACATTGGGTCACACATTCACCTAAAGGTCAAAGACTCACCATAACAAGTGAGAGAGACACCACATATTCACCCAAAACCTTAAGGTGATAGGTGTATGGGATCTCTCACTTATAAAGTGCCCAACCTTCACTTTTCTAAGCAATGTGGGACTTAGAACTCACACTTGATTCTCCACACAACTCACATTTGTTTCCTAAGAATCTCCCCCTCAAGTGTGAGTCCATCCACTATGTTCCCCCACAAGCGGAAGCTCTTTCATTCACATACTTGTACCGCCGTTGACAGATACCCTTTATCTCGTCTTAGGAACTTCAACGGAACACGCTTCCTAACGACAATGTCAGGAAGACTTTCGACACAAGGAGCCGATCCCTTACTCGGACCAGGCTCTGATACCACTGATGGGTCATCATGAGGGGGAAGCATTCATATTGGGTCACACATTCACCTAAAGGTCAAAGACTCACCCAAACAAGTGAGAGAGGCAACACATATTCACCCAAAACCTTAAGGTGATAGGTGTATAGGTTCTCTCACCTATAAAGTGCTCAACCTCCACTTTTCTAAGCAATGTAGGACTTAGAACTCACACTTGTTTCCCAACAATTTTTTTAAAAATAAACTCACAATAAAAAATTTATTACTAACTAGCAATTTTTGGACGGAAAAATTGCAAACCCTCTCAACAACTATTTTTGAACGGAAAAATAGAAAACCCTCTCAACAACTATTTTCGGACGGAAAAATAGAAAACCCTCTCAATAACTATTTTTGAACGGAAAAATAGAAAACCCTCACAACAACTATTTTTGGACGGAAAAATAGAATACCCTCTCCACCATAATTTTTGTACGGAAAAATTGTAAACCCTCTCTAGACACACAACTACCCAAATCCCCAATACACCCAAAAGACTAGAATTGTTGTGGTAAATAAAATCAAACTAACTCTCTATATTTATAATAATCTTTTACTCTTTTTTTCTTCACATTACTCGATGTGGGATTTGGATGAGTACCCACTTTAACACAACATATCCTCCCTTCATTCAAAGTCTCACATCTTTTCACTTCATAGTCACCTTCATCCTCACAAGCTAAAAGATCGTCTACACAACTAACCACATTAGCAGAAGGAGCGCTTTTCAATTCTTCTGTCTTTTTTCTTTATGCTTCACACATCCTCTATAAATTCTTGACATCTAGATTGCACATGACCAAATTGTTGACAATAATGACACTTGACAGAACTCATATCTCTTGGTTGAAAACTTCTACCATATTGATCACCATAGTTCTTTCTGTGTCCTCCTTTGGCTATTAGTACTTGATTTTCTTCGGGAGATTGATCAATACCCATCATTTATTGACTCTCCTTCAATGATTTCACTACTTCATCTAACTGTAATGTGCTCTTCCCTGCTAACTTTGATTGCACTAATGATTTGTAAGATTTAGGTAGTGAAGCCAACAAAAGTAGCGCTTGCTCTTCATCTTTGATATCTTCCCCTACATTACCTTCATATTCCATCCTCAATGAGTATAAATTCATTTTCACCATCAATCGATTGGTTAATATGGTTGATGTAAACTTGCTTTCTAACAAATCCCACAATTTCTTTGGGGAGGTTTCTTTCATTACAGTCACTTTAATCCGTGGAGCAAGTGGCAATCGAATTGTACTCACTGCCTTTTTTTGTATTGAATTCCAATCCAAATCTTTCATCTCACTTGGCTTTTCCTTTTCCAAAGCACAATCAAGACCTTGTTGGACCAAATAGTCTTGTATCGTGCATTGCCATAAGGGGAAATCCATTCTCCCATCAAACAAAGGAATATCTAACTTCAATGTAGCCATAATATTGTTTAAGAAAATAAAACTCAAATCAAATAAGATGATAACAAACCTGCGATTTCCTCCCTTGATCGGAACCTTTGCTCTGATGCCACTTGTTGGGAATATAACCAGAGTAAATCTCCAATAATTGATACAAATAAAATAAAATAAACTCACAATCAAAAATTAATTTTGAAAAAGATTTTGTTAACCTTATTATATCGATTTTATCCTAATAATCGGATAAGAAATAAAATATTTTTACAAGCAAAAGGGAATTTTTTTTATTAATGTGATTGCCAATATTTGATTCTTGCTCCTACGTATCCCGCTGCAATGGATAATTCAAAACTAAGTAGTTCTTTGAAGAAAAATCTTGTGTGTTGGTTGATTTTAAAGAAAAACGCGTTGATAGCATTAGATTGGAAAAACATTGTTTGTTGGTCGTGTTAATGCGGATAAAATGTTATTTGTTAATTGTGTTAGACTGGATAAAACATTGTTTATTGGTTAATTGCGATTGTTTTTAGGAGAAAGACAAGTGTTAGAACAAGCAAGCTATATGACTTATATCCGAACACTCGGGGATAAAAGAGATATACATCAATTAATATTTTTTTATTCAATTTTGTTTATAAAGGAAAAAATTCAACACAAATTGAGTCGTAATCTCTTAAAGGAAGACAAAAGTTAGAACAACCAACCTAAACAACTTGTGGCTGAATGCTCGAGGATAAAGGGATATAGATTCAGTTAATATTTTTAAATACCAGAATGAACATAAAACGATCAAGTTATTAGTTAAAGTTTTTTTGAAAGGAAAATAGTCGTTTGAACAAACAAGTAATACGAGTTGTGTCCAGACATTCGAGCATAAAAAGGATATACATCCAATTAATCATTTTTTAATTCAGTTTTGATTTATAAAAAAGAGATTAAAACAATCGATTCGTTATTTTACATGATTAAATCATATCTTGAATTTCGTAACTTCGATTAAGGTGGGGCCAACGACAAATGAAATCTAACAAAAAGAGAAGCTAGTTATAATAATAATGAAAATGAATCAATAGAGGTTTGTTACTATTACCATGGACAACACACAGATAATATACACACAACAATAACACACATACATCATGATATGTGTTCGATAGTTCACTACTACAAAAAACACATTTAACCTCGGACGCGAAGGGGATTTAACATCGGTTATAGAGGCGATGTAACGAAGGGAATCATGAAAACTTACCACTTTACCCAATGACTTTTTAATAACCGAGGGGATATTTGAAATGGTCATTGGTTCGATCCCCAACAATAGCTTTTTTATATTTTCAAAACTAGAGCCACATACCTCTCGGTTTATGACCAAAACCGATGGGAAATTTTTTTTAAATACAAACTAAATTGTTTACATAGAATATTAAAGTAAAAATATATAACAAGTTTTGAATCTGATTCATCATCATCAATGTTAGTGAAGATCTGATGCTGGTGTTGCGGTGAGAATCAGATACCAAAGCTATGGGATCGGCTTGGCTCGTAAAATAAGATATCACTAACGAACTTTTATTTTTCCAAGGGAAGGGAGAAAAGATCGAACAAAACCCCTAAATAAAATGCAAAGCAAAAAGCAAGGCCTAAAGCTAAGCAAAGATAGATCAAAGGTACGGGGGTTGGTTATACTAAGGGAAGGTACTAGCACCTAAGCATCTGCAGTACTCTACAGGAACCTCTTGAAATATTTGTGTTTTGGATAAAATTGTTTGCTAAAGGTAAGGATGGGCAAGAAAGAGAAAAGGTGGAAAAAGAAAAAGGTAACTCGCTAGGATCTCGCAATCCTATGCCTACGTATCCTTAATAGGAAGTCAGAGCAATCGTATTTCAGAACTACAATGTAAAAGTGTGTAAAAAAAAGAGTGTGAAAAAGAAAGGTTGCTCGCCAAGTATCGGGGCCTTGTGCCTACGTATTCTCAAGAGGAACTTGAGAAATCAGAGCGTTCGTAGTTCGTGGAACTACGAGTTGCTAGGTTCCAAGAACCAAGAACAACAAAGAGAAGCAAACAAGGGACATGCACAATGACAACAAGCCAACATACAATCCCTCCCTTGGATTAAGTCAACAAGGATCAAAAGAAAACAATAGATATATGGAAGAACATCATGTAAATGGTAGACAGATACGACACAGACACAGTACACGGAAAATCATCATGTATGTTCAGACAGACAAAATTGTACAGAATGCGCCTGGAAAAACACCATGATAATTAGACAGTGAAAAGTCCACATAAATACATTGAAAAGCATCATGTAATCATCATACAAAGATACCATGGAATACACATGGAAAAACATCATGGTAATCAGACAGTGAAAATTCCTCAGAAATAAAGCATCATGTAATCAACAGACAAAGATACGCGACAAAGCATCGTGAATACAAATAATAGGTACGCGACAAAACATCACAGTGAAAATAGATAGAAAGCACACGACAAAGCATCGTGTAAAATAAATAGAAAGTGCACGGCAAAGCATCGTGAGACAAGATCAATTACGAAAAAGTATCGTGGAGAAAAACAGAGAGAAAGTACACGACAAAGCATCGTGTAACATATTAAACAGACAAAAAGTCATAGAATACGCATGGAAAAACATCATGGTAATCATACAACAAAAGTCAACAGAAGATACATGGAAAAACATCATGGTATCAACAAACAAAGATATGCGGCAAAACATCGCGGAATAAAATCAACAAACATGTTCACGGCAAAACATTGTGAAGAAATCCACAGACAAAAAATACATACGCTCACGGCAAAACATCGTGTATAAAAAATAGACGGTCATAACAAAACATCGTGAAGATAAACATATAAGATCTATATACATATACGACAACAATCACGGAAAAAAACATCGTGAGAAAACATCGAGAAATAAATCAGGAAAATCATCAAGATTAAATCACGGAAATAAGCTCAAGACATGGAAGCAGACAAATCGCAAAATAGAATCGGACGACAAAGAATTATTAATCAAATTTAATATTAATATTTATTAGGATTAATAAATAATTTAATTAATCAATATTAAATTAAAATATTTAATAATTAAAACAATTTTTTTTACATTTTAATATTATTGAAATTACTAACTAAATTAGCAAAAAGAATTTAAAATAAAATTTGATTTTTTACATTATTCTAATTAATTAATAAACATGGAACAAATAATTAACATAATTACAATGATAATAAAAAATATTTTTGACATTTAGAAAAAAGTATAAAGATAAATAAATAAATAAAATAAAAATGAACAATAGATAAACATATATATAATTTCTTACGAGAGATGTTTCTAGAATATAAAATATAAAATAAATAAAAAAAGTTAAACAGTATGCAATAAGGAGACCAGCTCTTGTTTTCTACCATATCTCTAGTTTATGTTCCCTTTTTTATGTCTCTAGCTTTTTACAATATCAAATCTTTGTTACTATATGTTAAAATATACAAAATGCAATGCATCACCAAAATTAACGAACAGACACTCGAAACTAGTTGATGGGGTATATACTTCCATAGCCATAATAAAATGAAGAAAAACAAATATAAACAAAAACAAAATGCACAGTAGAATAAAGAACAAACTAGAAAAAATAAAGAAATAAAAAACAGAGAGAGGGACCGGAAACGAACAGTAAAAGAGGAGGTCTTTGTTGAGAGAGTAATTTGTAGTAAGTGGTCTTGAAGAGCCTTTTGATGTGATAAAGATTTGTGATGTAGGTTGAAAATAAAAGATGTAGCTGAGAGTGGCTACTCGCATTTTTGTGGAAAGTCTGGAAAAATGGAGAGTGGTTAAGTTGAGTTGTTACATGAGCATAAAGGGTGTCTTCATGGAGTAAAACAAAACTGAAGGTGAGTTCATGCCTTTTAGAACTATGGTGATAGTAAGTGTTGGGTTGTGTTAAACGGGAGGTGGGGTCACTTTTCATTTGTATGCTCATAGAGTATGAAGAAGACATGTAGGTAAAACATGACAAAAAAAAGCAAGGGGTGATCCGCGTTTGCAGTATGTAGCATGCATGTAGAAATTATTCACAAAAATAAATGAAAAGAAAATGTGACTCTAAACTTGTTTACTAAGTGTTACTCAAAATAGTTAAAAAAACAAAAATCTACTATCTACCCAATACAAAAAAGTTACATGCTTTGCCAGAATTGCCCTTCGATCAGAAAAAAATTACACTATTAAAAGGTTGTTTTGGTAACTAGCAAACTCATCAAAAATCATAACTTGCTTCTCACAATTGAATGCCATGTGTTGACTTCACATTGATCCCCAATTAAAATAATACTATTCCCTCCAGTTTTCCACTTTTCTCTCTTGCTCTATCATTTTCCCTTTTCTCTCTCTTTCTCCCGTTTTCCCTCTCTTTGTTCTCTCAGTTTCCTAACAAACCCTAAACCCAACCCCCCGTCGCCGCCCCCTTTCCCCGCCCTATATACCACCACCCCCCACCTCCAATGAAAAAATCAAAGTAATATTCTTATTCTTCATCTCACGATCTTCCTAATGAACCGGTTGAAATTTTGTTGAGATCAACTTCGTCGTCGACAGTTGTTCTCCTTCCCCTGCTACTCTCAAAAGGTATGTTCTCTACTTTCATTGTGACTGTATTTGGAAATCTGATTTTTGTTTTAGAAAATAGCTTAACTGGATGAAGTTAAAACTAGACAGATTTGAGTCAAAGCTAAATGATGTCAGGCATTCCACCATTCTACTTTTATTTTATTTTATCTGCTTGCAGTTGCATATGTGACATGTTTCCTATATATCTGAGTATTATTAACTGGATTGACATTCTCTCTAACAATTTTGACTTTTTTGAACCCAGATCTTCACGTGTTGAAAGAATAAATTCAATCTTTTTATGCATTCAACAATATCTTCAACAATACAGGATTTTTCGGCATTTATGCGAGCACGGTAAGAAAAACCTTTTGCAGTTCAGGCATTCAGGTACATGGGTAATTTAATATAGTTGACACGTTTTCTAATTTGTGGATGTAAGGACCTGAGTTTGTACCAAAAGCTGTAGACTTAGCAGCCAACCAACACTTACAAAATTTAGGACTTGTAGTGGTAAGATTTTAGTCATTTTCGTCCTGATTGTTTGGTGCTTTTTGCAGAATGTATGTTGAGAAATATCCAAATAATCCTATGCTTTGTAACAGAGAGATTTTGGATGGGAATGTAAAGCCTCATATAGTGTATAAGTCTTTTGGTATGGACAATATTCTAATCCCTTAGCTTCCAAGCTTCTTGATTTATCTTCTTGTAGTTATCAGCCATCAAAGATATTCATTTGATCTATTTTCTCTTATATATGTGCTAATTTTATTATTGAGCTAATTAAATTTATTTTGTTGTGATAAATCTATGTTCCTATGTAAATTACTATGAGAATTGGATGAACAGACATATGCCTGCCTTATGCTTTTAATTGTGCGTGAGATTATTTATCCTTTTCCACCTCTTCATTGGCCAAATAACAGTATACACATGCTAAATACTAATTAGCCATATCAATTATTAAACACAATTTTAAACAAACAAGCACTTGCTAATTCACCATGGTCATCATAGCTAATGTTGTTATTGATTATTATGCATTCTTTAGGTTCTATTGGATTATTGAATAACACAGTCTGCACTGCTAGCTAAATTTGACAGTGAGGTCATGCATTATGTAAGTCTAATGCCTTCTCCTTATATACATTTCATTCACATCAATTTATCTATTGAGATGCTTAAATAAGTTTTTCAATAAAGTTAACTGCATATGGATGATTGTTGAACTGCTGAAGGAATTGTTCAATTATGGTTGCTGAAATATTTTGTAAATTCCCACATCATGAATGTTGAACCTATTTAAGAATAATATGGTTAGTAAGCATATGCAATGTAGATCTGGTGCACTACATATTTTTCGTATAACTTTTGTGGTTGTTGAACTGTGTTGGAAATTGAAGTTAGATGAGTGCTAAACTGTTATGGTTGTTGAACTGTGTTGCAAATTGAAGTTAGATTAGCGTTGAATTGTTATATAAATCGCATTAGGTAAGTTACTCTTCATATTTTTAGAGTCACTTAGATGTCTAATAAACTGTTTTACAAATTAAGTTATGAAGATTGTTGAACTATTAAATAGATCATATTATGATTATTGTTGAATCTGTTTAAGAATAATCAAGCTTATATGCATAGGCAATGCCACTATCTTACTCATCATATTTTCAAAATAACTTACGTGACTACTGAACTGTTTTTCAAAATTCTAGGATTTTGATCATGCATATTATACATTGGTTGTTATGAAGGTGAATTTTTCAAGCCAAGTTCAAGGCCATTGAAGAAAATATTTTCTACTCAATATGGTGTGTTGTAAGTACTAATTAAGGGATTATTTGTTTTCAAAACTCATTTATAATCAATTTGTTTGTAATCATATTTTAAATTGATGTAATAGTAAAATGAGATGTAGTATTCCATGGTTCCTTTGTTTTAACTTTTATATAAATGACTCATTGAAATTAGTTACATGTATAATTGATCAAAATCTATTGAACGAACATGTGGTTGAAGAATATGGTTTTGGCATGATGTCAGCATTAAATTATACATAACTTAATTGTGTTCTTAAATGTTAATGTATAATGGTATTGACACGGGACACAACCAATTATATTCAAACAAGAAAATTTACAATCTCGCATTCCAATATTATTATCACAGCCTGTCTGATGTCATAGCGAATGCAAATCCGACAAATATGGTGATATTAATTCACTTTTATTTTTAATCATCATAGATTCACAGGAAAAATGTATTTTTGTTTTAAGCAATTCTAAGTCACTTTATGTTGGCAAAAAGAATAAAGGTTCATTTTAGCATTGTAGCTTCTTGGCTGGAGGTACTACATCTTCTGCTGGAACATTGGTGATTGGTGCTACATCTTCTGTTGAATTTTTGTTCTAAGCACTTATAAGTCACTTAATGTGCACCGACTTCTCATAACCACCATTATGCTAGCAGCAAAGTTTATGGACAACACATAAGTGCCATTTTGATTAGCTTTCATTATCATTATTTGTTCAACATGTTAACATAGCTCTCTATTTGGTGTTGCAGATTCTTCAACAATGCTTACTATGCTAAAGTTGGAGGAGTAAGTACATCAGAATTAAACAAATTGGAATTGAGCATTTTGTTTGGTAGATTTTAGACTTCAGGTTAGTGTTGACACTTTTGAAAAATATTGTTTGCAATTTGAAAAAGAAGGTTCAGAAACACTTCAAATTGAAATGCCAATGTGGTGTAAAATTTCAATTAGCTTAGAGCATTGTTTTTTTTAGTAAATTTGCATCTATTATCATTGAATCAAATCTTAGATTTATGTTACTTCATCTCCAGGCTTTGCTGCAGACTCTTGGTGATAGGAAGGGTATTAACCAGTTTGGTAACTTCTCTGCTCCACTTGACGAAGCATTAGTTCATGTTTCTTTGGTAATTAGTGTAATTTTCATTTACTCTAGCAATACTTGTAGTTGGTGGAGCAATTTTTCCAGTCACCGATGAACACATCTGGTATGACCCTTCACATTCAACAGGTACTAATACATTGAATATAGGTTAGAGCCTGTCATTGTCATTGCATTTGTAACTATATCTATGGATTTCTTCATGTAGTAAACATACTGAATGTTATAGATGTTTTACCGGGGATAGATGTTCTTTCTACATTTTCATGCATCGATTACATATTCCAGCCTCATTTTTCGAGGTCTATGCTTTCTTTTAAATATATATTTTATTCCAATTTCAAATTCATCTGTTTGTCGTTTGCCGGAACAAATTCCCATCATATTATTGAAGCAACCTTCAAAGCATTTCTCAGGGCTATTCGACAAGCAACTGAGTATGATACAGATCACCGTGGAACAATACCAAGGAATATGTGGAGCACTCTTAACATTTCAATGATAGAAATGTTTGTAAAGAACTGCAAAAAAAGATTGTAAAAAATAACACCAAATAAAACACAAACATGGAGAACATTGGATAATAAAAAAGAAGAATAAGTAACAGAATCATGAAATGTTTTAGAAGAATGGTTAACATATGGTTGTGTGATTTGAGTGGCTTCCTTCAATGCACTTGGCTCTCACAAATTTCTGCATTATGTCTTGAGCTTTAACATTGTTTATGCTTTGGTACTGGAGAATGGTTCTTGTATGTTCTAGGTTGAAAATTAATTACTCTTATTAGCTTGTATGTATGTATATGTTTTGATTGGAGAAAACACTCATGGATGCTTTTCGGTTTCATATTTCTAGACGTTCATGCATTTGATGCCTTGCTGATAGGATAATATTTGCAAACTTTACAAGTTGTTGAATTATCATGAACTGAGAGAAATATGAACTGTGTATCCAAAATATTTTGGATTATATGAGAGCGTTTTATTTACTTATTCCTTCAGTTTTTGACAAACTAATATTGCACTAAATTCATTTAAATTGAGATGTTGTTGAAGTTTTATTGTACAGGAAAAATCTAATACATTAAAGCTAGTAGTGAATGCTTGCAATTGTACAAGTTGCATGTGTGTGTTTCAATTGAGTAATTATTGGATAACATGTGAATTAATATTTCAACGTTTTATTAAAGTTGTTGTAACTTATTCTCTATAGAAGATAGTTATAAGAAGTATTGAACTATGATCCTACTCTTTGCATTCCTAATCAAGACCCTTATAGTATAACACTTTTATTTTGCAAATTCTATCATTAATTCTTTAAAAAGTTTACATGTAATTATTTATTTACATATACGGTTAATATTAAAAAAACAAGGGTTAAATATACAAAACCCCCCTGCAATGTTAGCGAATTCTCATTTTAGCCCCTGACAAAGTTTTTTTTTTAAAAACCCCCTCATCTTAATTAGATTCCCTCATTTAGACCCCTGGCTGCCACATTGTAACAAAGATTCCTTTCTATTGCTTGCGTGACATGCCACGTGGCATTTTTAATATTATTTTTTTATTTTTTTATTATTTTTTATTATTTTATTATTTTTATGTTTTTTTTATTTTTTTTATTTTTTTTATTTTTTTTATTTTTTTTATTTTTTTTTATTTTTTTTTTATATTTTTTTTATATTTTTTTTAATTTTTTTTAATTTTTTTTAAAATTTTTTTAAATTTTTTAAATTTTTTGTTTTATTTTGTTTTATTTTTTTAATTTGTTTTTATTATAATTTTTTTAATTTTATTCTTTTTTATTTTTATTTTTTTTCGTTTTTATTTATATATTTTTTATATTTTTATTTTTTTTTATTTTTCGCTTTTGGACCTAATTTTTATTTTTAATTCTATTTTAAACAAATTGTTCTTTTAAAAATTAGTTTCATTATACTAATCCATTTATTTCAATTTATTACCATACTAATCCATTTATTCTCATACTAATTTCAATTCAACAATACTTATGAGTGATTTATTACCATTATAACTCCACTCATCAACCATCTTTATAACCTCTCTCCACTTTTTTTTTTTCGCTACAATATTGTTTCATTTCTTCTCCATTGTTTTCAATACTCATCAACCATCCAAAACTCAATACAAAGCATACTCACAACACAACAATACCACACACCCTAATAAACAAGAATCTCAAGCTCTCATCACTCTCCACATCCTCATGAAAATGGTAATTTGCTACTGCCATGTTCACACCATAAGTTGGTAACTTACTATATCATTATCCTTTGGTATGAATAATTTTTTGTACAAAGAACATATGAATGTGCATGTAAGGGGAGGATAAGGATGTTGTATCTATCTTGAATCCAAAGAGAAGAGTCCAAAAGGGTAATACTCACAAGTGTCCCACATCGAAAACTATTTACTAAATAAAAGTGTTTATATATGTTACTTGTCAATCATATAACAAATGAAATAATATAATTATAAATGGGCCAGAAAAAATGGAGTTATAATAGGCTTGTGTGTGTGTTTGTTTGTGACCTAATTAAACTAATTTTTAAAATAACAATTTGTTTAAAATAGAATTAAAAATAAAAATTAGGTCCAAAAACGAAAAATAAAAAAAAGTAAAAAAAAAATATAACAATTTTTTGTTTCGTTTTTATTTATATATATATATTTTACTTTTTTTATTTATATAAAAACGAAAAAGAAAAAAAATTATAAAAATTATAATAAAAACAAATAAAAAATAAAAAATTATAAAACAAAAAATTAAAAAAATTAAAAAAAAATAAAAAAAAAATAAAAAAAATAAAAAAAATAAAAAAAATAAAAAAAATAAAAAAAATAAAAAAATAAAAAAATAATAAATAATAAAATAATAAAATAATATTAAAAATGCCACTTGGCATGCCACGCAAGCAAGAGAAGAGAATCTTTGCTACAATGTGGCAGCCAGGGGCCTAATTGAGGGAATCTGGATATTAAGAGGGGGTGTTTAAAAAAAAAAATTTACAGGGGCTAAAATGAGAATTCGCTAACATTGCAGGGGGATTTTGTATATTTAACCCAAAAAACAAAGACGAGTTAAATTTTTTATAATTGTTTAAATGTTTTATAAAAATTAGTTTTGAAAATATAAAGGAAAAAACCTATTATTTTAAAGATAAAACAAATGAGTCCTTGTCAATTCCTCATTAAAAATGTCATAAATATTAGATTTATGTTAAATTGTATTTAGCAAATTTTAAGTGACATATAATTATTTTAAATCATATTTAATGTACAATCAAAATCAAATTTCCTTTTGTATGATTATTCTAATATAATTTATATGATCATTGAACTTTATAGAATTAAGATTATCATTTCCTGTTTATATATTTATATATGCATTTAAATATATTTTATACAATATCAAATAAATTTATTCGTGCAGGAACACGGGTATCTTACTAGTTTAAATATATAATAAGAAAAATAACAAATAACATTAAAATAAAATATTAAAATAAACTAGATAAAAAATCTGATTAATATAAAGAATTATCAATTAAATATAGAAATAAAAGCAATAAAAAAATGAATAATTGATCAGGTATCGAAGTGCTCGAAAAAATAAAATGAATACGCCAAAGTGATCAGTAAAAAATATACGATTCGGAAAAATACAGCGTTTGGTCAAATTTTAAAATAAATTTTACTCGGTTAAATGACTTAAACTGGTCAAAATGCGACCGAAAAGTGGTTGAAAAAGTTAAAATGAGCAAGCCATATTAAACTATGCAAAATGTAAATTAATATCACTGACATTTGCAGGCTCGATTTTATAATTTTTTGTCCACTGATTTTACGCACAGTTGACTTTTGTTTGACCGATTCAGCTGTAAATTCAACAAGTTTATTCCAGCTAATAAATTGGGTATTATGCGAGATGCAAGACATGATAGGCTATGCAGATGATGCAAAAAAAAATGCGAGATCTTAGGGGTCAAAAATTAGGGTATGACAGCTGGATCTTCGAATCATTGAATCTTGGAGAAAATCAGATGTTGGATATTACTTGCATTTGTTTCTGATATAAAAAATGGTTAGATAAATAAAATGAATATTTAGTTATATGATTATTTAATAACACATAACCTTGTACCCAAATATTTTTCTACTCTTACAATTCATTATAGAGAACTTTTCCAAGATTCTTTAAGTTTCAATATTTTCATGTCAAATGTTTTCATTATCAATTTTTAATATTCAGAATGATTTTATAATTGATGTCTTTTAGTTTTCATGCAAATCATTAATGACATTATCTTGAATAATGATACTTACTAAATAGACGATAAAGATTTGAATTAGCTAAGTTTTAGTTGTTAATATTTTCCATCATGTTGAAGAAGAATGCATAACATGCTTTCATTCTAAATTGCACTTATATGAATTCTAGGGTTCCTTATTTTTTATACTCAAGGTAGATTCTTGATAGGATTGCATTTTATCCTTCATGTCATAATAGTAATGAAAGTAAGTTGAACTATTTTGATTCGATCATGCTTCTATTTTACAGGTCTACTTCGACCAAGTGGTGATGGCAAGGTCTTTATATGACAACTATATAACTTTTAAGTGTTCTCAATTTGCATTTACTTGCTTTTTGTATGATCTACCTGTTTATTTTTGGAAACAATCATAATATATTTGTCAACTATTGTTATAGGATCATAATATATTTGTCAACTATTGTTATAGGAGCTGCTGTGATTTTTATTTCTCATTTTAATTTGAGCATTTCTTAATGCACCACCAAAGTTTCTTAGGTACCACGTGAAATTATTTTTTTGCCCCCTGATTCCGGATGTGCACATCCGGACGCACTGTATCCTTAAAAAATAAAAAGTGGTTTCGGATGTGCATATCCGGAAGACCTCCGGATCTGTATATCCAGACAAAAAAAGGTGATATATTTGAAGCTGCATGATCACTCCCCCTTCCCATTCTCAACATTTCTCCTACTACACTCACTCTCACCAACTCAAAAAACCCTACTTCATCAATCCCATTTCTCACTCAAAAAGTTCAAGTTTTTGGTGCAACAAATCAAAGTGAGCAAGGAAAGACTGAATTTCAGGTAAACATTCAACTTCATCCACTACATTGCTCACATTATCAATCTACATTTTTGAAAAAACAAGTTACGCTGTTTTCGGATCTCCACATCCGGAACGAATTGAGCATGAACATTTCCGGATGTGCACATCCGGATAAATGCCTGAAGCTAATTAATTTAAATTTTCAGCATTTTTGAATATATTTTATTTATACATATTAATTGTTCTATTCTTGTTTATAAATAGATATGGTGCACCCCGATAACATGGCAAAAAAATTAGTTGCGCCGATTTCCCCGAAAGATGAAGGCATGCTCGTAAAGTCAGTTGATGTCGGCGGTGACTTTAACAACAAGCAAGACTTTGATGATCGTGAAAGTATGATTGCATACATTCGTAGGACGACTGTTGAGCTTGGCTTCGGTGTAAATATCGGGAGATCGGATAATGGGTCGGATAGAAGAAAAGCTTTTGTAATTTTAGGTTGCAAAAGAAGTGGTAAATATCAAGCACCTCTACGGAAGTTAAAGAAAGACGAGACCGATACTAGAAGATGTGAGTGCCCTTTTAAGATTGGTGGTTACATGTTAGTTTCCAAGAAATGGATATTTACCATTCGTTGTGGTATACATAACCACGAAATGTGTTCAAAGCTTCAAGGCCATCCAAATGTATGTCGGCTCAAGGCGGAAGATAAGACATGTATAGCCGACATGACCTTGAACCTTGTCCAACCGAAGAATATACTTGCGACGTTGAAACGGAAAGAACCCGAAAATGTTGCAAACATAAAGCAAGTGCATAACATTCGGTATCAAACGAACAAGGCAATTAGGGGAGATAGGAGTGAGATGCAACAACTGTTGAAAGTGTTGGAGGACAACGATTACGTCTCTCGGTACAGATATCGTGATTATGGAATTACGGTCCGAGATATTTTTTGGACTCATCCGGATTCCATCAAGTTGTTCAACACGTTCTCGACAGTGCTCATTCTCGATAGCACCTACAAGACAAACAAGTATCGTCTTCCATTGTTTGAGATGGTTGGCGTTACGTCTACGGATAAGACATATGCCGTCGGCTTTGCCTTTTTGGAGTGTGAGAAAGAGGACAATTTCACGTGGGCATTGGAGACGTGTCGGTCACTTTTTAAGAAACATGTTCAAATGCCAAAAGCAATTGTTACGGACCGCGACAAAGCCTTGATGAATGCGGTTGTAAAGGTCTTTCCTTCTTCCAATGCACTACTTTGTCGATTTCACATAACAAAGAATGTGCGAAGTCGGGTTAAGACCGCGGTGGGTGCGAAACAAGTGGAGTCGAAAGACGGAAAAGTGGTCAAGTCGGGTGTCATTGTAGAGAAAATTATGGATGCATGGACTCATATTCTAAATTCTTCCACAACGGAATTATATGCCGATTCGGTCATTAAATTTCAGAAAGTGTGTGAACGGTACCCCGCTTTGTTGAAATATGTTGAATCTACCATTCTTGATCAAGTGAAAGAAAAGATTATTTGTGCGTGGATCGATAACGTACGACATCTTGGAAACACTACCGCCAATAGAGTTGAGTCGGCACATGCCACTTTGAAGAATTGGTTGGGGAATAGCAAGGGGGATTTATGTCTGGATTGGGACTCCGTGCATCTAATGATCAAAAACCAACACAATGAGATACAAACCACTTTCGGTCGGAGCATCACGATTTCAGAACATCGGTTTAAAGGTAACTTCCTCTACTCTCATTTGATCGGCAACATGTCTCGTGCAGGGTTGGGCTATATTTTGCACGAGGCCAACCGAGCCGAAACGGTAGGTTCCAATAGTGCAAAGTGTGGTTGCATTATTGTGAAAACCTACGGTCTTACTTGTGCTTGTGTCATTGCTAAAAAGTTGAAACTAGGTGTTCCAATACAAATTGACTAGTTATGATGATGATGGTTGTAAGGAAGGAGATAAATCGGATATCTCTATTTTGGCCGAATTGGAAGCGATTCAAAAGAGATTTTCGAAAGCCGACGACAATATGAAGCTACACATCAAAGAAGAGTTGAGGAAGATTGCCTTCCCCGAAACAACCGCAATGATACCGCTGTCTCAACCGGTTAAGACAAAGGGTGCGCCGAAGAAGTTGAAGCCTACACCAAATGACAACTCAACAACTCGGTTTCCTTCGTATTATGAGCGCGTTGACCAAATCTTTCCGGACTCTCCAACTCCTAAATCTCTACAAAGTGTCATGAAAGGAGCTCGCATTTCCAAACCGGCTCCGACACCGATTCCACGAGTTTCAACTCCGATTCCGACTACACGTATAAAGAAGCATAAAGAAGAGGAAGGTCATGCACTTGTACGTCATCAACTTATCCTAGAGTTGGAGACGCATAAAGAAGCATACTTGCGTCCCTATGAAAATCAAGAAAAATATGACAAGGTTCATGAGTCACTTGTTCTGTGGTTGAGTGGTCCGGCACCAGTATCGAAATGGATAATCTTCCCCGAGATGGGTCATCTTATAGCATACGCCTACGATATGGTGTGTATCGACTTGACGCGATACGGTTTTTCGGAAACCTTTTTTCCACTCCACACCGCACCTCCGTCGAATCCAAATGATCGCATCATGTGTATCAGATGGCTTGCGAAATCAAGACATTTTGTACAAGTTATCTTGAAACCCGGATGCCCGATACCACCTAAATCACCGCAATGGGCGACGCATTCAACCGCATTTGCCGAGTCTTGGCCGGACAGTTTTGTCGAAATGATGCTTGAATTCGAAATATAGCACGCAATTGAAAAGGCATCAAATGCGGAAAAGTCGAAAGTTCAAGCTCCTATAGATTTAGACGAAGAATTTTGTTTTAACTCTTTTGTATAATCATACGACACACTGTACATTATTGAAGTGAAATATATTGTATTTTTATTCATATGTCTTTTTAATACACTTATGAATTTTATTGCAATGAAAGTATTCCAAGTGGCTGCATAACATGTTCCATTCTGTTTTATAAATGTATCAGTAGAACATTCTGATTTGCATATCCGGGAAATTTTCGGATGTGCACATCCGGAACCAATATTTGTAGGGTTTGTCCGGATCTGCACATCCGGAACGAACTTAGGCAGAAATAACTTTACCCTAACTTTTTTATAAATAAGGGGTTTCATTTGATATCATTCACACAAACACTAAATATCTCAATTGTATGATATCAAGATCCATTGGTATGTCGCAACTGTCTCCTATACCGACGACATAACAATCGGTCGCAAGTATAAGTTAACGAGGGACATCTCAATCGGCGAGATCATTGATGACATCGAACATCTCCTACCTTACGGAGACAAACGGAAGGTTGCGAAGCTTCAGTATCGTTCACCTTCCGTTGATAACGAAGGGAACGTCGCTTACAGCCTTGTTGAGCTCAAGAATCAAGAGGATGTTAGAGCGATGTGGCGAACATTTTTCGCCTACGAAGAACGATTCCCGCTCGAGTTCGAGGCGACCGTCAAAATCCGAAGAACGGTCGATGACATCTTAGAGATGTGCAAGCGTCCACCGGGCTATTGATCTTGTAATATTTATATTTCTGTCGATGTCATGGCGATTTTCTCAATGTAATCCCGATTTTATTTTATGAATGTGAGGAACATTGTTGGATTTTTGGTGTTCTGCATCAGGTTTTATTCCGAATTTGCAAATACGAACGTTTACCGGATGTGCACATCCGGTAAAAACTAAAAAATTTTAAAACCACGGTGCGTCCGGATTTGCACATCCGGAACACAGGGGTATTTTCGTCAGCGCGCCAGGTGCCTAAGAAGGCTGGGTGGTGTGTTAAGAAATTCTCTTTAATTTCTACATTGTAACAGCTGAACCAACAATTTTTGATATTAAAACCGATGAATTGAGATTTTATGTTGTAAATAGAATTGAGTCCTCAAGGAGTTTGGTGGGTAGGGGCAGCAATGTGCAGGGTATTATAGTACCCATCCCCATACCCGCGTTTTGAAAAAATTCCCGTACCCGAATTCATGTCCGCTTGGGTGCCAAAGTTAGCACTCGTACTCGTGCCCTATGGGTATGTAAGTACCCATACACATACCCGTTACCCGCATCCTTATTAAAAATAAATAGATCAATTATAAAATATCATATCATTTGAAGTTTTTAAACACATAAAAAAATTTCAAAAAATTTATTGTTGAAATAACAAACAATTATATTAAATACTGTCACACCCCAATTTTGACTCTGAATCGCCAAATAAAAGTATTTATTGTATCATTCACGTCATATGCATAGCATACCTTGCATTTCATCTGGTACAATGCCTAAAATGTCAGACATAATAAATTTCTTGGATTTACAGACAAATTGGTCAAACTGAATCTCAACTATGCGTAAAATCAGTGGACGAGAATATTCATAATTGAGTTTACAGACGTCAGTATTCTTAATCTACATTTCGCGTAGTTTAACATGGTGTGCTCGTTTTAATTTTTGAAGACCGTTTCAATTACATTTTTGATCAGCTGAACCTTTTAACCGGTCCGAATTTATTTTAAAATCTGACCAAACATTGTATTTTTCTGAGCCGTTTATTCCGCGCTGATCATTTTAGTGCAATCATTTTAATTTTTGAGCATTTTTGCATCCGACTTTTATTTTTCGGTTCGTAATCCTTTTAGTTATTTATTTATTTTTATTTATTTTTCTTTTAGTCAAAATGTTTAGTTTTGTTTAATTAGAACTAAGTGATGTTTAGGTTCTTTCTAATTTAAATATTTGGTTTTTATCCTAATTTTTAATTTCATTTCTAACTTTGAAAATAACCAAAATTAAAAAAAAAATGTTTGCATTGGATCCTTTCCACATGTTACCCACGCGGCCAACTAAGAGAGGTACATGGGAAATTTTCATGCAATAGTCCGTCTCACATACGGCTGCTAGTGCTCTCCCTCACATTCATGACTGCTAGAGCTCTCCCTCACATGCATGTACAACATATTACTTTTGGTATAACTCTCTCTTAGCAAAATCAATGGCTCTCTCATTCTATATAAAAGACAAGACTCACCCCACTAACTCACAAACCACTCACTCACCTTTCTCTAATAGAATTAATTAAGTAATTTTTGAATTTAGTTTAATTATTTAATTTTGTTAATCAATTTTATTTAACTTAATTATTTAATTCAATCAGATAGTTTTGATAATTAATTTTAATTAGCATAATTAATCAATTAATTGAATTCTCATCATTTAACTTTTTTAATCAATCTTAATTAACTTAATTATTTGATTACATTAATGTTTAATCGAATAACTTTGACAATTGATTTGGATTAATCTGATTAAGTGATTTAATAAACTTTAACCATTTTAACTTTGCTAAAAAAATCGAGCCAAGTTCGAGGGATTTCGAAACTCAAACCACCTTTGTTTATACGCACTTGTCTTTCTGAGTTTAAGTTCTAATTAATTCATTTCATCCCCATTTGACAAAATGTACCCCAATTCCCATGAAGTGTAATAACTTTATCGCTTTCCTTGATTTTGTTTATGTCTTGCCATCACATCGCTTAAACCATTTTCAAAATAATTCCCGATCCAATGTCAAGTCATTTTTCACCCTTGTAAGTCGATTTCCTCGTGTATCGCCATCAACCTCACGGTCACCATACACAACATTCATATCTTACTCCTGGGATTTCTTACAGTGACACCTATTCGATCAATTACTTCTAGTTGGTCATTTAAAAGACTATCCCACTTTGCTAGTGCACACAATTACAATTCAATTCGATCCATTTCCTTTACTTTTCCTTGCTTGTTTTGTCTTGTATGATGAATGAATTTCAAACCCTGAAGCATACTTGATCCATATATCAAGCCCTTACCTTTTCTCAGCCGATTGCCTTGTGCATCGCCATCGACCTTACCCTATACCCTTAGGATCTCTTTTACATTAGTTAAATCCTTGCACCATGAATAAACCCTTGATCCAACGTCAATTGATATTTTCTATGTCAAGTTAATCAATTTAATCATACTTAGACACTTTTCAACAAAATATGAAAAAGGAGCGAAGTGTAGTCAACATCTCCCCGAGAATGAGGTTCCGAGATGTACTTCTCGCGGTTCGAGCTCTCGTTATCCTAAAATCAACCAACAAAACGTAGTCCCCGAACTACGGACGCTCTGATTTCTCATTCCTGTTGAGAATACGTAGGCACAAGGATCACATTCCTTGGAAAGCCAACTAACAACTAACCAACCTTTTCTCTTGCCCTAGTGCGACCGAAACCTTTTCTCAACTGTAGTTGCTCGAACTAGGACTGCTCTTACTCCCTCATTATACTATGAGGATACATAGGCACGAGATTACAAAGATCTTGGCGACCACCCTAGGAAAATAAACCATCTAGTCCCTATTTTCTTTCCTCTTAATAACTTGAGAAACCTAACACTTAAAAGCAATCATTAACACACACACCTAACCTAACGGTTCCCGCTGAGTACAATAGACGTGAGGTATGCCAATACCTTCCCTTTGCGTAACCGACTCCCGAACTCAGACTCTTGGTAGCGATGACCATGTCTTTTCCTTTCTTCTAGGGGTTTTATCGATATTTTCCCATCCCCTTATGGGAATAAATAAAGTTTGGTGACGACTCTGTTAGTCTATCCCGCGGGTGTACGATTGCGCTTCGCGAGGTCGTCTCTCATTTTTTCGAGGTACGACAGTTGGCGACTCTTCTGGGGACTTTCCCATTCCTAAGTGAGTCAAGCCTAGTTAGGTTTCGTTTGTGTGTTAATGTTTGCTTTACTTGTATGGCTTTTCTTTATCTTATTGTTTTTATCTCTATTTCTTCATTGTTATGTAATCTATGTTTCCATTATTACTGTGGTATTGGGTTGTTACTCTAATTGCAAAACCTTTTGGGAAAGGCTTTATACCCGAGCCTAGAGGGAAAACATAAGATATGATGATGGTTGAGTAGTGTGGGCCCATGAGATTTAAATCTCGTTAGGGTCGACATGAGAACCTCACTTAGAGTAGATCCTTTGAGAATATTAGCGCCCGACATGTAGTTGTCGTTGGCCTTGATATTTGTATAAGGATCCATTACTCTAAGGACCTTTGTAGAACCCTTAACCCTTGGCCTGCTAGGAACGATGGTCGCGTAGTGCGGGCCCCTCGAGAGGTAGATCTCAAAGGGTCGGTATAAGGATCTCACTCAGAATAGATTCTTTCGATGGATTTAGCGCCCGACATGTAGTTGCTGATGGCAACAAACATTCGTGTGAATTTATGACTCTGAGAACCATGTCTAGAACCGTAGTCGATGGTCACGTAGTGCGAGCCCCTCGAGAGGTAGATCTCGAAGGGTTGGTATGAAGATCTCACTAAAAATGGTTCATGTGATGGAGTGGATGACCGACATGTAGATGCCATGGGCGGAAAACATCCATCTAAATCCATGACTCTGAGGTCCCTTTTAAACCTTAGATCACACCCGGTGAGAACCTTATTCCGTGAAAAGCAATCAGCCGTATCCTCCATCCCTACCTCGAAATTTTTAGATCCTGTACCTGGAAGATTACAATTATTACATCCATTTTCATATCATTGCATATGCATTCATCAACATGCATTGCATATCATGCCTCCAACAAGAAACTTATTCCATCTTTTGCCCATTGCCAGCCGGTTGATTTCCCGACAGTCATACTGAACATGTGGTGGCTGCAAGGCATTTGAAGCGGGATTAAACAGTGATAAGAGGAATACATACACCTTCAAAGGCCAGCCAAACCTAGTTGGAAGTTGTGGTAGCTATGTCAAAGAACAACCTTCAGCATGTTGAGGAGGAGAGTGTTGATCCCCCGCCAGGCTTTACTGTGATAACTAATCCACTGTATGGTCTTCTGCCTAGTGATGATCCTCAACAAGTGAATGTTCCTACCTAACTTTAGACGGTGTATATCGCGATATTAAATGAGATTCCCATCGTGCAGAAAACCCCCGTTGTTCATATTGATGAAGAGGGTCCACAATTTGCAAGAAATGTGCCAAATTCTCAGAGTGTCCGCCTGATGACAAAAATGGAGTGTTCTCAAGTGGTTGAAGTTGCAGAAATAGGTCGTGATCTTACGAAACAATTGAAGGATATGGAAGGCTTTAACACACTGAAACTTGATAACATGTGTTTGGTTCTAGGTCTTGTTATACCTCCAAAGTTTAAAGTACCCAACTTCGAGAAGTACCAAGGGAATAGTTGTCAAGGAGTCATTAGGTAATGTTCTGTCGAAAAATGACCTCATATACCCACGATGATAAGCTGATGATTCACTGTTTTCAAGACAGTTTGTGTGGGGCATCATTGAGTTGATACATGAAGCTAGAAAAGAGCAATGTTCAATCATGGGAAGACTTAGCCAACACCTTTTTAAAGCAGTACAACTACAACTTGGATATGGCTCCAAAAAGGAGACAATTATTGAGTATGTCTCAGAAAGAAAATGAATCCTTCAAGGAATATGCACAACGATGGAGAGGATTGGCAGCCCAAGTGCAACCACCACTCTTAGCCAGAGAGTTAGTTGACATGTTCATGGATACCTTGTAGAGCCCATACTTTGAAAGGATGATATGTATTACATCATATGACTTCTCTGACTTGGTGAAAGTTGGAGAACTCATTGAGAGCGGCCTCAAGAGCCGAATAATCCAAGATGCCTCAAGCAGCCAGGCTAGTGAGAAAGTATCCCTCAGCAACTCCCAAGAGGAAGAAGAGGATGTAATTAATGCAGTCATGGCAGATGTCAAATATCCTCATGGTGCACCAACAAGACATTATGGTACTCAATAACGGTCATTATTTATAGTGCCACACTATCCTTACAGACAACCAACAATGCCTAAAGCGCCGTACCAGAAACCTTGGATTGTTCCTCATGAAAATCAACGAGCCCATGGCCGAGGATATCAGAATAATCGACAAAGTCAGCATAGGCCTTGCAATAATCTGGAAAGGAGGAATACTCCTCTTAATCCAATTCCCATGTCATACAATCAGCTTCTGCCACATATGATATGAAACTAGCTGATAGAGTCCAAGTCTCTCAAGCCGTTGTGAGAACCATACCCGCCTGGGTTCAATCCCGATGTGCAATATGGATATCATGGTGGATCGATGGGGAATTCCACTGAAGATTGCAAAGCCTTTCAAGCCAAAGTGCAACAGTTGATTGACAAGAAGTATATATCCTTTCCAGAAGAAAACTTGGTTGTGCACGTCAATCTATCGTCTAATTGAGTTCGAAGACTTCAAGGGGCATCTCCTAAAGCCAATGGTTCAGACAATAGGACATCCTCAAAACTGGCAATCATTGGATCATTTTTTATCATTCGCATTTGTAGTTTTCTTTCATGTTAAATCCTACTTGTTTTTTAAACATTGTTGTTTTGAATGGTAATATTAATGATGTGATCATGCATTTTCTGAATTAATCATGCCGCCTTCTCTCATTTTTCTTCTCTTATATAAAAAAACAAAAAATACATCCATATACCTCGTGCCCACTTTCTTTATCAAACTGTTGTTTTAGAAAAGATTAGAGGGAGGATGATGAAAATTGAATACCCATAATTGTTGATGGTATGCTTTCAGACAAGATCCTGCTGATGATATACATGCATTGTTTCAAATCCCCAAACACTGGAGAGATAAGGAGTTAGTCCCTAGTTAACCACTTCGAGCCTAGAAGTAGGAGTTTCCTTTAGATTTATAAACCCCTACGCTTAACCTGGGGCATGGGTAGTTGTTCAGTTAATCCGACTACACATTTGAATTACAAGATGAAGCATCCCGTCTGAGGATCAACCACAAGATATTCTCCGTACACGTCCTGAAGTGTCGAAAGAACTGTGCAAATTCAAAGGTTATGATGGTTGTTCTTCAATGACCAGTGACTTGGCAGTCACATGCCTTTAAAAAAATCAAAAAAAGAAAAAGACCGCTAAGTCGAACACCCAACAAGGTTACTTAGGCAAAAATCAGGGAAATCCAGGTGGACTGCTTCAAAGGCGGTCCAGGCACAAATCAGGGATCAAAAGAAAAATCAATAAAAAAGGTCCTCAAATCCTCAGCAAATCAAAATAAGACTCAGTGACCATCATGCCAAAATAAAAAGGGTCGCTGACATCCATGACAAAAGCAAAACAAGATGACTTCCATTTCAAAGGTGTCTTGAACCATCATCTTCACTCTCACACTGTTGAACTCTCTTTGAAGATGAATGTGTGTCGAATTAACTGAACAAAGGACTGGAGATCATCACGGAGAAGAGGTGGGTACAAATCAATTTCGAGCCTTATATCCTTTGTTTCTATAACCGTGAACCAGACCACGTTACAACCCTTAAAAGTCCTAATTGACGCAGGGTTTATTCTGAAAGCATACTATAACAAGGTTGTGTAAACTGACTCCTACAGATTTGCTAATCTCCTGTATTAGTGTCATAGTCTTGCTATATTTTTCACACTAGCTTAATTAATATTGCATTTGGACCAATGGTCCACTCGTCACACACTATCACATCATTCCAATAATGATTTTTTTCAAAACCTGCATGAGCACTGCATTAAAATTACCATTTGTGAATGAATAATTTTAATTGCAAGTCCGTACTTGTCATCAAGGAAATTCCGACAAGGAGCAATCAGAGAAAAACTTGATCAATTCATCAAAGTTGACCAGAATCAAGATCACACCATAACCCTATGGGTCAGAGGCATTGTTATCCAATGATTATATTGACTAAGGGATCAATCAGTCCAGACCAGGTCTCCTAATATCAGTTGATTAAGGGACAAATCATTCAAGAATCGGTTAATCAAAGCAAGTCATTTCAAGACTCTACCATCCAGAGGTTCTTTTGATTAAGGGCAAGACCCTCCAGCGCTCAATCAGCACAAGTTAAGTCGCTTCAACGCTCATTCTGAGGCAAGCTAACTCAAGAGAACATCGAAGCCAATGACTCCAAAATCCGAGTAACCAATGAAAATTGATTCAAGACTCAGACTAAGGCGAACTGCCATAAAGAGCTCATGAAGTTCAGCTCCCCAAAGGGCGTTCAATCATAAGTCTACCATCCCAAGAATTGGATAATCGGGGGTAGACCATTTCAAAGTCCACTAAACCTTGGGGCAAGTCATCTAAGACCATGACATGGAAAGCTGCTTCCAACTTCCTTTCAAGGAGAACATTTTTAAAGACCCATCAGACTTGGTGAAGATAAGTCACAGACTGAAGCAATATGAGCCTTAGAGGGGTAAATCCTCCCCATGCCTTCAAGTTGGTCAAACAGAGTTCATTTGTATGTCAACAACTTCTGAGTTCAAGACGAGTGTTAGGGAACCATGCCATCACCCCCCATCAAATAACCTTTTTCCTTCAGACAAGAGCCTTGCTGCAAAAGAACCTTTCCATTCATTACCCACATATGGGGCATTTTGGAAATCTTCAAATTATCGCACAAATCATTCTCATGCATTAATCATGTCGCTTCGCTCTAGCGTTAAGCCATGCATATCATCTCATTCATTGAGTATATGCCCATATAATGAAAAACCAAACTTCAAAACCTTTTTTCTTCTGGTAAACCATTTGTAATCCAATCAGTCTTAAACACCACTTCCCGACTGGTAATCTACCCTTCAAACCAATTCTCGTCTGGTGACCTATTTTTAACTCCAGTTCTCGTTTGGTAGTCAGTTTTTTTAAAGCCAGTTCCCTTCTGGTAGACTATCTGAAATCCAGTTCCCGTCTGGTAGTCAGTTTTCTTTTCAAAACCAGCTTTTGTCTGGTAGAATATTAGAAAGTCAATTCTCGTCTAACAAACAAAAAGACAAAACACCCAATTCCTGTCTGATAATCTATTCCCTTAAGTCTAGTTCTCGTCTGGAAGTCCATTCTCTCAAGTCCAGTAGTTGTTAGCACTCTGTTTTTAAGGTCCAATTTTGTTGCCACCTACGGAAATTGAAGTTTGTCCATCAAGGTCCAAACTATCATTTCTTTTTTCACTATGTACGAATCCGGAGTCATTTCTTTTCTCACTTTGTTCGAGTCTGGAGTCATTTCTCTTTTCACTCTGTGCGAATCCAGAGTCTTTTATTGTTTTACTCTGTGCAAATCTGGAGTCATTTCCTTTTCTTTACTCTATGAGAACCAGAAGTCAATTCAGATGGTTATGTGAGAACCCGTAACCTATCATTTTGTTATGTGAGAAGCCGGAACCCTTTTTTTACTTTGTGAGAACCCAGAGTCATTTTAGACGGTTATGTGAGAACTTGTAACCTATCTTTTAATTTTGTGAGAAGCCGGAACCCTTTTCTTTACTCTGTGAGAACCCAGAGTCGTTTCAGATGGTTATGTGAGAACCTGTAACCTATCTTTTTGTTCTGTGAGATACCAGAACCCTTTTCTTTACTTTGTGAGAACACGGAGTCAATTCAGATGGTTATGTGAGAACCCGTAACCTACCTTTTTGTTCTGTGAGAAGCCATAACCCTTTTCTTTACTCTATGAGAACCCGAAGTCAATTCAGATGGTTATGTGAGAACCCGTAACCTATCTTGATGTTCTGTGAGAAGCCAGAACCCTTTTCTTTACTCTGTGAGAACCTGGAGTCAATTCAGATGGTTATGTGAGAACCCGTAACCTATCTTGATGATCTGTGAGAAGCCAGAACCATTTTCTTTATTCTGTGAGATGCCAGAGTCGTTTCAACTATCTTTTGAGAACCCAAGGTCGTTCGTTTACAATTTACAATCCCATTTTACTCCGTGCGAACCCAGAGCTTACCCTTCATTACATAAATTGTAAGTAACCTTTAGTTTGTTCTGTGAGAAGCCATAACTAACCATTTTCCCCCAAGTATCCCCAGTTTGTCATTTTACCCTACTTCATTCAATCCCCAGCAAACCTCATTGTTAGTCATCTCAATAATCTCCACTGAGTCTGTCTCATGTTTCAAACCAATAAAATAGAGTCCTGCATACATGCTTCACATATCATATCATGTTATATACATTCAAGATCAAAATTGAGGTTTTCTTAATATTTAACTATCTCCCATTACGATCATATGAAGAATAATCTTCTTCATATTCTCTGGTCGAAGATATTTAAATATGGGCAGCTGTCACACCCTAATTTTGACCCTGAATCGCCAAATAAAAGCATTTATTGTAGCATTCACGTCATATGCATAACACACCATGCATTTCATCTCGTACAATGCCTAAAATGTCAGCCAAAATAAATATCTTAGATTTACAAACAGATTGGTCAAACTGAATCTCAACTATGCGTAAAATCAGTGGACGAAAAATTTCATAAATGAGTTTACAGACGTCAGTATTCTTAATCTACGTTTCACGTAGTTTAATCTGGTATGCTCGTTTTAATTTTTGACGACCTTTTCAGTCGCATTTTTTATCAACTGAACCTTTTAACCGGTCCGAATTTATTTCAAAATCTGATCAAATGTTGTATTTTTCCAAGTCGTTTATTCTGCGCTGATCATTATAGTGCAGTCATTTTAAGTTTTGAGCATTTTTACATTTGACTTTTTTTCTTCTATTCGTACTCCTTTTATTTATTTATTTATTTATTTTTCTTTTAGTCAAAATGTTTAGTTTAGTTTAATTAGAACTAAGTGATGTTTAGGTTCTTTCAATTTTTAATATTTGGTTTTTATTCTAATTTTTAATTTCATTCCTAACTTTTAAAATAACCAAAATTTTAAAAAATAATGTTTGCATTGGATCCTTTCCACATGTTACCCACGCGGCCATCTAAGAGAGGTACATGGGATATTTTCATGCAATACTCCCTCTCACATACGACTGCTAGTGTTCCCTCTCGCATTCATGACTGCTAGAGCTCTCCGTCACATGCATGTACAACCCACTACTTTTGGTATAACCCTCTCTTGGCAAAATCAATGGCTCTCTCATTCTACATAAAAGAGAAGAATCACCCCCACTAACTCACAAACCACTCACTCATCTTTCTCTAATAGAATTAATTAAGTAATTTTTGAAATTAGTTTAATTGTTTAATTTTGTTAATCAATTTTAGTTAACTTAATTATTTAATTGAATCGGATAATTTTGATAATTGATTTTAATTAGCATGATTAATCAATTAATCGAATTCCCATCACTTAACTTTTTAATCAATCTTAATTAACTTTATTATTTGATTACATTAATGTTTAATCGAATAATTTTGGCAATTGATTTGGATTAATCTGATTAAGTGATTTAATAAACTTTGATCATTTTCACTTTGCTAAATAAAATCAGGCCAAGTTCGAGGGATTGCAAAACTCAAACCACCTTTGTTTATACGCACTTGTCTTTCTGAGTTTAAGTTCTAATTAATTCATTTCATCCCCATTTGACAAAATGTACCCCAATTCTCATGAAGTGTAATAACTTTACCGCTTTCCTTTATTTTGTTTATGCCTTGCCATCACATCGCTTAAACCATTTTCAAAATAATTCTCGATCCAATGTCAAACCATTTTTCACCCTTGTAAATCGATTGCCTCGTGCATCGCCATCAACCTCACGGTCACCATACACAACATTCATAGCTTACTCTTGGGCTTTCCTACAGTGAGACCCATTCGATCAATTACTTCTAGTTGGTCGTTTAGAAGACTTGCCCACTTTGCTAGTGCACACGATTAAAATTCAATTCGATTCCTTTCCTTTACTTTTCCTTGCTTGTTTTGTCTTGTATGATGAATGGATTCCAAACCCTAAAGCATACTTGATCCATATATCAAGCCCTTACCTTTTGTAAGTCGTTTGCCCTGTGCATCGCCATCGACCATACCCTATACCTTTAGGATCTCTTTTCCATTAGTTAAATCCTTGCACCATGAATAAACCCTTGATCGAACGTTAATTGGCATTTCCTGTGTCATGTTAATCAATTTAATCATACTTAGACACTTTTCAACAAAATATGAAAAAGGAGCGGAGTGTAGTCAACATCTCCCCGAGAATGAGGATCCAAGATGTAGTTCTAGCGGTTCGAGCTCTCGTCATCCTAAAATCAACCAACAAAACTTAGTCCCCGAACTACGGATGCTCTGATTTCTCATTCCTGTTGAGAATACATAGGCACACGGATCACATTCCTTGGCAAGCCAACTAACAACTAACCAACCTTTTCTCTCGCCCCTGTAATGCCCTGTATAATATATATCTAGAATAATACAATACACGCATTTTATTTGGTACTGACACCATCATAAGTGCCTAATGGCGTAATTCACATACTTGACCATTTCCTAAAAACATAAAACAATCTATGGTACAAGGTATGGAAACTAGCCAAAGATAAAAATCTAAGAATAATATACAATATTCTTCATTGTACAAGAACAATAAAATACACAGCGGAATAAGCTTAACTAAGCTTCTCTTGAAACATCCAAGCATCGCTCCACTTGTAAATCATACCTGCAAACCACACCTGAAATAAAGCAAATATAGTGGGGTGAGATACATCAAATCTCAGTGAGTTCCCTATCTTATAAGTCCTCTCGGATTTACAAGGTTATATCAATCCTAACTCAAGTCAAGGGGAAGGGAAATGACTTTTAGTACACAACCTCACACTATATGGAAACATGTCATGAGTTCACCAACTCAAAATATCACTAATCGATAACCATGCCAAGGCATCCCCTTTTCCCGTCCTCTTCTACGTCTAGAAGTCGACCCGGGTCATGGATCCTTACAATTTACTTAGCAAACGAAATGGATTCAGGAACATCGGCCTGTTAGCCGTGAACCGTCACTTCACATGGCCTGTTAACCATCACAAGTCTCTACCCTTAGGTTCCATTCGTACTACACATGGGAATCAAACCTGCCAAGTACCATGCCTTGTTTCAGAGGAGCTCGAGACTCATGAAACTGCAACTCAAAGAACCGGTTACGATTACGTGATCTCACACACAAACGTGATTGTATTCGACAATCACAAGGCCACAAAGCCTTAAGACCTCTTTTATCTTATCACAAAACCACAATGGTTTACACACATGTTCCATACTAGTGTTTCACTCTTTCTATGACATTGTATCTGACACACGTCTCGGCACCTCAAGCACGAGCGTTCGTCATAAAGTTATCTACTCTAGGCCAGAACTCGTCAATGAATGCACGAGTATCGCCATCCAGAGTTTCTATCACAATTCTATTCACATCCTAGAATTATAACAATCTTAACTATGCCATTTGTTTTGGGGTAAGGTTTCCTCACTCTACCTAATTTCATATTTTAACATGCCTACTCTCTCGATCAAGTTGAACATCAATAACAGGCAAAGTATATTACAATTGCACATATAATAATTCAATCACAAGTTATACAAAAGCATAATAGAATCACATAATGGTTCATCGCATAAAACATCCCTTTCGGGGTCCTTCCGATTCATTTAATTGGGTATCAGATCAATATCGATCACTGTTATCCCATAGGATATTTCCACAGCTTTACATCGGCTATAACTATGCCTCGTTCGGATTTACGATCCAAAAGATGTCAATTCCAACATTTCACAAAACATTACTTTCCTTCATTTTCCACTAAATCATTTATCCCACATCAGACCCAATAGCTTTCTAATGACACCAAGAACGCCCCGATCCGAGTTACGGATCAAAAGTTATGAAGGAAACAAAACTGCACAATCTGCCATGTTCGCTAGGCGAACCGCCCAGCGAGCGTTCGCTTCAGCCTTCACTAGGCGAAGCTCCAGGTGAATCAACAAACAGACCAGAACAGACACAAAGTTCGCTTCGCGAACACCTTGGCGAACATTCGCCTCGCCCTTCGCTTCGCGAACATCTGGGCGAAACAAGGCAGAACCAACTAGAACTGAAAAGGAACAAGGTTCGCTAGGCGAACGTCGTTGGCGAAAATTCGCTGACCTTCGCTGCCAGGTTCGCTAGGAGAACCCTCGAAAGTTTGTTCGTTGGGCTTCGCCCCAGGTTGGCTAGGCGAACCTTGGAAAACTCAGAATTCTCAGCAGCGTAACAGCTGGTTCTTTGGGTTTCAAAACCCATTCCAAACACCACCCAATGCACAAACAAGCATTAATAAATGATTCTACACACATATTGATCATACAACATAGTTTATAACTCATTCTATCCATTAGATTCCATTGATTCAACAATTTATTATTTTCTCTCAATTTCTAACCTAAATTCCAAACATCTATTTCTAGAACTTAGAGTGTCTAACTAGAACCCACCTGATAATTGAAGAGTAGTTTGGAGAAGATGATGAACAACAATCCAAATTTTCTTCCCTCTTTTCATTTTCTTCTTCTTCTTCTTCTCTTCTTTCCCTTCTTTCTCTTTTTCTTCCTCTCTTACTATCTTTTCTTTCTTTTCTTATATATATAATCTAATATTATATAATATAATCCAACAGGGTAAAATATCTCCAATTGATATTTTATCATCTCAACCCAATTGATCAGTTATTGAAGTTACCTTAAAATCTTTTCTTGGACTCATAGTTGTTGATCTCTTCAGAGTTTCTTAGTTGCTCTATTGATCCCAATTGATAATACTTAAGTACTTAGAGGATTCCATTAATCCAATTTACCAAGGATAGAGCACATAGATACTCATCTGATCTCATCTGATATCCAATTGAGCATTTAGATAATACGGGGTATTACAGCCCCAGTGCGATTGAGACCTTTTCTCAACCATAGTTGCCCGAACTATGATTGCTCTGACTTCCTCATTGCGCTATGAGGATATGTAGGCATGAGATTGCAAATATCTTGGCGAGCACCCTTGGAAAATAAACCATCTAGTCCCTATTCTCTTTCCTCTTAATAACTTGAGAAGCCTAACACTTAAAAGAAAACATTAACACGCACACCTAACCTATCGGTTCCTGTTGAGTATAACGGACGTGAGGGTGCTAATACCTTCCCTTTGCATAACCGACTCCCGAACTCAGACTCTTGGTTGCAATGACCATGTCTTTTCCTTTCGTCTAGGGGTTTTATCGATATTTTCCCTTTCCCCTTATGGGAATAAATAAAGTTTGGTGGCGACTCTGATAGTCCCTCCCGCAGGTGTGCGATTGCGCTTCGTGAGGTCTTCTATAATTTTTTCGAGGTACGAAAAATATGTAATGATTTAACATTGATAAACTTTTTAAAATTGATAGACATACATTTTTATATAATAATATAAATTAAAAAAAATATAAATATAAGTTAAAATACATGAATATATTGTGCGGGTATGGGGCGAGGTGGGTACCAAGATGCCCATACCCGCACCCATACCCGCTTATTTTTGTGGGTAATTACCCTATCCATTATGACTAATTTTGCGGGTGCCCGTTGGGAATGGGTCAAATTTCCATCCCTATTGGTGGGGTCCTAACTAATACAACCCAAGAATTTTGGCAATTGTGGATTTTGAACCTTAGAGTGAGACTAAAATGCTTTTAGGTTCTAAATATGAATCATTATTCCAACTTTTGGGGGTTATTTAATTCAAACATGACAACTCGTGAGGTTATTTTAAATAATTTAATTTATATACACCGACAGTGTAAAGATTTTTTACACTGTCAGTTAATCATAACCACTGATTTATTTGAAAGTTTTGACTTATATTTTAATCACTTAAAAAATAATACAAACAGATGGTTATGATGCATTGACACTATAAAACTTTTTAAACCGACAGTGCATAACAATTAATCTCTATTTTAAATATAATATTCTCTCTGTCTTAAAATAATTGTCGCATTTTATAAAATTATTTGTCCTAAAATAAGTGTTGTTTTTAATTTTCAATCCAATTTTAATGTTTATATTCCAATTATATCCTCTAATTAATACTCTTAATTTATTATTCTCTCATTCTGCATATATTATCCTTTAATTAATACCTTAAAAGGACAATTACATTTTCTCGATCTGGTGTCATTCCTTTTAAACTTCCGAATAGGTTGTTGGTATATGCCGCTTCATTCACATCTCATTGTTACAAATGTTTGTCTTCTATCAGAACCATTATCAGACCTCCCAATTACAACACTGAACCCAAGTTTGGCATTCGTCTTATGGATTCATTGGAGCCTATGTTCATGCTCAACACACTCCCCTTTAGTTGTAAATTGTTCACGAACACCTATCTCAGCAACAAGCAGTTTTACATCTATCTCGACATCAACCAGTTTAACATTGTCTTCGACATCACCCGATTTAAAATCATCCTCCACTTCATATGGTTTAACATACAAAGTAGTTTTAAGAAAAGTATCAAGGTGCACCTTATCTACAGTCAATCATAATAGAATAACAAATTAATAATTCAAATTCAACATTAACAATTTCTGAAACATATTCAACCAATGCCGAAGATACATCTTCGGACTCAAGATTCATTTCTACAAAAAAAAAACAAATTAATCCAAGCAATGTAGATGGAAAAACATGTCCTTTACCTGAATTTTGCAGCTTCTTTTGTTCTTTTTCATTTGATAAAACACAAAATTGTTGTTTAGGAGTGAAAAAGTTGATTGAGAGTGTATGAAGTTTTTTTTTAAGGATTTTGGTAGAATGGTTAGTTTTATTTATTTTTCCGCTTGACATTTCTGGATATGCATCTTTAAAATTGTAGCTTATTGTTAAGGGCCAATTTGTGAATTTAATCAATAGTATTTTGTGGCCCTTTTCACTTGATCTCATTGGAAAGTCATGATAAAACCTTAGCTTTAGTGTAAATATGTGGCTTTTAGCATTGTCACGTAAATAGATTTTTGTTTGATCAATTTTGTGCATTTGTGTAGGTTTCATAGCATGCTGGAAGCATTAGACCCTTAAAAGCGCAAAGCAAGATTCAAAGTTGCATTTTTGAAAGAATTCAAAGTCTGCAAAGTGGGCTAAGCGTGGTCATAGCGCACTTAGGATGCCTAGGCAGTGGGGGAAAGCCCATTTTTCGCACTAAGCGCGTTTTGGGATGGTTTGAGTTTTGGTTACATAATCGTGCTAAGCGGGCTCTGACGGTGCTTAACGTGATTCCACTTCTTTTCCATGTTATTTATTCTTTTGCCTTAGATATTTTGTATAACTATTCATTCCAACTTTACTCCAAGACCATTTTTCAAGGCAAAAACATCAAGAACTTAGAATCAAGGTTTTGAAGCATCAATCTTTGAGTTTTTCGACATAGATGCTTGTGAATCCCTTCTTTTTACTTGTTGAATAAGCTACCATGGTTATGGGAAGCTAAACCTTTTTGTGTCAAGATTAGAGGTAGTTAACCATAAATAAGTATGTATTTCTTTTGATCCTTTGTATGTGAACAAGTTGATGATCAATATAGATGATTCTCTTTGTTTTTATGTATATTTATGATTTGAATCATTATTTAAAAATATCTTTCAACTCTTGACCTAAGATTTTTATCTATCACTAACCAAATGCTATACATAGATTTGGAATTGATATTCACTTGTATCAAAGCTTAATGTTATTGTATTGTTTAATAGAGTGAGAGATCATCGATTAAACAATATGGTAAAACTCGTGAGATGGGCTAGACATAGCGGCGCTAACGAGTGATACGTGATTATATTGATTATTAACAAGTTCATATGCTCGATTAATAAAATATGTATTAATTAGGTTAACAAAATCTAATCTTGACATGCTTTTTTTAAGCCGTTCAAACCTCAACTTTTTACCATTGTTACGTACTTTTCATGTAATCGAGACTTTTTTTGTAACCAAAACCCTTTTAAAACCCTTGCTAAAAATATGATCAATTATATAACGGCGGTAATATCGCACCAATACCTATGGAGACGATAAAACAAATAGTTACCCTATCAAAAGTCTTTCAACAAAAATGGCGCCGTTGTCGGGGATTGCCGTTTAGATATTGCAAGCATTGTAGTAGTTTATTGTTTTAAGTTATTTTTGTATTACTACAGTGTTATATTATCCATCATATTTGTTCAATTACTTGGTTAGTGTTTCAAAATTCTATTTAGGCGAGGAAGTGTGCCTGAAGATCAACTTCTTTTTGATCCTGAGATTGAAAGGACTGTTCATAGACTTAATAGCAAAACCAGAAGGAGAAGAAAGCTAGCTAAGGAAAGAAAACAACTTGAAGGAACTTTTACTTATTCAAGAACTTAAAATACAAAAGTAGTTATGGCTGAGTGTCATACCCCAAATTTTGACCACTAAGATGTCCCATCATTGTGTCAATCATCATCACAATATGGAGGAACCATCATACCTTGTCAGTCTCCCCAAAGATGGGTGAGCATCCACTACGATCAAAATTATCTCAGAGCCTTAGACAAAGGATCAATCAAGGAATGACATGATCTTCAACTTGTCTAACCTCTCAAACATACACAAAGGATCAAAAAGGACTCCCACTTCAAGGATTAAGCACAAGTCTGCTCCCTTCTAGGTGGATCAAGTCTCAGGATCGCCAGTATCACCAAATTAGGGTTTTGGTCGACCAGGACCTCCAGATGGAAAATTTCATCTGGGCACAAGCCAATGATCCAAAACATAACCTAATATACTCCATGGAACCTAATGGACCCAATCATCAAGTCAATTTTGCCTTAGGGGATGCATTTATCAAAAATCAGGAATTAGGGTTTCTTGACCTAATTCACTCCTAAGTTGACTTTTGGGACAAACCATGAGCCAAGACCTCAAGAGAGGGTTTGAGGGTCTCTAATGAACTATATTGATCCATTTGGAACAATAGATTAATCCAAGAAGCTTGAGCAACAAGTCTCAATTTCATCTGCACCACAATTAGGGTTTTAAGGGAAAAGTCAATTGTAACTTTGACTTTTGACCAGGACATGCTCCCAAACCCTAGGACATGCCTCAATATGCCCTATGACACCCATGGAACATGTTCATCAAGTTTGATTTAGGTCAAGGACATGATTTCATGAAGAATTGCACAGTTTGGAATTCATCTGATAAAAAGTCAACTGTGCACAAAAGTCAACTTTGACTTTTTGAGATTTTTCACCAAAATGGATTTTTAACCCTAAAATGATGTTAATGTATGATTTGAATCATCATTCATCAAGAAAAATCAAAGAAAGTGGGATAACTTGTAAAAGGGGTAACCATAAAAACTTAGAAAATTTTCTAAGTTAAAAATAAAGTGACAAGGGTACCAACTTTGGAGGATCATAACTCCTAAACCACAAGGCCATTTTTTCTCATCCAAAGATGGATTTGTAGCCCTCATTACCCTCTACAAAAACTTCAACTAGACCTAAGTCCAATTCATTAAGGATTTTGAGTTATGGAGTGATCAAAGTGGCTGAAAAGTGAAAATATCACTTTTTCCAACACTTAGTGAAATTTTCACTAAGTCCAAATCTGTCTTCACTTTTTGCCAAATGTAGGGGGATTTTTCACTTGGATTCAAAAGAGATCAAAACCAAACATGTTCAAACAGTTGTTGTATCATGTAAGGGCTTTCCAAAATGGTCAAGAGCATTACCAAATTCAACTTACACCATGAGATATGACATTGGCAAGTTGCCTTGCTGAAATCTGTCAAGGCAAGGCAGAATTTGCAATTTTGCTCGATTTGCCAAAATCAGCCAAATTCAAATGCTCCTATCCACTTGGACACATCAGAGGATTGAATCTAAAGGGGACAATCACTGAGCCAAGCCTCCAAAGTCCATGGAACAAGAAATAGCATGTTGAACCTAGAATGGCCAAAATAGGGACAAGACTCCAAATTTGGATTGAAGCATTCAATGGAAGCATCAAGGTGGCATGGACTGAGCCATTCTCATCTGAAATCAGTCAAGACTTATCCAAGACCAAGGGAACCACAACCCTGTGCCCTAACCTCTAGTCAATGGCTAGAGGAGACTTGCATTTCCATTGGCCAACATTAAACAAACACCTGCTTCAGTTGCCATTCACTGTGGATCCCAAAACAAACTTGCTCTACTATAAATAGAGCTCAATTGTGTTCAGTTTGAGTACACCAAAGCCATCAAACAGATGCTTTCCTCAAAATCTCTTCTTTCACCTCAAACTTGCCTTCCAAAGCAAGTAATTCTGAGTTTTTGAGCTAGAGAGCTATTCCACCCAAACTAATCACACACACACACACACACCTCATATATATCATATGTAAGATGTGCAAACCATCAAAAGTGACCTGTAATCACAACATCACAAAGTCACCTCTCAAAACCTCAAAATAGTACTTTTTTGCATTTTTCAAGCCATGTCTTGATTCAGTCACTTTCCAAACCAGATAAAACCTCAAACACACTCCAAATATTATCCTTGAACTGTCCCAAATGGTTCCCACCATCTGGAACACCATTTGAGGGAGTTGCTATTTTGGTCACTTTTAACCCCTTTTGCAAGAAAGGGACAGTTTGTGTTTTTGCAGGTACCAGCTGATTCCAATCATCCTAAAAGCATCCAAGGGATCATTTGAGGTGGTTCAAAGCATAAAATCATATCTGGAGCAAGAAGGTTGGCAGATTGCAGAGAAACCTCCAAAATCTCAAAGAAGGGTAAGCCTCTCAACTTGCACTCACCAAAACATGTGTGCATTTGAATTCCATTGATCATAAACATCTCATACATGTCATACATGTTGTGTTTGAGCTAATTCACCATGTAATCCATTCTTGTACCAAGTTGTAGCATAGAAAATGCATTTATAGGCCATTTTCAAAACCACTATCGGGTTTTGAGGAGGGAGTGTGATCTGAAAAAACTACCACCACCATTGGATTCCTTATGATATTCTGGCCCAGATGCATATAAATTTTGTCTCAAACCATTAAGAATTGAGAAAGTTATGACCTTCACGTTTTTGAGCCAAAACTTGCCTTGGGCAAGCCAAAACCAAGGCATGACTTGTGTATTTGTTGGTTTGTTTCAAACAATGGATGTATCACCACCCCAGTGGTAAGGCGCGCGCCTTGTAAGCTTGAGGTCGTGGGTTCAAACCCGACCCATGCCATTTTGTGATTTTTTCACATTTTGCTATTTTTCCAACTATTTTCATGGTTTATTAATTAATTGGAAAATTAATAACTCTTTCAATTTTAATTATTTTTTATTGGTTCTTTTTGCAAAAAATCACAAAAATGTTGAAATATTTTATTCCATAAAAAAATTAAGTTTGTATTATTTATTTAATATAATTAGTATTTTTGTGAATAAATTCATTTTTATTTGTTTTTAAGCATTTTAAAATGAACATTCATCTTGAAAAATCAAGACCAAATGAGTTTTAATATCTCTTGTGATTAAAACTTCATTTTTCAAACCTTAAACAAAAATCACAAGAGGTTTATTCAAATTCCTTTGGTATTTTTCATTGATTTTCTTTTAATATTTACTTTTAAAAGAAAGCAAATTAGGGTTTCTTTGATTTTTACTCTCACTAATCATTTTCAAACACTCATGGGCCTCTAATAGAGTGTAAGACCCAATCCTTTTTTGAAAAAATCATTTTTGGGCCTCAGTGTATTGTATAAGTCCCGATACCGTCAAAAACAAACGGCGCGATCGTCGCCTTTTGAAAAATAACCTTGGGCCTCTCCTCGAGCTATAAGACTCATTCAAAACTTTTGGGCCTCTAATAGAGTGTAAGACCCAACCCCATTTTTAACCAAAATCATTTGGGCCTCAGATATTGTATAAGCCCCTCTGCGTTAAAAGAAAATCTCGGCGCGATCGCCATTTTTAAACGAAAAATCAATTGGGCCTACCCTCGTGTTATAAGCCCCACTCTTTTTCTTTAAAACTTTTTGGGCCTCTTGAGAGAGTGTAAGACCCATCCCTTTGTACAGAAAACCTTTTTGGGCCTCAGTCACTTGTATAAGTCCCTCTATACAAATTCAAACAATGCGCTCACTGATAAAACCTTGGGCCTCTCCTTGAGCTGTAAGCCCCAAAATCTTTCTTTTTCAAAGCACTTTCTCCTTTGATTTTGAATATACTGTTGTTTTCAATCTATCTTTGTTGAACAACTAACCAAACAGCATGGAAGCTCTACAACCGAGTAAGTGGTTATTGCTTTCATTTACTGCTTTCATATATATATATAACTGTATTGTGGGGCTGTTTCACTGTAAGTCTCCTTTCACAAACTCATATATATATAACTGTATTGTGGGGCTGTTTCGCTGTAAGTCTTCTTTCATAAACTCATATCAACTGTGTAATAATAGTATAGATATTTAGAGTTTCCCCGGCAACTACGTCTAGAACTAGGTGACGCCGTTTCGTTAATTCGTAGAAATAGACAACTAGATCCCCAATAGGATCACCAGATACAGTCTTCTCTTCGGCTGTCCTCATTAGGAATTGTCAAGAAACTCTACTCCCAGAGATGAATGTATTCTCCGTGAATGGCATCTTTGAGTTTCTTCCAAATTCTCGAACTTTCCTGACTTTGATCTATTCTCGGTGAATAGCATTGCCTTGAATTTCTCGGGGTTTGGGGACCCACGGGCTTCTTAAAAGCATCGGCCTCCTCTTGGGCATCGTACAAGGACCCACAGGCTTCCTAAAAGTACCTAGCCTCCTCTTGGGCTTAGTACAAGGACCCGTCGGATTCTTAGAAGTATTCACAGCCTCCTCTTAGGCTTCGTATAATGATCTCTTCCTCTGAGAATGATAGCCTTCTCTTAGGATTAGTACAAGGATCGATCGGCTTCTTAAAAGTTTCCAGCCTCCTCTTGGGCTTCGTACAAATTGTCCCGACGGCCTCCTAGAGGTATAGGAACAGAACTTAGTCATTTGCATAGAACAGTCCTTTCATAGAGTCTACTACTGTTTCTCAAAGCATAGTACAAAAGATGAAACTCTAGACTTGGACGGTCTAATCTCCTTGAGTCTCAAAGACATTCTCAAGTGACCCCTTCGTTAAATAGGAAGGAAACCCATAGACTCGGACAGTCTCAATACCCTTCGGATTTCCCGCTTCCTTAAAAGGACAGGCATAACCCGGACCCTTGAATCAAATCCTTGAGTACAGTATTACTCATATAAGAACTGATCTTCTCTTTAAAATCAGTATACTGGACTTGTCACTTAACTGAAACAGTTACCATAGCCTCCTCTTAGGCTTTGTATAATGATCCTTCTCTAGTGAAGTTAGCCTCCTCTTGGGCTTTGTACAATGATCCTCCTCAGCGGAGTCAAACAACGTTTAGCCTCTCTCTCGGGCTTTATACGAGACACATAAGAGACTCCCTCGTTGAATCAATCACCCCTTTCGCCTCCATCTCGGGCTTTATACGAGATACAAAACGGTTCTTATTGAGCCAAATAAACAACAGCCTCCATCTCAGGCTTTGTACGAGGTACAAAAAACTCTCTTGTTGAGCCAAATCGCCTCCATCTCGGGCTTTATACGAGATACCAAAAGACTCCATCGTCGGGCCAAAACATTTTAGCCTCTCTCTCGGGCTTTGTACGAGACACATAATAGCCTCCTCTTAGGCTTTGTATAAGAAAACCACTGGTTAATCCAATTAACCTTTTAGCATCAAAGTTGTGCCTCGTTCACAGTACACAAACACCAACAACTCCTTCCCCTTCATCTGATTACTGTAAGCGGCAAGCCTCTGGATCATCTACATCCATGCCACTGTCCCTCTTTTAGCATGAGAAATTCCTAAGGAAAGATAGCATTGCTCTACACTGAGTTAAAGTCTTTTCCTTCAGGTTAAAATCCCCTATAAAGGAAATTATGGCATTGCCGGATTCGCATATCCCGGTTAAAGTAATTCTCATTTATAACCAGTCACCCAACAGTTGTGACAGACAAACCCTTCTTTAGAGATGACAAATTCTCTCTAAAGTCGAGGTCCTTCAGCTTCACGTCTTGGGCTTTGAACAAGACACAAATAGACCGCCAGTCACCTAATCCTTGTTCCCCGCCAGAAACCTTCTGCCAAGATAAAAAAGAAGAAGAAACCAGTATTGGCGAAAATACAAATAACCAGTACAAAGGCCCCCCACATTGATAGCATCCGTAACCTAACAGACCGCTGTTTAAACTCGGTATGCAAAGCAGGGTTAATTGGAGACATCTATTTCCCTTCCTTCATCAGCTCACAATAGGATAAAAAATGAATCGACCTGTAGTTTAAGCTCAAACCGCAGAGAGCGACCAACGCTTAAGAACCGCATCCAAAATCGCTCGCTACAGAAAAAATGGCGCCCACCGTGGGTCCTTTCAAAGTTAGATCTAGGCACGGTCTTCCTTCTCTTCACTTATGTGAAAACCACAGATTGGGGCTTCCGTCGGGGAACCCATTTTCTGTCAGGAACTTAAGATTCATAGCTTTAAAGGTCTAGGATGATTAGGACAAATATATATACTGCTTTTCCTAATTGCTATACGTGTTTATTTTTCTGTTAATGGGAATGCGGGTGATGCCGTATGTGGAAAGATTGAGTATACACTTAAGATAAGTGATGGCGACGAGGTCGACCATCAACCTCAGTGGAGGCTGACCAATGCAACCCATTCTCTCACCTAGACAATGGGCCGATTGTTAAGTCTGAGAAGCTGAGGAGCCAAACCCTTTCGTAGTGCAGAAACTATCGGAAATAGTTGTTACGCGATACTACCCTCATTTGAGGTTGGTGATCTATTCTCGGTGAATGGCACTTACTCTAAGATTACACTACAACTCACTGGCGATCCGCTTGTTGTTTTGCTTTCCTGGGAGGAGCTGATGATAATGAGTACAGGTACAATATCACCCTAGTATAAACCTTTGGGGATGGGTAGAGCCTTGACTTCATGACAACGACCCTTTGACCCCATGTTTTTTCTATGTTTTTGTGTGCTGCATTCATGCATTCATTTAAAAAACATTAAAACATTCAAAAATATTTCTCTTCTAGTCTCTCTGTTTTTCAAAATAAACTAAGACTGTGATTGCAAATATCAGAGAAAAGGATTACACTAATGGATTTCGGTAGAAGGAGAACTCACCAGTATACCTTCAAGGTTCTAAAGCTAGAGGATTTGAGAAGGTTAGCGAGGATGATCACTAACCCAGAGGCTTTCAGAGCCAAGCACGGAGGTTTGCTACCACTGTTAAGAGTCCATGTGATTGAGGGAATCATTGATGCGCTCATTCAGTTTTATGATCCAGTTTATCACTGTTTCACATTCCCGGATTACCAGCTCGCACCAACGTTGGAGGAGTATTCTTACCTGATTGATCTACACATTACAGATCGAGCTCCATTTTCTGGACTGGAAGAAATTCGAAAGAATCATACTATTGCAAGAGCAATTCATTTGGACGAGTCTGAGGTTAGGACTCACCTAACTACTAAGGGTGGCATCCAAGGTTTGCCAGCCCAGTTCTTGACAAAGAAGGCCCTGTATTTCGCCAGTATAGGAAAAGTGATTGCTTTTGAAAGCATCTTTGTCTTGCTCATCTACGGATTATTTTTGTTTCCCAACATCAATAACTTTGTCGATATCAACGCTATTAAGGTTTTTCTCATTGGAAACCCTGTGCCGACTTTGCTCGCAGATGCGTATCATTCTGTACACTTGGGAAATTTGTACAGCGGAGGGGAGATCACATGTTGTGTACCTTTGCTTTACAAATGGTTTATCTCTCACTTGCCCAAGTCTGCTGCTTTTTGGGATTGCAAGAGTGCCTTACGTTGGTCGCAGAAGATCATGTCTCTCACCAATTCCGATATAGATTGGTGTAATAGGATTTATGAGGGAATCAGAATCATTGATCGTTGTGGAAACTTCCCCAGCGTACCCCTCATAGGAACTAAGGGAGGAATCAACTACCATCCGGTATTGGTTCGCCGTCAATTTGGATACCCGATGAGACACATCCCGCTGGGTGTTCATCTGAAAGGTCTTTTCTTCAAGGAAGGGGAAAATGACAGAGCACTAAAAATGGAAATAGTGCACGCTTGGAAACAGGTTCATAAGAAAGGACGAGAGTCTCTGGGAAAACCGGACTGTGTCTCGGTGGAGCCTTATCTCCATTGGGTACAAACTAGAGCTCTCAAGCTAAAGATGCCTTATCCTCGTTACGGAATTCTTCCGCCGAGGGAATCTGTCATGTACTTCATGACGGAAACTGAAAAACTTCAGGTTACTCTCAACAAAGTTTAACGGGAGAGGAGGTCTTGGAAGAACAAGTACCGCACCCTCTTCGTAGAGTGCATCAGAATACAACAATTACTGAAAGAGAAAGACGCTCTGATTGAGATTTTGGAGCAACATGCTGTGGATAATCAGGATGACCAAAGGAATTTGCTCGCTCCTTTCACCTGGAAAAGGAATGACAACCCAACAACGGCCCAAGAGCCCCGGTCAAAGAAAAGGAAGATACCAGAATCAGCACCCGATTTCTCTTCAGAGAGGACTCGGGGCCCATTAGCTTAGGTTTCTGTTTCTGCACTTTGTAATCTACTGTATTTCCATTTCTGTAATCCTTTGAATTTCAATAAAAAGGGGTTTCCCCACCGTTTGATATTTGCAATCTAATTGTCGAAGTTTATTTTGATTAAACCTTAAACAATTAATATAATCATTGCATTCATCATTCTCACATCGCGTATTCTTCTTACCTACGAATCTCACGTTTGTGTCTCGGTTCTAGAGTCAAACTGTCTCATTCGTATAATACTCGGGCCAATCGTCAGAAAAAGATGGATGATCTTGAGGAAGAAAACAGAGAGTTGAAAGAAGAGATCGACGCTCTGAGAGAGGATATGAGAAAGCTTCGCAACGACATGCAAGCCATGGCAGAAGCTCAGCTACAAAGAACTGTGATCTCAGAGATCACCTCAACGCCCATAGTGGAGAAGTATGATCCTAGGTATCAAATACCGAAAGATCGTCCTTGGGGCATGCCTGTTAACTATATCCCGGAAGGATATGTTCCGCCGATCACTGAAGATCAAGGAATCACAATAAAAGCCACTGGGCCTGAAGGTTACAAACTTCTTGAAAGCGAAGATGCCAGGGGCATACTGAAGACTCCTGAAGGTTACAAACTTTGGGAAACGCCAAGATTCACTGCCCTAGTCACGGTACCACCCCCTGTGGTGCACACTGTCCCGAAAGGACAGATTCCACAGACATCTTCTGGTAAGAAGGAAACTATGTTTGACAGAATGGAGGAATTCCAGGAGCAATTCTTGGAAATGCAGAAGGAGCTGCAAGCCATTCGCGGTCAGGATCTATTTGGAAAGGACGCCGCAGACCTCTGCTTGGTCCCAAATGTGAAAGTTCCGCACAAATTTCAAGTGCCCAACTTTGAAAAATACAAGGGTAACTCTTGCCCTCAGAGCCATCTGGTGATGTACGCTCGGCGGATGTCAGCCCAGACGGAGAATCAGGACCTACTGATTCACTACTTTCAGGATAGTTTAACCAGTGCCGCACTCAAATGGTACATGGGTTTAAACCGTGCCACGATCAACACTTTCAGAGATCTTGGCACTGCCTTCGTCCAACAATACTAATACAATTTGGACATGGCACCCGACAGAGATCAACTCAGATCGATGTGGCAAAAGGACAAGGAAACCTTTAAGGAGTATGCTCAAAGGTGGCGTGAAATTGCCGCTCAAATTTGTCCACCTCTTGAGGAAAAAGAGATGACAAAGATCTTCTTAAAGACCTTAAGCTCATTTTACTATGACCGAATGGTTGCCAGTGCGCCCAGTGATTTCACCGAAATGGTTGGCATGGGCGTACGTCTTGAGGAAGCCGTCCGAGAAGTACGTTTGGTAAAAGACACTGGATCGACGAACGGTACTAAAAAATACGGTAGTGCTCTCCCTAAGAAAAAAGAGCAAGATATTGGGAATATCTCTCTCGGAAAGCAAAGACGACGTTATCAACCGGTAGCAGCTGTGACTCCTACTATCGACCCCGCGTCTATTCCTACGTATCAACCTCAGGTTGCGCAGAGCCAGCCTGATCAACAAAGGACACAACAGTCTCTTCAGCAGGCTCGTCCTCCATACAACAACAACCGTACAACACGGCCACCAGGATTTGATCCTATACCCGTGACGTATGCAGAACTGTTTCCATTACTACTGGCTAAGGGGCACATTCAGACTAAATCTCCTCTTACAATACCGGAAAATCTGCCTTTTTGGTTTAAGGTGGATCAAACTTGCCCTTATCATCAAGGAGGTCCAGGGCATAACATAGAGACTTGTCTCAATTTCAAGTCCAACGTGCAAAAACTTGTTAGGAGCGGGGTCTTATCCTTCAAGGATACAAATCCTAATGTTCTCACGAACCCGCTGCCTCAACATGAGAAGGCTGCAGTCAATTTGATAGAAGGAGAGACTAACGATGTCTATCAAATTCACGATGTACTCTTGTTAAAGGCCAATCTGGTTAAGATGCATTGTAGACAGAGTGGATATGGCCACGTGCCACCTCATAACTATCATCAGTGTGATATCTGCTCTAAAGACAACCAAGGATGTTCGGTAGTGTAATCAGCTCTACAGGAACAAATGGATCTGGGATGGATCCAAGAGCACCGAGTTCGTGGAGTTAACATGGTTTACACGAATTCCAACGTCATTCAAAACCACGACATCCGTGCGATAAATGTCAACTTGGTGGCGATGCACTCAAGGCAAAGCCAGTATCATAATCTACCGCGGCACGATTACGATTCCTGTCTGATTTGCTCGGTAAACAAACAGGGATGCTCTTTCATACAAGAGGCCCTCCAGCGTCAGATGGATCTTGGAAGGATCCAAGACTACCATGATAGGAACTCCTATCAAATCAACATGGTTCAGATCTTCGACATCCGCGTAATGGATACCAACCTGGTAGAGTTACATGCTGAGCAGGTCCGACTTGGATTCTTAATATCACATGACTATCAAAGCTGTAAAGCGGGTTGCGAAAACTATCGAGGTTGTACCCTTGTCCAGGAGGCACTTCAGCACTTGTTAAATCACTGGTGGATGCCAATCTATATGGACGAAGATACTCAGCAGATTAGTATCAATCACAGGAATCCTACTCGTCGTCAAAGTCAGGATGTCCGATCAATGGAAGGTAACCTAGTGAGGTTACATTGTATTCAAAGTGGGCGTGGCCAGGTGCCACCACACAACTATGACAGTTGTAGCGTCTGTTCAGAAAGTAACCAAGGGTATTACCTTGTGAGAGCAGCTCTTCAGGGTCAGGTCAATCATGGAGAAATTCATCCATATCCCAGTTCAGGACCCATCATTTGGTCGCCGAACTACCTTGCCGAGCAAGTTAAGGATGTTGTCACGATCTCTGGTCATCACAGGACCAGGGATGTTTTTGCCATCATCCCTCTACTTGACAAATCTAGAGTTCCCAACCGGGAACGGATCAAGGTTACTTATGATGGTCAGAAAAATCAGAAGGTTCCCATAGTCATCTATCTACCGGGACCACTACCGTATGAATCAGCTAAGGCAATCCCTTACAAATACGGTGCAACAATAATCGAGAATGGAAAGGAAATTCCATTACCCTCCGTCGTGAATATTGCAGACATCAGTCGTGTAACACGGAGCGGTCGAATCTTCAACCGTGGGGTTGGAGAATCTAACAAAGAAAAGGAACTTCAGGAAGAAATTCCTGATCCGCCAGTCAGTCAATCTGGTAATCCCGACTTTTCAAAAGACAAAGATGAGATGCTAAAGCTCATCCAAAGGAGTGAATATAACATCGTTGATCAACTGTTACAGACTCCTTCAAAGATCTCAGTATTATCACTGTTACTCAGTTCAGAAGCACATAGAGAGGCTCTACAGAAAGTCTTGGATCAAGCCTTTGTGGAACAGGATGTAACAATCAGACAGTTCGATAGTATTGTATCTAACATCACTTCTTGCAATAATTTGGGATTTAGTGATGAGGAATTACCTGAAGAGGGTCGCCGTCATAACATGGCGCTCAATATCACAGTTAACTGCCAGGACGATGCTTTAGCCAGCGTACTGGTAGACACAGGGTCAGCCCTGAATGTTATGCCGAAGTCCACTTTGATGCGATTATCATTCAAGGGCCCTCCGATGAGAGTCAGCGAGGTCATCGTCAAAGCATTCGACGGATCCAGAAAAACAGTTATCGGCGAAGTTGATCTTCTCATAACTATTGGTCCTCACACTTTCCAAATCACTTTCCAGGTCATGGACATCCGGGCAACATACAGTTGTTTATTAGGAAGACCTTGGATACATCAGGCTGGAGCGGTTACTTCAACCCTCCACCAAAAGCTAAAGTTCGTCAAGAACGATCAACTTGTCACGGTTTGTGGGGAACAAGCTTTGCTTATGAGTAACTTGTCATCATCTGCTTGTGTAGAACCCGAGGAGGTTATTGGAACTCAGTTCCAAGCACTATCGGTGAACAAGAACGATCAGTACAAAGAAGGAACTTCAATTTCTTCATACAAAGATGCTATCAAAGCGGTCGAGAGTACCGATACGACAGGATGGGGACGGCTTGTCATTCCTATTGACAATAAAACAAAGAAGGGTCTTGGTTTTTCTACGACCTGTACTCAGACAGCCGCCAACAATGAAAGTCTTCATCCCCTTCAAAATTTCTTCCACAGTGGAGGTTTTCTTCACCCAGTGTCTCAGACGATTCATGCTATCAATGAGGAAGATCCCTCTGACGCAGATGAAGAATGGAAGTCCTACCTTAACAAAGACAGCTATATGTCTCAGGAAGAGGTGCCTATGCCTTTTTGCTTTCCTACAGAAAGTCTGAAATTTATACCAAGATCAGATATCGAAATGATCTACGGAGATTGTGATCCGGAAGGATGCCGTGCTCCGCCAAATTCATTAGAGGAAGACACTCCGATGAAAGACAACTTTGATCACAATTACTATGGCCCGATGGATGGTTTGCCAATGTGGCAACCTTATCCAGGAAACTTGAGGCAAGAAAGTCAGCCGAGTAATGAAACTCAGTTGAGCATCATTGAACAGAATACCTGTGTCCCCACCATGTCATGGGATCAACACTCAGGTCATTCAGAAGCTACTCAACATGAAGATGAATTCGCAACGTTTGCAGGACTAGAATTCATCAACTATGCTTTTCATGAGGTCAACGTCATCGAGAGGGATAACTTCTCCAGTTCCAAAGAAGTTTGGGACACTTTGGGACAACCAAGTGGAAAGTACGACTTCATGGTCAAGTACACCGCTCCCGAAAGCTCTCGTATCAGGCTCGAAGACATCCAGCCAACTGGATGGGGAGATACAGCTGAGAGCACAAATGCTATACAAAATGCAACAGAGGAATCCTCCTACGACAATTCTGCCTGGGAGACAGATTCCAATGATCCTGCTCCACCAGAAATCAGCGTCATTTCTGAAGACAAATCAAGGAAGGTGCCAGACTTTGTGATTCACCGAGGAGTTCGCCGCCAATGGGTTGCTGTCGAGGTTCCGAAGGTCGTTCATCAGTCAAAGTAATTGCCATCTTTAAACCTTTCACCCTGCCCAGGTGAAACGGATGTTTTGATAGGGCTCGCTTTTTGTAAATTTCCCTCTTCGCTTTGCCCAGAGCGAGTGAGTTTTGTTTTATAGGGCTGTAGTTTCAAGATTCGACTTGTTCATTAATAAAATAACGTCGTTCTGTAATTTCCGCATTTATTGCTGTTTTCTCTTTTTTCTTTTTCAGAAAATGGTAATCCTAAAAAACAATTCAAAAATAAAAACAAGCAGTAAAATCAAAACACTGCACACACTTGCATTTTCTCTATCTCTTCTAAACACGAATCATCACGTCATGCAGATTGCTTGTTTTATACCCCGTTGAAACATACGATCCGATGCCTTCTCCCAACTTTGAGTTCCCGGTATTCGAGGCTGAAGAAGAAGTTGACAACGAAATTCCAGAAGAGATCTCCCGATTACTCAGACAAGAGGAAAGGTCCATTGAACCTCACAAAGAGCCGTTGGAAACGGTAAACTTGGGTTCGGAAAAAGAGAGAAAAGAAATCAGGATTGGAGCACTGCTCAGTCCAACTGTCAAAGAAAGTTTGATAAAGCTTCTCAAAGAATTCCCCGATGTATTCGCTTGGTCCTATCAGGATATGCCAGGGTTGGGTACCAGCATCGTGGAACATCACTTACCGCTAAGATCGGAATGTCCGCCAGTAAAGCAAAGGTTGAGACGGACTCACCCGGACGTGGCCATCAAAATCAAAGAGGAGGTACAGAAACAGATTGACGCGGGTTTCCTCGCTACATCTGAATATCCTCAATGGTTAGCCAACATCGTACCCATTCCCAAAAAGGATGGAAAGGTCAGAATGTGTGTCGACTACAGAGATCTGAACAAGGTAAGTCCAAAGGACGACTTTCCTTTACCACACATTGACATGCTGGTTGACAGCACAGCAAAGTTCAAAGTATTTTCCTTCATGGATGGATTCTCGGGCTATAACCAGATCAAAATGGCGCCGAAAGACATGGAGAAAACTTCGTTCATTACCCCATGGGGTACCTTTTGTTACAAGGTAATGTCGTTCGGTTCGAAGAATGTCGGGGCAACCTATCAAAGGGCCATGACTACTCTGTTTCATGACATGATACATAAGGAAATCGAGGTATATGTCGATGATTTGATTGCAAAATCAAGAACAGAGGATGAGCACGTTGAACATCTGTCAAAATTGTTCGAACGTCTAAGAAAATTCAAGCTCCGCTTGAACCCCAACAAGTGCACCTTCGGTGTCCGTTCAGGGAAACTACTAGGGTTCATCGTCAGCCAGAAAGGAATTGAGGTTGATCCTGACAAGGTCAAGGCCATTCAAGAAATGCCTTCTCCGAAAACTGAAAAACAAGTCAGAGGATTCCTGGGACGTTTGAACTACATCTCCAGATTCATATTCCTCATGACCGCCACATGTGCGCCGATTTTCAAATTACTCAAAAAGAACCAGGATTGCGTTTGGTCAGAAGATTGCCAAACCGCCTTCGACAGTATCAAGGAATATCTATTGAATCCTCCGATTCTATCACCTCCAGTGGAAGGAAGACCACTGATCATTTACCTCACAGTCCTAGAGGACTCAATGGGATGTGTACTTGGCCAACAAGACGAAACTAAAAGGAAAGAGTCTGCCATCTACTATCTAAGCAAGAAATTCACCGACTGCGAGACTCGGTACACAATGCTTGAGAAAACTTGTTGCGCTTTGGCTTGGGCAGCCAAACGTCTTCGCCAGTACATGATTCGTCATACTACTTGGTTAGTCTCGGAAATGGATCCAATCAAGTACGTTTTTGAAAAACCTGCTCTCACGGGAAGGATTGCCCGTTGGCAGATGTTACTATCAGAATATGACATAGAGTACCATGCTCAGAAAGCCGTTAAGGGAAGTATTTTAGCCGATCATTTGGCTCATCAACCGATTGACAGTCAAGAATCAATCGGGTTTGACTTCCCAGACGAAGATGTCATGTATCTAAAAATGAAAGATTGCGACGAACCGCTACCCAGTGAAGGGCCAGAACCAGGTTCCCAGTAGGGACTTATCTTTGACGGAGCTGTCAATCATTATGGAAACGGAATTGGGGCAATCATTGTTACCCCTCAGGGTTCCCACATTCCTTTCACTGCTAGACTTACGTTCAAATGTACAAACAACGAGGCCGAATACGAAGCATGTATTATGGGTCTCGAAGAAGCGATTGATTTAAGGATCAAAAACTTGGACGTATACGGCGATTCAGCCCTGGTTATTAACCAGATAAAAGGAGATTGGAACACATACCAATCAGGATTGATTCCTTACAAAGACTATGCAAGAAGGTTGTTACCCTTCTTCAACAGAGTCGACTTTCATCACATCCCTCGTGGTGAGAATCACATGGCTGATGCATTAGCCACTCTCTCTTCCATGATTAACGTAGGTCGATGGAATGACCTACCTAAGATTGACGCTATGCGCCTTGAACGGCCCGCCTACATCTTCGCGATTGAAGCAGTCATAGACGACAGACCTTGGTATCACGATATCAAATGCTTCCTTCAGAAACAAGAGTACCCATCCGGGGCACTCAGAAAAGACAGGAAAACCCTCAGAAGATTGGCTGGAAACTTCTTCCTGAGCGGTGACACTCTTTATAAGAGAAATTTTGACATGGTCTTGCTCCGATGCGTCGACAGACCAGAAGCAGACATGCTCATGAAAGAAATTCATAAAGGATCCTTTGGAACTCATGCCAACGGACACACAATGGAGAGAAAAATTCTTAGAGCAGGGTACTATTGGTTGACCATGGAATCCGACTGCTACAAGTACATGAGGAGGTGTCACAAGTGTCAGATATACTCCGACAAAATTCATGTACCGCCATCACATCTCAAAGTTCTTTCTTCCCCGTGGCCTTTTTCCATATGGGGAATCGACATGATTGGCATGATTGAGCCCAAGGCTTCAAACGGACATCGGTTCATCCTGGTAGCCATTGACTATTTCACCAAGTGGGTCGAAGCAGCGTCATTCGCCAATGTAACCCGACAAGTGGTGGTCCGATTTATCAAAAACAATATCATCTGCCGTTATCATTACTGATAATGGATCTAACTTGAACAATAAGATGATGAAAGAGTTATGCGCAGAGTTCAAGATCGAACACCATAACTCATCTCCCTACCGACCCAAGATGAACGGAGCGGTAGAAGCGGCTAACAAGAACATCAAGAAGATCGTTCAAAAGATGGTTGTAACCTACAAAGATTGGCACGAGATGCTACCCTTTGCTCTTCATGGTTATCGCACATCTGTCCGCACTTCAACAGGGGCAACCCCTTTCTCTCTAGTATATGGCATGGAGGCAGTGCTCCCCATAAAAGTAGAGATCCCGTCAATCAGGGTATTGATAGAAGCTCAGCTCACCGAAGCTGAATGGTGTCAAAGTCGACACGACGAACTGAACCTGATCGAAGAGAAGCGAATCACGGCACTATGCCATGGTCAGTTGTATCAACAAAGAATGAAGAGGGCGTTCGACAAAAAAGTCCGACCTCATGTCTTCAGGAAAGGAGACCTTGTGCTCAAGAAGATACAATCATTTCTCACTGACTCTCGGGGCAAATGGACCCCAAATTATGATGGCCCCTATGTGGTCACGAAAGCTTTCTCAGGTGGCGCCTTGAGACTTGCAACCATGGACGGAGAGGAATTTGCCTACCCCACGAATGTTGATGTAGTCAAGAAATACTTCTCCTAAACTAAAAAAAAACGTCTCGGTGGATTGAAAACCCGAAAGGGCGGTCCAGGCAAAAGTTAGAGACATGAAAAAAATCATCCCGATGGATTGGAAAACTCATAGTACAATCCAGGCAAAAATTAGGGATAATGGCAAGTAACTATGTTCAACAGAGGCAAGTCCCTCAGCAGCAACAGTAGTTACCTCATCTATCAGAGGAAATCTCCAATCAAAGGTTATCTTCGACAGAAGCTCAGGATGCCCCGAATTCAAAGTTGGTAGAAGGATAGTGGTCGCTATGTTTCAACGTAGCCCTTTTCCCTGTAAATTACCGTTTTCTAACTTTGTATATACACTTTGGAATCACGCGTTTGGCTGATCTCCATCTTATCAATAAAATTTGAGCCCTTGTGCTTTTGTTTGTAATTCTTTACTTGTTTTAGCTTTACAGAACGACGTTGTTTAAACTTAATCAGCGATTCTTGAAATAAAACAAAAAATAAATTTACTTGTTAAAACTTTTTCTGCTTTTAAAATAAAGATGGCAATTTCTTTTGACTGTTGAACATCAGAAGAACATCGATCGCTTCTCCCGAAGTAAGCGAACTTCAAAGTGCAGAATCAAAGTACTCCTTCTAAGCCAGTAGGCCTGAATGAAGGGATCAACTGTGTCAGAGACCTTGTTTCGTCTGACATCCTCGGCCGAGTTCTCATCTCCTAAGCCCGATCAACATAGCTCCCAACAGGACTATCTCTCCTAAGCAAGGTGGAATTTCTATTTTGAATCAACGGTACTTCTTCGCCCCGCGATGGCCGAGTATCCAATTGTGTTCATCCATTAGTCTGTATGTCGCGTCTGTTTTGTCAGCATATACATACATACTTCATGCATTTTATTTGCGTTCGCATTTCATATTGCATCACTATCACTTGAGTCGGTCTTGTCCCCTAGTGATAAACAGTTTTCTCAATCGAGTTTGTCAGTTCTTTCCTCGTTAGGAAGTGTTGCGTCTGCACAATCTCGCCACCAGTGTATCTTTAGATCAGAGTCAGCACGTGGGCACTTTGATAACTTGAACCTCTGAAAAGCCAGAGAAAACTCTCAATAAACATCACTCTTCGCCATTGAAGAGATATCCTTGCTTTCCCGGATTAAAGAAAATCCACAGAGAAAGCCTCGTGATCAGAGATTCGGTAGCATGCCAGTTTTGCTCCGAAAGGACCGCTGATGAAAAGGTCATCGGCCCCACAAAATTGGACCCCATCATATGGCATTTCTCCGGGAAGATCCCGAGAAAAGTACGATGAAAGATCCCAAACGAAAACAGTCTCTCAAGAGACTCGCTTTCCCTAGTAGAAACAAATGGCGTCTCCAACAGAGAAGTTTGTACAACTCTACAACTCGGACGACTGGGCTCCCCAGCAAGTCTGACTTCAAAACTTTTTCCACTCAAATGGCATCTCCCCAGGAAAATTCGGCGAGAAGTTTGAGGAAAGCCACTATGAATAGCGTCCCTTGTCAGTAAAGTTTATTGACAAAAGAAACTAAGACCAGTTCTTGGTAGGAAACCAGGATCGAGGGTAAGTTTAAATCAAAAACTAAGACCAGTTCTTGGTAGGAAACCAGGATCGGGGGGAAGTTTAAATCAGAAACTAAGACCAGTTCCTTGGTAGGAAACCAGGATCGAGGGGAAGTTTTACCTTTTCTAAGCATCATCGCTTAGCTAAAGAAGATGAATGCGTAAGCTACCATTCATAACCACCATCAAAATTTCAGATATTCCGATATTTAATCCTCTTGCACCCCGAATGCTCGAATACCTTCGTTATTCACACCTTCGGGTCCAAGAAGATTAAATAGGGGCATCTGTAATACCCCAAATTTTGACCACTTTGATTTCCCATCATTGTGAAAATCATCATCACAATATGGATGAACCATCATGCTTCATCAGTCTCCCCAAAGATGGGTAAGCACCCAATACAATCAAAATTAGGGTTTCAAGCCCTCTCTGAGTGCTTAGACAAAGGATCAATCAAGAAATGACATGATCTTCAACTTGTCTAATCTCTCAAACATCCACAATGGATCAAAAAGGACTCCCACTTCAAGGATTAAGCACAAGGCTGCTCCCTTCTAGGTGGATCAAGTCTCAAGATCGATAGTGTCACCAAATTAGGGTTTTGGTCGACCAGGGCCTCCAAATGGAAATTTTCATCTGGGCACAAGGCAATGATCCAAAACATAACCTAATATGCTTCATGGAATCTCATGAACCCATGCATCAAGTCAATTTTGCCTCAGGGGATGCATTCATCAAAAATCAGGAATTAGGGTTTCTTGACCTAATTCACCCCTAAGTTGACTTTTGGGACAAACCATGAGCCAAGACCTCAAGAGATGATTTGAGGGTCTCTAATACACCATATTGATCCATTTGGAACCATGGATTGATCCAAGAAGCTTGAGCAACAAGTCTCATTTTCATCTGCACCACAATTAGGGTTTTAAGGGAAAAGTCAACTGTAACTTTGACTTTTGACCAGGACATGCTCCCAAACCCTAATACATGATTGAATATACCCTATGACACCCATGGAACATGTCCATCAAGTTTGATTTAGGTCAAGGACATGATTTCCTGAAGAATTGCACAGTTTGGAATTCATCTGATAAAAAGTCAACTGTGCACAAAAGTCAACTTTGACTTTTTGAGATTTTTCACCAAAATGGATTTTTAACCCTAAAATGATGTTAATGTATGATTTGAATCATCATTCATCAAGAAAAATCAAGAAAAGTGAGATAACTTGTAAAAGGGGTAACCATAAAACTTAGAAATTTTTCTAAGATAAAAATGAAGTGGCAAAGGTACCAACTTTGGAGGACCATAACTCCTAAACCACAAGGCCATTTTTTCTCATCCAAAGATGGATTTGTAGCCCTCATTATCACCTACAAAAGCTTCAACTACAAGTCATTCCAATTCATTAAGGATTTTGAGTTATGGAGTGATCAAAGTGGCTGAAAAGTAAAAATGTCACTTTTTCCAACACTTAGTGAAATTTTCACTAAGTCAGAATTTGCCTTCACTTTTTGCCAAATGTAGGGGGATTTTTCACTTGGAATCAAAAGAGATCAAAACCAAACTTGTTCAAACAGTTGTTGTATCATGTAAGAGCTTTCCAAAATGGCCAAGAACATTGCCAAATTCAACCTACATCATGAGATACAACATTGGCAAGTTGCCTTGCTGAAATCTGTCAAGGCAAGGCAGAATTTGCATTTTGGCTCGATTTGCCAAAATCAGCCAATTTCAATTGCTCCAATCCACTTGGACACCTCAGAGGATTGAATCCAAAGGGGACAATCACTGAGCCAAGCCTCCAAGGTCCAAGGAACAAGGAATAGCATGTTGAACCTAGAGTTGCCAAAGTAGGGACAAGACTTCAAATTTGGAATGAGGCATTCAATGGAACCATCAAGGTGGCATGGACTGAGCCATTCTCATATGAAATCAGTCAAGACTTATCCAAGACCAAGGGGACCAAAGCTCTGTGCCCTAACCTCTAGTCAATGGCTAGAGGAGACTTTCATTTCCATTGGCCAACATTGAGGAAACCTATTTACCAGCTGCCATGCACTATTCCTTGCAAAACAAACTTGCTCTACTATAAATAGAGCTCAATTGTGGTCAGTTTAAGTACACCAAAGCCATCTAACAGATGCTTTCCTCAAAATCTCTTTCTCTTGGCAAAAATGCCTTTCTTAGCAAGGTAGCTATCGGGTTTTGAGTTTGAGAGCAATTCTGCACAAACCAATCACTCACACACCTCACATACATCACATATGAGCTGATCAAACACTCACATAACTTCTGAAACATCAAAATCTCAAAATCACTTGCCATCCACACAAGTTTGAAGTGAAGTTGCAGCTGAGATGCCATAAACTGATCTAGTCCATTTCAATTCAATCCAAGTGTTCAAACACAATCCATATGGTGTAGGGAAGCTGTCCAGATCATCACAACTTGTCTGTAACACCTCCAACTCAAAATCACATCTGCTCTTGCCGTCACGGCTTGGAGGTAAGCACATGCTTGGTCATCTCTCAATCTATGCATATTTCCTCGCACAATAATTTGGCCATATGTTCATAATCATGCATGGAATGTTTTCCCTCAATTAATTGCATTGTTTGAATCGTGTATCAAGAATCCTAGCCTTCATGCAGAAATTAGGGTTCTTGAGGTCTCTTCGTGATTTCTTGTTGTATGTTTAATTTAAATGAAATTAAAGTACATAGACATGATCGTGAGGTTGAGACGAGCATAATGAAATGTGGATTGCATGATATGATTACGTATTCATGGAGATTGGATGAAAAATGCAAATCTGGGCAAACTGAAAAACGCGCGTGTTCTTGGTGTTGTTCTTGGCGCCATTTTCATATATTTGAATATTTGAATTTTGTGATTTTGTTTAATTGATTTAAAAATTAATTTCTCTCTGAGTTTTAATGATTTTGAGTTGATTCTTTTTTTTAATAATTCACAAAAATGTTAAAATATTTTATTTTATCAAAAAATCCCAAAAATATTATTTATTTCATATAATTGATATTTTTGCAAAGAATTAATATTTTGATTGTTTTTGGCATTTTAAATATTTTTTCTACATTGATTTTGCAACTTTTAATGCTTTCTAATTATTTTGTAGGTCAATACTTAATTTTTGAAGCATTAATCCAAGATCACAATTTGTTTTCCATGTGTTAAACAATTTTTGATCATTTTAATTGAATTTTTATTCAATTAAATACATTTTGAAAACAAATTAGGGTTTTGGATTAATTCAACCCTCATAAATCATTTTCAAAACACTTTGGGCCTCTATTAGAGTGTAAGACTCAATCCTTTTTTTGACCAAATCATCTTTGGGCCTCACTTATTGTATAAGTCCCGATACCGTCAAAAAACAAACGGCGCGATCGTCGCCTTTTCAAAAATCATCTGGGCCTACCCTCGAGTAGTAAGACCCATTTATTTTTCTTTAAAACTCTTTGGGCCTCTTGAGAGAGTGTAAGACCCATCCCCCCTTGTACAAAAACTTTTTGGGCCTCACTCATTGTATAAGTCCCTCTGTACAAGTAAACGGCGCGATCGTCGCCTGTTTAAAAATAAAAACCATCTGGGCCTACCCTCGAGTAGTAAGACCCATTACTCTTTTCTTTAAACCTTTTTGGGCCTCTTGAGAGAGTGTAAGACCCATCCCTTTGTACAGAAAACCTTTTTGGGCCCCAGTCACTTGTATAAGTCCCTCTGTACAAATTCAATAGTACGCTCACTGATAAAACCCTGGGCCTCTCCTTGAGGTTTAAGCCCCAAATCTTTCTTTTTCAAAGCACTTTCTCCTTTGATTTTGAATATACTGTTGTTTTCAATCTTTCTTTATTGAGCAACTAACCAAACAGCATGGAAGCACTCCAACCGAGTAAGTGGTTATCGCTTTCATTTACTGCTTTCATATTATAAACTGTATTGTGGGGCTGCTCACTGTAAGTCTCCTTTCATAAACTCATATCTACTGTGTAATAATAGTATAGATATTTCGAGTTTCCCCGGCAACTACGTCTAGAACTAGGTGACGCCGTTTCATTTATTCGTAGAAATAGACGCCTAGATCCCCAATAGGAGCACCAGATACAGTCTTCTCTTCGGTTGTCCTCAGGAATCGTCAAGAAGCTCTACTCCCCAAGATGAATGTATTCTCCGTGAATGGCATCTTTGAGTTTCTTCCCAATTCTCGAACTTTCCTGACTTGATCTATTCCTTGTGGATAGCTTGCCTTGAATGTCTCGGGGTTTGGGTACCCACTACGGTCATAATCTTGGACCTTAACTAAGGAACCCTCTTCAAAAGCTAAAAGTCGCTGGATAGTAAACCTCGCACGTTTACCAGTGGTTTTTATCTTTAAAAGAGTTATATCTCCTAATGGAAAGGAGATGATAGACCCACGGGCTTCTTAAAAGCATCGGCCTCCTCTTGGGCATTATTCAAGGACACTACGGCTTCTTAGAAGTATTCACAGCCTCCTCTTAGGCTTCGTATAATCATCCCTTCCTCCGGGAATGATAGCCTCATCTTGGGCTTCGTACAAGGACCCGTCGGCTTCTTAAAAGTTTCCAGCCTCCTCTTGGGCTTCGTACAAATCGTCCCGACGACCTCCTAGAGGTATAGGAACAGAACCTAGTCATCCTCATAGAACAGTCCTTTCATAGAGTCTACTACTGTTTCTTGAAGCATAGTACAAAAGATAAAACTCTAGACACGGACAGTCTAACTTTCTTGAGTCTCAAAGACATTCTCAAGCACCCTTCGTTAAATAGGAAGGAAACCCGCAGACTCGGATAGTCTCGATACCCTTTGGATTTCCCGTTTCCTCAAAGAGAAGGAAATATCCCTGATCCTCAAATCAAATCCCTGAGTACAGTGTTGCTCATATAAGAACTGATTTTCTCTTTTAAATCAGTATATTGGATCTGTCGCTCAACTGAAACAGTTACAATAGCCTCCATCTCGAGCTTCGTACGAGATACCAAAATTCTCCCTAGTGGAGTCAAAACAACCTTTTCGCCTCTCTCTCGGGCTTTGTACGAGATACAAAAACACTCTCTTAATGAGTATAAAAGATTCTCCAACTGAGTCAACTCTTTGCTAGCCTCCTCTTAGGCTTTGTATAACGATATGCCCCACTGGGTCAAAAACCTTTAGCCTCTCTCTCGGGCTTTGTACGAGACACAAAATAGCCTCCTCTTAGGCTTTGTATAATGATTTTCCTAGCGGAAATTAGCCTCCTCTTAGGCTTTGTATAAGAAAACCACTGGTTGATCCAATCGACCTTTTCGCATCAAAGTTGTGCCTCGTTCGCAGTACACAAACATCAACAACTTCTTTCCCTTCATCTAATCGCTGTAAGCGGCAAGCCTCTGGATCATCTACATCCATGCCAATGTCCCTCTTTTAGCATGAGAAATTCCTAAGGAAAGATGGCATTGCTCTACACTGAGTTAAAGTCTTCTCCTTCAGGTTAAAACCCTTTCTTCGGAAATTATGGCATTGCTCGGATCCGCGTATCCCAGTTAAAGTAATTCTCCTTCCCCCTCTTTAGAGATGACAAATTCTCTCTAAAGTCAAGGTCTTTCAGCTTCACGTCTTGGGCTTTAAACAAGACACAAATAGACCTTTCAGCTTCACATCTTGGGCTTTGAACAAGATACAAACCACCTTTCGCTTCACGTCTTGGGCTTTGAACAAGACACCAAAAACACCCATTTTCTCCCATAGAATAGGAGGAACTACGAATGCTCTGATTTCCCTGTTTCGGTAAACGGGAATACGTAGGCATAAGATCGAAAGAAAAGATCTTAGCGAGCGCAATCAACAAAAAATCCAAATCCCATATCTCCATCAATCAAAAAAGCAGTAATTCAAAAGCACCAGTCCTAACATCCTAATCCTTATTCCCCGCCAGAAACCTTTTGCCCAAGACCTAGAAAGAAAGAACCTGTATTGGCGAAATACGAATAACCAGTACAAAGGCCCCCCCACATTGATAGCATCCGTAACCTAACAGACCGCTGTTTAAACTCAGTATGCAAAGCAGGGTTAATTGGAGACATCTATTTCCCTTCCTTATTCAGCTCACAATAGGATAAAAAATGAATCGACCTGTAGTTTAAAGCTCAAACCGCAGAGAGCGACCAGCGCTTAAGAACCGCGTCCAAAATCGCTCGCTACAGAAAAGTGGCGCCCACCGTGGGGCCCTCTCCTTTCTTTCTACTTCTCTTGTGTGAAAATTTACACAAATGGCGACTCTGCTGGGGAGTCTCCTTTTCTGCCTTAGGGCATCATCCCCGTTTTCTATGGAAAATGGGAACTCTACCGAAGAGAAAGATTGACCTATGCTGGTCCATCTCTTAGGCAGGGAACCACAGATTGGGGCTTCCGCCGGGGAACCCATTTCTGTCAGGAACTTAAGAATCGTAGCTTTATAAGTCTAGGATGATTATGACAAATATATATACTGCTTTTCCTAATTGCTATACGTGTTTATTTTTCTGCTACTGGGAATGCGTGTGATGCCGCATGTGGTGAGATTGAGTATACACTTAAGAAAAGCCAACCTTTTTCATAGTGCGGAAGCTATCGGAAATAGCTGTTACGCGATACTACCCTCATTTGAGGCTGGTGATCTATTCTCGGTGAATGGCACTTACTCTAAGATTGCACACAACTCGCTGGCGATCCGCTTGTTGTTTTGCTTTCCTGGGAGGAGCTGATGATAATGAGTACAGGTACAAAAATCACCCTAGTATAAACCTTTGGGGATGGGTAGAGCCTTGACTTCATGACAACGACCCTCTGACCCCATGTTTTTTCTATGTTTTTGTGTGCTGCATTCATGCATTCATTTAATAAAACATTAAAACATTCAAAAAACTTCTCTTCTAGTCTCTCTGTTTTTCAAATTAAACTAAGACTGTGATTGCAAATATCAGAGAAAAAGATTGCATTAATGGATTTCGGTAGAAGGAAAACTCGCCAGTATACCTTCAAGGCTCCAAAATTAGGGGATTTGAGAAGGTTAGCAAGGATGATCGTTAACCCAGAGGCTTTTAGAGCCAAGCACGGTGGTTTGCTACAACTGTTAAGAGTCCATGTGATTGAGGGAATCATGGACGCGCTCATTCAGTTCTACGATCCAGTTTATCATTGTTTCACATTCCCGGATTACCAGCTAGCACCAATGCTGGAGGAGTATTCTCATCTGACTGATTTACATATCACTGATCGAGCTCCATTTTCTGGACTGGAAGAAATTCTAAAGAATCAGACTATTGCAAGAGCAATTCATTTGGATGAGTCTGAGGTCAAGACTCACATGATTACTAAGGGTGGCATCCAAGGTTTGCCAGCCCAGTTCTTGACAAAAAAGGCTCTATACTTCGCTAGTATAGGGAACATGACTGCTTTTGAAAGCATCTTTGTCTTGCTCACCTACGGATTATTTTTGTTTCACAACATCAATAACTTCGTCGATATCAACGCTATTAAGGTTTTTTCATTGGAAACCCTGTGCCGACTTTGCTCGCAGATGCATATCATTCTGTACACTTGGGAAATTTGTACAGCGGAGAGGAGATCACATGCTGTGTACCTCTGCTTTACAAATGGTTTATCTCGCACTTGCCCAAGTCTGCTGCTTTTTGGGATTGCAAGAGTGTCTTACGTTGGTCGCAGAAGATCATGTCTCTCACCAATTCTGATATAGATTGGTGTAATAGGATTTATGAGGGAATCAGAATCATTGATCTTTGTGGAAACTTCCCCAGCGTACCCCTCATAGGAACTAAGGGAGGAATCAACTATCATCCGATATTGGTTCTTCGTCAATTTGGATACCCGATGAGACACATCCCACTGGGTGTTCATCTGGAAGGTCTTTTCTTCAAAGAAGGAGAAAACGACAGAGCACTAAAGATGGAAATAGTGCAAGCTTGGAAACAGGTTCATAAGAAAGGACGAGAGTCTCTGGGAAAACCGGATTGTGTCTCGGTGGAGCCTTATCTCCATTGGGTACAAACTAGAGCTCTCAAGCTAAAGATGCCTTATCCTCGTTAAGGAATTCTTCCACCGAGGGAAATTGTCATGTACTTCATGACGGAAACTGAAAAGTTTCAGGTTACTCTCAACAAAGTTCAAAAGGAAAGAAGATCTTGGAAGAACAAGTACCGCACCCTCGACGTAGAGTGCATCAAAATACAGCAATTACTGAAAGAGAAGGATGCTCTGATTGACATTTTGGAGCAACATGCTGTGGATAATCAGGATAACCAAAGGAATTTGCTCACTCCTTTCACTTGGCAAAGGAATGACAACCCAACAACGGCCCAAGCGCCCCGGTCAAAGAAAAAGAAGATACCAGAATCAACACCCGGTTTCTCCTCAGAGAGGACTCGGGACCCATTAGTTTAGGTTTCTGTTTCTGCACTTTGTAATCTACTGTATTTCCATTTCTGTAATCCTTTGGAATTTAATAAAAAAGGGTTTCCCCACTGTTTGATATTTGCAATCTAATTGTCGAAGTTTATTTTAATTAAACCTAAAAACAATTAATATAATCATTGCATTCATCATTCTAACATCGCGTATTCTTCTTCCCTACGAATCTCATGTTTGTGTCTCGATTCTAGAGTCAAACTGTCTCATTCGTATAATACTCAGGCCAATTGTCAGAAAAAGATGGATGATCTTGAGGAAGAAAACAGAGAGTTGAAAGAAGAGATCGACACTCTGAGAGAGGATATGAGAAAGCTTCGTAACGACATGCAAGCCATGGCAGAAGCTCAGCTACAAAGAACTGTGATCTCAGAGATCACCTCAACGCCCATCATAGAAAAGTATAATCCTAGGTATCAGATGCCGAAAGATCGTCCTTGGGGCATGCCTGTTAACTATATCCCGGAAGGATATGTTCCGCCGATCACTGAAGATCAGGGAATCGCAACAGAAGCCGCTGGGCCTGAAGGTTACAAACTTCGGGAAAGCGAAGATGCCAGGGGCATACTCAAGACTCCTGAAGGTTACAAACTTCGGGAGGCGCCAAGACTTACTGCCGTAGTCACGGTACCACCCCCTGTGGTGCACACTGTCCCGGAAGGACAGATTCCACGGACATCTTCTGATAAGAAGGAAACTATGTTTGACAGAATGGATGAATTCCAGGAGCAGTTCTTAGAAATGCAGAAAGAGCTGCAAGCCATTCGCGGTCAGGATCTATTTGGAAAGGACGCCGCAGACCTCTGCTTGGTCCCAAATGTGAAAGTCCCGCACAAGTTCCAAGTGCCCGACTTTGAAAAATACAAGGGTAACTCTTGCCCTCAGAGCCATCTGGTGATGTACGCTCGGCGGATGTCAGCCCAGACGGAGAATCAGGACCTGCTGATTCACTACTTCCAGGATAGTTTAACCGGTACCGCACTCAAATGGTACATGGGTTTAAACCGTACTACTATCAGTACATTCAGAGATCTTGGTACTGCCTTCGTCCAACAATACAAATACAATTTGGACATGGCACCCGACAGAGATCAACTCAGATCAATGTCACAAAAGGACAAGGAAACCTTTAAGGAGTATGCTCAAAGGTGGCGTGAAATTGCCGCTCAAATTTGTCCACCTCTTGAGGAAAAAGAGATGACAAAGATCTTCTTAAAGACCTTGAGCTCATTTTACTACGGCCGAATGGTCGCCAGTGCACCCAGTGATTTCACCGAAATGGTCAGCATAGGTGTACGTCTTGAGGAAGCCGTCCGAGAAGGACGTTTGGTAAAAGACACTGGATCAACGAGCGGTACTAAAAAATATGGTAGTGCTATCCCTAAGAAAAAAGAGCAAGATATTGGGAATATCTCTCTCAGAAAGCAAAGGCGACGTTATCAGCCAGTAGCAGCTGTTACTCCTGCTATCGGCCCCGCGCCTGTTCCTATGTATCAACCTCAGATTGCGCAGAGCCAACCTGACCAACAAAGGACACAACAGCCTCTTCAACAGGCTCGTCCTCCATATAACAACAACCGTACAACACGGCCACCAGGATTTGATCCTATACCTGTAACGTACGCAGAACTGTTTCCGTTACTGCTAGCCAAGGGGCACATCCAGACTAAGTCTCCCCTTTTAGTTCCGCAAAATCCGCCTTTCTGGTTTAAGGTGGATCAAACATGCCCTTATCATCAAGGAGGTTCAGGGCATAACATTGAGACTTGTCTCAATTTCAAATCCGACGTGCAAAAGCTTGTTAGGAGCGGGCTCTTATCTTTCAAAGATACGAATCCAAATGTTCTTACGAACCCGCTGCCTCAACACGAGAAAGCTGCAGTCAATCTGATTGAGAACGAGACTAACAATGTCTATCAAATTCACGATGTACTCTTATTGGGGACCAATCTGGTCAAGATGCATTGTAGACAGAGTGGATATGGCCACGTGCCACCTCATAATTATCACCAGTGTGATATCTGCTCTAAAGACAACCAAGGATGTTCGGTAGTGCAATCAGCTCTACAGGAACAAATGGATCTGGGATGGATCCAAGAGCACCGAGTTCATGGAGTTAACATGGTTTACACGAATTCCAACGTCATTCAAAACCACGAAATCCGTGCGATAAATGTCAACTTGGTGGCGATGCACTCAAGGCAATGCCAGTATCATAATCTGCCGCGGCACGATTACGATTCCTGTCTGATTTGCTCGGTAAACAAACAGGGATGCTCTTTCATACAAGAGGCCCTCCAGCGTCAGATGGATCTTGGATGGATCCAAGACTACCATGATAGGAACTCCTATCAAATCAACATGGTTCAGATCTTCGACATCCGCGTAATGGATACCAACCTGGTAGAGTTACATGCTGAGCAGGTCCGACTTGGATTCTTACCAACCGGGAATTATTGAATTGGGGGAGAATTATGCAATTCTAACACAAAATAAGTTGTTATCTTAACAAGTGGAAGAACTTACAAAGCAAATGTCAAGACTCCCACGACAAATCAAAGAGATACAAGAGCTTCCTAACAAACATCAACAAGTTGCTTCTTGTGAATTATGGAAAGGAGATCATCCTACCGGTTATTTTCCTCCAGTTGAAGAAGAGGTGAATTATATGGGAAATCAAAATCAATACCAACAAAGGCAAGCACCTTATCAAAATAACTCTGATTATCAACAAAGAGGAAACAATGCCCAATATGGCCAAGGATGGAGACCAGATGGAGGACCATCCAATAGACAAAATCCTTATCACAATTTCAATCAAAATCCTCAACCTCAAGAAATACTTTCTAAGATTGAGGAGACTTTGAATCAATTCATGCAAATTTCAATGGCGAATCAAAAGAGTAATAAGGCGGTCATTAAGAATATTGAAAACCAAGTTGGTCAACAAGCTAAACAATTAGCCGATCAACAAGTGGGGCCATCATTCTCTACAAACACTCAAACTAATCCTAAGGAGCATTGCAAGTCAATTTTAACCAGGAGTGGTAAATAAGTGGGCAAAGGAATTGGTGATGAGGTTGAAAAATAGGAAGTTGTGATAGAGGTGGAGAAAGAAGTAGAACAAAAATATAATGAGGGAGAATTAGTTAAAAATGAGAAAATAGAAAAAAAAGAGTGAAAAGAAGAAGTCTCGATAGGAGAAAGGAAAAATGAAGAATCGTTATGTGCAACACTTACCGTATCCTCATGCTCCTACAAAGAAAGACAATGCAAGGCATTATGCAAGGTTTTTGGATATTTTTAGTCAGTTGCAAATAAATATTCCATTTTCCGAAGCTCTTGAGAAAATGCCTACTTATGCGAAGTTCATGAAGGATATTCTCACAAAGAAGAAGAGATACACGAATCAAGAAACCATTAACCTTAATACTAGTTATGGGGCCATCATCCAAAGAACTATTTCGAGAAAAGAAATAGATTCCGGGAGAGTTACATTACCGATCACAATTGGTGATGTGGACATTGGCAAAGCATTAGTGGATTTGGGTTCGAGCATCAACTTGATTCCGTTGTCGGTGGTTAGAAGGCTAGGAAACATTGAAATTAGAGAGACAAGAATGACACTTCAGTTTTCCGACAAGTTTACTACTCGTCCATTTGGCATAGCTGAAGATGTTTTGGTGAAAGTGGACAAGTTATTGTTTCCCATTGATTTTGTTGTGATGTACATGGAAGAAGATGAAGATGCACCTTTGATTTTGGAGATACCTTTCATGAAGACGACTCGAATGATGATGGACATTGATGATGGTTTGATGAAAGTTCACGTTCAAGATGAAGAGGCGTGTTTCAATCTCTTTGAAGCCACGAAGCACGTAAATGATAATGGTGATTGTTTTAGAATGGGTGCCACAGAAAAATGATTTTGGATGTCCAAAGACAAGTGCACTTATCTACCCCTCTTGAGAAAGTTTTAAACGATGCAATTCAAGTTCTTAATGAAGACGAAGAAAAAGAAATTGAAGAATGTTTGAAAAAAAATGTGTTTGAAGGTGCGAAAAACACGAGAAATGGGGTTTGAATTGGGTTTTAAAAACAAAAGCTTTTTACCAACTCAAAAACCCAACACAATCAAAAGATCAAAGTGAGAAAGACACAAGTATTTTTATCCGGGTAAACTTGAAATCAAAGCTAATCCAGTCCACCCGCCAAGGTGATTTCGCCTTATATACACAAGGACTTAATCCACTATAACCAAATTGATTACAAAAACACCAATAACTTTCTTTGTCTTCTCAAGGATCCAACTATAACTTAGTCTCCTTAAGGAATCATAAGTAAACAAGTTTGAATAAATATTTTTCTGTTACAAGTTGCTTCTACACAAGCAGATTTTACACAAATAAAATACAAAAACTTAAGGAAAAGTATGCACAAAGTTGAGATCTTTTCACGTAGAAACAATCTTGTAAATTGTTGCTACTTTCTTCAAGTATCCAAGTCCTCTTTATATAGCATAAGAAAGGGACCGTTGGAAGGCAAATCGGGGATACCAAAAGAGCAGTTATCCACTAACAGATTAGTGACAGGTGTAATGAATAGTACCGTCTTTCGCCCATGTTTTCAGGATGTGGAAGAATGTTTTTTATTTGTACCATGTACTATTTGATCTCGTATCCTCTTGATCTTATCTTCAAATTCACTGGCTTATGATGAAAATTTGATGAAGAATGAAAAGAAGAAACACAAAGCTAAAATCAGAATCTTTAGTCAGAACCTTGACAGCGTCAGCATCTGGCTTGAGATCTTCAGAGTCTTCAGCTAAGAAATAAAAGTTCAGAAGCTTGCCATTCTTCAGAAGCTTAATGATCAGAGTCACATCCAGAAGCAGAAGCGGAGAGAAAGTTGCAACAACAACATAACGTCTTTCCAAAAAATTATCAGGAGTGAATAAGCGCATAAGCGAATTTCAGAACACAATGTACAGAAACTTATGACGTTGCACGTCATAAGCTCAGAATCAGAATTGACTGTTAAAGCAACACAATGACAAATCGTTAGGGCACCAAAAAATTTCTCACTCAAATACTACATTGTTATCATCAAAACTCAAAGGTATAGATGTAGAACCAAATCTTGTTCTAACAGAGTCGTTGGAAGAAACTCATCCTTTGGAAGCAAAAGTTGAAAATTGTAAAGAAGAACCAAAGAAAGAAGAGTCTAAACTTGAATTGAAGATATTGCCTTCACATTTGAAAGGCATTAGTCTGGCCTATTGTATGCACAAGATTATGATGAAAGAGAACTACAAGTCGGTTGCTTAACCTCAACGTCGTTTAAATCGTACCATGAAAAAAGTGGTGAGGAAGAAAGTAGTGAAGTTGTTGGAAGCCAAAAAGATTTATCCAAATTTAGATAACGCTTGGGTTAGTCCTGTTTAGGTGGTTCCTATAAAGGGTGGAATGACAGTGATTTAAAATGAAAAGAACGAGTTGATTCCTACAAAAACCGTGACAGGTTGGAGAATGTGTATTGATTACCGAAGGCTTAATCAAGTTACTGGGAAAGATCACTTCCATTTACCTTTCATGGATTAAATTCTCGAAAGATTGTCAGGTCAGGAATTCTATTGCTTCTTGGATGGATATTTGGGCTAAAATCAAATTATAGTCAATCCGGAAGACCACGAGAAAATGGATTTTACACGCCCCTTTGGTATCTTTGCTTATCGAAGAATGCCTTTTGGGTTATGTAATACACAGACAACTTTTTTATGATGTATTCAATATATTTTCTCTGATTTGATCGAGAAATGCATCGAAGTATTCATGGAAGATTTCTTTGTATTTGGTCCTTTATTTGAACTATGTTTGAAAATTTTGGATATCGTGTTAGGGCGATGTGTGGAAACTAACTTGGTTCTCAATTAGGAAAAATGCAATTTCATGGTTACCGAAGGTATTGTGCTCGGCCACAAAGTCTCATCCAAAGGCCTTAAAGTTGACAAAGCCAAAATTGAAGTCATTGAGAAGCTACCACCACCATTGAATGTGAAAAGGATTCGAAGTTTCTTGGGTCATGCGGGTTTTTATCGAAGATTAATCAAATACTTTTCCAAGATTGCAAAGTCGTTAAGCAACTTGCTTAATAAAGATAAGTCTTTTATTTTTTATAATGCTTGTTTGATTGCTTTTAATGATTTGAAACAAAAATTGATAACTACTCCAATAATCATAGCACTCGATTGGAAACTCGATTTTGAATTAATGTGTGATACTAGTGATTATGTCGTAGGGGCAGTTCTTGGTCAAAGAAAAGCCAAAATTTTTCATTCGATACATTATGCTAGCAAGATTTTGAATGAGTCCCAAATCAATTATGTAACCATAGAAAAAGAATTGCTAGCAATAGTGTATGCATTAGAAAAATTTAGGTTTTATCTCATTGGTTCGAAAGTTGTTGTATACAGTGACCATACAACTATAAAGTACATGCTTACCAAACCAGATTCAAAGCAAAGGCTCATTAGGTGGACTTTTTTGTTGCAAGAATTTGACCTAGAGATTCGTGATAAGAAAGGCTCGAAAATTTTGGTAGCAGACCATTTATCAAGGTTAGTGAATGATGAGATAATAAAGAAGGAAAGTGAAGTTATGGAGGCATTTCCCAATGAGAAGTTTTTTTTTTTAATTCAAGAAATACCATGGTTTGCAGATCTTGTAAATTACAAGGAAACTGATTTGATTCCTGATGATTTTACATGGCAACAGAAGAAAAAAGTTTTCGAGATGCTACTCACTTTGTTTGGGATGAACCATATTTGTTCAAAAATGGGGCTGATAAGTTGTTGAGAAGATGTGTGACTAAAGATGAGGCAAGGATCATATTGTGGCATTGCCACAATTCTCATTATGGAGGTCATTACAACGGAGAAAGAATAGTAGCAAAAGTCTCACAATCTGGGTTCTATTGGACATCATTATTCAAAGACCCATTTTTGAGAATACAAAGAATTGTGACAATTTCCGAAGGACCGGAGGAATATCCAAATACAAATAAATACCGCTATAAAGCCTGTTGGAAGTAGAGGATTTTTATCGTTGGGGTATTGACATTGTTGGACCATTCACATCATCGTTCTCAAATGAGTATATTTTGGTCGCAGTTGATTATCTATCAAAGTGGGTGGAAGCAATAACATCACCAAAAATGGATAGTAATACGGTAATCAAATTCTTGAAGAATAACATTTTTACAAGGTTTGGAACACCAAGAGTGTTAATAAGTGACGGTGGATCACATTTCTGCAATGCTCAGCTTGCAAAATCTCTTGAGCATTATAGTGTCAAACACAAGGTTGAAACACTGTATCATCCTCAAACCAACGGGCAAGATGCAGGTTCAAATCGGGAAGTCAAGAGGATTTTGGAAAAAATAGTGTAATCATCAAGGAAGGATTGGTCATTAAAATTGAACGATGCATTGTGGGCTTACCGTACATCATATAAATCACCAATAGGCCTTACTCCTTTTCAAATGGTGTACAGAAAGGTTGTCATTTACCAGTTAAATTAGAACACAAGGCCTTGTGGGCGTTGAAATTTTTGAACTTTGATGAAAACGAATATGGGTTGAAAAAAGGTGCAATTGAATGAGCTTGATGAATTGAGGTTGCAAGCTTATAAATCCTCAAAGCTTTACAAAGAAGAAACCAAGAAGTAGCATGATAGCAAGATTGTACTGAAGGAATTCAAAGTTGGATAGATGGTGTTACTATTTAATTCTCGATTACGGTTGTTTCCGGGAAAGTTGAAGTCAAGGTGGTCTAGAACATTCAGAATCAAAGAGGACAAACCATATGATGCACTTAAGTTGGAGGATCTTGCTTCTCAAACAAATTGGACAGTCAACGGTCAACGGGTGAAAATTTATCGAGGTGGTGTTGTTGACCGATTAGCAACATCAGGTTATTTTCAAGATCCGTGAGGATCTTCCATCGAGCTAATTAACGTTTAAAAAGTGCTTGTTGGGAGAACCCCAACATTGTAATTATTTCATGTCTTTTTGTAAATAGTATATATAGTGTTGTGGTGAGAATCAGATATCAAGCTATTACTTGAATCACAAAACATTGAATGTTCACCACCAAACTTTAATTTATCCAAACAAATGGTAAAAGATCGAATAAAACCCTATTAGTGCAATGTAACAACAATGCAAAGAGATTTAAGGTTCGGGGGTTAGTTATACTAAGGGAATGTATTAACACCCTAAGTATCTATAGTACTCTATAGGAACCTCTTGTTGTATTTGTGTTATGTTATTGTTTGCTATTGTTTGGGAATATCCTATGGGAAAGACCTAAAGTTTATTACTAATTTGCTTGCCAAAAATTCGCGGTCTTGTGCCTACGTATCCTAACAAGGATGGAATCAGAGCAATCGTAGTTCACCTAAACAAGGGTGAAGAGCACTTGATAGTGATCAAGGTTCCAAGGGGAAGGTAAGTGTCCATAGCAATGACACTTACATAGAGTTCTACAAACTCTATCCTAAGTCTAAGTTAAAAGGGAGGAAGGACTCTAGCAAGGTCCAAAAGGTAAGGTAAGTGTCCATAGAAATGACACTTACATAGAGTTTACAAAACTCTAACCTAAGGCTATGTTAAAAGGGGAAAGTGAATGCTCATAGCAATAACACTCACATAGTGTTTGGAAATTCTAATCCTAAGGCTAGGATGAAAGGGATTGATGACTCTAACAAGGTCAAGAGGGTAATTGAGGTAAGGCTAAGCTACCTATTACTTAAAGTCAACAAGAATACCTTTCCTTTGGATTTGGAAACAAAAGAGAATAAAGAAGGATGAAGTTTAGTAAGCTAACATCACTTGGGGATAAAGTTAAAAGGACACATGAACAAAATGGTGAACATGGATGAGATGAACAAGTATGATACCAATTGCAAATAATAAAGGTAAGATTCAAACAAGCATGTATAAGTCAAAGCATTACTTAAACATGGAGAAGGTTCACAAGAAATGAATAAGTCAAAGCATTACTTAAACATGGATAAAATTCAATAAGACATGAATAAGTCAAAGAATTACTTAATCATGGATAAGGTTCACAAGACATGTATAAGTCAAAGCATTACTTAAACATGGATAAAATTCAACAAGACATGAATAAGTCAAAGCATTACTTAATCATGGATAAAGATCACAAGTTCAAACTATCATGGATAAGTAAAAGCATTACTTAATCATGAATAAAATTTAAAGTTTAAACAAAACATGTATAAGTCAAAGCATTACTTAAACATGGGTACAATCAACAAGACATGAATAAGTCAAAGCATTACTTAAACACGGATAAAATCAACAACACATGAATAAGTCAAAGCATTACTTAAACATGGATTCAAGATAAAAGTTCAACAAAATGAAAAAATAGGCAAGCATATCATGTATCATGGCAAGGAAATCAAACCAAAGTTCATTGTATAAGCACACAAAATTTCAAAGGCACATAAACATGTACACATGTATTAAAGTGTGTCAAACTCAAACCAAAACCAAGAGGTACATGTTAACAACAATAAACAAGGTTCATACAAGGTGTCTAGCATTTATACAAGTCATGTTGATCAATAAAAATCAAAGAATCAACCAAGAAATGCCTTTGAAACCCTAAAACAAACCTAAAAAGATGCCTACTTTGGACAAGCATAAGTTCATGAAAAATTAATCAATTCTGGAATTTGTTTACACCATCATAAAATAGGGAAAATTATGAATACATAGGAAAAAGAGTGGCTCAAAAAGGCTTAGGGAGCACAAAGTTATGACCTTTCAAAGTTGTGAAGAAATTAAAAAAAAAAGGTAAAAAATAAGGATTTGGCCTTGGAAGGGTTTGAACCTGTGTCTGATGGATTGCAGGTTAAAAGTTTAACCAATAAGGCATGCGCGCACCTTGTGAAAGAAATAGGAAGCGAATGTATATATGTGAAAAAATTTCCTGAATTCTTTTACAAAACAAAATGCACAAAAATGCCAATACGGGAGTCAGTAGGACTCGAATCCGTGACATGATAGAGGAAGGCAAGGCAAGGCACGCTATCACTGGGGTGGTTATTACATCTAGTTAGGAAATTAAAACAAATAAATATATAATAAAGTCACAAATTAAAATGGAATTTTTCCATGTCATCATCTTCTCTAACGTTTTCCTTCTTCCTCTTCCATGCATATAGTGTTTCTTTCTTCTCATGCAACAACAATGTTTCATTTTTCTTTCAAACTTTAAACAACCATAACTCACTCATTTTTTAACGAAATTGAAAGATATAAAAAAGAAAATTGATTATAAAAATACCAGGAATCCAATGGTATTATTATTAAGACCTAAAACTTAATGTACAAGTCGCACCAAGATAAAAATTAGAAATGCGCCTTAAGGTTTCTACCAAACTGCCTCCTACCATAACTTCTTTATTTTTTAACGAAATTGAAAGTTATAAAAAAGAAAATTTCTTGGAAAAATCCCAGGAATCCAATGGTATTATTCTCATATCCTAAAACTCAATGGCTAGGGCATACCTAGGTAAAAAAATAGATCTGAACCATAAGGTTTCTGTGAGATATTGGATCGAACTCTAGTTTTAGCATGCCGTCGAAGTCCGCTCACACGCTGTTGTCGAAGACCTACATGCTGTAGTCGAATTGTGTTCTAGTATGTAGGAGATCGAATTGGGCCTTGTGTTATGGATCCAATTATTTAAGTTAGCTTGTACCCTAAGTTAGCTTGTAATGGGTAATTGTTAAAAAGCCCACTAGTTTAGTATGTTAGGTTTATTATAAATAGCATGCTAGTATCTCATCTTGTATAAGGAAAAATAGGAAAATAAAATCCTAATTCAAGTGAGAGAGGTTATTTTTTATTCTTGTATACTTGTAACCTTGTTGGAAGGAGAAAGGAAAGAATAACAGTTTATAACCAATCCATGTTGTTTTCTCTTATTGTTTTTCCCTTGTATTTCCTTTAACCCTAACCCTTGTGTATTTCTTGATCATAAAGAAACTTTTTATACTTTGTTTAAAGACATCCTAATTCACATCAAATTGGTGCGGTGAGCGTGGAAAAGATGCCTTCAACAAAGTATGAGATTGAAAAGTTCACCGGTGTGAACAATTTTGGTATGTGGCACTTGAAGATGAAAGCCTTACTGGTTCAGCAGGGTTGTTTGGAAGCGTTGAAGGGAGCAACAGCCATGAACGCTGCGTTAATGGAAATTGAAAAGACATTGCCTAGTTGCAAATTTTTCCACTGTATGCAGTTGATAAAGCTGCATGAAGAAAGCTAGTTTATTTCTTGAGGATATAGAGTTAGATCCAAGGTGGAGATTTGTGAGATATTGGATCGAACTCTAGTTTTAGCATGTCGTCGAAGTCCGCTCACATGCTGTTGTCAAAGACCTACATGTTGTAGTCGAATTGTGTTCTAGTATGTAGGATATCGAATTGGGCCTTGTGTTATGGATCCAATTATTTAAGTTAGCGTGTACCCTAAGTTAGCTTGTAATGGGTAATTGTTAAAAAGCCCATTAGTTTAGTATGTTAGGTTTATTATAAATAGCATACTAGTCTCTCTTCCTAAGGTGTGACAAAACCTTATTAGGTTGAGAGAGTTTAATTATTGGTATTCACTTGTAATCTTTGTTGGAAGGAGAAAGGAAAGAATAGCAGTTTATAAGCAATCCTTGTTGTTTTCTCTTGTTGTTTTTCCCTTGTATTTCCTTTAACCCTAACCCTTGTGTGTTTCTTGATCATAAAGAAACTGTTTATACTTTGTTTAAAGACATCCTAATTCACATCAAATTGGTGCGGTGAGCGTGGAAAAGATGTCATCGAAGTCCGCTCACATGCTGTTGTCGAAGACCTACATGCTGTAGTCGAATTGTGTTCTAGTATGTAGGAGATCAAATTGGGCCTTGTGTTAAGGATCCAATTGTTTAAGTTAGCTTGTACCCTAAGTTAGCTTGTAATGGGTAATTGTTAAAAAGCCCATTAGTTTAGTATGTTAGGTATATTATAAATAGCATACTAGTATCTCTTCCTAATGTGTGACAAAACCTTATTAGGTTGAGAGTGGTTAATTGTTGGTATTCAGTTGTAATCTTTGAACCCTATTGAGAAAGTGAATAGTAAAACATATTTAACCAATTCTCTATTCTTCTTCCTCTTTTCTCTTCCTTTGTGAACCTTAATAGGGTTTCGTTTGTTTGTTCAAGTTTTTCCCTTCTTTTCTACCCTTGTAGATTTCTTGGGGTTCAAGAAACCAAATATACTTTGTTATTCCGATATCGTTTTTCACAACAGTTTCTAACAATAAAAGCTCAACGCATGAACATGATATAATGCATACAGTAGCAAGAATATAACTAACACAATATGGACTACAATTTTGCTTCAATAAGTACTCAAGAATGATGCATGAATAAAGATATCAAAGTGTGAAAATGTTATTTATTAGAGAAAGTCCAATGCTTCTTCAAATGGAGCTACGGAAATGAAAGAGAGGTTTCTTGAGCCTTGTTAGTCCTTAGGAAGAGTGTTTGATCAAATAAAATGGCCAAAAATAAACTGTATTAAACTGCACGAATGTTCTTGCACAATGAGCAAGTGAGATGGTGAATGGTGTTTGGGATGGTACAAAACCTATTGAGTGGTATGAACAAGTTCTAATAAGTGTTTAGAGATGATTTGTGGTGTTTGTTTGAAGAAAACTCGTGGGGAAAGTGTTTGGCTCAAGAACTTGGAAAGTATGAGGTTTTTGCAAATTTGGTTGGAGAGACAGAATGTTGAGGTTTTGTGGAGTGATTGCTGTATGTTTTGAATCTTAAGGAATCCTTCTATTTATAGGGAAAGAGCGGGAGCAAGGGCTTATCAGAAACAAACATTATCAAGTTATGGTTTGGTTGAAATCAAAATGCTAGTTTCATGAAAATGTGGAGTTCCAAGATGAGGTACAATGGTTGTAGGGTTGTTGGAAGCTTTTAGAGGTCTTGCTTCTGCAGAAGAAACTATCACAAGGCTCCACACAAATTGGTTTATGATAAAAGCAACTTTACAAGAATGTCATTATGATCTTTTTGCAAAACATACTACAAATGGTAAGATTACTTAGATAATGCATCAATTCAATGTGTAATGCACACAAAACTTGTGTAATTTTCTAATCATGGAAGGATTTTCAACTTACAATACCTGTAATTAAGGGATTTGGAGATTTGAAGTGGTTTTTATCCAAGAATTCATCATGAAGATGACTTGAAATTCAAGTATGGAACCCTAACTTCCTATTTTTAAAACTCTCAGCTCATGCATTGGAAAAAAAATTGTACTTGTACTTTTTGGAAAGCCCCAGAAATGCTCTACAACTTTCATGTTTTAAGTTTTTCTTGAATCAAAATGAATCATGATGAAAACTGTCTCACAAGTTGGTTACTTTTTTAAGGCAGATTCTTTCTCAAAAAATTTCTAAGTGTTGGAACACAAATTTGAAAGAAACACCAACTTCATGGCCTTATAACTTGAAATTTAAGCATTTTGTTTGGAGATTCCTCCTCATTGACAAAGTTATAGTATGGAATGAGATCTTTAAATTGATCTCTGGAGCAAGGAAAATGAATGTCTAGATTGTGAGTTATGGCCTTGGCAAGTTGGGTAAAAATCATAGTGTTACATAACTTAGAAATTTTTTCAATTTCTCCATGGTTGCCCTTTTTGCAACTAACCTCCAATTTCTTGATTTTTAATTGATTGATCATGATCCAAACCACATGCTATCATCATCCTTGACTTGAGGAAGCCATGGTTGACCAAAATTCCCAAAAGTCAAACCTTGATTTGGAGGAATAGTTGAATTTTTATCAGATGAATCTTCACTTCTTGATCTTCAATGAAATCATTCTCTTGGGTTATTTGAACACCATAGATAGAATCCATGGGTGTATTTTAATGTCTTGAATCATGTCCCAAGACTTGAGATCATGTCTTGATCAAAAGTCAAAGATGCAGTTGACTTTGATTGAGAAAACCCTAATTCTTGGTCAGATGAAATTGAATCTTGCAGAACTTGTAATGAAGCCACATTGAACTTGATTATTTATGAGGGTAGGTCTTTTAAGTGTATGAGAAATTATTTGAATGATGATCCATCCAAAACCTTGACTGATCAACCCTTTGAGCCTCTTAGGGCAAACCCTAATTCACAGGTGAACAAAAGCAAACAATATCTTGATAATTGGTTAGCTATGCATGAATGATTGACCAAGAATGTTATGCAAATGATGATTGAATCTAAGGGTAAAATTTGGGATATGACAAATAGGTTAGGATAGAATTGGGCCAGGACTATAATTGTTTAGGCCAAGGCTGAAAACTGGATCTCACTGATACCGCTTAGTGCAGTTGAGGGCGCTTTGCGCGCTTTCACTCGGTGTGAAAAAAAATAATTACTTTGGCCATATGGGTCAGTTTGACCCAGGCCCATCAAAGCATGCTAAAGCACTACCTAGCGAGGGTTTTCAGCCTCAAAGCATCAGTCAATCATTTTCTTTCACTTTTCTCACTTAGAAGGCCTAAGTTTCCATTCTCTTCACTCTTGCTTGAAAACCCTCATCTCTCTTTTACATAAAATTTGTTCCTCTCTACTCTCTACTCTTTGATTTAATCAATTCAAGATATGTATTGCTTTCCATTTCATTTTTAGTTGTTCATTGGGTTGTGTAGTTTCAAATTTCTATGTTGCATGTTAGATATTGTTAGGATTGTTAATCAAAACTTAGGTTAGGAACATACACATATGTGTGAATTTGGATGTGGTAACTGGTGTAGACTGTAAATGTTGAAAGTAGTCTTATTAGGTTGTGTGTTGTTAGTGTCAATTGTGGTTTGAACTTCTTGGAACTATTGTGTTTTTCTGCAAAATCGTAACCACGCTAAGCACAAAAATGTGTGCTTGGCGTGCCCTGTTGTGTTGTGAAAATTTGTTTTGTCATGAATTGTGTTGTTTTGTATAGTGTAAGGTTTAGAGAGAGTGCAGAGGGATATTTTAGACTTGTGTAATTATGTTTGATGGTTGTATGTTGGTTTATATGATTTGTTTTGCAGATGGCTCCAAGAGTTGTTTCTTTAAAGAGGCCAAGAAAAAAGTTTGGCTCATCATCCCAATAGAGATCGAGCACTAGTTCATTCAACAGGAACAAATTTTTGGGGTCTGAGCAAGAGGCTCGATACACTGAGTTGGCTAATAAGAATATCTGGTCGGAAATGACCTTTAACATAAATCCTCAAGGGGGTTTTAGAGGATGCCTTAATTTGATAGAGGGAAAGAATTAGCACAGGTTGTTGAGTCATCCCATGGAGCTGAATTATGAGATTGTGAGGGAATTCTATGCCAACGCACTTCCGATGGAAGGAATGCATTATCCTTTCACCACTTATGTGAGGGGAAATGAGGCTTCCTTTACGAGGGATGCAATTAATGAATATTTGGGCAACCTTCTCACTTTGGCGGAGGGTGAAGAGTATACTTATTTTAAGCGGGTGGCTCGTGGTGACTGGAACTTTGACTTTATCAAAGATGCATTGATGTTTCCAGGTAGGACATATATCACAAATGCTTCGGGGCACCCGGAAAAATTTATCAGGAGAGACATGAATGTTACTGCTGATGTACTTATGACCCTGGTCCTTTACAACATAAGGCCCAGGAGTCATACCTCCTCTATTCCATTGGACATTGCTTGTTTTCTTTATTATATACTTGATGAAAGGTAGATTGGCGTGGCTTAGATCATTTCTAATGAGATCCAAATAATTGCTTCGAGTGGTCATCGGTTGGGTAACAAAACTTCATCCACTTTATCATTTCTGGGACTCATTATGGGATTGTGTAGGCAAACAAGTGTTGCAATTCCATCGGTGGTTAATGGAACCATTGAAGGAGTTTTGAATGATCGATACATTGAGAGGCATTGTAAGCCTAGGAAAGAATGTGTCATAAGTTCCCAACACAACCACTTCCTCCTGTGCATCAGGAATATGATGAGAGAGTAGACTGCATGTATACTTCGGATATGCTTCAGGATGCATCTACATATTAGAGAACCCCATGTTAACCATCCTCTGCCTACCAACGAGGAGTTTGCTACTTTTTTATATTGGCCCGAGGACATGCCATTTTATTTTGTGGGGGCAGCTCGAGGTGGCACTGCTGAGGAGTCTAGTGGAGAGACTATTAGAGAGGAGGAAGAGGAGAGCTCTAGTGACGAGGATTGATCGGTTTGGTTGTGGTTTTTACTTGATTCTTGTTTAGTTTGATTATTGCTTTATGTCGATGTTGTAGTTGTTTATCTTTGTGTTGTTGGTTGTCTTAACTTTTGAGGTTGTTAGATTTGTTTTGTACCATCCTTTTAAGGATGAGGATTTGGGAACCTTAGGTGGCATTACATGCCACCTTAACTTTTGGTAGAACATGTTTTTGGTGATTTATGTTTAATACATTAAGTTGTTAATTTAAGTGGTATAGTTTATTTTGTGTAGTTTAATTTAATTTATATTAATTTTAATTCTAGTTTTCAATATTTATACAAAAGTAAAAAATTTTGGAAATTCAAATTTTTTATGTTTGTTCCTAAGTTTCAATAACTTGAAGGAACCAAGTAATCATTTCAAGTTGAATGGATCAACATGCAATTGAGTGGTAATGATAGTGCTTAAAAGAAGTAACAATTACAAGGTACATGTTTATTACTTTCTAAACTTAGCATGAATAATATGAAACTTGTAAATTGTGCAAATATTATACCATTAATTCTTTTGCAATGCATGTTCATAGATGAATCATTTTAGGTCTTAAACAAGTGTGAGGAAGCTTTCCATTGTACACTAAATGCAGGAGGCCAACATTCATTGTTCTAACTCGTTCTTATTATGTTTAATCATGCACTAGTTTTGTTTTTTTTGAAAGCATGAAAGTGATCAAGGCATTTTTTAATTGAGCATAACCACTTGGACTAAAAAAAATCATCAACCTACCTTGTGAGTGAGTGAGAATTTGTTTAACCCCTTTGAACTTTTGTGTCAAGATCCATATTGATGATTGAATTGTGAAAATTGTACATGAAAATGAAGTTCATCATTGAGTTGTAGAACAAATCTTGATTTTTGTTTGAGAAACACATGTACCATCAACCATAAATTGTGGTTGCAATTTTATTCCCTTGCCTTAGGAAGTATGGGAGAATTCATAGGTCATGTTCAAAGTTGGGGAGAAGGAGGTTGGTTGATAAGTTGTGAAAAAGAAAGTGGTTGAAAAAGAAGAAAAAATTTGTGAATGGAAAAAGAAACAATGAAAATAAGAGCTTTGAAAAAAGAAAGAAAAATGGCAAGAATTTTATGCTAACAAGTGAGCTCAAGGTTATAATAATTAATCAAAGAAAGAAAGAAAAAAGGTAAAGACTATGTAAATGTTTAAGAATGTGAGATATGAATGCTCTCATAGGTTTAGGCAATTTTGTTTCAATAACATGAGAAAGGACCCTTCCTTGTTACCAAATCCAAGTTACAACCCTTGAAAGTCCTTAGTGATTCATGCTTTTGTACTTCCAATATGATTTGTTTGATGAATGCATAATTTGATCAAGAAGTTAGCAAGATTGTTGGGTGAGATTAAAAGTCCATCATGTTTGTTTCTCATCCACTGATGAATGTGTGTTTAGGTGTGATTCATGTTTGAATTTGTATTGCTTTAGAATTTTTGATATGTGTAGTGCACTTAGCATTTGTTTCATAGGAATGGTTTATTTTAGAGTAGCGGTAAGCTTTACTTTGTTTGTGCTTTTGAATTTGTACCATGAAATTATTTTTGTTCTTAAAAACTTGTTGTTCCCGATTTCTTGGACGTTGCTTTTGTTTCCTTTGGTTTGAAAGAATTTTGTTTGGGGACAAACAAAGTTCTTAGTTAGGGAGAGTTATTAAGGGCCAATTTATGCATTTAATTAATAGTATTTTGTGTCCCTTTTCACTTGATCTCATTGGAAAATCATAATAAAACCTTAGCTTTAGTGTAAATATGCGGTTTTTAGCATTTTCATGTAAATAGATTTTTGTTTGATCAATTTTTGTGCATTTTTGTAGGTTTCATAGCATGCTGGAAGCATTGGACCCTTAAAATCACAAAGCAAGCCTCAAAGTTGCATTTTTGAAAGAATTCAAAGTCTACAAAGTGGGCTAAGCACGGTCATAGCGCGCTTAGAGAGGCCTAGGCAGCGGGGAAAACTCATTTTTCGCGCTAAGCACACTCTTCATCGCACTAAAATCGCTTTAAGGCGGTTTGAGTTTTGGTTTCGTAATTGAAGCGGGTTCTGACGGGGCTTAAAGCGGTTCCACTTTTTTCCCGTGCTATTTATTATTTTGCCTTAGATATTTTTTTAACTATTCATTCCAACTTTACTCCAAGACCAATTTTCAGAGCAAAAATCATCAAGAACTTAGAATCAAGGTTTTAAAGCATCAATCTTTGAGTTTTTCGACGTTGATGCTTGTGAATCCCTTCTCTTTACTTGTTGAGTTTGTTTGACGTTGATGCTTATGAATCCCTTATCTTTACTTGTTGAAGAAGTTACCACTATTATGGGTAGCTAAACCTTTTTGTGTCAAGATTAGACGTAGTTAACCATAAATAAGTATGTATTTCTCTTGATCCTTCATATGTGAACAAGTTGGTGATCAATATAGATGATTCTCTTTGTTTTATGTATATTTATGATTTGAATCATTATTGAGAAATATCTTTCAACTCTTGACCTAAGATTTTCATCTATCAATAACCGAATGCTAGACATACATTTGGAGTTGATATTCACTTGTATTAAAGCTTAATGTTATTGTATTATTTAATAGAGTGAGAGATCATCGATTAAACAATATAGTAAAACTCGCGACATCGGTTAGACATAGCGATGTTGATGAGTAATACGTGATTATATTGATGAATAACAAGTTCAAATGCTCAATTAATAGAATATGTACGAATTAGGTTAACGAAATCTAATCATGACATGCTTTTTTTAAACCGTTCAAACCTCAACTTTTTACCGTTGTTACGTACTTTTCATGCAATCAAGAATTTTCGTAACCAAAACCCTTTTAAAAACCTTGCTTAAAACATGATCAATTGTAGAACGATAATAATATCGCACAAATCCCTGCTGAGACGATAAACCAAATACATACCCTATCAAAAGTGTTTAAACACTTATTTAATTAAAAGTGGCTCAAACATAAAACATCATACAATGGTGATTCTGGATGGATCTCTAGAATAGTTTTTGGCATAAACTAGATGTGGCTCACTTGCCACACACTTTATCCGTGTATTGAAATTATGTGAAAATTATGAATATGCATTTTCGGATTATATATGTGTATTGAGTATGTTCGAAAATAAATATTCAACCATGATTTCAAATTTTTTTTTTTTGTAAAAATCTTTTAAAAAATGAAGTTATGTTTTAAAAAAGTTTAAGAGTTAAAAAAATAACTGTAAGAGTTATATAAAAAGAAATTTTCATAAAAATAAACAATAAACATAGTTTCTCGTTATTCTCCCCAACTCTGTGTCAAGGTAAGAGTGTGTCTCCCGAAAACTCTTTTTGATCGTGATTGAATGCAATAAATCTTGCAAATTACTCGTATATAGTTAGGGATTTGATGTTTCAATTTAAGATTAATGATTTTGATTGAACTCGATAACAGTTAAAGATTCTGCCTAATTACTCTTGTGCAGTTAGGGTTTTGATGTTTCAATTTAGATCTTATACTTACACATCATCGATTCGGTCGGATTCGGATGAAAAAGCTCAATTCGAAAAGAACATGGGTGGTAATATGACATCCAATTGTGTCCGTTATTCAAACGGTTTGATTGGGTGGCAGGTGAATCAGATTTCGATTAGTTTCGGATGGTTTGTTCTGGGTCGGAGATTATTTTGAATATAAGCGGAGTGTTGAATATTCTTTTCCTTTGCTTCAATTTGATAGTGCCTATTTCTTTATTGAAGATAATTTCTCTGCAACCACTTAAAATATAGTCTCATGAATAAAATTGGTTTGACAAGCATTGCTCTTTGGCTCTCCATTTGTTTTTTAAACTATATACTTCATCTTAACCAACTGAAAATAGAGAGGAAAATGAAGCACAACTGGAGATAGGAGAGAAATGGATAAGAGTGAAAATAACTATAGAGAGATAATTTTCTTAGGTTTCTTATCAACATCACAGTAAAATAATGTTGAAAATTGATATGATTTTTAAAGATAAAAGAAAAATGAAAATTAAAGTCTAGAAAGGAAATGTAAGTTCCAAGAAGAGATGTGACAAATCACTTACACAACATCATTAATAGTAGGCTGTAAGAATAATACATGTTTAATTCATATATTATTCCCTTAACTTAATTTATTGTTTCTATTTAGTCCCTTAATTCAAAAACATTACACTTCAATCCCTTAAAACACTTCTGTTAGCGTTACTAGCCCTTTTTGTTAAATTCTATTGGAAAAACGTTAAAAAAACACCTACGTGGCATATTGAAAATATTGACATGGCATATTGTTTTTGTTTTTACAATGATTAATAAACTTATTTTAATTTAATTTATGAAATATTAGTTCCAACTTTAGAAACATCATTTCTGAACTCTTCATCTACCAACAAAAGAAGAATTCTCTATCTAAACTCTTCAATTTCGAACCCTAGGTCATTGTTCTACTCTCTCATAGTCTAAAACCCTAGTCGCGAAGAAAAAGACTTGAAGCAACGAAGACGACAATACTTGGAGCGAAGAAGAAGACAATACTTATCTACTTTCACCATTGTTCATTTTCAGTGTAAGGTATGATTATACGTTTACTATATTAAAAAGCAAACCTTTATCCTTTTCTCCTTCTTCAAAGACTCACTTCTACATTATTTGATGTGATTAGGTCATGAGTGATAGGTTTGAGTGTGTTATCCATCATGGGGGTGTGTTTGTTGAGTTTAACAAATTAGGTTACAAGGGGTTAAAGGAGGTTTGGGAAGTTGACCCTGATTTCTGGAGTTATTTTGAGTTTCTGGGTGGTTTAAAGGATTTAGGGTACCCAAAAGTGGAGAGTTTATGGTATTATGATGCAATGGATATTAATGAGTTAGTTTTGTTGAAAGATGATGCAGGAACAAATAGAATGAAAAGGATAGCACTAATTAATGGGAATGTGCATTTATATGTCATGCATCCAGTTTTTGGGGAAGGGCCAATACAGTTTCTAGAAAATAATGCAGGACTCAATGGTGTAGAAGAAGACAATTTGGAAGATTTGAATAGTGGTGTAAAAGGTACGTTTGAAGATTTGGGTACTCTGAATAATTTAGAAGATGACACCTTGGATGATTTGAATAATGGTGTAAAAGGAACTTTTGATGATTTGGGTACTTTTGAAGATTTGAATAATCTAGGTGACAAGTTTGATGAAGAACAGACCATTGGTGTAGAAGATACATATGCAGTTGACCAAGAATCTTCATGTCAGGATGTTAATTTGGATGGGACCACTGAGGGCATTGACCAAAAAGATTCATGTCAGGATGTTAATTTGAAGGGGGCACTGTGTTTAAGGATGCTATAGTGGATATTAATTTGGAGGGGACCTTTGATTATATGATATGTGATCAAGAAGTTGATATATTGGATGTCACACCTTATCTGGTACATGTTCAAAAAGATTCAGTAGGTGAGAGACTAATTTGTAACCAAGATAAAGATGAGGGATTGGAATGTAACTAAAAAGATGGTGGTGGTAGTGAAGATGAAAATTCTTTGACTGTGAACTTTGGGGGTTCTGATGAGGATGTTATAGGCATTGGTGAATAAATTGCAGTTGATAAAGAGGATGGAAAAGGAAAGGGGAAGGGCAAAGGAAAAGTAAAAGGAAAGGGGGAGGGCAAAGGTAAAGGAAAGGGGGAGGGCAAAGGAAAAGGGAAGGGGAAAGCCGAGGTTGGGAGACCAAGGAAACAAAGGGAGGTGGAAGAAGCAGTTGAAGGTAGTGGTTCAATTGATGATGTGAATGAAGGTGAGGTTCCAAAGGAAAGCTTTGGAGGTTTGAGTGACATTCAGAAATATGATAGTGATGAGTTGCCCCAAGAGTATGATAATGAAGATGAAGAGGTTTTAAAATATGATTTTTTAAACATTCAAGCTTCCAAAAAGAATGGAGGATTACAAGTAGGAGTTAGGGACTTATTTCTCTACTAAGGAAGACTTTAAAGAGACAGTTAGAACATATGCTATTCATTCAAGTAGAAACCTGAAATTTTAGAAAAATGATAACAAGAGGATGAGATTCATATGTAAGAAAGGTTGTCCAAGGTTGTCATACTGTACAAAATTATAAGATGAAGACACTTGGCAGTGGAGAAAATTATAGACAAGCACACTGTCATACCCCAAATTTTGACCACTAAGATTTCTCGTCATTGTGCAAATCATCATCACAATATGGATGAACCATTAGTCTCCCCAAAGATGGGTGAGCATCCACTACAATCAGACTTAGGGTTTCAAGCCCTCTCAGAGCTCTTAGACAAAGGATCAATCAAGAAATGACATGATATTCAACTTTTCTAGCCTCTCAAACATCCACAAAGGATCAAGAGGACTCCCACTTCAAGGATTAAGCAAAAGGCTTCTCCCTTCTAGGTGGATCAAGCCTTAAGATCGCCAGTGTCACCAAATTAGGGTTTGGTCGACCAGGGCCTCCAGATCGAAATTTTCCTCTGGGCATGAGCCAATTCTTCAAAGCATAACCTATGATGATCCAAGGGATCTCATGAACCCAATCATCAAGTCAATTTAGCCTCAGGGGATGCATTCATAAAAAAAATCAGGAATTAGGGTTTCTTGACCTAATTCATCACTAAGTTGACTTTTGGGACAAATCATGAGCCAAGACCTCAAGAGATGATTTGAGGGTCCCTAACACACCACATTGGTTCATTTGTAATAATGGATTGAGCCAAGAAGCTTGAGCAACAAGTTTCAATTTCATCTGAACCACAATTAGGGTTTCGTGGAAAAAGTCAACTGTATCTTTGACTTTTGACCAGGACATGCTCCTAAACCCTAAGACATGATTCAATACACCCTATAACACCTATGAAATCAATCCATCAAGTTTGGTTTAGGTCAATACTTGATTTCATAGAGGATCGCACAGTTTGGAATTCATCTGACAAAAAGTCAACTGTGCACAAAAGTCAAACTTTGACTTTTTGAGATTTTTCATAATTATGGTTCTTTGACCCCAAAATGATGTTAATGTATGATTGGAATCATCATTCATCAAGAAAAATCAAGAAAAGTGAGATAACTTGTAAAAGGGGTAACCATAAAAAACTTAGAAATTTTTCTAAGTTATGGAACAATGTGGCTAGGGTACCAACTTTGGAGGATCATAACTCCTAAACCACAAGGCTATTTTTTCCCATCCAAAGCTGGATTTGTATCTCTCATTACCCTCTACAAAAGCTTCAACTACACCTCATTCCAATTCATCATGGATTTTGAGTTATGGAATGATCAAAATCACAAAAAGTGAAAATGTCACTTTTTTCCAACACTTAGTGAAATTTTCACTAAGTCAGAATCTGCCTTCACTTTTTTCCAAATGTAGGGGTATTTTTCACTTGGATCCAAAAAGTATCAAAACCAATTATGATCAAACAGTTATTGTATCATATGAGGGCTTTCCAAAATGGCCAAGAACTCCATCAAATTCCACTTGAGCCATGAGATATGACAATGGCAATATGGCTTTTGGGCCTCTTGAGAGAGTGTAAGGCCCATCCCCTTTGTACAGAAAACCTTTCTTGGGCCTCAGTCACTTGTGTAAGCCCTGTACAAAACGACAGTGCGATCACTGATAAAACCTTGGGCCTCTTCTTGAGCTGTAAGCCCCAACAATCTTTTCAAAAGCATTTCCTCCTTTGATTTTGAATATAATATTATTATCAAAGCTTTCTTTGTTGAACAAACTAACCAAACAACATGGAAGCTCTACAACCGAGTAAGTGTTTACCCGCTTTCATTTACCGCTTTCATATGTATATAACTGTATTGTGGGGCTGTTTCACTGTAAGTCTTCTTTCATAAACTCATATCGATTGTGTAATACTAGTATAGATATTTAGAGTTTCCCCGGAAACTACGTCTAGAACTAGACAAAACCTTGTCTCCTTACATCCGACGTTCTCCCGAATATTTCCACATAACCTAAACCATGAGAATTTTCTTTTACAACAATTTTAGATAACTAGATCTAAGAAATCTCCCCCTTGAACAGTTCATATACAGAAGGCCAATGTTCCAAGTGAAACCCCTTCTGGAACTGTTCATCAGCCTCCTCTTGGGCTTAGTGCAAGGACCCACAGGCTTCCTAAAATCATCCCCGCCTCGTCTTGGGCGTTGTACAAGGACCCGTCAGCTTCTTAGAAGTTTTCACAACCTCCTCTTAGGCTTCATATAATGATTCTTCCTCCGGGAAGATAGCCTTCTCTTGGGCTTCATACAAATTATCCCTTCGGCTTCTTAAAAGTTGTTCTCACCTCCTCTTGGGCTTCGTACAAATTGTCCCGACGACCTCTTAAAGGTATAGGAATAGAAATTAGTCATGTTAATAGAACAGTCTGGACCGGTCACTCAACTAAAACAGTAACCCTAGCCTCCTCTTGGGCTTTGTACAATGATTCTCCCCAGTAGAGTTAACCTTTGTGGCCTTCATCTCGGGCTTCATACGAGATACAAAATCACTCTTTTGTTGAGTATAAAAGACTCTCTTATTGAGTCAAACATTTGCAGCCTCCATCTCGTACTTCGTACGAGATACAAAATCATTCTCTTGTTGAGTATAAAAGACTCTCTTGTTGAGTCAAACATTTGCAGCCTCTATCTCGGGCTTCGTACGAGATACAAAATCACTCTCTTGTTGAGTATAAAAGGCTCTCGTGTTGAGTCAAACATTTTTAGCCTTCATCTCAGGCTTTGTATGAGATACAAAACACTCTCTTGTTGAGTATAAAAAGACTTTCTTGTTGAATTAATCCTCTTTTAGCTTCCATCTTGGGCTTTGTATGAGATACAAATCACTCTCATGGTGTGTATAAAAGACTCTCTCGTTGAGTCAAACCCTTTTAGCCTCCGTCTTGGGCTTCGTACAAGACACATATAAAAACACTCTCTTATTGAGTCAACCCTTTTAGCCTCTATCTCGGGCTTCGTACGAGACACAAAAACATCCTCTTGTTGGGTCAATAGCCTCCTCTTAGGCTTTGTATAAAGAAATCCCCGTTTGATTCAATCAACCTTTTAGCATCAAATTATGCTTTGGTCACAACATACAAACATCAACAACTCCTTTTCCCTCGTCTAATTATTGTAAGCGGAGAGCCTCTGGATTATTTACATCCACGCCACTGTCCCTCTTTTAGCATGAGAAATTCCTAAGGAAAGATGGCATTGCTCTAAACTGAGTTAAAGTCTTCTCCTTCAGGTTGAAAATCCCCTATAAAGAAAATTATGGCATTGTTGGATTCGCATATCCCATTTAAAGTAATTCTCCTTTATAATCAGTCACTCAACAGTCGTGCCAAACAGGCCAAATATTCCCCTTTAGAGATGACAAATTCTCTCTAAAGTCAACACCCTTTTAGCTTCACATCTTGGGCTTCGAACAAGATACAAATAGACCCTTCATCTTCACATCTTGGGCTTTGAACAAGATACAAACCACCTTTAGCTTCATGTCTTGGGCTTTGAACAATACACCAAAACACCATTTCCTCCCATAGAATAGGAGGAACTACGATCGCTCTGATTTCCCCATCCCGGGAATACGTAGGCATAAGATTAAAAAAGAATCTTAGCGAGCACACTAATCAAAAACCCCAAAGTCCCCTACCTCCATCCAATCTGGGGCAGGATCCCAACAAATTCCCCATGAATAGTCCCGGTATTTCGTTCTGAACAAAATAAGCAGAGAGAGGCCCACGAACTAAAGCCGCATCTGTAAACCAACAGTTTTGACTGTTTAACCTCAGTTTGCAAGCAGGGTTAGTTGGAGACATCTATTTCCCTTCCTTCATCAGCTTCAATAGGATAAAAAATGAATCGAACTATAGTACCAAAGCGATAGTGATTCGAAACCACAAAAATCGAGCTACAGAAAAATGACGACCACAGTGGGAGAGACTTGTTCTTCTCCCGTCTCTTAGGAGGAAACCTTAAGTTTAGACATTTTCACAGAAAAAATGGCGCCCACCGTGGGGCCAAACAAAGGAATATTTTCTCTCTTATCTCTCTGGTTGAAACCTTCTCTTAGGACGAGTCCTTGGGTTCACAAGGTATCACCGAATGACGGTTCCATCGGGGAATGTCATTATTGCTAGGAACGGCCCTCACTAGGATCTTAGGTCAAAACCTTTAAGTTGGGAAGGTACCACAGAATGGTGACTCCGCCGGGGAGCCATTTTCTGTTAGGATCATAGGATTCATAGCTCTTAAAAAGTCTAGGACATTAGGACAAATATATATACTGCTTTTCCTAATTGATATCTGTGTTTATTTTTTTGCTAATGGGAATGCGTGTGATGCCGCATGTGGAAAGATTGAGTATATACCTAGGAAAAACCTCTTTCAGTAGTGCGGAAGCTATCGGAAATAGTTGTCACGCGATACTACCCTCTTCTGAGATTCTTCAAAATACATCACCATGCACGGTTCCCGGCCCGCATGAATCAATGATTTTGAGAGACAGGTACAAAAATCACTAGTATAAACCGTTGGGATGGGTAGAGCCTTGACTTCATACACCGACCCTTTGACCCCATGTTTTTTCTATGTTTTTGTGCGCTGCATTCATGCATTCATTTTAAGAAAAACATTAAGCAAAGAAAAATTTTCTCTTCTAGTCTCTCTTTTTCAAATTAAACTAAGACAATGATTGCAAATGTCAGAGAGAAAAGGATTACGCTAATGGATTTCGGTAGAAGAAAAACTCACAAGTATACCTTCAAGGTTCCAAAAATAGAGTATTTGAGAGGATTAGCAAGGATGATCACTAACCCTGACGCTTTCAGAGCCAAGTACGGAGGTTTGCTACCTCTGTTAAGGGTCCATGTAATTGAAGGAATCCTGGAGGCACTCATTCAGTTTTACGATCCGGTCTATCACTGTTTCACATTCCCGAATTACTAGCTCGCACCAACGCTGGAGGAGTATTCTCATCTGATTGATCTACCCATTACTGATCAAGCTCCCTTTTCTGGACTGGAAGAAATTCCAAAGGATCAAATCATTGCAAGAGCAATCTATTTGGATGAGTCAGAAATCAAGACTCACCTGACCACCAAGGGAGGAATCCCAGGTTTACCAGCCAAGTTTCTGGTAAAGAAAGCTCTATACTTTGCTAGTATAGGGAACGTGACTGCTTTTGAAAGCATCTTTGTTTTGCTCACCTATGGGTTATTTTTGTTTCCCAACATCGATAACTTTGTAGATATCAACGCCATTAAGGTTTTTCTCATTGGAAACGCCGTACCAACCTTGCTCGCAGATGCGTATCATTCTGTACACTTAAGGAATTTATACAGTGGAGGAATGATCACGTGCTATGTACCCCTGCTATATAAATGGTTTATCTCCCATTTTCCTAAGTTTGCCGCTTTTTGGGATCATAAGAGTGCCTTAAGTTGGTCGCAGAAAATCATGTCTCTTACCAACTCTGACATAGATTGGTACAATAGGATTTATGACGGGATCAGGATCATTGAATGTTGTGGAAACTTCCCCAACGTACCCCTCATAGGAATTAAAGAAGGAATCAATTATCATCCAGTTTTAGTTCGTTGTCACTTTGGATACCCGATGAGGCATGTCCCGCGTAATGCTCATCTGGAAGGTCTTTTCTTCAAGGAAGGAGAAAATGACAGGGCACTAAAGATGGAAATAGTGCATGCTTGGAAACATGTTCATAAGAAAGGACGAGAGTCTCTAGGAAAACTGGACTGTGTCTCGGTGGAGCCTTATCTCCACTGGGTACAAACTAGAGCTCTCAAGCTAAAGATGCCTTATCCTCGTCACGGAGTTCTTCCGCCAAGGGAATCTGTCATGTACTTCATGAATGAAACGGAAAAACTTCAGGTTACTCTCAACAAAGTTCAACAGGAGAGAAGGTCTTGGAAGAACAAGTACCGCACTCTCAATGTGGAGTGTACCAAAATACAACAACTGCTGAAAGATAAGGATGCTCTAATTGAGATTTTGGAGCAACATGCTGTAGAAAATTAGGATGACCAAAGGAATTTGCTCGCTTCTTTCACTTGGCAAAGGAATGATAACCCGACAATGGCCCAAGAGCCCCGATCCAAGAAAAGGAAAGTACCAGAATCAGTACCCGAGTTCTCCTCAGAGAGGACTCGGGACCCATTAGCTTAGGTTTCTATTTCTGCACCTTGTAATTTACTATATTTCCATTTCCGCAATCCTTTGAATTCAATAAAACGGGGGTGTCCCCACTGTTTGATATTTGCAATCTAATTGTCAAAGTTTATTTTGATTAAAGCAAAAAACAATTAATATAATTATTGCATTCATCATTCTCACGTCACGTATTCTTCTTACCTACGAATCTCACGTTTGTGTCTCGGTTCTAGAGTCAAACTGTCTCATTCATACAATACTCAGGCAAATCGTCAGAAAAAGATGGATGATCTCGAGGAAGAGAACAGAGAGTTGAAAGAAGAGATCGACGCTCTGAGAGAGGATATGAGAAAGCTTCGTAATGACATGCAAGCCATGGTAGAAACTCAGCTACAAAGAACTATGATCTCAGAGATCACCTTAACGCCTATAGTGAAGTAGTATGATCCTAGGTATCAAATGTCGAAAGATCGTCCCTGGGGCATGCCTATTAACTATATCCCAGAAGGATATGTTCCGCCGATCACTGAAGATCAGGGAATCATAGTAGAAGCCGCTGGGCCTGAAGGTTACAAACTTCGGGAAAGCGAGGATGCCAGAGGCATAATGAGGACTCCTGAAGGTTATAAACTTTGGGAAGCGCCAAGATTCACTACCGTAGTAACGGTACCACCCCCTGTGGTGCACACTGTCCCAGAAGGACAGATTCCACAGATACATTTTGGTAGAAAGGAAAGTATGTTCGATAGAATGGATGAATTCCAGGAACAATTCTTGGAGATGCAGAAAGAACTGCAGGCCCTTCGCGGTCAGGATCTATTTGGAAAGGACGTCGTGGACCTCTGCTTGGTCCCCAATGTGAAAGTCTCGCACAAATTCCAAGTACCCGATTTTGAAAAGTACAAGGGTAACTCTTGCCCTCAAAGCCATTTAGTGATGTACGCTCGGTGAATGTCAGCTCAGACAGAGAACCAGGATCTACTGATTCACTACTTTCAGGATAGTTTAACCGGTGCCGCATTAAAATGGTACATGGGTTTAAACCGCGCTACGATTAGCACTTTCAGAGATCTTGGCACTGCCTTCGTCCAACAATATAAATACAATTTGGACATGGCACCAAACAGAGATCAACTCAGATCAATGTCGCAAAAGGACAAGGAAACCTTTAAGGAATACGCTCAGAGATGGAGTGAAATTTCCGCTCAAATTTGTCCACCTCTTGAGGAAAAAGAGATGACAAAGATTTTCTTAAAAACCTTGAGCTCATTTTACTACGACATAATGGTTTCCAGTGCGCCCGGCGACTTCACCGAAATGGTCGGTATGGGAGTGCGTCTCGAGGAAGCCGTTCGAGAAGGACGTCTAGTCAAAGACACTGGGTCGACAAGCGGTACTAAAAAATACGCTAGTGCTCTCCCTAAGAAAAAGGAGCAAGATATTGGGAATATCTCTCTCAGAAAGCAAAGGCGATGGTACCAACCAGTAGCAGCTATAACTCCTGCTATCAGCCCTTCGCCTGTTTCTACGTATCAACCTCAGGTTGCTCAAAGCCAACCGCATTCGCAACAATTTCAGCAAAGGACACAACAGCCTCTTCAGCAGGCTCGTCCTTAATACAACAACAACCATACAACACGGCCACCAGGATTTAATCCTCTACCTGGATCGTACGCAGAACTATTTCCATTACTGTTAGCCAAGGGGCACGTCCAAACCAGGTCTCCTCTTACAGTACCGGAAAATTCGCCTTTTTGGTTTAAGGTGGATCAGACTTGCCCTTACCATCAAGGAGGACCAGGGCATAACATAGAAAACTGTCTCAGTTTCAAATCCGACGTGCAAAAATTTGCTAGGAGCGGGGTCTTATCTTTCAAAGATACGAATCCGAATGTTTTCACGAACCTGCTGCCTCAACACGAGAATGCTACAGTCAATTTGATAGAGGGAGAGTCTAACAACACCTATCAAATTCACGATGTACTCTTATTGAGGGCCAACTTGGTCAAGATGCATTGAAGACATAGTGGATATGGCCATGTACCACCTCATAATTATCACCAGTGTGATATCTGCTCTAAAAGCAATCAAGGATGTTCTGTGGTGCAATCATCTCTACAGGAACAGATGGATCTCAGATGGATCCAAGAGCACCGAGTTTATGGAGTTAACATGGTTTATACGAATTCCAACATCATTCAAAACCACGATATCCGTGCGATGAATGTCAACCTGGTGGCAATGCACTCAAGGCAAAGCCAATATCATAATCTACCGCGTCACGATTATAATTCCTGCCTGACTTGCTCGGTAAATAAACAGGGATGCTTTTTTGTACAAGAGGCCCTCCAGCGTCAAATGGATCTTGGATGGATTCAAGACTACCATGATAGGAATCATTATCAAATCAACATGATTCAAATCTTTGATATTCGCTTGATGAATACCAGCTTGGTGGAGTTACATGCTAAACAGGTTCGACTCGGGTTCCTGGTATCACATGATTATCAGAGCTGTAAAGCGGGTTGCAAAGACGATCAGGGATGTGCCCTTGTCCAGGAAACACTTCAGCACTTGTTGAACCACTGGTGGCTTCCAATCTATATGGATGAAGACACCCAGCAAATTAGTATCACTAACGGGAATCCTACTAGATATCAAAGTCAGGATGTTCGGTCGACGGAAAAAGATCTAGTAAGGTTACACTGTATTCAAAGCGGACGTGGCCAGGTGCCACTACACAACTATGAGCGGTGTGGAGTTTGCTCAGTGGATAATCAAGGATGCTACCTCGTGGGAGCAGCCCTTCAAAGTAAGTTGGACCGCAAAGAGATTCAACCATGGTTAAGTTCTGGATCAGTCAACTATTTTGTTGATCAAATTGAGGACGTCGTCGTAATCTCTGATCATCAAAGGGCTAGGGATGTTTGTGCCATCATCCCTCTACTTGACGAATCGAGAGTTCCCAACCAGGAACGGATCGAAATTACTTACGATGGTCGGAAAAATCAGAAGGCTCCCATAGTCATCTATCTACCGGGACCGCTACCGTATGAATCAACTAAGGTTATCCCTTACAAATACGGTGCAACAACAATTGAGAATGGAAAGGAAACTTTGTTACCCTCCGTCGTGAATATTGCAGGCATCAGTCGAGTAACACGGAGTGGTAGAATCTTCAACAGAGGAGTTGGAAAACCCAGCAAAGAAAAGGAACCTCAGACAGAAGTTCCCAATCCACCAGTCAGTCAATCCAGTAATCCTGACCTTTCAAAAAATGATAATGAGATGCTAAAGCTCATCCAAATGAGTGAATACAACATTGTTGATCAGCTGTTACAAACTCCTTCAAAGATCTCGGTATTATCACTGTTACTTAGTTCAGAAGCACACAGGGAGGCTCTACAGAAAGTCTTGGAGCAAGCCTTTGTGGCACAGGATGTAACAATTAGACAGTTCGATAGCATTGTCTCTAACATCACTTCCTGCAATAACTTGGGATTTAGTGATGAGGAATTACCTGAAGAAGGCCGCCGTCATAACATGGCACTCAACATTACAGTCAACTACCAGGACGATGCTTTAGCCAGCGTACTGGTAGACACAGGGTCAGCCCTGAATGTTATGTCGAAGTCTACTTTGATGCAATTATCATTCAAAGGACCTCCGATGAGAACCAGCAAGGTCATCGTCAAAGCATTTGACGGATCCAGAAAAACGGTTATCGGCAAAGTCGACCTTCCCATAACTATAGGTCCTCACACTATCCAAGTCACTTTCCAGGTCATGGACATCTGGGCAACATACAGTTGTTTATTAGGAAGACCTTGGATACATCAGACTGGGGCGGTCACTTCAATCCTCCACCAAAAGCTAAAGTTCGTCCAGAACGGCCAACTCGTCACAGTCTATGGAGAACAGGCCTTGCTCGTAAGCAACTTATCGTTATCCACTTATGTAGAACCGGAGGGGGTAATCGGAACCCAGTTCCAAATGCTTTCGCTACACAAGGATAATCAATTCGAAGGGGGAACTTCGATTTCCTCGTACAAAGATGCTATCAAAGCGGTCGAGAATACCAATACAACAGGATGGGGGCAGCTTGTCATTCCTACTGACAATAAGGAAAAGAAAGGTCTTGGCTTTTCCTCAACCTGTACTCAGATGGCTGCGAACAATAAAAGTTTTCATCCCATTCAGAACTTCTTCCACAGTGGAGGCTTCCTTCAACCAATGACTCAAGAAGTGCATACCATGAATAAAGATGATTCCTCCAATACGGAGGAAGAATGGAAGTCTTATCTCACGAGGACGGTTATACGTCTCAGGGCGAAACACAGACTCTCTTTTGCTATCCCGCACAGAGTCCGAGATTTATACCGAGGTCAGATGTCGAAATAATGTACGGAGATTGTGATCCCGAAGGATGTCGCGCTCCCCCAAACTTATTAGAGGAGGATACTCAGATGAAAGACAGTTTGGACCCCGACTATTATGGCCCAATGGATGGCTTGCCTATCTGGCAGCCGTATCCCGTAGACTTGGGGCAAGAAAGTCAGCCGAACAATGAAAATCAGTTGAGCATCATTGAACAGAATACCTGTGTCCCCGCCATGTCATGGGATCAACACCTAGGTTATCCTGAAAATACCCAGCACGACGATGAATTCGCAACATTTGCAGGACTAGAATTTATTAACTATGCTTTTCCCGAGGTCAACGTCATCGAGAGGGATGACTCCTCCAGTTCCAAATAAGTGTGGGACACCTTGGGACAACCGAGTGGAAAATTTGACTTCAAGGTCAAATACACCGCTCCTGAAAGCTCTTGTATCAAGCTCGAAGACATCCAGCCAACTGGATGGGGAGATATACCTGAGAGCACAAATACTATGCAAAATACAACAGAGGAATCCTCCTACGACAACTCTGCCTGGGAGACAGATTCCAATGATCCTACTCCACCAGAAATCAGCGTCATTTCTGAAGACAAATCAAGGAAGGTACCAGACTTTGTGATTTACCGAGGATTTCACTGCCAATGGTTTGCTGTCGATGTTCTGAAGATTGTTCATAAGTCTAAGTAATTGCCATCTTTACTTTAACCTTTCACCTTGCCCAGGTGAAACGGATGTTTTGATAGGGCTCACTTTCTGTAAATATCCCTCTTTGCTTCGCCCAAAGCGACAGAGTTTCATTTTATAGGGTTGTAGTTTCAAGAATCGACTTGTTCATAAATAAAATAACGCCGTTCTGTAATTTCCGCAGTTATTGTTGTTTTCTCTTTCTGCTTTTTCTAGAAAATGGTAATCCTAAAAAACAAAAATAAATAAAAATAAGCATTGTTCAAAAAAAATATATAAAACACTGCACACACTCTTGCATTCTCTCTATCTCTTCTAAACACAAATCATCACGTCATGCAGATTGCTTGTTTTAAACCCCGTTGAAACAGACGATCAAATGCCTTCTCCCAACTTTGAGTTCCCGGTATTTGAGGCTGAAGAAGAAAATGACGACGAAATTCCAGAAAAGATCTCCCAATTACTCGGACAAGAGGAAAGGTCCATTGAACCTCACAAAGAGCTGTTGGAAACGGTCAACTTAGGTTCAGAAAAAGAGAGAAAAGAAATCAGGGTTGGGGCACTGCTCAGTCCAACTGTCAAAGAAAGTTTGACGAAAATTCTCAAAGAGTTTCCCGATGTATTCGCTTGGTCCTATCAAGATATGCCAGGGTTGGATACCAGCATCATGGAACATCATCTACCGTTAAGATCAGAATGTCCGTCGGTAAAACAAAGGTTGAGACAGACTCATCCAGACATGGCTGTCAAAATCAAAGAGGAGGTACAGAAACAGATTGACGCGGGTTTCCTTGCTACATTAAAATATCCTCAATGGTTATCCAACATAGTACCAGTTCCGAAAAAGGACAGAAAAGTCAGAATGTGTGTCGATTACCGAGATCTGAACAAGGAAAGCCCAAAGGACGATTTTCCCTTACCACACATTGACATGCTGGTAGACAGTACAGCAAAGTTCAAAGTTTTCTCCTTCATGGATGGATTCTCGGGCTATAATCAAATCAAAATGGCGCCTAAATACATGGAGAAAACTTCGTTCATTACCTCATGGGGTACTTTTTGTTACAAGGTAATGCCATTCGGTTTGAAGAACGTCGGGGCAACCTATCAAAGGGCTATGACTACTCTGTTTCACGACATGATGCACAAAGAAATCGAAGTGTATGTCGATGACATGATTTCCAAATCTAAAACAGAAGATGAGCATGTGACCCACCTATCAAAACTATTCGAGCATTTGTGAAAGTACAAACTTCACTTGAATCCCAATAAGTGCACGGTCGGTGTCCTTTCAGGGAAACTCTTAGGGTTCATCATCAGGAAAAAAGGAATTGAGGTTGATCCTGACAAGGTCAAGGCCATTTAAGAAATTCCTTCTCCGAAAACTGAAAAACAAGTCAGAGGATTCCTGGGACGTTTGAACTACATCTCCAGATTCATATTCCTCATGACCGCGACATGTGCGCCGATTTTCAAATTACTCAAAAAGAACTAGGACTGCGTTTGGACAGAAGACTACCAAACCGCCTTCGACAGTATTAAGGAATACCTGTTGAATCCACCGATTCTATCACCTCCATGGAAGGAAGACCACTGATCATATACTTAACAGTCTTGGAAGACTCCATGGGTTGTGTACTTGGCCAACAAGACGAAACCAAAAGGAAAGAGTCTGCCATCTACTATTTGAGCAAGAAATTTACCGACTGCGAGACTCGGTACACTATGCTCGAGAAAACTTGCTGCGTTCTGGCTTGGGCAGCCAAACGTTTTCGCCAGTACATGATTCGTCACACCACTTGGTTAATCTCTGAAATGGATCCAATCAAGTATGTCTTTGAAAAGCCTTCTCTCACGGGAAGGATTGCCCGTTGGCAGATGTTGTTATCAAAATATGACATAGAGTACCACGCTCAAAAAGCCGTTAAAGGAAGTGTTTTAGCCGATCATTTGGCTCATCAACCGATTGACGATCAAGAATCAGTCGGATTTGACTTCCCAGACGAAGATGTCATGTATCTAAAAATGAAAGACTACGATGAACCGCTACCCAGTGAAGGGCCAGAACCAGGTTCCCAATGGGGACTTATTTTTGACGGAGCTGTCAATCATTACGGAAACGAAATTGGGGCAATCATCATAACACCTCAGGGTACCCATATTCCTTTCACCGCCAGACTTACGTTCAAGTGTACAAATAACGAGGCCAAATACGAAGCTTGTATTATGGGTCTCGAGGAAGCGATCGACTTAAGGATAAAAAACTTGGATGTATATGGTGACTCAGCTTTGGTCGTCAATCAGATCAAAGGAGATTGGAACATATACCAATCAGGGCTGATTCCTTACAAAGATTACGCGAGAAGGTTGTTACCCTTCTTCAACAGAATCGAGTTTCATCATATCCTTCGTGAGGAGAATCACATGGCTGATGCATTAGCCACTCTCTCTTCCATGATTAGTGTAGGTCAATGGAATGACTTACCTAAGATCGACATAATGCGCCTTGAACGGGCCGCTTACATCTTCACGATTGAAGCAGTCATAGACGACAAACCTTGGTATCACGATATCAAATGCTTCCTTCAGAAACAAGAGTACCCACTTGGGGCATCCAGGAAAGATAGAAAAACCCTCAGAAGACTAACAGGCAGTTTCTTCCTGAGCGGTGATATACTCTATAAGAGAAACTTTGACATGGTCTTGCTCCGATGTGTAGACAGACCAGAAGCAAACATGCTGATAAAAGAAATTCACGAAGGGTCCTTTGGCACTCATGCCAACTGATATACAATGGCGAGAAAAATTATAAGAGCAGGGTACTATTAGTTAACAATGGAATCTGACTGCTACAAGTACATGAGGAGCACTACTACAAAACGGCAAAACAACAACGCCAGGTTTACAACGGCACCCTATACACCGTTCTTATAGTGCGTACTGGTTGCGCGCGCATTATTTTAATTAGAAATCTCAAGGGTATAATAATTTTTTTTATGAAAACCGTGGTGATACAATCTAGCTATCATGGGTTCGAACCTCATCGCCCTCAAATAGTTTATCCCATTGATGTAAATGCTCCCTTTTTAAGTTTTATTAATATTTAACTAAAAACTAATAAGGATATCACGACGGATATTTATCAAAACCGTTGTTACAAATTGAAACTTCTTTTTATGTATTTTAAACACCATGTGTGTATATATATATATATATATATATATATATATATATATATATATATATATATATATATATATATATATATATATATATATATATATCAATTTATCCATTGAAACAACGCTAACACCAATGCCGTCACCATTGTCGGGAAGAAGACAACAACAACAACAAAGTGTTCTACTTTAAGGTGTTACAATGTCACATTTGAAGACAAAATCATCCAAAGGTGTTTCTACGTCTTGTTCCAGTGTAAAATCTCGATCTGGAAATTTTTGTGGTTGTGATGGTCGTATGGTTTCGTATCAATGCAAGAAGGGACAAAATAAAGGAAGGCTTTTTTGGAGATGTCCATTTTGGAGGAGCGATGAAACATGTAATTTGTTCATATGGGATGAAGACGTGGGAGAAAGAGATGGAAATGACGATGAAAGCATTATGAAGTCAGAGTTGGAAGTTGTGGGCTATCTGAAGGTTATGTATGAGGATTTAAAGAAAAAGAACAAGAATTTGAAGAACAAACTGAAATCAGAGATATTTTATGGAAATATCAAGATGTTATGTTTTTTGTCTCCTTTATGTTTAATATTTACTTTGTTATGAAATGTAATAGTTGAATTAGGGTTCGAATTACATTGTTGATGTTTAAACTGCAGATGCATTGTGAATTACATTGTTGATGTTTAAACTGCAGATGCATTAAGTTAGAAGTTAAGGCGCACCTTTTCTTTTTTATTTATTTTAAAATTCATAAATAAAAGGGTTATCACTACGGTTCTTCTGGTTAACCATAGTGATATATTTATAATAAATAAATACCTATGTATACGGTTTTTATTTATTTTAAAATTCACAGATAAAAGGGTTATCACTACGGTTATTCTGGTAAACCGTAGTGATATATTTATAATAAATATATACATATCTATACGGTTGTTATTGTTAACCGTTGTGAAATAGTTTACCCATATATAAGCGAAATAACTTTCACTTAATTGACATTAACACCGTTGCCTTCAAAGTGAAACCCTAGAACCCTTTTTTTCTCTTCGTTTTCACCATTAGCCATGAATCTTGTGCTTCATACATTAAGGTATTCTTCTTCTTCCATCTATTGTTAGATATTTCCCATTATCTCATTTGTTGCATGTTGTTTTTGTTGATTGTTCTCATTTTTTCAGATTCGTTTTCACTAGCTTAACAAAGACCATACTTTGGAAACTTCATAATGTTTGTGTTGCTATGGAAAAATGAATAAGAAGCATGAAGCTATGATGGAAACTTCATCCACCCTGTACCTTTTCTTCATAGCATCACGAACAAGATGTTAGTAAATGAAGAAACAACAGTGTAAGCAAACTTTATCTAGTTTTAGAAGCAATGAAAAGAAGTATAAGAAGTATGAAGCTTTTGTGTAAGCTTCTTCCTCCTTATATTTCTTTTTCATGGCTTCCCAAACTAGTTCAACATCATAATTGATTCCTGTTCCGCGATTAATTTCATTAAAAGGTTCGTTATTCCTGATCCTCTCTTTACTCATTACTGGATTATGGTTTTAGGGTTTGTTTTCAACTGAGGATGCTCATTTTTGAAGTTTGCTTTGTTTCCTTTCAGGTTAAGGGGATGATACAGAGTGATGATGCTGGTGGAAGCAAGCGTATTATATCAGTTTATAATTTCTGGATCTGGTATAGAATGTTGTTTGAGTTTATCATATTCTATTTACATTGTTTGTTTAACTAACCCTCACTTAAAGTTTGCTGGTGGTAGCAAGCGTATTATATGAGTTTATAATATCTGGATCTGGTATAGAATTTGTTTGAGTTTATTATATTCTATGTAGATTGTTTGTTTCACTAACCCTGACTTAAAATACATTCAGTTAATTTGACATAGATATTTATAATCTGCAAATTAAGTTGTATTTGAAAACCAACTTAAACAAACCAATGTTGTTTTCTGATTGCATGCCTCTCATCATTTATCTCACGTTCTTTTATATATAGATTATGGTATAATGATCTCGCTCCTTAGATGCATCGCCATCTTCAAATATAGTTAAATCAAAGATGAGGCAAATTATCCAATGTCTTGTTTATCTTATGGAAATTTAACTATAATCGAAGATAGCGATATATCGAAGGAGTCAGATCAATAAACCACAATATATGTAAAAGAGCGTGAAATGCACGATGAGACGAATGCAATCAGAAAACAATATTGGTTTGTTTAAGTTGGTTTTCCAGAACAGTTTAATTTGCAGATTATAGACATCTTCATCAAATTTAATCCATGTATATTTATTTAGTGAGGTGTTTGGAAAACAAGCAATCTACATTTAATATAATAAACTTAGGGTACTTACAATAACGGTTATATATTGTATCCGATATCATAAGTAATTTATGTTTTATATAAATTCGCTACCGATGGGTTTCGAACCCAGAACTTAAGTGTATGTATCGCAACGGTTTATTATCATAACCGTTATGATATATGGAGCGCATCCTGCCTTTCAACAACGGTTTCCAGACCGTTGTAGAAACAGCGAACTTACAACGACAATCTACATAACAACGCCTTTGCCCGCGTCATTATATGTCATTCTCAACCGTTGTTAAATGGGATTTTCGTAGTAGTGGAGATGTCACAAGTGTCAGATATACTCAGACAAAATCCATGTACCGCCTACACATCTCAAAGTTCTTTCTTCCCCGTGGCCTTTTTCCATCTGGGGAATCGACATGATTGGCATGATCAAACCTAAGGCTTCGAACGGACATCAGTTCATCCTGGTAGCCATTGATTACTTCACCAAGTGGGTCAAAGCAGCGTCATACGCTAATGTAACCCGACAAGTGGTAGTCCGATTTATCAAAAACAATATCATCTGCCGTTATGGTGTTCCGAGCCAGATCATTACTGATAATGGATCTAACTTAAACAACAAGATGATGAAAGAGTTGTGCACAGAGTTCAAGATCGAACACCATAACTCATCTCCCTACCGACCCAAGATGAACGGAGCGGTAGAGGCAGCTAACAAGAACATCAAGAAGATTATTCAAAAGATGGTCGTGACCTACAAAGATTGGCACGAGATGCTACCCTTTGCTCTTCACGGTTATCGCACATCTGTCTGCACTTCAACAGGGGCTACCCCTTTCTCTCTAGTATATGGCATGGACGCAGTACTCCCCATAGAAGTAGAGATCCCATCAATCCGGGTATTGATGGAAGCTAAGCTTACAGAAGCTGAATGGTGTCAAAGTCGACACGACGAACTGAATCTGATCGAAGAAAAGAGAATCACGGCACTATGCCATGGTTAGTTGTATCAGCAAAGAATGAAGAAGGCGTTCAACAAAAGGTTCGACCTCGTGTCTTCAGGAAAGGAGACCTTGTGCTCAAAAAGATACAATCATTTCTCACTGACTCTCGGGGCAAATGGACTCCGAATTATGACGGCCCCTACGTGGTCAAGAAAGCTTTCTCAGGCGGTGCCTTGAGACTTGTAACCATGGATGGAGAAGAATTTGCCTACCCCACAAATGTTGATGTAGTCACGAAATAATTCGCCTAAACTAAACTAAAAAAAAAAGCGTCTCGGTGGATTGAAAACCCGAAAGGGCGGTCCAGGAAAAAATTAGAGACATGATCAAAAATCATCCCGGTGGATTGGAAACATCTCAAAGTACAATCCAGGAAAAAGTTAGGGATAATGGCAAGTAACTACGTCCAACAGAGGCAAATTCTCAGCAGCTGTTACACCATCCGTCGGAAAACTCCGGTCAAGGTCATCTTCGATAGAAGCTCAGGATGCCTGGAATTTAAAGTTGGTAGAAGGATAGTGGTCGTTATGTTTCAGTGTAGCCCTTTTCCCTTAAATTACCATTTTCTAACTTTGTAAATACTCTATGGAATCACGCGTTTGGTTGATTTCCATCCTATCAATAAAATTTGAGCCCTTGTGCTTTTGTTTGCAACTCTTATTTATTTTAGCTTTACAGAATGACGTTTTAGTATGATCAACGATTCTTGAAACAAAATAAAAATGAATTTACTTGTAAAATTTTTCTGCTTTTAATAAAGATGGCATTTTCTTTTGACTGTTGAACATCGAAAGAACATCAATCGCTTCTCCAGAAGTAAGCGAGCCTCAAAGTGCAGAATCAAAGTACTCCTTCTAAGCCAGTGCGCCTGAATGAAGGATCAGCTGTATTAGATGCGACTTTCCCATCTGATACTCTCGGCAGAGTTCTTATCTCCTAAGCCCGACCAACATAGCTCCCGACAGGGACTATCTCTCCTAAGCAAGGCAGAATTTCTATCGTGAACCAGTGATACTTTTCATCCCCCACTGTGGTCGAGTATCCAGTCGTGTTCATCTACTAGTCTGTATGTCACGTCAGTTTTGTCAGCATATACATACATACATCATGCAATATTGATTTACATTCATATTCATATTGCATCACTATCACTCTAGTCGGTCTTGTTCCCTAGTGATAAGAGTCATCTCAATCGAGTCGTCAGTTCTTTCCTCGTCAGGAAATGAATCATCTAAGCGATCTCTCCTCCAGTTTATTTCTGGATTGAAGGTGGTTCTTTGACCACTTTGATAACTTGAACCTTTGAAGAGCCAGAGAGCTTCCGAAAAACATCACTCTTCGCCATTGAAGATGATATCTTCGCTTTCCCGGATTAAGGAAAATCCCTAGAGAAAGCCTTTTAATCAGAGATTCGGCAGTACAACAGTTTTTCTCCAAAAAATTCACTGACGAAAAGGTCATCGGCACCTCAAAATTGGATCACATCATATGGCATTTCTCCAAGAATATCCCGAGAAAAGTATGATGTGGTAACCCCAAGCGAAAGCAGTCTCTCAAGAGACTCATTTTCCCCCAGTAGATTCGACAAATAGCGTCCCCAAACAGAGAAGTTTGTACAGCTCTACAACTCAGATGAATGGGTTCCCCAGCAAGTCTGACATCACCACTTTTTCCATCAAATGGCATCTCCCCAGGAAAATTCAGCGAGAAGTTTGAGGAAAACCGCTACACATAGCGTCCCTTGTCAATAAACTTTATTGACAAAAGAAACTTAGACCAGTTCCTTGGTAGGAAACCAGGATCGAGGGGAAGTTTACATCAGAAATTGAGACCATATCCTTGGTAGGAATCCAGGATCGAGGGGAGGTTTATTTCAGAAATTGAGACCAGTTCCTTGGTGGGAAACCAGGATCGAGGGGAAGTTTAAATCAGAAACTGAGACCAGTTCCTTGGTAGGAAACCAGGATCGAGGGGAAGTTTACCTTTTCTAAGCATCATTGCTTAGCAAAAGAGGAAGGATGCGCGAACTGCCATTCAAAACCACCATCAAAGTTTCGGGTATTCCGATATTTAATCCTCTTGCACCCCGAATGCCCGAATACCTTCGCCATTCACACCTTCGGGTCCAAGAATATTAAATAGGGGCATCTGTCATACCCCAAATTTTGACCACTAAGATTTCCCATCATTGTGCAAATCATCATCACAATATGGATGAACCATTAGTCTCCCCAAAGATGGGTGAGCATCCACTACAATCAAACTTAGGGTTTCAAGCCCTCTCAGAGCTCTTAGACAAAGGATCAATTAAGAAATGACATGATCTTCAACTTTTCTAGCCTTTCAAATATCCACAAAGGATCAAGAGGACTCCCACTTCAAGGATTAAGCACAAGGCTTCTCCCTTCTAGGTGGATCAAGCCTTAAGATCACCAGTGTCACCAAATTAGGGTTTGGTCGACCAGGGCCTCCAGATGGAAATTTTACTCTAGGCATGAGCCAATGCTTCAAAGCATAACCTATGATGCTCCAAGGGATCTCATGAACCCAATCATCAAGTCAATTTAGCCTCAAGGGATGCATTCATCAAAAAAATCAGGAATTAGGGTTTCTTCACCTAATTCACCCCTAAGGTGACTTTTGGGACAAATCATGAGCCAAGACCTCAAGAGATGATTTGAGGGTCCCTAACACACCACATTGGTCCATTTTTAACAATGGATTGAGCCAAGAAGCTTCAGCAACAAGTTTCAATTTCATCTAAACCACAATTAGGGTTTCGTGGAAAAAGTCAACTGCATCTTTGACTTTTGACCAGGACATGCTCCTAAACCATAAGACATGATTCAATACGCCCTATAACACCTATGAAATCAATCCATCAAGTTTGGTTTAGGTCAAGGACTTTATTTCATAGAGGATCGCACAGTTTGGAATTCATCTGACAAAAAGTCAACTGTGCACAAAAGTCAAACTTTGACTTTTTGAGATTTTTCACAATTATGGTTCTTTGACCCCAAAATGATGTTAATGTATGATTGGAATCATCATTCATCAAGAAAAATCAAGAAAAGTGGGATAACTTGTAAAAGGGATAACCATAAAAAACTTAGAAAATTTTCTAAGTTATGGAACAAAGTGGCTAGGGTACCAACTTTGGAGGATCATAACTCCTAAAACACAAGGCCATTTTTTCCCATCCAAAGCTGGATTTGTAGCTCTCATTACCCTCTATAAAAACTTCAACTAGGCCTCATTCCAATTCATCATGGATTTTGAGTGATGGAATGATCAAAATCACAAAAAGTGAAAATGTCACTTTTTTCCAACACTTAGAGAAATTTTCACTAAGTCAGAATCTGCCTTCACTTTTTTCCAAATGTAGGGGCATTTTTCACTTGGATCCAAAAAGTATCAAAACCAATTATGATCAAACAGTTATTGTATCATATGAGGGCTTTCCAAAATGGCCAAGAACTCCATCAAATTCCACTTGAGCCATGAGATATGACAATGGCAATATGCCTTGCTGAAAACTGCCAAGGCTAGGCAGAATTTTACACTTTTGCTCGATTTGGTAAAATCAGATAATTCCAAGCCTTGTCATCACTTTGGACACATCTGAGGATTAAATCTAAAGGGAACAAACACTGATCCAAGCCTCCAAAGTCTTTGGAACAAGAAGTAGCATGCCAAACCTAGAAATCACTAAAAGAGGGACAAGACTCCAATTTTGGGTTTGAGCATTTAATGGATGCACCAAGGTGGCATGGACTGACACATTTGCAACTGAATTCAGTCAAGATTCATCCAACAACTAGGGAACCACAACTCTGTGCTCTAACCTCTAGTCAATGGCTAGAGGAGACTTGGATTCTCATTGGCCAACATTTGCCAAACCTCTGCTGCAGTTGCCATTCACTATTGATCCCAAAAAAAACTTGATCTACTATAAATAGAGCTCATTTGTGCTCAGTTTGAGTACACCAAATCCATCAAACAGATGCTTTCCTCAAAATCACCTTCTCACTTCCAAATTTGCCTTCCAAAGCAAGTCACTATCGGGTTTTGAGTTTGAGAGCAATTCCAACCAAACCAATCACACACACACCTCATAAACATCATATAGAAGTGATCCAAACACTCACATAACATCTGGAACACCAAAATCACAAAATCACTAGCCAATTGCTCAAGCCTTTCACAGATTTGTAGTTGGGGTACCATCTCAAGTTCCAGATCATTTTAATCCATTCCAAGCATCCAGACACACTCCATGGCACCTAGGGAAGCTATCCAGATCACTGGAACCTAGCTGTAACACCTCTAACCTAAAACACGATCACCAGCTGCAAGAGGTGAGCATGAGCTCTTATAACTCTATGATTCATGCATTTTTTGCTGCACAATAATTTGGCCATATGTTCATAATCATGCATAGAGTGTTTACCCTCAATCAATTGCTTTGTATGAATCGTGTATGGAATTTTTGAACCTTCATGCAGAATTTAGGGTTTTTGAGGTTTCTCTTTGATTTCTTATTCCATGCTTAAAATAAATGAAATTAAAGACCATTGAGATGATCGTGAGGTTGAAACGAGTAGATTGATATGTAGATTGCATGATATAATCAAGTATTCAGTGAGATTGGATAAAAAACGTAAATCTGCAGAAACAGAGGAAGGGCGCGTGTTCTTGCCATGTTCTTGGCGCCCTTTTTCAAATATTTGAACATTTGAATTTTGTGATTTTATTTAATTGATTCAAAAATTAATTTCTCTCTGAGTTTTAATGATTTTGAGTTGATTCTTTTTTTAATAATTCACAAAAATGTTAAAATATTTTATTTTACCAAAAAATCCCGAAAATATTATTTATTTCATATAATTGATATTTTTGCCAAGAATTAATATTTAAATTGTTTTTGACATTTAAAATATTTTTTTTCCTTCTTGATTTTGCAAATTTTAATGATTTCTAATCATTTTGTAGGTCAAAAAATGATTTTTGAAGCATTAATCCAAGATCACAATTTGTTTTCCACATGTTAAACAATTTTGATCATTTTAATTGAATTTTTTATTCAATTAAAATACATTTTGGAAACAAATTATGGTTTTGATTAATTCAACCCTCATCAAACCTTTTAAAAACATTTTGGGCCTCTAATAGAGTGTAAGACCCAATCCTTTGTAAATACAAACCTTTCTTGGGCCTCAAATGTTGTATAAGTCCCATTGTATTTCAAATGTTCGGCGCGATCATCATTCGTTTAAAACAAACCATCTGGGCCTCTCCTCGAGCTATAAGACCCATTCAAAATCATTTTGGGCCTCTAATAGAGTGTAAGACCCAATCCCCTTTTTTTTTAAACCAAAAACTTTTAGGCCTCAGTCATTGTATAAGACCCACGGTGTTTTCAAAACCTCGGCGCGATCGTCGCCATTTTCAAAATTAACCATTGGGCTTCTCCTTGAGCTATAAGACCCATCTTTGTTCACTTTCAATCATTTTGGGCCTCTTGAGAGAGTGTAAGACCCATCCCCTTTGTACAGAAAACCTTTCTTGGGCCTCAGTCACTTGTATAAGTCCCTGTACAAAACGACAATGCGATCACTGATAAAACCTTGGACCTCTCCTTGAGCTGTAAGCCCCAACAATCTTTTCAAAAGCACTTTCTCCTTTGATTTTGAATATAATATTGTTATCAAAGCTTTCTTTGTTGAACAAACTAACCAAACAGCATGGAAGCTCTACAACCGAGTAAGTGTTTACCCGCTTTCATTTACTGCTTTCATATGTATATAACTGTATTGTGGGGCTGTTTCACTGTAAGTCTTCCTTCATAAACTCATATCGACTGTGTAATACTAGTATAGATATTTAGAGTTTCCCCGACAACTACGTCTAGAACTAGACAAAACCTTGTCTCCTTACATCCGACGTTCTCCCGGATATTTCCACATAACCTAAACCATGAGAATTTTCTTTTACAACAATTTTAGATAACTAGATCTAAGAAATCTCCCCCTTGAACAGTTCATATACAGAAGGCCAATGTTCCAAGTGAAACCCCTTCTGGAACTGTTCATCAGCCTCCTCTTGGGCTTAGTGCAAGGACCCACAGGCTTCCTAAAAGCATCCCCGCCTCCTCTTGGGCATTGTACAAGGACTCGTCGGCTTCTTAGAAGTTTTCACAGCCTCCTCTTAGGCTTCGTATAATGATTCTTCCTCCGGGAAGATAGCCTCTTCTTGGGCTTCGTACAAATTGTCCCTTCGGCTTCTTAAAAGTTTTTCTCGCCTCCTCTTGGGCTTCGTACAAATTGTCCCGACGACCTCTTAAAGGTATAGGAACAGAAATTAGTCATCTTAATAGAACAATCTTTCAAAGAGTCTAGATCTTTCTACCGCGAACGTACTGTCTCTTAATTTCTCTTAAGCATAGTACAAAAGATAAAACTCTAGACTTGGACAGTCTAATCTCCTTGAGTCTCGAAGACATTCTCAAGTTCCTTTCAAAAATAGGAAAAGACACCCGTAGACTTGGGCAGTCTCAATACCTTTCGGATTTACCGTTTCCTTAAAGAACAGGAAATAATCCCGGTCCTCAGATCAAATCCATGAGTACAAAATTACCCATATAAGAACTGATTTTCTCTTTTAACCAACATACTGGACCGGTCACTCAACTGAAACAGTAACCCTATCCTCCTCTTGGGCTTTGTACAATGATTCTCCCCAGCACAGTTAACCTTTGTGGCCTTTATCTCGGGCTTCGTACGAGATACAAAATCACTCTCTTGTTGAGTATAAAAGACTCTCTTGTTGAGTCAAACATTTGCAACCTCCATCTCGGGCTTCGTACGAGATACCAAATCACTCTCTTGTTGAGTATAAAAGACTCTCTTGTTGAGTTAAACATTTGCAGCCTCCATCTCGGGCTTCGTACGAGATACAAAATCACTTTATTGTTGAGTATAAAAGACTCTCTTGTTGAGTCAAACATTTTTAGCCTTCATCTCAAGCTTTGTACGAGATACAAAACACTCTCTTGTTGAGTATAAAAAGAGTTTCTTGTTGAGTCAATCCTCTTTTAGCTTCCATCTCGGGCTTCGTACGAGATACAAATCACTCTCTTGGTGAGTATAAAAGACTCTCTCGTTGAGTCAAACCCTTTTAGCCTCCGTCTTGGGCTTCGTACAAGACACATATAAAAACACTCTCTTGTTGAGTCAACCCTTTTAGCCTCTATCTCAGGCTTCGTACGAGACACAAGCATCCTCTTGTTAGGTCAATAGCCTCCTCTTAGGCTTTGTATAAAGAAATTCCCGTTTGATTCAATCAACCTTTTAGCATCAAATCATGCTTTGGTCACAGCATACAAACATCAACAACTCCTTTTCCCTCATCTAATTGTTGTAAGCGGCGAGCCTCTGGATTATTTACATCCACGCCACTGTCCCTCTTTTAGCATGAGAAATTCCTAAGGAAAGATGGCATTGCTCTAAACTGAGTTAAAGTCTTCTCCTTCAGGTTGAAAATCCCCTATAAAGAAAATTATGGCATTACTGGATTCGCATATCCCAGTTAAAGTAATTCTCCTTTATAATCAGTCACTCAACAGTCGTGCCAAACAGGACAAATATTCCCCTTTAGAGATGACAAATTCTCTCTAAAGTCAACACCCTTTTAGCTTCACATCTTGGGCTTCGAACAAGATACAAATAGACCCTTCAGCTTCACATCTTGGGCTTTGAACAAGATACAAACCACCTTTAGCTTCATGTTTTGGGCTTTGAACAAGACACCAAAACACCATTTCCTCCCAGAGAATAGGAGGAACTACGATCGCTCTGATTTCCCCATCCCAGGAATACTTAGGCATAAGATTGAAAAAAAATCTTAGCGAGCACACTAATCAAAAACCCCAAAATCCCCTACCTCCATCCAATATGGCGTAGGATCCCAACAAATTCCCCATGAACAGTCCCGGTATTTTGTTCTGAACAAAATAAGCAGAGAGAGGCCCAAGAACCAACATCTGTAAACCAACAGTTTTGACTGTTTAACCTCAGTTTGCAAGCAGGGTTAGTTGGAGACATCTATTTCCCTTCCTTCATCAGCTTCAATAGGATAAAAAATGAATCGAACTGTAGTACCAAAGTGATAGTGATTCAAAACCACAAAAACCGTGCTACACACACATGCAGTAGGGATTATAAGGTTATATTCCTTAATTCCAAATGGTTTGGGCAAAAAGATTCAAACTAATGTAACAGATAATCCTAATTTGAAGTTGACTGATATAATGGAGAAAACAAAACAAAATTGGAATGTATGGATCAAAAAGACACTTGCATACAGAGCAAAGTCACTTGTTGCAGACATTGTTGATAGTTCATTTAGGAAAAAATGTACAAGAATCCATGATTATAGTCATGAGCTGTTAAGGGCAAACTATGGATCAACTGTGAAAATTACAAGTCAACCAATTCAAGGTGGAGAGGATATTAGTGAGAATCCTGAGAGGTCTTTGAATCCATATTTCCAAATGAATTATATATGCTTCAAAGCTTGCAGAGATGGTTTTTTCAAGTGTAGACCTATCATAGGATTGGATGGATGTTTTTAAAGGGCTATCATGGTGGACAGATACTTGCAGCCATTGGGAGGGATCCAAATGACCAAATGCTACTAATAGCTTTTACTGTAGTTGAGGGAGAGACTAAAGATTCATGGAGTTGGTTTTTGAAGCTATTGACATCTGATTTGGGAGGTGTCAGATTATGCAAGACTTATACATGATCAACAAAAGGTGTGTATGACTAGTTTGTTTTGATTATTGCTTACACATTAAGTAGTTTTAAACTTGCATATTCATGATTCTAATGCAGGGTTTATTGCCTACTTGATAAGTTGCTACCACCAGAGGTTGACCAAAGGTTTTGTGTTAGGTACTCATTCTTGTTAAGTCATATTTGATATGTGATATTTTGATACTTGATATAAGTCATATTTGATATTTGATATGTGATATTTGGATACTTTATATTTGTGTTAGGCACTTATACAACAATTTCATAAAAAATTTCCAGGTGTTAAACTAAAGGAACTGATGTGGAAGGATGCAACTGCTACTCATGCAAATGCTTGGGAAAAAATAATGCGTGAAATGAAAAGTATTAATGAAGAGGCATTCAAGCACCTTTGCAAGATTCCACCAAGGTTCTGGAGCAAATCAAGGTTTAGAACTAGTCTAAGGTGTGATACTTTTGTGAACAACATGCTAGAGGCATTCAACTCAATATTTGTAGCTGCAAGAGCCAAGCCTATTGTGACTATAATTGAAGAAATAAGAGTGTACCTAATGCAAAGGTGGGAGTCCAACAGACACAAGATTGCCAAATTTGATGGTAACATTCTACCAAATATAAAAAAGAAGTTGGAAAAGGAATCACAAAGAACAAAAAATTGGATTGTTAGGTAATGTTTCATACTTGTTTGAGACATTAACATATGACTTGATATAGCATTGGTTCATAATTGTTTGAGACATTAACATATGACTTGATATATCACAGGTTCATAATTGTTTTCTGCATTTATAACAGGCGTGCGTGTGAGTTTGACTATGAGGTTAGGCATATATCGTTCAATGGATAAATGTTTACTATTAATCTTTCAAAGCATGAATATTCATGTAGAAGGTGGATGCTGACAGGGATGCCATGTTGTCATGCAATTTCATGCATGAAAGATCAACAATTAGAAGTTGATGATTTTGTGTATGATTGTTACAAAAAGGAGTGTTGTGAGACTTGCTATGCACCAATGATTTATCCAGTTAATGGGGAATATCTATGGATAAAAATAGATGTTGTTGATCTACAACCACCACCCATAAAAAGGCAACCTAGTAGACCCAAGAAGAAAAGGAACAAGGAGGCTAGAGAATAAGTGAGAAATGAGTCACAACTCAAATGATCAAAATTTTGTATCAAATGCAGTCGGTACCATATGGATGGTCACAACAAGGCCACTTGCAAGCTTCCTACAACTTCAACTCAGCCAACATCAACTTCTACTTCAACTCAGCCAACACCGACTGCTACTTCAACTCAGCCAACCCCAACTGCTACTTTAACTCAGCCATCACTGCCTGCTACTTCAAGTCACCGAACCCTGCCTATTGCTTCAACTCAGTCAACACCAACTGAAGTTTCAACTCAACAACCACCCAAAAATAAAATGAGACTTCAAAAAGGCCTAAAAGTTTTTCTGAGCCAACCCTAATAGTTATGCTTTGTTGTTTTTATGTGTACTAGTTATGCCACTTTTGGCCTGTTTTGTAGTTTAAGACTTATGGCTTATAATGGCACTTTTATTATGACTTATAATGACAATTTCTGTAACATATGGCATACAATGCCTATTTTGTAGTTTATGACTTATGGCTTATAATTCCCTTTTTGTTATGAATCATAATGCAACTTTTTTTATGGTTAAGGCTTATTATTGGAATGATATGAAATGTTATGGTTATGTTACACAATTCCAAATTATGACAACTACATTTCACTCATAAACTCGTTACACAAAAGTAAATTTGTTCTGATATATTCATGGGACACAAAAGTAACATTTATCTAATAACATCATGAAAAATAAATTTCACTCATAAACTCATTAAAAAAAGGTGCATTTGTAAACCAACGGCACCCAACATACATAATAATGTTGACAGTTACATTTCACATCTGAAAGACACATAAACTCATAGACATAAAAAATCCCAATCTAAAAATACATTGTTACAAATACAACATTCAACACTAAGCTCAATATTCCAACCACAATTGACACTTGCAACTTCTATATAAGTGGCTAAAGGTTTAAACTGAATCTTCAACAAGGATTAACCAGATGAAGGAGTAATAAGATCATCAATTATCAACTCTATCGTGTATGCAGATTTTCTATTGTAGGTTGTAATTGTAAAAGCCTTAAGATTTCTTATACATTGAATAACTTAGAAATCTTAAGAGCTTTAGGTCTTGGTTATGGTGATTTCCCGTACCTCTGATATTAGTATCAAGTACACCTTGTTATCTATTCTTCTGAACTTGTTTAGATGTTTAGATTAAGTCCATGATATGTGCTTGAGCAATTAAAGTCTTAATCAAGTGGATTGCTTGAGCAAAAGTCTTGTATCATTGGGATTCAAGCAAGGAAGTCTCTCGCCAAGATGCATGATCCATGTAAGTCTCATTATATGTGCTTGAGCAATGAAAGTCTTAATCAAGTAAACTAATTGAGCAGGATGGCTCGGTTCGTGAAACTTGGAGCAGAAGTCTTGAACCTAAGGGGTTTGAGCAGGAATGCTCGTTTCATAGAACTTGGAGCAAAAGTCTTGGGCCAATGTGGCTTTAGTAGGATGGCTCGGTTTGTGGAACTTGGATCAGAAGTCTTGAACCTGAGGGGTTTGAGTAGGAAGGCTTATTTCATGAAACCTAGAGCAAAATTCTTGAGTCTGTAGGACTTGAGCAAGAAGTCTTGGACCTAGGGTATGAGGAGTGTAAAAGACTTATGCAGAATGCATAAGAGATTGTAATCATGATTTGTTAATAGTGAAAATACCTTGTGAAGCAAGGGGACTGGACTACTCTTAGTTGGGAGGAACCAGTATAAATCTTTGTGTCTTCTGCTATTATTTATTTGTTTCTGTTAACGTCCACTGCTAAGTATAACCAAAATCTGAACATCAGTTTAGATTCTAAACTCTGATTAGACGCAAATTAAGAAAATGGAAAACATAATTTAACCCCCCCTTCTTGTGTACTTTTCTCACCTACAGGCAGAAATCTATCCTGATCCAGAATAAGTCATCCATTCTTGAAGTGATGCAAATGTTCAATTATCCAAGTTTTAGGCAACAATGTTTTCCGTTCAAATGCGACTTGAGAATCTTTCGCGAAAATCAACTAACACACAAAAATTTGCTATCCAGAACTATGTAGCCTTGAGTTCTCCATCGCACCCGGAGATACGTAGGAGCGAGACTCGCAATCTCGTCAGACGCGTTAATAAAAAAAATTGCGACCCCTTTTCTTTTCCCTTTTACACTTTTATAACTTGAAGAAAACAAAATGACATAAGTTGACATTCAATCGTAAATTTAAATAAAAGGTTCCCGTTGAGTTCAACATAAGTAAGGGGTGCTAATACTCCCCCCTGCGTAATCGATTCCTAAGCTCGAATATGGTTGCGACAACCATTTTCTTCTTTTTAAAGCGTTTTTTTATATTTTCCCTTTCCTTCATTGGAATAAATAAAGTTCGGTGGCGAGTTTGCTCGAACAATTTTTCGCGAGCGCGCAATACGCTTTGTGAAGGATCATATTTTTCGAGGTACGACAGTTGGCGACTCTGTTAGGGACCATTTGCTCCAAGCTAGAGAGAGTCAAGCCTAACTTAGTTTAATTTGCGATGATTTTTAGCTTTGTTTATTCCATTTCTTCTATCTTTTGCCTTTATCTTATGTCTTGCTTTATTTTTAACATGTATCTGTTGCTTAGAACTCTTGAGCTCTTAATATGGATACTCTGATTGCTTGAAACATTGTGGGAAAGACTCTCTACCCCGGTCTAGAGGAAAAACATAAGATAAGACGAGGTTGAGTAGTGTGGGCTCCCAAGATGTTTTTCTCGTAAGGGTTGGCACGAGAACCTCACTTAGAGTAGATTCTTCTGAGAATGTTATCGCCCGACAAATAATTTTTCCCGTAAGGGTTGGTACGAAGACCTCAGGCAGAATATATTCCCTTGAAGGAGTAGAGGCTTAGGAAGTAATTTGTCATAAGTGGCAAACATTCTTGGTGGATCCATGACTCTGAGAACGTGTTGAACCCTAGATCATTCCTAGTGAGAACCCTATGTATCAAGCAATTAGATTTAGCTTCCTTTCGTACCTCGAATTTATGAGACCTTGCACTTGGAATAACAAAAAAAATGTACTTGCATTGCATCCATTTGCATACCACTGCATTTCTTCATGCATACATTCAAGTTATCAAGAAATTCATTTTCATCCTATCTCATCCTCAAATTTGTTGAGCTACCGTCAAGCTGATTCCTCAACACAAGTATGGAACTAGGGCCAACGTTAAAAGAAGAATGGCTTATCAAGAGCAACATAACGTAAGACTTAGGGAAGACATTGATGAGTTGAAAGGCAGTGTGATCAAGATCATGGAAATGTTACATTCCTTGACTGCTAGGGAAACTCAACCTCAAAGAACTGTCATCATCGAAGTCAATAGTTTTGTTATTGACCCCATGCCTCCCCAGAGGCCAATTACTTCTTGGCCAAAATTTGGATTACCACCAAATTAATCTCCACCCTTTGAAAATACTATAAAAGCTGGCCCATCTACACTGCCAGTATTTCAAGCCCCGATAATCACTGAACCTTAACCTGTCATGCATATTGTTGCCCAAGCTGCTTAGGAAGATCCTCACGTTATGTACCATGCTGCTAGTCCCCAATTTGAAAGTAATGGAGAAGCTGGAGATATTGATGAAGTCAGAGAGCAATGCCAGACTCTAGATAAGCGGTTAACATTTGTGGAAGGTAATGATGTCTTTGGTGCTGCTATAGTGGACATGTGCTTAGTTTCAGGCTTGGTTATGCCTGCCAAATTCAAAACTCTGGAATTTGAAAAGTACAAGGGGACACCTGCCCAAAAGTCAATTTGTGATGTACTACTGTTAGATGGTTGAATACATCAACAATGACAAACTACCCATTCACTGTTTCCGAGACAGCTTGAATGGAGCTTCAATGAAATGGTATATGGGACTTGAAAAGAGTCATATCCAAAGCTGGCAAGACTTGGCCGATGCTTACATGAAACAATATAAGTACAATCTAGACATGGCATTGGATCACTGTCAACTTCAAATATGTATCAGAAGGAGAGAGAGCCTTTCAAAGTATATGTTTAATGCTAGAGAGAGTTAGCTACCCAGGTGGAGCCACCATTGGCAGGGAAAGAACTGACTAGTTTGTTCATGGATACTTTACAACCTTTATTTTGGGAGAAGATGATATAAAGTTTATCATATGGTTTTTCTGACCTGGTAACTATTGGAGAAAGACTAGAGGAGGGCATCAAGAATGGAAAAATTGATAACGCTGTTGAATCCTCTAGTGGTGCAAGAAAGTCCTCTGGGAACTTCCAGAAGAAGAATAAGGGCAAAACGAATGTTACTTCAAATGAAAGGAGACCTCATCACAGGCATCAATACTATGATCACCCATATGTAGCTGCAATTTCTCCTGTGGTTAAGATTCCACCAACTCAGGCTCCTTAACAATAGAATGCTGGCCCTAATCAGAATCATAATGCTAGAAATAAGATTCAATTTGACCCTATTCCCATGACATATACTCAGTTATATCCTTACTTGGTCCAGAAAGGTTTGATTACAACTAGGACTCTACCTACTCCTCCAAATCCTCTTCCAGCTGGATTTAGATCCAACCTTCACCTCGAGTTCCATAAGGGAGCTACAGGTCATAATCTAGAAAGTTGCTTTGCACTAAAGGCTAAATATAAGGCTTGATTAGAAAAGAGGTTATATATTTCAAGAAAGTTGGTCCCAATGTCGATAACAATCCTTTGCCAAAACAGGGTGAGTGAAGACTGGGTCAGAGCATGACAAGTCACCTCCTAAAGCCAATGGACCAGATAGGAAAGTTCATCCTCGATGCTGATTAGTCACTAGGCCATGTTTTTTTTCATTCGCAATTTCCTTGTTTATATTGTTTTTATTTGCTTTCAAACTTATTTATCTTCAAATGTTAATGTTAATGAAATGAGTGTTGTATATTTTGAATCAATCCATTCATGTTCATATCTGCACATATTTATGCTTTCCTTCTTCAGAATTGCAAACATATATCAATGTTTCTCTCATTCATATTTATTTATCAAACTTTTGCTTAAGCAAAGATCGGAGGGAGAATGACAAAATGAAATACCCAAGTTACTGAATGGTATGCTTTCAAATAAAACTTTACTGACGATGTAAGGCATTGTTTCAATTCCCAAACACTGGAGAAATAAAGAAGTTAATCCCTATTCAACCCCATTGAGCCTTGAAGTTAGTGTTATTTCTATACGAAAAAACTTGTAATCTTAACCTAGGGCCAAGGTAGTTCTCAATTAATTTAGATGTGCATTCAAATTAAAGAGAATCGTTCTATACACCTTTCAATAAAAGTTTCAAGCACGAGCTTTCCTTCGCACATATCAAAGAAGTGTTGGAGAATCCAATGGTTGTTCTCATCAAAGGTAGACATTATCTTCCTAGATCAAAAAATAAGAAAGCTCGCTAAGTCAAAACCTATAAAGGTAACTTAGGCAAAAAGTTAAGAAACTTGATCAGTGATCCTATCAGGGGCATATCACAGTCAAGATCCTGTTGATAAGAGAAAATCACTTCAAGGCTCATGTTGGGGCAAGCATTTCAAGTGCACGGTAAAGCATTAATTTCAAGAATCATTTAATCTAGGGGTAGTGCACTTCAAGAAATCCCTAAGAAAAGTTTATCAGTCCTTCCCAGAAGAATCATTAGCCGGATAAATTGACAAGTGTGATAGAAGTGTGTTCAAAGCATCTTCTGAAGGCAGAGTTGGCAGAGTTCCCCGTGTTGTGGAATTAGAGTTCCAACCTTACCTTACAAAAGAGTCTAACTCAGTTTCTATAAGCATTTACATGACATTCATTGATTATTCATACATCATGCAAGATTCAATATCATGCATAGCTCGAAGAGAATTTTGTGCTCATCTGCATTTCCCGAGGTCATGTTGTCATCAACATCTTACCCTATTGTCAAAGTCCAACCGCGTTGGCACCTACAAAAATAAATATCTTTCTGTTCAGGTTTAATTTGTCTCTTTCTATCCGATGTTTTTCCAGATATGTCTTGTTTGTTCTAATGTGTTTCTAGAACCCATCCAATGTTTCTTCCAGATCAGTCTCGTTGTTATGATGTTCTTCCAGAACCCATCCGATGTTTTTCCGGACATGTATGTTGTTATGATGTTTTCCTAGAATCCCCTTTTGTGCCTATCCAATGTTCTTCGGGATGTGATTGTTTCCGAATGGGATTGTTATTCTGATATTTTTCCAGCACTCATCTGATGATATTCCAGATATGTCTTGGTTGTTCTGATGATTTTCTCGAGCCTGTTCCCGTATATTCAATGTTTTTCTGAATGTTTCGAATGTTTTTTCGGAACCAGTTCTCGTCTGGTATACTAATTCCTAAGTCAGTTCCCGTCTGACAAACAAAAAATACTATCAGTTCTCATCTGGTAGACTATTATAAAGTCAGTTCTCGCTTGATAGTTAATTTTCAAAGTCAGTTCTTGTCTAACCAAACAAAAACATAACACCAGTTCTCGTCAGGTAGTCCATCTCAAAGTCTCTTCCCTTTGCATCCAATGCTTTGCTGGATGTCTTTAATATGCTTCCAACTTTGGTTAACAGCTCGGTCCAATGCTCTTCTGGATACCTTCGAATTTGTATCCCTCTCATCCAATGCTTTTTGGATGTCTACTCAAGAATCTCAAAATTTGTTTTCATTCCATCCAATGCTTTTCTGGATGTTTATGATGTATTTTCAGAGTGCTACATTCAATGCTTTTCTGAATGATTCTAATGTTTCTTCAGTATGAATTCCTTTTCCATCCAATGCCTTTATGGATGTTTATGATGTATTTCTAGAGTGCTACATTCAATGCTTTTCTGAATGATTCTGATGTTTCTTCAGTTTGGATTCATTTTCCATCTAATGCTTTTCTGCATGTTTCTGATGTATTTCCAGAGTGATACAGTCAATACCTTTCTGAATGAATCTGATGTTTCTTCAGTTTGATTTCCTCTTCCTTAGTTCATCAAATGCTTTTCAAGATGTTTCTGATGTATATCCAAAGTGCTACATTCAATGATTTTCTGAATGACTGTGGTGTTTCTTCATTATAGATTCTTTTTCTATCTAATTCTTTTTCTGGATGTTTCTGATGTATTTCTAGAGTGCCACATTCAATGTTTTTCTTAATGAATCTGAGGTATCTTCAAGTTGTTTCCTTTTCCCCAGTGTGATCCAATGCTTTTCTGGATTTCTTCGATGTGTTTCTAAGAGTTCATTCAATGCTTTTTTGAACGTCTCTGATGTATCTTCATGTGGTTCCCTTTTGCATCCAATGCTTTTCTGGATGTCCATATTAACTTTCCAGGATTTGTCATTTCTATTCCAAGTGTTACTGGGCATTCCTCGATTCTTCTGACTGATATCCAAAATATATCTTGTCTTTCCCCAACAAGTCTTTTCACTTTCATTCAATCCCTAATAATTTCCATTATGAGTGTTTTCCATAACTCCCACAAAATCTATTTCTCATATCATATTCCCGTTAAAAAACAAAAAAAAAAGTTCTTCATGCATTCATGACATCTCATCTCATATCATTTCACCAAGGGACAAATTTTGGGTTCTTTGGTATTTAACTATCTCCCACCACGATCATATGAAGAATCTATCCTCTTCATATCCTCTGGTCAAAAATATTTAAATAAGGGCAGCTGTCGTACCCCAATTTTTTCTGGACATTTTAAAAACTTTCATACATTTGACTTTACTTCACTTTGCATCATCTGTTTAGCATAACATGCCTTTCATGACATATAATGCCTGATTTATCTGCCAATATAAATTTTCGGATCTACAAACAGACCGGTTGAATCAATTTTCAAATGTACGTAAAATTAGCAGGCGAAAAGTTTTAAAATCGAGTTTGCAGACGTCAGTATTATTGATCTACGGTTCATGTAGTTTAATATGGTGTGCTCGTTTTATTTTTCAAATACTTTTTCGGTCACATTTTGATCAGCCTGAACCTTTTAACAAGTCATTTTTTATTTCAAAATTTGATCAAAACTTATATGTTTCCGAGAAATTTATTTTGCGCTGATCAATTTGGTGCATTCATTTTATTTTTTTGAGAAATTTTGCACGCGTTTTTTATTCATATTTAGTCATTTTATTTTTATTATTTTGTCAAAATATTCAGAAAAATTAAATTGAATTTTCCATGTTTTCATTTTAGTTTTATTGTGTTTATTTTAAAAGATGTGTTTTTTTAGTTGATTTAATTTATTTAAATTGATTTTAATCAATTAAAGCTCCTAGAGGGGCATTTTAGACATTTTTAAATTGCTCAATAATTTTTGTTTCTTTGATTTAATCTCGACCGTTAAATCAAGATTAATCAAAGGCCCATATAGGTTATCAATGCTTGCCTCATTCATCCAATCAAATTAAATCAAATAAATAAAAATAAGAAAAAGAAATTAGGGTGGAAAGGAAGGAGAGACGTGACACTCTAATGGAAGAAGGGAGAAAACATTTTTGATGTATTTCTTACCCAATCAAGCGCCGACACCTCATCTAAATGACATACCAACGAAGAAAACTGACAAATGGTGAACCAACATGCGTCCCAGAGGCCCATTCCCCATTTATCAGCCAACATTTTTTCTCACATAAAAACAAATAGTCTCTCACTCTTGGAATTGATAAAAAGAAAGATTCATTGTAATAATCACTCTCGTATTGACAAACACGTGAACCCACTTATCTGGTACCTCCCTCTCCCACGTAAACCATTCAGACTTTTCTTTCTCGTTCTCTCATTGTTTTCCACTTTTCTTGGCTTTTTCACTGAAACTTTTTTCTTCCACCACAATAACCCAACATCAAGCAATCACCACCGCTGTGTTTTCCCTCATCACTCTACCGCTTCATCAGCCACCATCATGTAATGAATTATAAATAATGGGGGAAAATAGCACTTGAATTGATTGAATAAAAGATCACTTCCAGATATATTCTAGAAGGGCAGGTTCACTGATACAATTACAGAGAAATAAAGAGAAAAAAAGGGAGAGAAAAGATAGAGATAATTCTCACAACTTGCATAATAATAACTGCTTTCATTATTCCTTAAATGTTGGCTCATGTGTGCACGTAGTCCCTCAACCTTGAACTAGTCACACATTTCCTCATTCCTTTCCTTGCACCATAATCCTTTGGATCAACTCTAACTGCATTCTTCCCCATGTTTCCATGTGGGTCCCCTTGGCTGACTTGGCAGAGAATGTACTCTTCCTATTTTCATTCATTGCAATACCTTCCTCATTTATGACAACCTTGTCCTCAAGGTTGAGATTAGGGAAACTGTCTAACATGTCATTGAAATTCTCCCAAGTAGCTTCAGCTGGTGTAGTGTTTTCCCATTGGACAAGCACCTGTGGTATAAGGGATGAGCATTGTTTGATGGACCTGGTTTTCAGAATGGCAACTGGTGTTATTATTGGACCTGTATCTGTTGTTGTGAGGGGCAATGGCATGTATTGATCCTGCGACACTCCTTTGAATGGCTTCAATTGGGAGATGTGAAAAACTGGATGTATCTTGGCTTCATCTGGTAGGTGTAACTTGTAAGCCACATTACCTATTTTGGCCATAACAAGAAAGGGTCCAAAATATCTCATGCCTAGCTTCTAATTTCTTCTTAATGTTACAAAGTGCTGCCTATACGGCTGGAGCTTTACTAAGACCAGATCTCCCACTTCTAAGGACGCATCAATTCGCTTTTTTTCAGCTTGATTTTTCATGTAAACTTGAGCTCTTTGCAAATGTTGTTTCAACTGCTGCAAAATTATATCCCTGTTGGTCAGCAGCTCCTGCAGAGTGACAGGATCTGATGCTTCTGGAGTGTATCGAATCAATGCAGGTGGATCTCTCCCATATAATGCTTTAAAGGGTGTCATGCCAATGCTAGTATGGAATGATGTGTTGTACCAAAATTCTGCCCATCTCAAAGCCTTGCACCAAGCCCTTGGATTGTTAAAAGTGAAACACCTGAGAAACATTTCCAAACACTTGTTCACTACTTCTGATTGACCATCAGATTGAGGATGATACGCCGAACTCATGGCTAATGTGGTACCCTACAGTTGAAACAATTTTTTCCAAAAATTGCTAGTAAAAAACTTATCCCTGTCAGACACTATTGACTTAGGCATGCCATGCAACTTGACAATATGTGCCATGAATAACTCAATTACAGACTTGCTCGTGTAGTCCCCCTTGAGTGCTATGAAATAACCATATTTTGACAAACGGTCTACTACTACCATTATAGTATTGAAACCATAAGAATTAGGTATTCTTGTTATAAAATCCATTGTTATATCCTCCCATACTTGGGACGGTATAGGCAGTGGTCGTAGCAATCCAGCAGGTTTAGTATGCAAAGTTTTTGCTTGTTGATAAATTACACAAAATTGAATAAATTTTTGCACATCCTGCTTCATATATGGCCAGTAGAATAGTTTTGTCACCCTTGCCACAGTTCTTATCATTCCAGAATGTCCCTCAATTGGTGAACTATGAAATTCTTGTAAGAGGTGCTGTATAAGATCAACATCCATAGGCACCACAATTCTGTTTTTCCGGTATAATAAGTCGCCCTTCACTGATTAATTCGGGTGCTATAGTGGTTGCTCAATACATTGTTGCATTAAAACTTATAACTTGGAATCTTTCTGCAGTGCTTCTTTCAACTTTAGAACAATTGAATTTTCAAGCTCAGGCCATGACAAAGTCATTACTCTAGAAAGTGCATCAGCTGCCAAATTATCTTTCACCGGCTTATACTCTATTATGAAATCATATCCCAAAAATTTATGCAGACATTCTTGTTGTTCCGATGTTTGAAGACTTTGATCCATCAAGCTTTGCAAACTCTTCTAATCAGTTCTGATAACAAATCTATGGCCCAATAGATAATGTCGGAACTGTGAAATTGCTTCAGCTATGGCCAGCATCTCTCTAAAATAAGCTGACTTCTTTTGTGTGCGTGGTGCAAGTTTCTTGGAAAAATATGCAATTGGGTGGCCATTTTGATGCAACACTGCACCTATACCAATTCCCGATGCATTAGTTTCTAAGATAAATGGCTATTGGAAGTTAGGTAACCCAAGAACAGGTGCTGACATCATAGCTTCCTTAAATCGTAGGAATGCTATTTCGGTTTCATCAGTCCATAGATAACCATCTTTCTTAAGTAATTCAGTTAAAGGAGCAGCGATTCTGGCATATGCTTTGATAAAACGTCTATAGTAGCTTGTGAGACCTAAAAACCCTCTCAATTGTTTGACATTATTCGGTGTTGGCCACTGAAGGATTGCCTGACCTTTGCTATTATCCATAGATACTCCTTGCCTCAAAACTATGTGACCCAAGTATTCAATTTACAATACTCCAAATGAACACTTCGAGATCTTTACAAACAGTAGATGTTGTTGAATGACTCTTAAAACATTTTCTAAATGTGTCAAGTGTTAATTCCAAGTAGAGCTATAAATGAGTATATCATTAAAAAAAACTAACACGTATTTTCTCAAAGCATCATGAAAAATTTGATTCATCAAATTCTGAAAAATTGCAGGAGCATTTGTTAATCCAAAAGGCATGACTAACCATTCATAGTGTCCATGATGTGTTTTAAAAGCTATTTTATGCCTATCCTCTGGTTGCATCGGAATCTGATGATATCCTGACCTTAAGTGCAGTTTTAAAAAAAAACTTTGCACCAAATAACTCATCTAATAATTCATCTACAGTTGGCATATGAAAACTATCCTTTATTGTCACAGCATTTAAGGCCATATAATCAGTGCAAAACCTCCAACTACCATCTTTCTTTTTCACAAGTAAAATTGGTGAGGAAAAATGACTAGTACTAGGTTGTATAATACCTTGATCAAGCATTTCATGCACCATTTTCTCAATTTGTTCCTTCTGACTATGGGGATATCTGTAAGGTTTGACTTTTACAGGTTTAGTACCTTTCAGCAGTGGGATAGCATGATTCTGACTTCGAGGGGGTGGTAGAGTCGTTGGAGTTTGAAAAACTGAACTGTATGTGCGTAACAACAGGGCAATCTCAGGAGCTATATCTTGTGGCAGTTCTTTCAAAGCATCATCTTCTGTGTGAAATTGAAGTAGCTGAACTGCAAAAGTTTCAGCAATAGCATCAGTGTGTTGCATTCTTCTACAGTGATTAAACTGAGCTGGTTTAGGTGTTGTTCCACTCTCTCCTTGTAATGTCACAAATTTGCCTTTGTAGAAAAATTTTAATGTCAAAGCACCAATGTAATGAATAATAAATAATGGGGGGAAAATAACACTTGAATTGATTGAATAAAAGATCACTTCCAGATATATTCTAGAAGGACAGGTTCACTGATGCAATTACAGAGAAACAAAGAGAAAAAAAGGGAGAGAAAAGATAGAGATAATTCTCTCAACTTGCATAATAATAACCACTTTCTTTATTCCTTAAATATTGGCTCATGTGTGCACGTAGTCCCTCAACCTTAAACTAGTCACACATTTCCTCATTCCTTTCCTTTGCACCATAATTCTTGGATCAATGCTAACTGTATTCTTCCCCTATTTCCATGTGGGTCCCCCTTGGCTAACTTGGCAGAGAATGTGCTCTTCCTATTTTCATTCATTACACATCACAAATCCACTTCTCATTCTTCTTCAACCTCTCAAAACACCACCGTCGAACCACTTATCCCTTTCCCTCTTCCTATCTACCACCTACCAACAACAACCTCCATAGCTCTGAACCCCGTTGCCAGCAAAGCTCCACTTGTAACCATCAAACCATCTTCTTCGAATTCACTCTTCCCATCACCGTCCAACTCCAAGCATTGGCGAAACCACACCTCACCTTCCCTCTTCGCCTTCACTTGATTTTGACCGCCGTTATACACCCTTCTTCCACTCTATTTCCGACGATGAACACAACTGAAAACCCCCCAATCTCACTCTACCACCACCATATTAAACAACCGCCCTTGAATCACCCTTAATAAACCTCTGAAACGCCACCCCATACCTCCGCTCTGTTTCGTGCTTCGACATTTTTTGTCTCCGCCTCCCTAAGCAACAACTTGTTAGTGGTTCTGGTAATATCAAAGCTCACTTAAATTGGTGATGATCCTGACAATGGGATTCTTAAGATGATAAAAAGAACAACGCGTATTGGGAACTATTGAGTGTGGTGATTCAGATTGCAACTAAAAATCAGTTCGGTATCACCTTTGTTTTCCTCAATCTTTCATTTCTAAAAGAAGTAACAACATCTCCACAGAACTCAGTAATCTTCAAATCATTTTGGTTCTGTTTGCATTATGCTTTCCGTTGTTGTGCATTGAAGTTTGTTGCATCGATACTTGTTATCTCTTTGTTGCGATTTTGGTTCCGGTCGTTGTAATAAGACCTGTTTTGGTGTAATGTTATGATTGAGTTTGTGTTGTTGCAGCTTCCTGCATTTTTTTGTGTGTCGGTTTTGTTTTTGTACATTGTATGGTTTGTGCTGAATATTTTGTTAAGAATTGTAAATAAATTCTGAAGATTGTGAATGTTACTGTTGCTTGCATATTGTATAGAAATCGGACCTTTCATGATGAATGATGGCTTAAATAGTCTTTTGGTTCCTATAAGTTGCCGAATTTTTGAGTTTGGTTCCTGTAATTTATTTATTTTGGTCTGAGTCCCTATATCTCATTTTTTTACGTGTGGTTTAGTCCCTAAAGCCAAAATCCTCAGGAAAATCTGCAGGGTTCCTACGGATTTTCTTTCAGATTTTCCTGCGGATTTTGGCTTTAGGGACTAAAATGCACGCAAAAAGTGAGATATATGGACTCAGACCCAAAAAAAATAAATTACAAGGACTAAACTCAAAAATTCGCTAACTTACAAGGACCAAAAATGCATTTAAGTCATAAATGTCCGACACCGGTTGGTTTATATTATGTCGCGTGCATAGAGCTTATGTTGATTGCAATGTTGTAAAGCTTTCAAGTTAAATCTTGTAAGCATTATTGTAATTGATTGCTACCGCTTTTTTCTTTTTCCACCGCATTGTATAAATTGAATTTTCTAATCCGCAGATTCAACAATTTTATGTCGTTATGCCACTAAAATTTCTATACATTAATTTGGTATTTTTGCTGTGTTTCGGTTCTTACGTATGACACTTCGATTCCGTTGTCGCTATGTACAAACCGACTTTGAGCATATTGCGATTAACTCGCTGCGATCCTTTTGCATTTGATTTGTTTCTTTTTTAATTAAATTAAATTTTTGTTTAATTAGATAATTTTGTTAATCCATTTTAATTAACTTAACTATTTGATTACATCAAATAATTTTTGTCAATTAATTTTGATTAGCTTAATTAAGTGATTTAATGAAACTTCAATCAATTAATTTTGTTAGTTAAAAATTGATCAACTTATTTCTCACCATTTCAAAACCGTTTCAATATCATTTCAATACTTATTTTCAAACCAACAATCCAATTTCATTCATAATCATTTTAAACCAAACCATTTTCATTATCGACTTCAATACACTTCAAACCATTTTTTATAGTTCGTTCAAACGCAAAATCAAACGCTTGATCCAACATCAAGTGATTTTCATAATCAAAATCAAAATGATTAATCCATACTTTGACCTTTTCATAATAAATCAAAATAAAAAGGATACCTGGGTGAAAGGTCCAGTCATAGCTCCGATGTACTAGGCCCAAATAGTAATTGCTTGCAAGCCATAAATACTCCGTCTTTCTCTAAAAATATAAACATGTCACAATTTCATAATAAATCGAAAGAAAAAGACTACCTGAGTGAAAGGTCCAGTCATAGTCCCAAACACTAAGTTCAAGTAGTAATTGCTTGCAAGCTCAAGTGTTTTTCTTTCATTCAAAATACTTATAACTATTCAAACATTTTCGCAAACAAATTGAAAGAACAAGAATACCTGGGTGAAAGGTCCAATCATAGTCCTAAACATTAGACCCAAGTAGTAATTGCTTGTAAGTCATGAATGTTCGTCTTTCAAGCTTAAAACATACTCAAACAAATCAAATATATCTTTTCTCGCCAAATAACGCTTACTCATGAGAATATCAAACGTTTTCCACTCGAATATGATGATGTTAGAAATCTGTGTTGATCCAGATTAAGTCATCCATTCTTGAAGTGATGCAAATGTTCAATTATCTATGTTTTGGGCAACAATGTTTTCCGTTCGAATGTGACTGGAGAATCTTTCGCTAAAATTGACTAACACACAAACATTTGCTACCCAGAGTTACGTAGTCTTGAGTTCTCCATCGCATATAGAGATACGTAGGAGCGAGACTCTAATCTCGTCATGCACACTAATAAAAAAAAAATTGTGATCCCTTTTCTTTTCCCTTTTACACTTCTAATAACTCAAAGAAAACAAAATGACATAAGCTAACACTCAATTGGAAATTTAACTAAAAGGTTCATGTTGAGTACAACGGAGGTGAGAGGTGTTAATACCTTCCCCTTGTGTAATCGACTCCTGAACCTGAATTTGGTTGCGATGAACATTTTCTTCTTTTTAAGGTTTTATCGATATTTTCCCTTTCCTTCATTGGAATAAATAAAGTTTGGTGGCGACTCTGTTCGAACAGTTTCTGTGAGCGCGCAATACGCTTCACGAATGATCATATTTTTCGAGGTACAACAGGTCGGATATCGGTTTTTCATCCACCCCTAGGATTATGGTGTTTAATATAAAATTTAATATAATAATCAATTTACTGTATATTATAGATCTTACACTTTTCATACTTCCTTTATTACATAATCATTGATCGTGATATAACTAAATATTTTATTAATTTCCTTACTGACACTTTTTTTTAACAATTTCACTCGGAATATGATGTCAAGTATGTTAACAAAGTGTTTCAACGACTTTCTAGAATCTTAAATTTGTTCTTAGCTACATTGTAATCAGATTCAAAATTTACTATATGTTATTTTGTATTTCAAATTTTTCCAAGGATAATAATTTCGAAATAAATTTAAATCGAAAGAAATTCCTCAAGGCAAGGGAATTGAAATCTGATGGAAAATTAATTGCAAGAATGAGTCAGAAGAACTACAATGAAAAGGTAGCAATCAAGTTTGTAGGAGTCAGCTTTGACTTCTGTGGAACCTCACTAAATCCAATCAAATTTAATAGAATTCATAAGGTAAAAAGTTCTACTTTACCTAATGCAATACACTTTATGATAATCCATTAACCTGTAAAAGAATAAGAAATGTAGAGAAAAAAAAATAAGTGAATGAGTTTATAGAAGGTATAGTGTGACTATTATGCTAGTTCTACTTTACTTTATGCAATTAAGTATTAGTTTTATAAAGTGTTAATACCAACAATTATGTAATATAACTGAAATAAATCAAAGAGTCAAAAATGGTGAAAATAAAAGCTACACTAACAGAATTTTTTGCACCTTGGCTCAATGCTACATAGGCACTATTACAATTTTATCTTATAATATCACCACTTTAATAGCGCTTTTTAGTAAAGTGCTATTAAAAATTTGTCATAAAGATTTATAATAGCACCTTTTAATCGAGCGCTATTATAAAGTGGACGCTGACAAAAAAATTAAAAATTAAGAAAGGGTTTTATCAGCACTTTTTGATTAATCGCTATTATAGGAATGATGCTTTGTTAGCGCTTTTTTGATGAATCGCTATTATAGGAATGATGCTTTGTTATCGCTTTCTAAAAGTGCTATTATCCGTATGTTTAATAAAAATTAAAAAAAAACTCACGCATCAATTTTCATTTGGAGTTCTTTTTATTCTACAACGTTTAAGTACTTCACTCCTCCATCTTCTAACCTAAAATCTTCTCCATCAAAAACTCACCATCAAACTTTCTCCACCATTTAGGAACTTAGAAACCCTAAAACCAAAATAAATTGTACTCATAACTCAAATATCCTAAAATTGATTAAACCTAACATTCCAAAATCTATTGATTTGTTTCCAAAAATCTTCATAGAGGTTATCTTTTTTGTATCTCTATGTCTTACCTTCACTGTATTCCATCTTGGCGTTCTCCATAGCAGTATTTCATCACACTTTCTTCCATGGTAATTGTTCTTCCTCGATTTGAATTCTTGTTGGTTGAGCTTGGTTAAACTTTGCCATTCTGTTCTTACAAGAAATCACATAAATCCTCTAATATCCCTCTCTTTCCAGCTCTTATATTGCAACACTCAGACACTACAACTCTCACAAGGAGAATTTGTAAGTAAAACCTCATATATCAAAATTTTCACAATACATTCCAAATCACATCTCAAAGTTATTCATATTTTGTTTAAGTATTTGGGATTTTTTATTATTAGGGATTTCTAATTATGATTTGTTGTTTTAAAAGGGAATCGGGTTGTTAATGTAAATTGGGATTTCTATTAATTAAGTTGTGGGTCTTGTTGAAAGGGTTTTAGCATGTTTCTATCCAACCGAGTTTTCTTATGCGTTACATATGGATATGAATGGTGAAAAGCTTAACAGTGTAGCTTGGCTGTTGTCCCTTTTTTCTTTTCTTTTGATTTTAGTTTTAATAGAAAGGATTATTTTTCAATTATATTCAACATTTGTATGGTGAATCAGCATGTTCCAAGTTTGTAGGAATAGGGTGAGGTCAATAGTTTCCGGATATAGCTTCTCTTATATATGTAATGTATGTGGTGCTTGCAGAGAAGCAGTTGTGGCAATCACCGATCGAATGTGAGACTGCACCCTTCGAACTTTCTTCGTGAAATTGACCCCTACAGTTCAACGACCGTTGTCTCAATAACGTCATTTTCGTAAGGTATTAATTTAGAAGTCTCTGTTTTTTTTTACTTTTTCTGTATTTTCTAAAGTGTACTATTGTGGTTTTGTGTTTTGGTCCTCTGTCCCTTTCAGCATTAGGGATGGCAATGGGCAGGGTATGGGTAGGGTACTATAGTACCCGTCCTCATACCCGCAGTTGAAAAAAATCCCCGTACTCGAGCCCATACCCGTTTGGATATCAAAATTGACACTCGTCCCCGTATCCTATGGGTATATAAGTGCCCGTACCCGTACTCGTTACCCGCATTTTTAATAAAATTAAATATATCAAGTATAAAATATCATAATATTTTAAGTTTTTAAAAATATAAAAAAGTTTTTAAAATTTTTTATTGTTGAATTATGAAATAAATGATCACTTATATTAAATATGTAGTAGTTTAAAATTGATTTTTTTTTAATAAATTATATAAAAATTTATTTTTATATAATAATATAAATTAAAATATATAAATATATATATTGTGCGGGCATGGGGCAGGCTGGGTACTAAGGTGCCCATACCCGCACCCATCCCTGCTTATTAAAGTGGTTAATTACCCGAGCCCGTACCCGTACCCATTTTTGCAGGTTTTTACCCTACCCGTTGTGGGTAATTTTTTGGGTACCCACTCGGGATGGGCCAAATTGCCATCCCTATTCAACATTGTATTTTAAATGTTCTAGTAGTGACTGGTTTGAGACATAAAGCTATAAGAAAATTTCCTTTATCGATTTTGATTTTTACTCTTAAGTATCTTAATTTGAAACATAAAACTACAGTAAAAGGTTCCATTCTAAAAGTATTATAGTTGTACGAATGATTTAATAGGTAACATGTCTTTGTATTAAGAAATTATAGTCTTGAGTTAAATAAAGGAATTCTATCAGTTTATCTCTTTCTATGCTTCAATTGTTGTGGTTCTTGATTTTTCATTTTGTAAATAGTGCTAGTATAGGCTGAAACTTTTTGTGAAACATTGATTCTTTTTGTAGTGTTATTAAATATTTAAAAGCATTAGATGAGGATGAAGTTCATTTGAAGAAAACTATTGAAATTTGAATAAGCTATTGGTTTTATGAACAAGATAAAGGTAATGTCATTTTTTGAGTTACTGAGTGAGTTTACTGATAGTGTTGATTCCTAGCTGTAATTAGTAGATTTTACTTCTGCATGAATAATTCTGCAGCACCTTCCACAGAACATGCTCCAAGGCTTGCCTTCCTTCATGGAGAGGTTCAGCCACATATCATTCATAGATGTCAATGACCAATGGGAGAAAAGACGCAAGGCTAAATTGGAAGGTACATGTATTTCTTTGTTGGCTAGTTCAGGGAAGCAAGATGATTAATCTTCATCAGGAATTGTTACCTCTTTTGCTACCATGTATGTCACTGTTATTTATGATTGAAACAATTAATTAGAATTGAGTGTTACTAGGTAAATCTCGTGTTTTCTTTCTTATAACATATAATTTACTGGAATATCTAGATGTTAAATTGATTAACCTTTTAGGGGTGAATGTTGACAGTTTAGAGCCATTGAGCAAATAAGCTTATTCTCACAGAGAAGAGAAGTTACAATGAATAAGTAGTTACACAAAACAAGAATGCATGTTTCATTTTAGAATGTTTGTTTTATTAATCTTAAAAATAGTTACCCAAGAGGAAACAAAGTTGTGGAACTAGTAATTGGTGTTGATGGTATAAAATTATGGAAGTTCTTTATGCCACTTAATGCTTAAACTTGAAGTTTGTTTTCATAGTTGTTTTTTATTTTCTACTAGGAATTGTGAAGTTAGAAATCTGGTTGGATCATGTAACACCCCAATTCCCATCGCGAATAAATAATACATAAATAAAATCAGAGTAACTAAGAATTTATTTTTCCGACAGAAACAAGGATGTCACACTTAAAGAAATAAAATACAATCCCTGCTTAATATTTTTGATACATAACACAAAATAGAATACCCTCAAGGGGAAACTTTTTCCAACAAAAGGAAAGGGCAATTATGGAATAAAGCGGAAAGATCCATAACTGACTTGTTTTACAAAATAAATCATTTTAGAACCTCTACTATATATACAAAAGTACTACCAAATACATTCAACAGATGTATACATATATATAATCGTTCCCCGACTCCCGTGCTACGTATCAGAGCAGACACCAAGACCGACAACAGAACAGAGGACTAATCTTCACAAAAAGACCTCCAGCAACTCTAATCTGCAATGCCTCATAGAGCATTATAAAACAGAAGAAGGGTGAGAAATAACAACTAAAATCAAGATTGCATAATAATATGCAAACACACATTCAAACACCTGTACAAATCATCTCACCCATACCATCACATACTAACACATATAGCATGCCACAAATACAAAGCATATCACACATAATGCACACCAAAGTTATAACATATGGAAACACATCACCACACCACATAGCATGTCCAAACATAAAACATATTATCCACAATCAATGCATTTATCACGTATGCACATCAAATTACCAATGCTATCACAATCTCAACACATCACAAATCAATGCACAATTTCCACACATAATCAATCCATTCACAATTCTCACACATAATCAATCAAATCATGATTTTCCACACATAATGCATCCATGATTTATGCAAATGCACAGAGACTGACACAACGACTCTATGTAAATGCCATGCGGTACCGACTTCCAATGTTTCTCATCACTAGTTCACTCAGGAAATCTGCTGGAACCATCGCTCGTTACTTAGTGTAACTCCCCGTCGGGCATACGATGTTCCCCGTCGCTTTAGGTCCCCACATGGGCACACGGCGTTTATGGATTGCTTTAGGTCCCCACATGGGCACACAATCCGATCGCTTTAGGTCCCTACATGGGCACACGATCGTCTATAACCATCGCTTTAGGTCCTCAGGCGATTCATACCTCTTATTTTTTAGGCTCACGATGTTATAGCAGATTCCCTCTGGAATCAATTCGTCACTCAGGACGTCACAACAATGCATATCATGATGCTTGGCATACAAGGACTCATGACAATCAAATGCATCTTCACAAATCAACAATATGATTATCACATCATCATATTCATGCATTGGCAACAATTCAAACAATGCATATCATCACATACCACATACCACAACAATCATACAATCATTACAATTCATTCCGCAAGAGATTCACACCACAAAGGCTACCCACAACACATCATAACAACGTACATTGATATTCAATCAAACAATGTATTTTACCACACAACAACATCATTAATCACGCATCGAAGTCTACTTCAAAACAATGCACATACTTGCCATAAGGCCACAACCCATCATCACAATATTCCATCATGTATACTCACATCATATAATAACACACAAGCTACACGTTACATAACAAAAGCATATAGCATGATAACACATCAATCGCACACAATTAACGCGATAAAAACCCGACAACCCGACTATTTTTCAAAAACACGAATTAATTAAATCATCTTTTACCCTCCAAACCATTTTTAATAGAAAGAACTTTTCATTAGCTTTCCAACGCTTCAAACGGGGGTCAAAACGGACTTACGGTTCAAAAGTTATGAAGAAAACAAAATCGGACATTTTGGAAAAATTGAGGACCATGCGCCGGCGCATGAAGCTTGGGGTCAGCGCATGAACATTGAAAATTCGCCCGGGTCAGCGCATGAATCTTGAGGTTAGCGCATGATTCCAGGGGTTAGCGCACGAGGTGCAGATTTTGCTGAAAAATCAGTTTTCGATCGTTAAATAACTTCCGGACCTCCGATTTCGATTCCGTAAAAAGCTGCGATCTCAGAATTTGAAATACTACAATATTTTCACCATTAAAAAGCCATCCAACACATTTTAAATTTTTTAAATATTTTGAAACATAATTTTATCAATTTAACCCAACTCTAAACTCGCTCAAAACCACTCGAAAACACACAAATAATCATTCCTGATTAATTTCTATCCTTACCCGATTAAATATCAACCTATACCAATGTTACCATACATATCCAAACACTTTTACTCGATCACAACATCAATTTGCACAAAAATATTGATATATACCAAAAACTCAAAGTTGCAGATTCAACTCGATTCCATCAAACGATCACGCTAAATCACGACCCAACATCACACGACTCTACTACGCGATTTATTCCGACTTTCATCCGTAAAAACATCAATTTCTAATCATTTTTCTCATTTCAACCTAGAATTGAAACTATAAGAAAATATCCAAAACAATCCAAGAAAACATACACATATAAATACACAAGCAAGATATAATTGAAACTTCTCACCCTTACCCGATTATTCGCGCTTTAAACGGATGAATTCCTGATTTTCCTTCTTTTTTCCTCTTCTCCCTTTCTTTCTTCTTCTTTCTCTTTTTCTCTTCTCTTTCTCTTTTTCTTTTTCCTTACTATTTTTCTCTCTTTTCTTTCTATTTATGAAAATATCTACCCCCAAAAAGACCAAAATACCCCTCAGCTCAAATATCTCCCAAACGCTCTCAAAATGCGATAAAACATAAACATCGATGAAAAATAATATATTGTCAAATAAAAGTCAAGAATAAAATAATATAAAAAGAAAATAATTAAATCGACTCAATTAAATAAATCGAACCAAAACTGGGGCGTTACAGATCACAGTCAAGATTCAAAGTCAGGATCACTGAGGGCATGCTTGGTTTTAGATTTTTTTTTAGTTTTCTCTCATTTTTATTCCATTTTCAAAGATTTGTATAGGAAATATTATAAAAGAAAGATTTTTCTTAATGTTTCTATTAAAAATCTTTGAACACATTAAGTAGAGTTAATAAAAGAGGATTTCTTAATACACCTCATGGGTTTCTTAGGCACCGCGCGAAATTCATTTTTTGCCCCCTGATTTCGGATGTGCACATCCGGACGCACCATTTTTTTTAAAAACGTTAATTTGTTCTGGATGTGCAAATCCAGAATGTTTCCTCATGTGCACATCCGGAAGAAATTCTTATAACTTCGCGTCGGAGCCTTCTGAAAAGTTAAGAATGAGGGGGGAGAAGGCTCTGGCACGAAGTTATAAGAATTTCTTCCGGATGTGCACATGAGGAAACATTCCGGATTTGCACATTCGGAACAAATCAACGTTTTTAAAAAAAAATAGTGCGTTCGGATGTACACATCCGAAATCAGGGGGCAAAAAAGGAATTTCGTGCAGTATCTAAGAAACTCATGTGGTGTATTAAGAAATCCTCTAATAAAACAAGGTGGTTATTCGTAATTAAAAGTGAAATGGTAAATGATTCTCTGTGTTTGCTTTTAACCAAACTTTACATTTTAGATATTATTGTAGCTAAATTGTCATTTGTATATAGATAATTTTGAAAAAAATACTATGTTTTGGATTAATATGTTGCTTGAAAATATTATCTATATTATTTATTATATTTTAGGGACTTTCAATTATTTTATTTTTTCTTGAAACTATCATGTTTTCAATATAATATTGTGGATTATTTTTATCTATTTCTATGCTATATAGTAGTATGATTATTGGCACTAGTACCACTAACTAAAATAATTAAGAGGAAATGAAACTATAATTACATATGCATGATTAAATGTAGTCATTTTGAGTTCTTCAAGTATTCTTCTTTATATTATTAGTATCTTTCTTAAATGTAGCTTTCTAGATTGTTAGCTTTTTACTTTTTATTTGAAATAATATATTGACCTAAATGATTTTCTAAGTTTTATTGTTTATTTATTTAACTTTTATATTTGTGTCATGTATGTATAGTCAAACATTCAGTTTATGTGAAAAAATTAGAAGAATTTCAGCAGCGCCAAGACTACCAAACATTTTTGAAGTGCCTATATTTTTAGCAATGGAATAAAAAAAGCAAGGATTTATAAAATTTGGTATATGCTTGCTTTATGAGTTACAATCTTAAAGTTATTTAGGAAGAGATTTCATTTTGGATCATTTATATTAGGTCTCTTTTTAGATGTATAAAACTTTATATAGTTTTGTTAGTTGAAATGTGAAAATTAGTTGTCTAGGAAGACTTGAAAAAAATTAAAGCTTCACATTATTTAATATTCAGTAATTTGACTTATGGTATAGCTACTAAAAATTTGGTATGTATTTAGGCAGTATGAGTCGAAAAGAAAACAATTGCTATCTTTTTTTTAAAAGGAGTCTTTAATAGCATTTTTCTTTTAAATGCTATTAAATAAAGGGTTTATGAAAAAAAATCGCTATTTTATCTTAGTTAAAAATATGCATATGATAGCATTTATATGAAAGCACTACTAAAGAGTAGCTTTTTAATAGCGTTTTTAAAACGCTATTGTAGATAGGTCAACTTACAATAGCGCGAGCTTTAATAGCACTTAAAAGCGCTATTAAAAACCAAAATAAGTGTGATTAAAAGACTTTTTTGGCATAGCGATGGTCCACCATCTTCATCTTCTATTGAGGTATATACTCATTCTCTTACAAATACTAGATGTCTACAAATGTAATGCATGAATAAATAATATTAAATTGTTATAATTTAAAGAATTTTTTTTTAATATATTAATATAAAACTTTTTTTATAGTATTTATTATTATAATATATTAGTATAAACATTTTTATTTCTATTTCTTTTATCAATTTCTTCTTTGTTGAAATAATTTTTTAAATTAAAAATCATTTTTGTGATTAGTACTCTTCAAAAACTTGAGACGAATATATTGTTTTATCAAAATTTTATGTACCAAAGAAGTTATTTCTTTTAGTGTTGTGTACTTATAATTAAAATGTAAAATTAAATCTATGTGTGTGAGAATTAGATAGAGTAGTATAAACATGAAGTTAAGTGTGAGAGTTAGATGGAGTAGCATAAATATGGAGCTAAGTGTGAGAATAAAATAGGTTTTGTTAAGAAAATAAAGAAGTTATGTGTAATTGAGATAAAAGAGAATAACATGAATAAATGGGGTGATTGAGATTGGCTACGAAGTGAAATTAATGGAGAGTAATGAGGTATGTGGTTATTTGAATAATTATGATGTTGCAACAATATGAGAATGAGATGGAATAGCATAAATATGGAGTTATATGTGAGGATTAGATGGAATAGCATAAACATGAAAAGTGTGAGAATTAGATGGAGTAGCATATACATGAAAAGTGTGAGAATTAGATGGAGTAGCATAAACATGAAAAGTGTGAGAATAAAATTAATTTTTGTGATGCTACAACAACATGAGAATGAGATGGAGTAACTTAAATATGGAGTTATGTGTGAGAATTAGATGAATTAGCATAAACATAGAGTTAAGCTTGAGAATAAAATAATTTTTATTAAGCAAATAAAGAAATTATGTGTAATTGAGATAATGGAGAATAACTTGAATATATGGGGTAATTGAGATTGACTACAAAGTGGAGATAATGGAGAATAATGAGGTAAGTGGTTATTTGAAAAATTGTGATGCTGCAACAACATGAGAATAAGATGGAGTAGCATAAATATGGAGTTATGTGTGAGAATTAAATGGAGTAGCATAAACATGAAAAGTGTGAGAATTAGATGGAGTAGGATAAACATGAAAAATGTGAGAATAAAATTAGTTTTAGTGATGCTGCATCAACATGAGAATGATATGGAGTAGCATAAATATAGAGTTTTGTGTGAGAATTAGATGGAGTGGCATAAACATGTAGTTAAGTGTGAGAATAAAATAAATTTTACTAAGAACATAAAGAAGTTATGTGTAATTGAGATAATAGAGAATAACGTGAATATATGGGGTGATTGTGATTGGCTATGGAGTGGAATTAATGAAAAGTAATGAGGTAGGTGGTTATTTGAAAAATTATGATGCTACAACAACATGAGAATGAGACGATGTACCATAAATATGGAGTTATATGTGAGAATTAGATGAAGTAGAATAAACATGAAAAGTATGAGAATAAAATTAATTTTTAAGATGCTACAATAACACGAGAATGAGATGTATCATAAAGATGGAGTTTTGAGATATTGGATCGAACTCTAGTATGGTTGAAGGGTAGCTTCTTGGTTTGACAATTCGATAGAATCTTAGCATGCCGTCGAAGTTTGTTCACATGCTGTAGTCAAAGTATGCCAGGAGTATTAGCGTATTGAATTGGGCCTGTCTGTTATGCCAAATTGTTTAAGTTAGCTTGTTCTCTACGTTAGCTTGTGTAATGGGCCTTTGTGTAAAAGCCCATTAGGATAGTATGTTAGTTTTCTTATAAATAGCAAACTAGTCTCTCAACTTTATGTATGGTGCAAATCCTAATTAGGGTGAGAGAGGTTATTTGCTATTCTGTAACACTTGTAATCTTGTTTCAAAGAGAAAGTAAAGAATAGTAGTTTATAACCAATTTCATCGTGTTCAACTTGCTTCCCTTTTTTCTACCCTTGTGGGTTTCTTGCTGATCAATAAACCGACTATACTCTTTTATTCCGATATCGTTTTTCACAACAAATTGGTGTTGTGAGCATAGAGAAGATGTGTCATACCTCAATTTTGTCCTACCCTTCATACAAATCATATGGCTTCTGCATCTCACATTTCTCATGCATATACCCTCCAATAGGTCATCTTACACATCACGCATTAATTAACAACAAGCTTAGCAAATTTTATCAATAATCAAGGAATTAGGGTTTCATCTTCCCTTTTGCAGGCATGTCTCAAGTGGAGATGCAAAGATCATGGATCAGGGTTTGTCCCTTGTGCTTATGGTTATCAGATGGATACTTAAGGTTTTGGCTATGCAATCATCATGAGCATCATATTCTTGGGTTCACCTTCATTTGATTACGGTTTATTCCCCTAATCATGTGGCCTTCAAGTGGTTTCCTTGTGAAGTTTGTTCATCAATGCATCTTATCATTCAATGGATTCCACCATTGCTTGAGGTGCAAGTCATTGAGGAGATCTTGGTGTATACATGGTCAATTAGGGTTTGGATTTGTTTGTCACTTACAAATGGGCTTTGGCATACACAAGTTCATTGGATGTTCAAGTTCAAGATCATGGAGTGCAAGATCATACTTCATTCAGGTTCATGTTCAAGTTCAGGATCATGGAGTGCAAGGTCATGTGTTCATTCAAATTCCAAAACCATCTTTTTAACCATTCCTAAACCTATAACCATTTTTTAACCATTCCTAAACCTATAGCCATTTTTTACCATTCCAAATCCATATTCACTTTCAAAATCAATTTAATCAAAATCTATTTATTTAAGTTCAACATCAATTTTTCACCATCTTTAAGTTCATTATCCAATTTCAAAATCAAAATCTATATCCAAAGAACCATATCAAAATAAAGTCCAAACCACTTTTTTTTATCCATATTCAACCATTTTAAGTCCACGTTAAATCCAATATCATTTTAAACTATATTAATCCATTTTATAACCAAACAAGTCAAAATCCCAAACCAAACAAGTCAAAATCCCAAATTAATCCATAACCGTTTTCAAACCATATCCAAAGACAAAATTCCATATCAATTGTCCAAACCAAAATCAAGTAACCAATATCCAAAGCCCTAATTGTCATATCCAAGGCAATCCATATACAAAGTAAAAAAAATGCAGCTATGAGGAAAAATGAAAAAGGCACTAGAAACTTGAATACAATGGGCTGCAAAGAAAAGACTCGAAACAGAATTCCATCTCGGCTATAATCTCTATTGGTAATCTTTTGAATACAAGTCACAAAGTTGCATGATACATAATTTCCAGCTCAAGTCAATTAAACACGAAAATCCATCTCAAAATGATTGCAAGCACTCATAACAGAATTTCCATTTTCATTCCCTAAGATTACCCTTCAATCACACTATAAATTCATAACTTCATTCTTCATTTTGGCTTCTTGATTCCACTCATCTTCTTCACTTCTTCTTCCACCACTCGCGCTGCTAACAATCTCCTCCACAACTCACTCTCATATTCATCATCCTCTCCATTATTAGCGTTTTGCAGTTCATTTTGTATACAACTTTTTCCAAATTTCCAGACGCAAAACGGTTGCGAACCTCATTACGTTTCCTGCAGCCAACACCACTTATTCAAACTCAGAATGTAGACAACAAAGAATAGCTTGCTCGACTCGCACGTTTCATCGGAACAATTCATCAAACATGCAACAGACAGAAAGAGGAGAGTTAGTCCTTCATAAGCACGGGGATGGTCACGATATTGCTGTCAAATCTGTGGGTGATGCGATTAACCGTTCAAAGGATGGACTATTCTAACCAAACAATTCAACAAAGACTACTAGCTGCCATACCTTGAATAATGCTTTCGAATTTCGACACGGTTTCGTTGTTAAAACATAGCAACAGCTTCCTCATCATAGCTTCCTTCCACAGATCGAGATATACAATGGGATCATAGCCGAAAAGTGTTGCTGTCAAGCCATCTCCAGAACTTTTAACCTCCTCCGTTAATATCTAAGTTGCACATATTGTAGACGATCGTGTAAAGATTAATGCGTTCGTCGGAAGAGAAATCAAGCTCGGATCCTTCAAGAACGTTGAAGAACTTGATGATACCTTGGTGCAAAGACTCCCATCCATTTTCAAAGCTGGTGAAGCTCAGTGGCAAGTCAACATCAATGCCCAATCTTTCAGAACTAGCAAGTGAAGGCTCAGCATTCGCACACCACTGTCTCACTGGGAATGAGGTCCTGCGATTATGTACCGGAGCAATACTTGGGACACATGATTACGACAAGCAGCAGCAAAGATCCATCACTTAATGGACTCCAGTGTTCTACTCCATCTTCCTACAGGCATAAAACTTGCATGAAAATTACCAACACAATGAAGACAGTATACAAAGCAATATCTCCATGAGAAATGACAATATTTCCACCATTTTTACTTCTACTCCCATGGTTCAATTGTACCAAGGCTATTGGGCATTTGACAAGGCCCTACTCCAGTTTCATCCTAATTGCACCCAATATCCACTGCCACACCCCCCCTCTGTTTATTTTCTTGTTATTTTTTATTAATTTTCTTGTTACATTTTAGATTAAAATTCTGGTTGAATTTCTAATATGATTTCCTGGATTTTTGATTAATTGTCTTGATTTTGCTTGTGGAATTTTTTATTGATTTCTTGTTGATCTTCTTTATTAGAACAAATTGATTGAATTTTGGTAGATAATTTGATTTATTTTTTTGGTGAATTATGGATATTGAACATGTGTAGAATTTTCTTGTTATGATTTGATTGAGTGCTCTTGTTGAATTTTCTCATTGATTTTGTGACATTTCTTTGTGATATTCTTGATGCATGAGTTAGATGACTAGTCTTGACATGTTTTTGTATTATTCCTTGATTGATTCGTATGCTCCATATGGATTCATCTTGTACATTTCATGCATTCATCCATGAATTTCATTTGGCCAACTATTTCTCTTTTGTGTGAGGTACAACTTTAAGGCCTTCGATCATCCTTTAGACTGTAATTCCATTTTTCCTTTTTTTGGGTACTTTTGTTGACTTTTTTATTGTTCTACCCTATTTTGAAAATATAAATACCATAATCCTCCCTTTTAAAAAAAAATATCAATATACCCTTTTTTTTAGGGTGCTCGCCATATGAATTCACAAGCATGTGAACAAAATTGCAGCAAGAAGTGCTCGCCAACTGAAATGGCGAGCATGTGAAGGACCCTCTCCTTTCAAAAATTAAAGTGGCAGGCGCCACAAGGATGGTGGTGAAGGGTGTGGCAGGTGCCACCCTTTTGTTTGTGGTGGGCCCCACTTCCATTTTTTCTATATTTTTTCTTTTTCTTTATTTCCTTTTATTTTATTTTATTATTATTTAATTAATATATGATTTTCTTTAATTAATTTTCTGAAAAAAATAATAATTTTTTTATTATTATATTAAGATTAAATTAATATATGTTATTTTAAATGTTATTAAATTATTTATTTTAATTTTTTTCGTTTTATAATTTAAATTATTTTAATTTTTTTCGTTTTTTAATTTTTTAATAATTTATATGTTTTAATTAATTAATTTAATTATTTAAAATAACATATATTAATTTAATAATAATATAATAAAAATTATTATTATTTTTTTAGAAAATTAATTAAAGAAAATTATATATTAATTAAATAATAATAAAATAATATAAAAGGAAATGAAGAAAAAGAAAAAAGTATTAAAAAAATGGAAGTGGGGCCCACCACAAGCAAAAGGGTGGCGCCTGCCACACCCTTCACCACCATCCTTGTGGCGCCCGCCACTTTAGTTTTTGAAAGGAGAGGGTCCTTCACGTGCTCGCCATTTCAGTTGGCGAGCACCTTCTTGGTGCAATTTTGTTCAAATGTTCGTGAATCCATATGGCGAGCACTCTAAAAAAAAGAGTATATTGGTATTTTTTTTTCAAAAGGGGTATTATGGTATTTATATTTTCAAAAGAGGGTAGAACAATGAAAAAGTTACTTTTGTTCCTTTAATTCCTTTTCATATGTCATACCCCCATTGTGAGAAAAATGTCCCCTCTTCCATTAAAATGTAATAGTTTATGACTATGCATTGTTCTAGTGCTTGATGCTTACATGCGTATATGTTAGAAAAGATAAAAAAAAATGAAAGCGCTTAGAAAACGATTTCAAAACAAAGACAAATAAAGTTCGATCCAACGTCAAGCCGTTTTTCAATCTAATTAATTGAATTTCTCATTACACCCCACCTTAGAGTTTCCTACATATTTCATCTACCTACATCCAATCCACTTCATTACACCACAAACAAGCCTTGTATGTCTCCACACCATAAGCTGATTGCCTTGCGCATCGCCACCGACCTACCCTAACTCAATCCACCACTCTTTCAAATTCATTCCACTTCCTTCATTATCATACCATTTCTTCATAAGACTAAAACCTTAGTCTTTGTACCAAGTGCATTTTCAAACTCTTTTTCTAAATAAACTTGGAACGGTTGTGGAGTGGTTAGGCAAAGGTCTTGTCCTATCCCGAGTGTTTGACACCACCTTCAGGGTTCACTGTCTAAACACTCACCTTCCAAAGTAAAACATTTCTTAAATAAAATGAGTAAGGTCCTCCTTGTATTGAAATAAAAAGAAAGGATTGCGTGAATACTTCTTCTTCTTTGAGTATTGGGATGCTCACTTTAGAGTGTGTGGTATTGATACTCGTCTTTCAATATGAAGACATGACTATACTCGCCACACTTTTTTTTCAAAACAAATATTTTGAGATAAAGAATTGGGCCCTGCCCGTAGAAATTTCTATCCGATGACTTATTTCTCCCCTAAAAAACGACATCACCAATCAAACGTGACATCTTGCCTCAAGGGAGCAAAGCAAAATCTTTTTTGTGAAAGGGCATGTTATTTTCATTCAATCGCAACACAGACTAAAGCATAAGTCTCCTTGCGTGAGAGCGGGAAAACCTATTGCTAGGATATGAACGTTAACATCGCCCACTAAAAACAACAAACACACCTTTAGTTCCACAAACTATGGAGCTCTTACTTCCTCATTACACGAGAGGATACGTAGGCAAAAGATTGTGAGATCTTGGCGAGCTACCTTATTTCACAACCTTCTTTCATTTTCCCCTAGTTCCGCAAACTACGAGACTCTGATTTCCTCATTGCACTATGAGGGTACGTAGGCACGAGGGCCCCAATCCTCCACGAGCATGCTAATTTAAAACCTTTTTTCCTTTTAATGAAGCATTCATAGAAAGCATAAACCCTTAGCAACATCCTTACACATAAGACGAATGAATGGTTCCCATCGAGTACGACGGATGTGAGGGGTGGTAATATCTTTCCCTTACATAACCGGCTTCCAAACCCATATCTTGGTTGCGAGACCATCTTATCCTTCCTCTTGGGGTTTTCTCGATGTTTCCCCTTCCTTTTTGGGATAAATAAAGTTTGATGGCGACTCTGTGATTTTTCGTGTAGCGACAAGATATCGTCAACAAAGTATGAGATTGAAAAGTTCACCGGAGTGAACGATTTTGGTCTGTGGCGCTTGAAGATGAATGCCCTACTGGTTGAGCAGGGTTGTTTAGAAGCATTGAAGGGAGCCACATCCATGGACGTTGCATTAACGGACAAAGAAAATACGACTGTGGTAGAGAAAACCTACAACTTCATCTTATTGAGCCTTGGGGATAAGGTTCTTTGACAGGTTTCGAAGGATACGACGACGTCTGGGTTATGGGTGAAACTTAAAAGTTTGTACATGACCAAATCGTTGGTTAATCTCCTCTACCTGAAGCAAGCTCTGTATTCATTCAATATGAATGAAGACAAAGTTCTGGCTGAGCAATTAGATATGTTCAACAAGCTGGTTCTTGATCTTGAAAATATCAATGTCAAGATCGAGAATGAAGATCAAGCGTTGTTGTTGTTGTGTGTTTTACCCTGATCACATGCTCACTTCAAAGAAACTCTCTTGTATGGAAGAGAGTTTCTGACCTTTGAAGAAGTTCAATCAACCTTGTATTATAAGGATTTGAACGAATGAAAGGAGCACAAGCCATCTTCGACTGGTGAAGGCCTGTCGATTAAGGCAAAATTCACAAAGAGAGATGGCAAGTTCGACAAGAAGAAGGGTAAAAGTCAGCAAAAGTCTTATAATGGTGATGCATCTGATATTCGATGTTATCACTTTAAGAACGAAGGTCATACAAGAAAAGTGTGCCATGAACGTATGAAAGATCATGGAGGTAAGGATAATGGCAACGCAACCATTATTCAAGATAATTTCGACTCATCTGGTGTTCTTGTGGTTTCAAGCGGCGACTCAAGTAAAGAGTGGATTATGGATTCAGGTTGCATTTGACACATGACTTCAAACAAAGACTTGTTCGAGGAACTATGTGATCAAGATGGTGGATATGTATTGCTTGGAAACAATAAAGCTTGAAAGATTGCAGGTGTTGGATCTGTGAGATTCAAGCTCCATGATGAGTCAATAAGGTTGTTGACTGAAGTCAGGTATGTACCTGATTTGAAGAGAAATTTGATTTCTCTTGGTGAATTTGAAAAGAAAGGATATGTTTTCAAAGGATAGAAAAGTATTCTAAAAGTCATGAAGGGGTCTAAGGAAGTCTTAAGAGGCGTGAAGAAATAAGGCTTGTATACCCTTGAGGCTGAAGTTGTAAGTGGTTCTGCAGATGTTGTATCCATGAAACCTTTGTCGAAGATAGAAATCTGGCACATGAGATCGGGCCATGTCAGTGAAAGGGGTCTGGTCGAACTGGGGAAACAAAATCTGCTTGGTGAAGACAAAGTCGAAAAGCTGAAAAGGGTCTGGTCAAACACATTGATCCCTTGATTACAGCCATGCTGATCTTTGGGGGCCTGCAAGGTGTCCATCACATTCAGGAGCAAGGTATTTTTTATTCATAGTTGATGATTATTCTAGAAAGTTATGGGTATTCATCCATAAGACTAAGGATGAAACTTTTGAGAATTTCAAAATTTGGAAGACTCTGGTCGAAAATTAGACTGGCAGAAAGGTCAAGATGTTGAGAACCGACAATGGCCTTAAATTTTACAATGAGGCGTTTAACAGTTTTTGTGCAGCCTCTGGTATTGCAAGGCACACAACTACTGCAGGTACTCCCCAACAAAATGGTTTGGCTAAAACGTTTAATCGAACCATTTTGGAAAGAGTTAGATGCATGTTGACTAGTGTTGGCTTAAAGAAAGTGTTTTGGGCAGAGGTTGTTTCGACAGTAACATATCTGATAAACATATGTCCTTCGACTGCGTTAGTTATTAACACACTTGAAGAAGTTTGGTCAGGACATCCACCAGATCTCGACAAATTTAGAGTATTTGGCTGCATAGCCTATGCTCACATTAGGCAAGACAAGGTCGAACCTAGAGCTTTGAAATGTATGTTCCTTGGATACCCTGAAGGAGTCAAAGCTTATAGGTTGTGGTGCCAAGAGCCAGGACACAGAAGATGTATCACAAGTCGAGATATAGTTTTAAATGAGGTTGAGATGGCTTTCAAGAAAACTGATGACATTGGTCGACGTTCGAAGATATCTGAAGAAGAGCTGGAACAAGAAGAGATTCCTGTTGAGGTTGAGCATAGTGATGTTGAATTGCATGACCCAGATGAAGTCGAAGAAGAAGCAGAAACTGCTGTCAAAACTTGGAAACTGTCGATGACTACCTGTTGACAAGAGATAGCTCGAGAAGAGTCATCAAGCCACCTCAAAGACTTGGGTATGTAGATCTTATAACTTATGCCTTAATCTCTGCAAGTGAAGTTCTAGAAGAAGAACCTAGAGACTATGAGAAAGTTATGAGAAGTCGAAATAAAACTGAATGGATGAAGGCCATGGATGATGAGATGAAGTCTCTTCATGATAACCACACTTGGGAACTGATCAAGAAACCTGTTAGAGCCAGGTTAGTTAGCTGTAAGTGGATTTTCAAAGTTAAGGAAGGAATCGAAGAAGTGACGTCGAAGAGATACAAGGCAAGATTGGTCGTAAGGGGTTTCACTCAGAAAGAAGGTGTCGACTTCAATGATGTGATCTCTCATGTTGTGAAGCACAAGTGCATTTGAATGGTGCTTGCCATGGTGTCACAATTCAACATGGAACTGGAACAAATCGATGTGAGGCTGCATTTCGTCAGAGGGGTAATCGAGCATGGAGAAGTCCAAGTGCTGATGGCTTCAACATATTACAATGTTGCTGATATGATCACCGAGACATTACCAAGTTGCAAGTTCTTCCACTGTATGCAGTTGATAAAACTGTATGAAGAAATCTAGTTTGTTCCCTTGATGTTATATAGTTTTTTCCAAGGTGGATATTTGTGAGATATTGGATTGAACTCTAGTATGGTCGAAGGGTAGCTTCTTGGTTCAACAATTCGGCAGAATCTTAGCATGTCGTCGAAGTTTGTTCACACGCTGTAGTCGAATTATGCTAGGGGTATTACCATATCGAATTGGGCCTGTCTGTTATGCCCAATTGTTTAAGTTAACTTGTTCTCTAAGTTAGCTTGTGTAATGGACCTTTGTCTAAAAGTCCATTAGGTTAGTTTGTTAGTTTTCTTATAAATAGCATGCTAGTCTCTCATATTTATGTACTCCCTCCGGTCACTATTATAAGCAAAAAAAACACCTTAAATCTTGGTCATTATTATAAGCAAAAGTCATTAAATTTTAGACTAATTAATACTTGTATTACTATTATACCCTTAATTTAATTAAAAAGCATTTAATGTTGAAAGTTGATTCATCAAATAAACTAAGGATATTATCGTAAATTTTACTTTGATTGTACATGAAATCAAGAAAATTAATTACACTTAACTAACTTTCTTAATACGTGTGAAAGTTGTTATTTTGGCTTATAATTGTGACCGGAGGGAGCATGGTGTAAATCCTAATTAAGGTGAGAGATGTTATTTGCTATTCTGTAACACTTGTAATCTTGTTTCAAAGAGAAAGTAAAGAACAACAGTTTATAACCAATTTCATTATGTTCATCTTGTTTCCCTTCTTTCTACCCTTGTGGGTTTCTTACTGATCATGAAACCGATTATACTCTGTTATTCCGGTATCGTTTTTCACAACAGGAGTTATGTTTGAGAATTAGATGGAGTAGCATAACAATGAAGTTAAGTGTGAGAATAAAATAATTTTTATTGAGAAAATAAAGAAGTTATGTTTAATTCAAATAATGGAGAATAACATGAATAAATGAGATGAGTGAAATTGACTATGGAATGAATTTAATGGAAAGTAATGAGGTAGGTGGTTATTTGAAAGTAGTTAATTAAAAAAAATATAAATTAAATATATGATAATATAAAAATATAATAAAATAAATTATTAAAAAAAGTAAATAAAATCAATAGTATTAATTAATGGAGAATTCAACTATTTAAGAAAAATAATTATATAAAAAGGATCAAATAAAATTAGTGAAAAAATATTTATTTTTAAATAATTTATAAAATGAAAAAATATGGCTAGAAGTGGGAGGTTGGTTTTTACTAAATAAGTAAATAATAAATAATAAATAAAACAAATAATAAATAATATAATATTTTATTAATTAAAAAAAGCTAGTTAATGGAATAAAAAATAAATATATAAATAGAAAATGACAAAAATATTCTCAATTTTAGCGGTAAAAAAGATAGTTAGTGGAATAAATAATAAAAAAATATGAAGAAATAGAAATAGGAAATGACAAAGATATTCTCAATTTTGGCGGTAATATTGAATTTACACACACAAAGGACAATTTTGTAAATAGAAAAATGGCAACCAAATTTCAACCTTCAATTTCAATAAAACCTTGACACGTGGCAATCAAATTTCAACAACTCATTTTAAAATTTATTTTCCCTCCTTTATGAAATCTCTTTCACACTCCTTCATCCATTTCATTTCTCTCTCTTTCATTCACACTTTTTCGCTCTCTACAATTCATACATGTTGCACAACATTTCTCTTATTTCAAATTTCATATTCGATTTTCTCTTTTCTTTTTCTCTCAGTGAAAAAACTAAGCTATAGATTTAAGCTACAACAATAATGTATAGGAATGCTACAACAATGTAGAAGAAAGATGTCCATAGGTTAGTGAAGAAGGAAAAAAAATACTGTCAGATCCACCAACGAAATGGTGACTGGAGTAACAACACCGATAGATGAAACGTGAGTTCATTCTCTTCCTTTTTTTGTTTTAATTATTCTGTTGGATTATGCACACAAAATTAAGTATGTGTGTGAATTTCTCTCTTTTATTCTTAATTTTTGGTTGATTTTTCTTCTAAATTTTGTTTACATCAACCATATTGGAGAGAAAGAAGTGAAATGGTAGAAGACAACAAAAAAGAACTTTATTTAAAAAATTTTATGAGTTGCTTCAACTTGTGTTTTCATGGAAAGTGAGTTAAAAATAAGCACTTTCTAAACCAAACAATGTTTCCTTCATTTATGTTTTTCTTTATGTGCAGTTTTACTTATTGTCTGATTTGTAATGTGATTTTTTTTTTCAGTTTGCAGTTCTACACTACGTACATATCATTTCAGTATGATTTTTTATTTATTTATTTCTTTTACTTTCAATGTCTAACTCTGCTTCTTGCCTGATCCTAAATGTTACTGTTGTTTTTAGTTCATGTCTTTTTAGCAAGAACCATATTTTTTTACAACTTCAACACTTTTTCTTCATGCATGTTTGACCATATATGATGACGAGATATCTTTAAAAAGGCTTCAGTGAATTATTTGATTCATATATGCATATCGTATGTTTGATAAAATGATTCTTTAGTAGATTCTCATCAACATTAGCATCATTAATTTTGATGTTATATTTTTCATTTTTTATTCATGATTTTTTTATATATAATTTTCCTTATTTGCATATAAATGTATTTTAACAAGTTTGAGTTAACACAAGTTACACAACACCTCATTATGATTAACTTGGTTTCTCCTCAAATGTCATACATTCCTTCAGGTGTAGTTAATATCTAAGTATCAAAATGTAAGACACACTTATAATCATGAAGAAGCTTCCAAAAGAATATATTCTACAAAATACATGTATCATTTAACATTCTAATCAAACTTAATGGTTAAAGTCAATCATAAATACATTTATAGCTCAAGTGCACATCTAAGTAGTATTTAACTATCAAAATGACTTGTAGCCAAGCTTTGATACATGATATTGGTTAGATTTTAATGCATTGACAATGTTTAACTTAACCAACACATTAAAATAGCATTATATTTTGCAAAACAAAAAGCCGAATGTGTCCCAAGTCCAACTCTTGATTTCATTTTCAATTTTTGCAGGTGAAGCTGTGTACCTACATGTATGAAAGGCTTCTTTCAGTTCTAAATATTGCATATGTGGGTCAACCCCTTCAAAAGAAGTCAAGAGAGCTTACTTTTGTTCTTTCAATGTTGATAATTTGCAACCTACTGATCTTGCAACTTTTCTGGACCAATAGGTAAGAAGATGAAATACTATCTCAAGCTATAGGTAATAAGGTATGACATTTAAGGCTTTAATTTTGATTTTTTTTGTTTTGCATTAAAGTATGGTTAGTTAGTAATGTTTCAGGCTTGCGGTTTCATTCGATCGTGGAGTGTTTTTGAAAACTCTAAATTATGGATTTTTTTGTGAAAACTCTCAATTACTACGATTTAAAATTGTCATTTTTAAATATTTTGATTTTGGTTATTTTTATATCATTTGGTTAGGTGTCCTGATGTTTTAAAGAGGTTTAGATTAGAGTTCAGTTTTATTCTATATTTAGATTAGAATCCTTGTCATACCCTATTTTTTTACCCAAATATTCATATCATTCATTCATCGTACAATTTCATTAACATAACCATGTCACTTGATCACTGGTTCACAAGCATGGTGATTCATCAGTTTCAGTATGAGGGCTAGGAATTAGGGTTCCCTTGATTTCTTCACCAAGTTTTCACCTAGTTCACCCCTAACATTATCATGTATTCTAACATGTTATCTTATGTTTGTTGCCTATGTAAATTAGGTCTTTCCTTATACTTGTTGCATCATTTGTCATTAACATGTCTTATAACTATTATGCATCTAAAAAATACAAACACATGTGGCATTTGCTTCTCTTTTCTTTGTGTTTAAACATTTAGGTTTGCAAAGTTGAATAAAGATGCTCATTGCTTCAAATCAAGTCCAATTGGAATTCAAGTGCTATTATAATTAAGTCGAGGCTCATATGTAGGGATGACAATAAGCAGGGTTTGGGTAGGGTACTATAGTACCCATCACCATACCCGCGATTTTAAAAAATCCCTGTACCCGAGCCCATACTCGCTTGGGCACCAAAGTTAACACTGGTACCCGTGCCCTATGGGTATGTAAGTACCCATACTCGTACTCGTTACCCACATTCTTACTAAAAATGAATCGATCAATTATAAAATATCATATCATTAAAAAGTTTTTAAAAAAATTTATTGTTGAAATAAGAAAACCCTTATATTAAATACATAATGGTTTAACATTGATATAATTTTTAAAATTGATAAACATACATTTTTATATAATAATATAAATTAAAATACATAAATATAAATCAAAATACATAAATATATATTGTGCGGGTATGGAGCGGGGTGGGTACCAAGGTGCCCATACCCGCACCCATGCCCGCTTATTTTTTTGGGTAATTACTCGAGCCCGTGCACATACCCATTTTTGCGGGTTTTTACCCTACCCATTATGGGTAATTTTGAGGATGCCCATTGGGGATGGGTCAAATTGCTATCCCTACTCATATGATCATCATCTCAAGATATGTTCACATTGGTTCATGATGTTTTGTCAAAGAATATTCAAATATTGATTTTGGTTCATCATTTCTTAAGTGACAAGGAATTAGCAAGTCATTCATTCGTTGTCAAAGGTTTCCTTTCAAGTTTGATTTAAGATTGTCCAACATGGAATCAAGCAATAATTCATCCATTTTTAACTTGGTTTCAATGAGAATTCAAGAATGATGCAAAATGTTTCAAGGGTATTCCATCTTGGTCCTTAGATTAAAGTCAAGCTTGGGCCATCATTCTTGTCATCAACATAGACAATGCCATTCAATAGAAATTCATGCATCATAGTTCAAGCTTTAATATAGCATGGTTCATCTTGATCAAGTTTTCCATCATTATTCAAATACAAGCAAAGTTTAAGTATGGTACATGGTTTCATCAAGTAAGTGATCATCATTCAAACACAAGCAATGGAATTAAGAGCAAAACAAAGTGGAGTGCAAAAAGGACAACTCGAGTTCAAATGGCTACCACAACATTAACATCAATCCAAGAGCCAAATGCAAGTTGGCATTATAAGTGGCCATTAATAAATTGCAGCAATCTTAATCACTTGCCAACATGAAACACGAGCAAGCTACCAAAGTATCCCATCATACCAAATTACAAAGTTCAAGATGAAAGGCTTGTGCAAGAAAAAACAATGAAATAAAATTTATTATGTATGTCCAAGTGCATTACAATACAAGTGCAAAACCAAAGTCCAAAGTGTAGCAAGAGCATGTAGCATAAGGTACAAGGTACGATTTGGATACAAATACAAGCAATTGTACAAAATTTGAAAAAAATACTGAAATACAAGTAAGCTTCTAGAAGGTGGGGACCATACATTGCCTAATCATTGCCCACGAATCTTGGAAAGATTTGACACTCAAAATCATTCTTTGATAGCTCAACAATCCTCTACAAAATCAGTCACATTTCCCCCATGCCTCACTTTACCCTGAATTCACACTTATCACACACCCTCAATTTCCCTATAAATTGAGCACTCCCCTCACACTTTGGATCAAGCTTTGGTGCCACTAAAACTCTGCTGGAATCACACCTCAACCTCCCCTGAAATAGAACATTCCGACTTCACTATCAACTCAATTTTAATCCATACTATTTGCTTAAACAACATCCATACACATCCCTAAAGCTAAGAGGGTTAAGAGAGAGGGTTGAAATAAGCTTACATGAGCTTTCCATTCTCATCGGAATCTGCAACTGAGATATTTTCTGACAAGGTAGAAATCTTGATTGTTTGTCTGGAAATTTGATACCATTGGACTCGTCTTGATGTATTGATCGTTTCCCCCATGCTTTGATTCATTGTTGCTCCATCATCATTTAATTTTAGTTTTAAGTTGTGGTGCTCTTGTTGTTTGAGTCATATTTTTTCATGCTTAGGTGGAATTAGTGAAATCTAAGCATGGAGTGAGCATCTGTGATCTAGGCTGTGTGATAAGAGCTGTGGATTGCACCATGAAACCTTGAGATGTGAGGATTAAATTTTCACAGGTTTGGAGGAAGAAGATGATCTTCCTTGTGTTCTTCATGGCTCTTCTCCCTCTGTTTTCATTTTCAATTCAAATTAATAGAATAATATTCACATGTCTCTCTGCGTTTAGTTGTTGATTGTGACTTGACAGATTGGACTACGTGTGGCATGGTTGACTTGATATATGTGTTCACCTTAGATCTAAGCCATACTGATTCTATAGTTTCTAAGATTTTGTTGCTAACTTGGAAATAGATTGGTAAACGATCTAACTATACTTGTAACTATTACAGTTGGATTAAATCACCATTAGATTTTTTGTAAGGTGATTTATTAGTTTGTAATTGGGTTTGGGGTACCCCTTAGTACTCCCTTTGAATATATTTTGCTTATATAAAAAAAAGCCATACGTTGTGCATACATTTTCTAGTCATCCAATCTTATGGATGAAATAGGTCTTGGTCTTGGCATATGTAGAGCGTTGGATCAGATCCAGATTTGATTATTTGAGGTTTCTCCCTTGAGGTTCCATTCAGCCTTGACTTATCTTTAGGCTTTAGCGCCTCCTGAGCTTGAGGTATTGCTATTTGGATCCTCTGAATCCAAATACACCCCCTCCTTCACCTTTTTTTGTTGTTATTTTATTTCTATCATTTTATTATTTTTTTATTTTGATTTCTTCTCAATATTTTTTTTCATGCTCCTGATTTTTTCATTTTTATTTTGATTTCATTTTTTATTTTTGTCATTTTTATTTTATTTTAGCACTAATATTTGATTTTAATTCCTTTTCTTCATCTATTTTTTTTCTTTGTTTTCTTTTTGCGTTTCGTATTTTAGGAGGTTAATTTATATTAACTCTCTAATACGTATGACACATAAATTTCATTGACCGACCTCCCATAGTATGACTCTTACATGAATCATGCTACAATTGTTTAACATAGTGCTACATTGTCCTGATTCGATATGAATTGATCATTTACCCTAACTACTAACTATTGACTTATTAATCATTAACTTCTAACTTTACTTCCTTGCAATTTACTTTCTTGCTCATTATCATTTATTTACTTCATGCACTTTTATTTTATGTAATTTTATTTTCTTTTATCTTTTATTCATTTATCTTGTTATATAATAAAAAATGAACAAAAACATGATAAAATTGAAAAGACCAAAAAGACTTAATCCTTTTCTTTGTGACTTAGAGAATGAATGGACTTGTGAGAACTCATTGGACCTTGTGTATGCCCTAAGCTTGACATGGAGAATTATTATGGACTTATGATATTAATTGCAAGATGGTTATTTATGGCACACTCTAAGGCAAATGGACATGTGATTTTGATTCTAATATCCAATGCTTATCTTAGGACACTTTGCACTCACATGGCTTTCTCTTAGGCTACCTTACAATGAGACCCTTTATTTCTCGCAGTTATATCCCCTTGTAAGTTTTCATGTATCTCTCCCCCATTTGTTGTACTTTTCTTCCTTGCCTTCTTTTGGTTTGTTGTTGATTGCTAGTTAACTCTTAGGAACTAAAATCAACCTCACCATTTCAAAAAAAAAATAATCAAAAACCCTTGATTCAATGTAAAGTGGCATTTTCTCAATCAAACTAAAAAACATTAAAATACGATTAGGACTGTGCGCCACGAGCCTTAAATAGTGGATAAGGAATAAGAATGGAGCATTCTTGCCCTCATTCTGAATGTTTTTGACATGGGACACTTGGCCTATTTGTTTGAGGCATTCGTCTCCACTCATAGACTTTAGTGCAATTCAAATCAAAACAATCTTCTTTTTAAAACCTAAAATCAACGACAACTCATCAAACTCTTTTTGCGCCTTAGGACATCATTCCAAAACCCATTTTCAAGGTCTAAAATCAATCAACACACACTTATTTTCTACACCGAACTACGGAGCTCTGATTTCCTTATTGCACTATGACGATACGTAGGCACAAGAATGCGAGATTTTGGCGAGCACACTAATTTAAAACTTTTATTTCCTCTTTAGCAGGTAACCTTTAGATAGTAACACCCATATGGGCAAAGAACAATCAAAACGGTTCTTGTTGAGTACAACAGATGTGAGGGGTGCTAATACCTTACCCGTGCATAACCGATTTTCAAACCCGAATTTGGTTGCGTGACCATTTTCTTCACCTTTTGAGGTTTTATCGATATTTTCCCTTTCTTCTGAAATAAATAAAGTCTGGTGGCGACTCTATATTTTTTGCGTAACGACAACCCTAATAATTGAATTTTGAATAAATTAATATTTCATGAATAATATTCAAGTATTATACTAAGGTTATATAAAACGTGATTGTTACTGTTGAAGTTGCTTGATTTGGGAAATGCGATTGATCATACTCATATTTTAAAACACATCCAAGGTCATATTTGTTTAAGCGAGTTGTTTTAATTAACTCGTTATATCAATGGCCTTGCCTAAAATGTTGCACAATTCATTTTTCTATTCAACATGCATCATTAGCAAACATATGATATAAAAACTGAAAACATTTATGCTCCTCCATGTAATAGTTTTTTGAAGAGTTGATTTTTCTTATTTAGTATATTTTGCAATTGGAACTCATGTCCCAATCTTGAAGTTTGATGTTTATTGTGTAGGTACTTTTTTTTTATAAGCAGAAAAAATTATATTGACAAAAAGGTACTAGGGGTACCCCAACTCGAATACAAGCTACAATCGATCAAAAGAGAAGGAAATGTCAAAGCATAAAAACATCAAAGAAAATGCCAAGGATGTTTGCACCAGTCGTAGTAACTACACTTAAACGATTGATAATGCGACTTGGAAAGCCACCACCAAGAATTTAGGACAATCCTATGAGAAATAGTATCTGAATCATCAATTCCATCATTGAATATTATTTGGTTTCTAGCAAACCAAATGGACCAACAAACAATAGACCAAAGACCAATCGCATTACCCTTAGACATTTTGGAACCAACTTTGTCTAACCAAGTTAACAAGTGTTCCTCAACCTCTTTAGCTTTAATACAACCCCAAAAAATGTGTTTAACATCTTCATCAAACTCAAAACAAAAAGCACATCATCTATCGTGAGGATTAGTAATAATTCCACAACGCCAAAGATTAAGATGCGCAGGTAATCTATCTAAGATCAACCGCCACACAAAGACTTGGATTTTTACCGGACAATTAGATTTCCAAGCCAAGTTTAAAGCATGAATAATACATGCATCTATGTTGCAGCCACCCCTTGTTTGTAAAAGGATTGCATAACAGGATTTTACCGAAAAAAAGTTTGTCACCTGAGTAAGGCCAGATGATGATGTCCGGTCTATTGTTGATGAGGCAAGCTTCACATAATAAACGCTGTAGTTCATGGAATTCTGACTGTACCAGCAACAACAAATTTGATTCACCCAGTTCCTCCAACTTCCAAATCCAGCAATTATCCTCCCAACCTCCAAATTCCTTAACTGCCCATAATTTCGAGTTTGAAATCGAAAACAGATTTGGAAAGACATACCTTAAGGGTCTATCGCCTAACCATTTCGAAAACCAAAACAAAGTCGAGTGACCGTCTCCCACACGATGCGTGAGAAGGCTGATAAAGTTGTTAGCATCCTCCTCCTCAAGGATTGATAAAACATCCTTCCACCACAGAGAGGCATTTTTACAACAGTCAAGGGAACCATTGGACAGAATAGCAATTCTATACTTTTCGTACCAAAAATTGAAAATCTCCTTCTATATTGCCTCTTGATTTGTCAACAATCTTCAAAGCCATTTAGAAACTAATGCTTTGTTGAAGAGACCAATATCTTTTACACCTAAACCACCTTCTTTCATAGGCTTGCAAATATCTCTCCACTTAACCCACGAAATTCCTTTCGAGTCCTTCACGTCATTCCACAAATATCGACTTTGGATAGAGTTCATCAACACTTGCACCTTCTTAGGACTTTTGAAAATAGCCAGATAGTGAATTGGAATTTTAGATAACACCGTTCGAATGAGGGTGAGCCTCCCACCAATGGAAAGTAATTTCCCTTTCCACGACGCCAATCTCCTTCGTAAACGGTCTAAAAAAGGTTGCCAAAATAAGACCCTTCGATGATTCCCACCCACAAACACTCCCAGGAACTTGAAAGGGACAGAGCCAATCTTACACCCCAAGAATTGTTGAGCAGCATGCAGAAAGAATTCCCCCACACCAATGCCAAACAATGAAGACTTACCAATGTTGATCTTAAGCCCAGAAATGAGTTCATATCCTTTTAGAATCGTCTTCAAAGCCCAAAGATTGGACCAGGATCCATAAGAAATCATAATCGTATCATCCGCGTATTGGAGAATATTGTAGGAAACCTCGTCATTTAACTTAAAATCCTGCAACATGTTAGAGTGTACCGCTCTCTGTAGCGTGCGATTTTTGTCGGTGACGCGACCACCTTATCGCCATGGGAATTTCCTCACCGCAATGGGAGGAACGTGGGTGCTACTTTCTGATTTCTTATTTATCCCGTGAAGTTGGAAGGGAAAGGGAAGTTATCTAAAACTAACCTTGCACGCGAATGTTTAACTGAACAAACGCTTAAGAGAGATTGGGGAGTTCGGGGTCAAGTTATACAATGGGAAGTTGTTAATTACCCATCCTATACATGGTTATCCTTGATGGTGTTTGTCTGTAAATGGGAAAGTTTCTCCTTTGTGGGGATGTCTGAAAGAGAGATTATTTTGTTATTTTTTGGGTTTTTCGATATTTTTGGTAAGGTACTGTAGCGCGAGTTTTATGTGTGGTTGCAAAGCACTATCGCTTTTGGGTACTACAACTCGATTCATTTTTTATCCTATTGAAGCTAATGAAGGAAGGGAAATAGATGTCTCTAATTAACCCTGCTTGCAAACTGAGTTTAAACAGATAACTGTTGGTTTATAGATGCTACAAATATTGTGGGTCTCTCTTAGGTTATGTTGTTAAGAACACAGGGTCTAGACTATTGGTAGGATGTTGATTCTTTTCGATTGATGTATGAAGGTATGGGATTTTGGTTTTTTTTATTAGTGTGCTCGCTAAGATTTTTCAATCTTATGCCTACGTATTCCCGTTTAACAAAACAGGGAAATCAGAGCGATTGTAGTTCCTCCTATTCTATGGGAGAGAAAAAAGGTGTTTCAAAGCCCAAGACATGAAGCTAAAGGTGGTTTGTATCTTGTTCAAAGCCCAAGATGTGTAGTTGAAGGGTTTAGAGAGAATTTATCATCTCTAAAGGGGGTCTGTTTGTCACAACTGTTGGGTGACTGATTTATAAAGGAGAATTACTTTAACTGGGATATGTGAATCCAGCAACGCCATAATTTCCTTTATAGGGGGTTTATAACCTGAAGGAGAAGACTTTAACTCAGTGTAGAGCAATGATATCTTTCCTTAGGAATTTCTCATGCTAAAAGAGGGACAGTGGCGTGGATGTAAATAATCCAGCGGCTTGCCGCTTACAGCAATTAGATGGGGGAAAGGAGTTGTTGATGTTTGTATACTGTGAATGAGGCACAGATTTGATGCCAAAAGGTTAATTGACTCAACCGCGGTTTTCCTTATACGAAGCCTAAGAGGAGGCTATTGACCCAACAAAAGGGAGTTTTTATGTGTCTCGTACGAAGCTCGAGAGAGAGAGGTTAAAAGGGTTGACTCAACGAGAGAGTGCTAACAAGTAACCGACTCAATAAGAGAGTTCTTTTATATCTCGTACGAAGCCCGAGATGGAGGCCAAAAATGTTTGACTCAACAAGAGAGTCTTTTATACTCAACAAGAGAGTGATTTTGTATCTCGTACGAAGCCCGAGATAGAGGGTAAAAGTGTGACTCAACAAGAGAATCTTTTATACTCAACAAGAGAGTGTAGGGAGAATCATTGTACAAAGCCCAAGAGGAGGCTATTGGGAGATTGACTCAACAAAAGAATCTTTTATACTCAACAAGAGAGTGTTTTTGTATCTCGTACAAAGCCCGAGATGGAGGCTGAAAGGTGTGACTTAACAAGAGATTCTTTTATACTCAACAAGAGAGTTTTTGTATCTCGTACGAAGCCCGAGATGGAGGTTAAAAGAGATTTGACTCAACAAGAGAGTCTTTTATACTCAACAAGAGAGTGTTAATAGGTTAGCTCCGCTGGGGAGAATCATTGTACAAAGCCCAAGAGGAGGCTAGTGTGCTGGAAACTGTTTCAGTTGAGTGACAGGTCCAGTATTTTGGTTAAAAGAGAAAATCAGTTCTTATGAAGAGATTGATTAAAGGTAAGGCTGTACTTTGGTATGGATTGGAAGATCGGGTTTATTTCCTGTTCTTTAAGGAAATGGGAAATCCAAAGGGTATTGAGATTGTCCAAGTCTACGGGTGTTTTTCCTATGTTTGAAAGGAACTTGAGAATCTTTGAGACTCAAGGGGTTTTTAGACTATCTAGGTCTAGAGTTTCATCTTTTGTACAATGCCCAAGAGGAGGCACAGGCGTTGAGGGATGAGTATCAACCCTAAAATGGCCAGAGTTTTGACGCGGGAAAGATTGCTCTAGCAAAGGATGGCTAAGTTCTGTCTTATACCTTTAAGAGGTCGTCAGGGTCCTTGTATTAAGCCCAAGAGAAGGCATGAGAACTTCTAAGAAGCTGAAGGGTCCTTGTACAATGCCCAAGAGGAGGCGGGAAGAAGCCTGTGGGTCCCCAAACCCCGAGAAGTTCATGACATGCCATTCACATAGAATAGATCAAGCCAGGAAAATCCGAGAATTTGGAAGAAACTCAAGAGATGCCATTCACAGAGAAAAGATCATCTCTAGGGAGTTAGAGTTTCTTTGACAATTTCTAAGGGTGCTTTTAAGAAGCCTGTGGGTCCCCAAACCCCGAGAAGTTTAAGACATGCCATTCACAGAGAATAGATCAAGCCAGGAAAATCCGAGAATTTGGAAGAAACTCAAGAGATGTCATTCACAGAGAAAAGATCATCTCTGGGGAGTAGAGTCTCTTTGACAACTTCTAAGGGTGACAGTCTGAGAAAGGGTTCAAAAAGAATCTACCTTTCACATCTCCATATTGTTTAACCCCAAGTGGAGGGAAGACTGTGTCTGGTAATCCTATGGGGGATCTAGTTTTGACTGTATTTAAGAGCGATCAATGGGGCTTTACCTAGTGCTAGACGTAGTTGCCGGGGAAAACTCTAAATAACTATACTAGTATTACACAGTTGATATTTGACAAGTATATAAAAGTTTGTGAAATAAGACTTACAGTGAGCAGCCCCACAATACAGTTATATATATGAAAGTGGATAAAGAAAGCGGGTAAACACTTACTCGGTTGTAGAGCTTCCATGCTGTTTGGTTAGTTTCTTCAACAAAGAAAGCTTTGATAATAATATTATATTCAAAATCAAAGGAGAAAGTACTTTGAAAAGATTGTTGGGGCTTACAGCTCAAGGAGAGGCCCAAGGTTTTATCAGTGATGACACTGTTGTTTTGAATTTGTACAGGAACTTATACAAGTGACTGAGGCCCAAAAAAGGTTTTCTGTACAAAGGGATGGGTCTTATACTCTCTCAAGAGGCCCAAAGGTGTTTAAAGAAAAAGAATGAGGCTTATAACACGAGGGTAGGCCCAAGGGTTTTATTTGTTAAAAAAGGCGACGATCGCGCCGAATTTTTGTTTTAACGCAGAGGGACTTATACAATATCTGAGGCCCAAAATATTTTGGTTTTCAAAGGGGGTTGGGTCTTACACTCTATTAGAGGCCCAAAAGTTTAAGGAATGGGTCTTATAGCTCAAGGAGAGACCCAAAATGTTTGTTTGAAAACAGTGATTGTATCGAGGTTTTTGAAAACGCAATGGGTCTTATACAATGACTGAGGCCCAAAATATTTTGGTTAAAAGGGGATTGGGTCTTACACTCTATTAGAGACCCAAAGGGTTTGAAAAAGTTTGATGAGGGTTGAATTAATCAAAAACCCTAATTTGTTTCCAAAATATATTTTAATTGAATCAAAATTCAATTAAAATGATCAAAATTATTAAGCATGTGAAAAACAAATTGTGATCTTGGATTAATGTTTCAATAAATCAAGTTTTGACCTACAAAATGATTAGAAGTCATTAAAATTTGCAAAATCAAGAAGGAAAAAATATTTTAAATGTCAAAAACAATTAAAATATTAATTCTTTGTAAAAATATCAATTATATGAAATAAATAATATTTTTGGGATTTTTTGGTAAAATAAAATATTTTAACATTTTTGTGAATTATTAAAAAAGGAATCAACTCAAAATCATTAAAACTCAGAGAGAAATTAATTTTTGAATCAATTAAATAAAATCACAAAATTCAAATATTTGAATTTTCAAAAAGGGCGCCTAGTACATGGCAAGAACACGCGCCACCCTCTGTTTCTGCAGATTTGCATTTTCAATCCAATCTCACTGAATACTTGATTATATCATGCAATCTACATATCAATCTGCTCGTTTTCGCCTCACGATCATGTCTATGGTCTTTAATTTCATTTATTTTAAGCATGGAATAAGAAATCAAAGAGAAATCTCAAGAACCCTAAAATTTGCATGAAGGCTCAGAAATTCCATACACGGTTCAAACAAAGTAATTGATTGAGGGAAAACACTCCATGCATGATTATGAACATATGGCCAAATTATTGTGCAGCAAAAAATGCATGGATCATAGAGTTAGAAGAGCTCATGCTTACCTCTTGTAGCTGGTGATCGTGTTTTGTGTTAGAGGTGTTACGGCTAGGTTCCAATGATGAGGATAGCTTCCCTAGGTGCCAAGTGATGTGCTTGAGTGCTTGGAATGGTTTGAAACAAGCTGGAACTGAAGATGGTATCCCAGCTGCAACTTGGTTAAAACCTTGAGCAGTTGGCTGGTGATTTTGAGAAATCAGTTTTCCAGATGTTGTTTAAGTGTTTGGATCACTTCTATATGATGTTTATGAGGTGTGTGTGTGTGATTGGATTAGTTGGAATAGCTCTCAAACTCAAAACCCGATAGTGACTTGCTTTGGAAGGCAAATTTGGAAGTGAGAAGGAGATTTTGAGGAAAGCATCTGTTTGATGGCTTTGGTGTACTCAAACTGATCACAAATGAGCTCTATTTATAGTAGAGCAAGTTTGTTTTGGGAGCAATAGTGATTGGCAACTGCTGCATAGGTTTGGCCAATGTTGATCAATGAGAATCCAAGTCTCCTCTAGCCATTGACTAGAGGTTAGGGCACAGGCTACTGGTTCCCTTGGTCTTGGATAAGTCTTGACTGAATTCAGTTGGCAATGGCTCAGTCCATGCCACCTTGGTGTATGCATTGAATGCTCCAATCCAAAATTGGAGTCTTGTCCCTCTTTTAGGCAATTCTAGGTTTGGCATGCTATTTTTGGTTCCAAAGACTTGGGAGGCTTGGGATCAGAGTTGGTTCCTCCTTGGTCCCCTCTTGAGGTGTTCAGCTGGATAGAGTTGCTTGCCCTTTGCAAAATTTGGGCAAATCGAGCAAAACTCCAAAATTTGCCTTGCTTTGGTAGTTTTCAGCAAGGCATGTTGCCATTGTCATATCTCATGGCTCAAGTTGAATTTGGTGATGTTCTTGGCCATTTTGGAAAGCCCTCATATAATACAACAACTGTTTGAACATATTTGGTTTTGATACTTTTTGGATCCAAGTGAAAAATGCCCCTATATTTGGAAAAAAGTGAAGGCAGATTCTGACTTAGTGAAAATTTCACTAAGTGTTGGAAAAAAGTGACATTTTCACTTTTTGTGATTTTGATTATTCCATAACTCAAAATCTATGATGAATTGGAATGAGGTGTAGTTGAAGCTTTTGTAGAGGGTAATGAGGGCTACAAATCCAGCTTTGAATGGGGAAAATGACCTTGTGGTTTAGGAGTTATGATCCTCCAAAGTTGGTACCCTAGCCATTTTGTTCCATAACTTAGAAAAATTTCTAAGTTTTTATGGTTACCCCTTTTACAAGTTATCCCACTTTTCTTGATTTTTCTTGATGAATGATGATTCCAATCACACATTAACATCATTTTAGGGTTAAGGAACCATAATTGTGAAAAATCTCAAAAAGTCAAAGTTGACTTTTGTGCACAGTTGACTTTTTGTCAAATGAATTCCAAACTGTGCGATCCTTTATGAAATAAAGTCCTTGACCTAAATCAAACTTGATGGATTGATTTCATAGGTGTATTGAATCATGTCCTAGGGTTTGGGAGCATGTCTTGGTCAAAAGTCAAAGCTACAGTTGACTTTTCCCGCGAAACCCTAATTGAGGTTCTGATGAAATTGAAACTTGTTGCTCAAGCTTCTTGGACTAATCCATTATTGCAAATGGATCAATGTGGTGTGTTAGAGACCCTCAAATCCTCTCTTGAGGTCTTGGCTCATGATTTGTCCCAAAAGTCAACTTAGGGGTGAATTAGGTCAAGAAACCCTAATTCCTGATTTTTAGTGAATGCATCCCCTGAAGTCAAATTGACTTGATGATTGGGTTCATGATGTCCCTTGGGGCATCATAGGTTATGCTTTGAAGCATTGGCTCATGCCCAGAGGAAAATTTCCATCTGCAGGTCCTGGTCGACCAAAACCCTAATTTGGTGATACTGGCGATCTTTAGGCTTGATCCACCTAGAAGGGAAGTAGCCTTGTGCTTAATCCTTGAAGTGGGAGTCCTCTTGATCCTTTGTGGATGTTTGAGTGGTTAGAAAAGTTGAAGATCATGTCATTCCTTGATTGATCCTTTGTCTAAGAGCTCTGAGAGGGCTTGAAGCCCTAAGCTTGATTGTAGTGGATGCTCACCCATCTTTGGGGAGACTAATGAGGTATGATGGTACATCCATATTGTGCTGATGATTTTCACAATGATGGGAAATCTTAGTGGTCAATATTTGGGGCATGACAGATGCCCCTATTTAATCTTCTTGGACCCGAAAGTGTGAATGGCGAAGGTATTCGGGCATTCGGGGTGCAAGTGGATTAAATATCGGAATACCCAAAATTTGATGGTGGTTAAGAATGGAAATTTGCGCATCCTTCTTCTTTTTCTAAGCAATGATGCCTAAAAAAGGTAAAAACTTCCCCTCGATCCTGGTTTCCTACCAAGGAACTGGTCTCAGTTTCTGAAATAAACTTCCCCTCGATCCTGGTTTCCTACCAAGGAACTGGTCTAAGTTTCTGATATAAACTTCCCCTCGATCCTGGTTTCCTACCGAGGAACTGGTCTAAGTTTCTGATATAAACTTCCCCTCGATCCTGGTTTCTTACCAAGGAACTGGTCTAAGTTTCTGATATAAACTTCCCCTCGATCCTGGTTTCCTACCAAGGAACTGGTCTAAGTTTCTGATATAAACTTCCCCTCGATCCTGGTTTCCTACCAAGGAACTGGTCTAAGTTTCTGATGTAAACTTCCCCTCGATCCTGGTTTCCTACCAAGGAACTGGTCTAAGTTTCTGATATAAACTTCCCCTCGATCCTGGTTTCCTACCAAGGAAATGGTCTCAGTTTCTTTTCTAAATAAACTTTCTTAACAAGGGACGCTATGCGTAGTGGTTTTCCTCAAACTTCTCGCCGAATTTTCCTGGGGAGATGCCATTTAATAGAAAAATTTTGATGTCAGACTTGTTGCGGAACCCATTCGTCTGAGTTGTAGAGGTGTACAAACTTCTCTGTTTGAGATGCCATTTGTTGACTCTATCTGGGGAAAACGAGTCTCTTGAGAAACTGCTTTTGCTTGGGGATATTGCATCATACTTTTCTTAGGATCTTCTCGGAGAAATGCCATATGATGTGATCCAATTTTGAGGTGCTGATGACCTTTTCGTCAGCGGATTTTTTGGAGAAAAACTGCTGCATTGTCGAATCTCTGGTTGCGATGCTTTCTCTGGGGATTTTCCTTAATCCGGGAAAGCAAGGATATCATCTTCAATGGCGAAGAGTGATGTTCGTCGAAGATTCTATGATCTTTCAGAGGTTCAAGTTATCAAAGTAGTCAAGGAGCCAACTTCAATCCAGAAATAAACTGGAGGCGAGGTTGTTCAGACGCAACATTTCCTGATGAGGAAAGAACTGACAACTCGATTAAGAGGACTGTTTATCACTAGGGGATAAGACCGACTAAAGTGATAGTGATGCAATATGAATGTGAATGCAAATCAATAATGCATGATGTATGTATGTATATGCTGACAAAACTGACACGACATACAAACTAAAGGATGAACACGACTGGATACTCGGCCACTGCGGGGGATGAAAAGTAACACTGGTTCATGATGAGAAATAGTTCCCGCGGGGAACAACCGCTGGTCGGGTTTAGGAGATGAGAACTCGGCCGAGGGTGTCAGATGGGAAAGTCACATCTGATACAGCTGATCCTTCATTCAGATGCACTGGTTTAGAAGGAGTGCTTTGATTCTGCACTTCGAAGCTCGATTACTTCTGGAGAAGCGAGTGATGTTCTTTCAATGTTCAACAGTCAAAAGAAATTGCTATCTTTATTTTAAAAGTAGAAAAAAGTTTAACAAGTAAATTCATTTTTTGTTTTATTTCAAGAATCGTCAATCATATTAACATGTCGTTCTGTAAGGCTAAAACAAATAAGAATTGCAAACAAAAGCACAATGGCTCAAATTATATTGATAGGATGGAGATCAGCCAAACGCGTGATTCCATAGAGTATTTACAAAGTTTGAAAATGGTAATTAAAGGGAAAAAGGCTACATCGAAACATAAAGACCACTATCCTTCTACCAATTTTGAATTCTAGGCATCCCGAGCTTCTTTCGAAGATGACCTTGACTGGAGTTTTCTTTCGATGGATGGTATTATTGCTGAGGAGTTGAACTGATCAGATGTAGTTACTTGCCATTATCCCTAACTTTTGCCTGGATTGTACTTTGAGATTTCCAACCCACCAGGATGATTTTTGATTATGTCTCTAACTTTTTCCTGGACCGCTCTTTCGGGTTTTCAATCCACCGAGACGTTTCTTCTTTTTAGTTTAGGCGAAGTATTTCTTGACTATATCAACATTTGTGGGGTAGGCAAATTCCTCTCCGTCCATGGTTGTAAGTCTCAAGGCACCGCCTGAGAAAGCTTTCTTGACCACATAGGGGCCGTCATAATTTGGGGTCCATTTGCCTCGCTAATCAGTGAGAAAAAATTGTATCTTTTTTAGCACAAGGTCTCCATTCCTGAAGACGCGAGGTCGAACCTTTTTGTCAAACGCCTTCTTCATTCTCTATTGATACAACTGACCATGGCATATAGCCATTATTCGCTTTTCTTCGATCAGGTTGAGTTCGTCGTGTCGATTTTGACACCATTCAGCTTCTGTTAGCTTAGCTTCCATCAATACCCGGATTGATGGGATCTCTACTTCAATGGGGAGCACTGCTTCCATGCCATAAACTAGAGAGAAAGGGGTAGCCCCTGTTGAAGTGCGGACAGATGTGCGATAACCATGAAGAGCAAAGGGTAGCATTTCGTGCCAGTCTTTGTAGGTTACAACCATCTTTTGAACAATCTTCTTGATGTTCTTATTAGCCGCTTCTACCGCTCCGTTCATCTTGGGTCGGTAGGGAGATGAGTTATGGTGTTCGATCTTGAACTCAGCACGCAACTCTTTCATCATCTTATTGTTCAAGTTAGATCCATTATCAGTAATGATCTGGCTAGGAACACCATAACGGCATATGATATTGTTTTTGATAAATCGGACCACCACTTGTCGGGTTACATTAGCGTATAACGCTGCTTCGACCCACTTGGTGAAGTAATCAATGGCTACCAGGATGAACCGATGTCCGTTCGAAGCCTTGGGTTCAATCATACCAATCATGTCGATTCCCCATATGGAAAAAGGCCATGGGGAAGAGAGAACTTTGAGATGCATTGGCGATACATGGATTTTGTCGGAGTATATCTGACACTTGTGACACCTCCTCATGTACTTGTAGCAGTCGAATTCCATGGTCAACCAGTAGTACCCTGCTCTGAGAATTTTTCTCGCCATTGTGTGTCCGTTGGCATGGGTGCCAAAGGATCCTTCATGAATTTCTTTTATCAGCATGTCTGCTTCTGGTCTATCTACGCATCGGAGCAAGACCATGTCAAAGTTCCTCTTATAGAGTATATCACCGCTCAAGAAGAAGCTGTCATCCAGTCTTCTGAGGGTTTTTCTGTCCTTCCTTAGTGCCCCAGGTGGGTACTATTGTTTCTGAAGGAAGCATTTGATATCGTGATACCAAGGTTTATCATCTATGACTGCTTCAATCGCGAAGATGTAAGCCGGCCGTTGAAGGCGCATTATGTCGATCTTAGGTAAGTCGCTCCATTGACCTACACTGATCATGGAAAAGAGAGTGGCTAAGGCATCAGCCATGTGATTCTCCTCACGAGGGATATGATGAAACTCGATTCTGTCAAAGAAAGGTACCAACCTTCTTGCGTAGTCTTTGTAAGGAATCAGTCCTGATTGGTATGTGTTCCAATCTCCTTTGATCTGATTGACAACTAAAGCTGAGTCACCATATACATCCAAGTTCTTGATCCTCAAATCAATCGCTTCTTCGAGACCCATGATACAAGCTTCATATTCGGCCTCGTTGTTTGTGCACTTGAACGTAAGTCTGGCGGTGAAAGGAATATAGGTGCCCTGAGGGGTTATGATGATTGCCCCAATTCCGTTTCTGTAATGATTGATGGCTCCATCAAAGATAAGTCCCTATTGGGAACCTGGTTTTGGCCCTTCACTGGGTAGCGGTTCATCGCAATCTTTAATTTTCAAATACGTGACATCTTCGTCTGGGAAGTCAAACCCGATTAATTCCTAATCGTCAATCGGTTGATGAGCCAAATGATCGGCCAAAATACTCCCTTTAACAGATTTTTGAGCGTGGTATTCGATGTCGTATTCTGATAACAACATCTGCCAACGGGCAATCCTTCCCGTGAGAGCAGGTTTTTCAAATGCATACTTGATTGGATCCATTTCGGAGACCAACCAAGTAGTGTGACGAATCATGTACTGACGAAGACGTTTGGCTGCCCAAGCCAAAGCACAGCAAGTTTTCTCAAGCATAGTGTACTGAGTCTCGCAGTCGGTGAATTTCTTGCTCAAATAGTAGATGGCAGACTCTTTCCGTTTTGTTTCGTCTTGTTGGCCAAGTACACAACCCATCGAGTCTTCCAAGACTGTTAGGTAGATGATCAGTGGTCTTCCTTCCATTGGAGGTGATAGAATCGGCGGATTCAACAAGTATTCCTTGATATTGTCGAAGGCAGCTTGGCAATCTTCTGTCCAAATGCAGTCCTGATTCTTTTTGAGTAATTTGAAAATTGGCGCACAGGTCGCGGTCATAAGGAATATGAATCTGGAGATGTAGTTCAAACGTCACAGGAATCCTCTGACTTGTTTTTCAGTTTTCGGAGAAGGCATTTCTCGAATGGCCTTAACCTTGTCAGGATCTACCTCAATTCCTTTCTGGCTGATAATGAACCCTAGTAGTTTCCCTGAACGAACACCGAAGATGCATTTGTTGGGATTCAAGCGGAGTTTGTACTTTCTCAACCGCTCGAATAGTTTTGACAGGTGGGTCACATGCTCCTCTTCTATTTTTGATTTGGCAATCATATCATCGACATATACCTCGATTTCCTTGTGTATCATGTCATGAAACAGAGTAGTCATGGCCTTTGATAGGTTGTTCCGGCGTTCTTCAAACCGAACGGCATTACCTTGTAACAGAAGGTACCCCATGGGGTAATGAACGAAGTTTTCTCCATGTCTTTCGGCGCCATTTTGATCTGGTTATAGCCTGAGAATCCATCCATGAAGAAGAAGACTTTGAACTTTGCTATATTGTCTACCAGCATGTCAATGTGTGGTAAGGGAAAGTCATCCTTTGGACTAGCCTTGTTTAGATCTTTGCAGTCGACACATATTCTGACCTTTCCGTCCTTTTTTGGAACAAGTACTATGTTGGCTAACCATTTAGGATATTCAAACGTGGCGAGGAAGCCCGCGTCAATCTGTTTATGTACCTCCTCTTTGATTTTGATGGCTGTTTCTGGATGAGTCCGTCTCAACTTTTTCTTTACTGGCGGACATTCCGATTTCAATGGTAAATGATGTTCCACGATGCTGGTATCCAACCCTGGCATGTCCTGATAGAACCAAGCGAATACATCGAGAAACTCTTTGAGAAGCTTTGTTAAACTCTCTTTGGCAGTTGGACTGAGCAGTGCCCCAATCTGGACCTCTTTTCTCTCTTTTTCTGAACCCAAGTTAACTGTTTCCAACGGTTCTTTGTGAGGTTCAATGGACCTTTCCTCTTGTATGAGTAATCGGGAGATCGCTTCTAGAATTTCTTCGTCATCTTCTTCTTCAGCCCCGAATACCGGGAATTCAAAGTTGGGAGAAGGCATCGGATCGTATGTTTCAACGGGGTTTAAAACAAGCAATCTGCATGACGGTATGATTTGTGTTTTAGAAGAGATAGAAAGAATGCAAAAGTGGATGTGCAGTGTATTTCTTTTACTGCTTGTTTTTATTATTGAGTTGTTTTTTAGGATTACCATTTTCTAAAAAGTGAAAAGAGAAAACAACAATTAATGCGGAAATTACAGAACGACGTTTATTTATTTATGAGCAAGTCGATTCTTGAAACTACAGCCCTATAAAACAAATCTCTGTCGCTTTGGGCGAAGCAAAGAGGGGTATTTACAGAAAGTGAGCCCTATCAGAACATTTGTTTCACCTGGGCAGGGTGAAAGGTTAAAGATGGCAATTACTTTGACTTATGAACAATCTTTGGAACATCGACAACAACCCATTGGCGGCGAAATCCTCTGTGAATCACAAAGTCTGGCACCTTCCTTGATTTGTCTTCAGAAATAAAGCTGATTTCTGGTGGAGCAGGATCATTGGAATCTATCTCCCAAGCAAAGTTGTCGTAGGAGGATTCCTCAGTTGTATTTTGCATAGTATTTGTGCTCTCAGGTATATCTCCCCATCCAGTTGGCTGGATGTCTTCGAGCCTGATACGAGAGCTCTCAGGAGCGGTGTACTTGACCATATAGTCAAATTTTCTACTTGGTTGTCCCAAGGTGTCCCACACTTCTTTGGAACTGGAGGAGTTATTTCTCTCGATGACGTTGACCTCAGGAAAAGCGTAGTTGATGAACTCTAGTCCGGAAAGCTTTGCCAATTCACCATCGTACGGGATATTTTCTGAATGACCTGAGTGTTGATCCCATGACATGGTGGGGACACAGGTATTCTGTTCCATGATGCTCAGCTTATTTTCATTATTCGGCTGATTCTCTTGCCCTGAATTTCTTGGGCACGGCTACCAAATAGGCAGGTCATCCATTGGGCCATAATAGTTGTGGTCAAAGTTGTCCTTCATTAGAGTGTCTTCCTCTAAAGAGTTTGGTGGAGCACGGCATCCTTCCGGATCACAATCTCCATATATCGTTTCGATGTCTGACCTGGGTATAAATCTCGGACTCTGTGCGGGATAACAAAATGGCGTAGGCACCTCTTTCTGAGACATATAACCGTCCTCGTTAAGATAGGACTTCCATTCCTCATCTGTATCAGAAGGATCCTCCTCGTTGATAGTATGGACTGTTTGAGGCACTGGATGAAGGAAACCTCCACTATGGAAGAAGTCTTGAATGGGGTGAAGACTCTCATCGTTAGCAGCTGTCTGGGTACAGGTTGAGGAAAAAACCAAGACCCTTCTTTGTTGTATTATCAGTAGTAGTGACAAGCTGTCCCCATCCCTTCGTATCGTTACTTTTGATCGCTTTGAGAGCATCTCTGTATGAGGAAATCGAGGTTCCTTTCTCTGATTGATTCTCATTGCTCAATGACAGTGCTTGGAACTGAGTTCCAACAACCTCCTCGGGTTCTACACAAGTAGACGATGATAAGTTACCCACGAGCAAGGCTTGCTCTCCACAGACTGTAACGAGTAGATCGTTCTTGACGAACTTCAGTTTTTGGTGCAGCGTCGAAGTGACTGCCCCAACCTGGTGTATCCAAGGTCTTCCTAATAAACAGTTGTATGCTGCCCGGACGTCCATGACCTGGAAAGTGATTAGGAAAGTGTGAGGACCAATAGTTATGGGAAGGTCGACTTCGCCAATAACTGCTTTCCGAGATCCGTCAAAGGCTTTGACGATGACCTCACTGCCCCTCATCGGGGATCCTTTGAATGATAATCGCATTAGAGTGGACTTTGGCATAACGCTGATGGTTGATCCTGTATCTACCAGTACACTGGCTAAAGCATCGTCCTGGCAGTTAACTGTGATATTGAGCGCCATGTTGTGGCTTTTGTCCCCCTTGGCAAATCCTCATCACTGAATCCTAAGTTGTTTCAGGAAGTGATGTTAGAGATGATGATATCGAACTGTCGTATTGACACATCCTGTTCCACAAAGGCCTGCTCTAAGACTTTTTGTAGAGCCTTTCTGTAGGCTTCGGAACTAAGTAAAAGTGATAGCACATAGATCTTTGAAGGAGTTTGTAACAGTTGATCAACAATGTTGTATTCACTCCTTTGGGTGAGCTTCAGTATCTCATCATTGTTTTTCAAAAGGTTGGGATTACTGGATTGACCGACTGGTGGATCAGGAGCTTCTGTCTGAAGTTCCATTTCTTTGTTAGATTCTCCAACTCCTCGGTTGAAGATTCGACCGCTCCGTGTTACTCGACTGATGTCTACAATATTCACGATGGAGGGTAATGGAATTTCCTTTCCATTCTCAATTATCGTTGCACCGTATTTGTAAGGGATCGCCTTAGCTGATTCATACGGTAACGGTCCCAGTAGATAGATAACTACAGGAGCCTTCTGATTTTTCTGACTGTCGTAATTAATTTCAATCAGTTCCTTGCTAAGAACTTTTAATTTGTCCAGTAGAGGAATGATGGTACAAACATCCTTGTTCCTTCCAGGGTTAGAGATTACAACCACGTCTCTGATTTGATCAGCGAAGTAGTCCGGCGTCCAGTTGATTGGTCCGGAACCCGGACATGGGCTAATCTCTCTATGATCCACCTGACCCTGAAGAGCTGCTCGCACAAGGTAGCATCCTTGGTTACTTTTCGAAAAGACTTTACAACGTTCATAGTTGTGTGGTGGCACCTGGCCATGCCCTCTTTGAATACAGTGTAACCTCACTAGGTCAGTTTCCACAGATCGGACATCCTGACTTTGACGCCGAGTAGGGTTTCCATCATGCATACTGATTTGTTACGTGTCTTCACCCATATAGATTGGAAGCCACCAGTGGTTTAACAAGTGTTGTAAAGTTCTTTGAACGAGAACGCACCCTTGGTTACTCTCAAAACATCCTTTACAGTTCAAATAATCATGCAAAGTGAGAAAACCAAGTTGAACCTGCCTGGCATGTAACTCCACCAAGCTAGTATTCATCAGACGAATATCAAATATTTGAATCATGTTGATCTTATAAGGATTTTTATCATGGTAGTCCTGGATCCATCCAAGATCCATCTGACGCTGGAGGGCCTCTTGTACAAAAGAGCACCCCTGTTTGTTTACTGAGCAGGTCAGACAGGAACTGTAATCGTGCTGCGGTAGATTATGGTATTGGCTTTGCCATGAGTGCATTTCCACCAAGTTGACATTCATTGCACGGACTTCATGGTTCTGAATGATGTTGGAATTCGTATAGGTCATGTTGACTCCGCGAACTCGATGCTCTTGGATCCATCCGAGATCCAATTGTTCCTGTAGAGCTGATTGCACCACAGAACATCCCTGACTATTTTTAGAGCAAATATCACACTGGTGATAATTATGAGGTGGCACATGGCCATATCCACTCTGTCTACAATGCATCTTGACCAAGTTGGCCCTTAACAAGAGTACATCATGAATTTGATAGGTGTTGTTAGACTCCCCCTCTATCAAATTGACTGCAGCTTTCTCATGTTGAGGCAGCGGGTTCATGAGAACATTAGGATTCGTATCTTTGAAAGATAAGACCTCGCTCCTAACAAGCTTTTGTACATCAGATTTGAAACCGGGACAATTTTCTATGTTATGCCCTGGTCCTCCTTGATGGTAAGGACACGTCTGATCCACTTTGAACCAAAAAGGCAGATTTTTCGGTAGTGTAAGAGGAGACTTAGTCTGGACATGCCCCTTGATCAGTAGTAATAGAAGTAGCTCTGCGTACAACACAGGTATAGGGTCAAACCCTGGAGGTCGTGTTGTACGGTTGTTGTTATATGGAGGACGAGCCTGCTGAAGAGGCTGTTGATTCCTTTGCTGATATTGTTGTTTATTAGGTTGGCTCTGCGCAACCCGCAGCTGCTACTGGTTGATATCGTCGCCTTTGCTTTGCGAGAGAGATATTCCCAATATCCTGCTCTTTTTTCTTAGGGAAAGCACTCCCGTATCATTTTGTACTACTTGATGATCCAGCGTCTTTAATCAAACGTCCTTCTCAGACCACTTCCTCAAGACGAACTCCCATGCCCACCATCTCGGTGAAGTCACTGGGGGCACTGGCGACCATTCTGTCATAGTAAAATGGGCTTAAGGTCTTTAAGAAGATCTTTGTCATCTCTTTTTCCTCAAGAGGTGGACAAATCTGGGCGGAAATTTCTCGCCATCTCTGAGCGTACTCCTTAAAGGTTTCCTTGTCCTTTTATGACATCGATCTGAGTTGATCTCTGTCTGGCGCCATGTCCAAATTGTATTTATATTGTTGAACGAAAGCAACGCCAAGATCTCTGAATATGCCGATCGTAGCGCGGTTTAAACCCATGTACCATTTCAAGGCGGCATCGGTTAAACTATCCTGAAAGTAGTGAATCAGTAGCTCCTGGTTCTCTGTCTGAGCTGACATTCGCCGAGCGTACATCACCAGATGGCTCTGAGGGCAAGAGGTACCCTTATACTTTTCAAAGTCGGGCACTTGGAACTTGTGTGGAACTTTCCCATTGGGGACCATGCAGAGATCTGCGGCGTCCTTTCCAAATAAATCCTGACCGCGAAGGGCTTACAGTTCTTTCTGCATTTACAGGAACTGTTCTTGGAACTCATTCATTCTGTCGATCATGCTATTGTTCCGCCAGAAGGTATCTGGGGAATCTGTTCTTCCAGGACAGTGTGTACCACAGACGGTGGTATAGTCATTATGGTCGAGACTCTCGGTGTCTCCCGAAGTTTGTAACCTTTAGGAGTTGTTGTCATGCCCCTGACATCTTCGCTTTCCCGAAGTTTGTAACCTTCAAGCCCAGCGGCTCCTGCTGCGGTTCCTTGATCTTCATTGATCGGCGGAACATATCCTTCCGGGATATAATTGATAGGCATGCCCCAGGGACGATCTTTCGGCATTTTGCACCTAGGATCATACTTCTCCACTATGGGCGTTGATGTGATCTCTAAGATTACAATCTTTTGTTGTTGCATCTGAGCTTCTACTAGAGCTTGCATGTCGTTATGAAGCTTTCTTAGATCCTCTTTCAGAGTGTCGATCTCTTCCCTCAACTCTCTGTTCTCTTCCTCGAGATCATCCATCTTTTTCTGATGATTGGCCCGAGTATTGTACGAATGAGACAATTTGACTCTAGAATCGAGACGCAAACGTGATATTCGTAGGTAAGAAGAATGCGTTTATGGGAATGATGAATGCAATGATTATTAATTATTTTTGTTTATTCAAAGTAAACTTCGACAATCAGATTGCAAATATCAAACAGTGGGGAAACCCCGTTTTAGTGAATTCAAAGGATTACGGAAATTGAAATACAGTAGATTACAAAGTGCTGAAAAGGAAACCTAAACTAATGGATCCTGAGTCCTCTTTGAAGAGCGCTCAAGTGCTGGTTACGGTGTTTTCCTCTTCTTTGACCGGGGCTCTTGGGTCGTTGTCGGGTTGTCATTCCTTTGCCAAGTGAAAGGAGCGAGCAAATTCCTTTGGTCATCCTGATTTTCTACAGCATGTATTTGCTTCATATGGGGTCATTTGGCTTCAATGCGTGGCTCATGTAGCTGCTGATGTTTTCGTTGTATGTGAAGACTCTGTGAGGTAGCTTGGTTTTTATGTTTGGCTTGTGGTAGCAGCATAGGCATGAGGATTGGGTGGAAGGCTTGGCTTTATGTTGCTTTTGGTTTTGTCGCTTCAAATGCGAAGGTGTGTTTTGTAGCTAGCAGCTGGCTTGGATGTGTTTTTGGCTTCATGTGGCAATTTTTTGGGCTGAGTTCTTCATGGGCCATGTATTGTGATTCATGATCTTTTTTTATGTAAATTTTTTGTACAATTGGTGTAAAGAAGTGTATTGGGCTTGAACTCTTTTTGTTGCAATTTTTTTCAAGTAACGGGCTTTTGAACTTTTGAATTGGAACTGGCACCTCCCATTTTTATTTTAATCATGCTTGAGAACTTGATTTGAATTTTCCATATGAACGACACTTGAAACCAATTTTGGCCCTCTTGGAATTTTTTAATGATGACGATGAATGAAACTTGCAATTCTTGGACTATGACACTTAAAGCTTGAACTTCCAATTAGAAATAAATTCCAACAGTTTTTGAATTCTTACTTGAAATGAGGTCTTGAGTTAATTTTGAACTTGAATCAAGCATAAATCAATCTTGAACTTTGAATGGGGTAAAACTTTGAATCACAAATCAATCTTGAACTTGCCACTTGCACCTTGAGGAACCAAAATCTTCATTGTGGACCGAATAAACATGAACATGCCTTAAAAATTAGAGGATTATGACTTGAGATATTCATTGCGCTGCACCAAACCCTAGTTAGAGAATGATCTTGATCCTGATGATCTTTAACGATGAAACACTTGACATTGACACATCCTGATAACTTGATAATGAAGCACACTTCTTGTTTGACCAAGATTAGGTTAAACTCAACTTGAACTTCAACCATCACTGCACACATGCTTGGGACAATAACATAAAAGGGTAGGACAAATTTGGGGTATGACAAAACCAAGCTCGATCGCTCTCGATCTTGCCCATTTGTGTTGTTCAATAACTCTGTAGTTTTTGCTTCTGAAGGTGAACAACGGAACTTCATAGCTCTATCTTAACCTACAAATGACACTGAAATCTCTCCTCTCACGCCATGGCCATGGCTATGCAAAATGGAATCGGGATCTCCAAGGTGAAGGGATTGGAAAAGTATGGGGTTCAGACTGGCTGATGATGAAGGGGAAGTGATTGATGTCATTGCTGCTCAGGTAACAAACTGGTTGATTATGTCTCAATATTTTTCTTCTAAAATGGGCTTTAAAGAGATTCTAAAATTTCTTATCACAAAACTATTGTTTGACATTGCCTTAGGTGCGCCGTTTAGCCAATGAAGTTCAACAGTCAGTGTCAAACAAGTCAATAACAGTGCTGATTGAGGGTTCAGGACAAAGTAGTATGTTTTATTTTTCTGTCTAATGAGGTTGTTGTTTAAGATGTTATGTTTCTTCACTCATTGTTTTTTATATATCCTTTTTCTGCATGTAATTTATCATCTCTTGTGGTTCCAGCTAATATCTTGGGCGTTGCGGGTTATGGCTATATGTGGTTCAAGGTATGGGACTTCTTGATTCTTGTTGTTTTTGTAATAGTTTCATTAGTTTGTGGTGGACATTTATTTTTTCATAAAGTGTCACAAACTGTTATTCACTTATTTCATTACACTTAATTTTGACAAGTGATTTCATTTTATCTATTTGATATTTCATTTTATCCATTGTTATTCGTGAAACTGATTTCAATGTTTTCCTCTCAATATCAGAGCTTTTTATTCTCAGATCTTATGTACGTGACTAAACGTAATATGGAAAGCGTTGATGCAGATCTAACACAAAAGTTGCAGCATGCATCTGATGTTCTTGTTGTAAGTGTCCCATTTACTACATTGAATTTTTTTTCGAGGTTTTAAATTTTTAGTCATGCACACATACGTATGTGTCCATTTAAGTGTTTAGTCAGGATTGCACCATCAACTCTTCCATTTGAATGGAATGAAACCCTCTTGAAATAATGTTTGATGTTCCATCAACTTAGTAGCACTACTACAAAAAAGATGTACAACAACACCCATGTTACCACGTCCAAAGGATCCACCGTGGTAGAATCTATTTAATTAGCCGCTTTCTTTTTATTTTCATTTTTAAGCCACTTTTCACCACGGTTAGAAGTTTTAACTGTGGTAAAAAGTGGCGCATGGTCATGAGTTTGAATCTTGTTGTTGTTTTACTGCTGCATTTTTTATATTTTATTAAAAGACATACAACAACGGTTGTTTAATACAACTGTTGTTGTATGTAGAGCATGGCCATGAATTTGAATCTTGTTGTTGTTGTTCTACTGCTGCATTGTTTATATTTTATTAAAAGAAATAAAACAAAGGTTGTTTAATACAACCGTTGTTGTATGTAGCGTGTTTAGAAGTCACTTAGCGTCATGGGGAAATATAAGCGTGTTTATTGAGTTTCTTCACCATCCTTAAACAAATCTTTATCGTCCATTGATCACTGTATTTTAATGCACATTCTCTTAAGTATGTACTTAGGAATTTCCTTAGTTTGTTTTTTTTATTTTAGTCTTTTATTATGTTTTTACAATTAAGTCTTTATTTGTCGTTGATTAAATTTTATTGTATGCATGTTCCTAAATTTAATTGCGTGTTATCGTTTGCTTAATTCGTTAACTTGTCATATTCTTAACCGTCTGCTTAATTCGGTAAACAGGAACATAATTCATTTGATTTTGATAAGTGCTTCTCTAATTGATCTCATAATCGAATAGGATTGAAGTCGCTTAGGGATTGGTGCTATAATAGCCGATGATAAGTTGGAATCCGAATCAGTAGGATTAGCCGTTTTAGCTTAATTGATAATCACTTATTTTAATCACTTTTTCTCTTGTTTTATAAATCGAAACTTAAAACCCCCCATAAACCTTTTCTTTAGTTGGTTGGAATAATACAAGAATCCTTGAGAACGATACTCGAGTTGTCGTTACCGCTAACTATTTTTCTAAAAATCACTCATTTTTTTATCTGTGCACGACAACGGATCAAAATTGGCGCCGTTGCCGGGGATTCTTATTGATTTTCACCAATTTTAGATTTTTGTGAGATTTTTTTGTTTTATGTTTTTTGTTTTTGCGTGTTAATTTTCAGGATTGCAGTGCAGTGGTAAGCGTTTCAGCCTATCAGGTAAGTTGGGAGCTATAGTTTCGATTTGCTCTGAATTTTTTTTAGAAAATCTGAAAACAATCGCTGAACAATACTCACTTAGAATAGAATTCTAAAAGATTTTGACCCTGAAAATCGTAAATTCCTTATTTTTCTATTTTATTTGATTTTTTTTTTCATATTTTCAAAAAAATCCAAAATTTTTTGTAGAGATTTATTCTGATTTGATTTGATTTTTAGTCATATTTTTATTTATTTTTTTAGATTTTATTTTAACCGCTTTCCTATTTTTCCACTCTTTTCTAAATAGGGACATTGTTGGTATCTTTGCATTTGCTGAATTGCTGAATTAATTTTGTGTTTTCTCATTCTTTGTTAATTTTTTTCTCCCTTTTGATAACATGGCTGAACAAAGAACATTAAGAGAGCTTGCTGCTCTTGATGTTCATTACAATGATTTAAGTATTAAATATACTGAAGTTGTTGTTCCTTTCTAATGGAATTCTGGTTTAATACACATGTTGCCAAGGTTTAATGGTCTTGCGAGTGAGGATCCAAATAAGCATCTGAAGAAATTCCAAATTGTGTGCTCTACACCTTTCGGACCTTCACTAGAGGACCTTGCCAAACAAATGGCTATAAATCATCTCAGGTTTCAGTAACGAACAAATTCTAGTATTCAGGCTTTGCAGTCACAGATTAGACAACTTGTTACTTTAGTGAATGCCATGCAGCAAGCTCAAGAATTAAACCAACTACCTGCCCAAACAGTAGTGAATCCAAAAGAGTTACTGTAACGCCCCATTTTCCTTTTTATTTTTATTTGCGAATAATTGTGAATTGTTGTGATTGATGGTGTGTTTTGTTGTATTCGTTATATTTCATGTACCCGTAGTAAGGGGTAGTGGCCTTAAGAGATAAGTCTTGGGGGTAGTAGGGGTGTACGACTAAAAGTGTAGAAATCGGTGGTGCGGAGAGTAAGATTAATTAACCTATTTTTAATTAATTAATATTTGCTAACCATAGTGTAAAATGGACATTAGTAGAAGTATATGAGTGATGAGAATTATTACTATTATTATTATTATTATTTAGTAAGATTGGATAAAAAATATTAATAATAATATAATGGGATAAATAAATAGAAATAATTAGATGTGTAGTGAGTGGAAGGGCATTGTGGTAATTATACGAAGTTGAGTAAGGGAAAATAAGGTAAATCATAGTTGGGGGTTTAAGTAAAGAGTTAGAGAATAAGGAAGTTATTTTTCATTCTACGTAAAAGTGAGAGCAAAGGGAGAAAAGGTGAAAAGAGGCTAGGGCAAGGTGAAGGAGTGAATCCATTAGAGAAGAAGGAAGCTCATCAATACAAGGTAAGGGTGAGAATTCTTTAATCTCTCAAGGGTTGAATTATGTATGTATTTGGGTAGGAATCATTAGGTTGAATTCATGTGAATGTTGAATGTTAGTTGATATGTAGTTTGGGGTTTTGATGGGGTTTGATGAGAAAAGGATAGGTTCTAATGAGTTAGGATGTTAAGATTTGTTCATGATGTTGTCTATAAAATAATGCATGTTATTGTTGCTAAATATTGCTGAGATTGGATGTGATTTTCGTGCACTATGAGGACTGTTTTGGGGAGGAAATTTGAGTCTGGTGTAGCAGAAAATTGGATTGCAGAAAATCTGTTACGCGCTCGTAGCGCCGGGCGGTGGAAATGTAGCGTCGGGGGGTGCAGTGCCGGGCGGTGATCAGGAGGCACAACATGGAACGCTACTGGATTTTGTTGGAATTGAGGGAAGGCTACGCCTGTGCGCCGCCGGGCGGTGCAAAGAGGCGCAGCAATGCTGCTTGTGCAATTTTTGTTGTTTCTTTGTTGTTTTCTCGTTGTTTTGTGTGGTTTCCTGTTGCTTCATTGATGATTTCTTTTGATGATGTATTTTGGAGGATTGTTATGAAGATGAGTGTTCTAATAGGTGTATGTGTGTTGTTGTGAAATAGTGAGTTGAGTATTGATGATATGCTATGTTTATGCATTTGTTTCGTTGTTGCATGTTATCGTTGAAGGTGCATAGCACGTTGCATGAGTTGAGGGGTGACGTGTACCCATGTGGGGTGTGAGCGTCTATCCGGATTCCTTTTAATGGAATCGATGTTGTTGTTATTGAGGTGATTGTGTGCCCATGTGGAGTGTGAGCAATCACGATTGTCGTGTGCCCATGTGGGGTGTGAGCGACTAGATAGATGTTCCGACGGGAATTGTGATCATGAAATAGGGATCGAAATTGGTACCACATGCATTGAGTCTAGTTGGTGTCTCATTGCATTACTCTTGTTAGTTGTGTTGCATTATGCTTTGATTGATGATTTGTGGTTGTGTTGAGGTGTGTGATTCTTGTTGGTAGTTGTGATATGGGTGAATTACTTGGTGATTTATGATTTTATATTTATATTATCTTCTTCTTGTGTTGATTTAAGAATCTCACCCCTTCTGTGTTTGGTGATGCTTTATACGGCATCCTGCAGATAATCAGGAGTAATTCGGAAGTGGTGGTCGGTGAAGACAAGGTGCTTCACTTTAGTGGCGTCTGCTCTGATATGTAACATTGGGAGTCGGGAACGCTTTTATGCATGTTTTGTTTTGGTTAAAGAATTTTGGTTGCCTTTACAGTTTACAAAACTAATTTTTGGTAAATTGAAACTGTTGTGCTTTATTATTCGAATGATTCATTTCAGCTGTGTAATAAAAAGTATTTTTGGATTAAAGTATGCTTTTATTTATGTTACATGTCAATTTATGAGCAATTTTTTGTTGAAAGTAATGCCCTTTATTTCTGAGTTGTATTATTTTACTCTGATTATTCGATTAAATTATGCGGGGGAATTTAAGGGGTGTTACATAGTAGTATCAGAGCAGGTCGGTCCGTCCGGCCAAGTTGTCGAGTCGTTGTCATGTGACAAGTTGTCATTGTCGTTATCGGTTCCTTAACCATTATGTTTTGTTGTTGGTGTGTAACAGATTTAGAATGGCTGGAAGGAAGGATGTTGCGATTGGTGCTGGTTTGCAAACTGTTGCTCAAGCGATGCAGAACCCGCCACATGCTAACGAGAATGACGAGTTTCAAAAGAACAGACCGTCTACCTTCAAGGGAAGACATGATCCGGATGGAGCGCGGGCTTGGCTCAAGGAAATTGAGAGAATCTTCCGAGTTATGGAATGTCCTGAAGCACTGAAGGTGCGGTTAGGTACTCACATGCTGGCTGAGGAGGCTGATGATTGGTGGGTTAGGACTCGTCAACTGTTGGGAGCAACAGGAGAGGCAATCACTTGGGTTGTGTTCAGTAGGGAGTTCTTACAGAAGTATTTTCCTAAAGATGTCTGAGGGAAGAAAGAGATTGAGTTTTTGGAACTGAAGCAGGGTAACATGACGGTTATGGAGTATGCTGCCAAATTCTCAGATCTGGCTAAGTTTTATCCTCACTACAGTGCGGCAACTGCTGAGTTCTCAAAGTGTGTCAAGTTTGAGAGCGGATTGAGGCCTGAGATCAAATAGGAAATTAGTTATCAGCAGATCAGAAGGTTTCCAGACTTGGTGGATTGTTGCAGGATATTTGAAGAAGACAGCAAGGCTCGATCGGCTCACTATAAGGGGCTGGCCGAGAGAAGAGGAAAGCAACCGATGAACCATGTGAAGCCTTATACAGCTCCAGCTTAGAAAGGTAAACAGAAGCATGCTGATGGCAAGAGGCCAAGTGGGGGAGGTGCCTCTGCTCCTCTTAAGTGTTACAAGTGTGATGAGTTAGGTCATCGTGTCAGTGAGTGCACGAGTGATGTGAAGAAATGCTTCAAGTGTAGACAGGCAGGACATCTGATTGCAGACTGCAAAGTTAATGTGGTGACTTGTTACAATTGTGTAGAATAAGGCCATATTAGTACTCGTTGTCAGAAGCCAAAGCAAGCTTCGACTGGGGGAAAAGTGTTCGCGTTGACTGGGACTCAGACTTCCAGTGACTGACGCACCTCAAAAAATGACGCGATACGACCTTCGCGATGGACGCGGAAAACACAGACAGAGTCGCCACCGAATTTTATTTATCTCAAAAAGGAAAAGGGAAATATCAATAAAACCTTTAAGGAAAGAACATGGTTATCACAACCACATTCTGGATTCGGGAGTCGGTTACATGAGGGGAAGGTATTAGCACCCCCTCACGTCCGTTGTACACAACGGGAACCTCTTAATTCGATTCGTGAGAAAGTTAGATAAGGATTGTATGTTTTCTTCTAAGATGAGTAATGAAAAAAAAAGTTTAGATACTAAAGGGGAAATGGGTGGTTTTTTATTAGGGTGCTCGCCAAGGATTTGGGCCCTTGTCCCTACGTATCTTCACTTGTAAGAAGTGAAGAATCAGAGCGTCCGTAGTTCGGAGGACTACGGTGAAAAGAAATGGAAGTTTGTGTGGATGATGCTAACGCGCGCATTCTAGAAGTTAGGTGTATTGCGGCTCGCTTGTCGAGTCTTATGCATTACATGTTTGCAGTAGAACGGACTTAACATGTCCTTTTTGGGAAGGATGAAAAATGGAAAGGTGTGGAAAATGGAAGATGGATAGAAGGTGGCTCGCTAAGATCATTGCAATCTTGTGCCTACGTATCTTACATTCGGACAAGAATGAAGAATCAGAGCAATCGTAGTTCGACCTACGGTTTGTTGGTGTATTTTATAGACGATGCTAACGTTCGCGTTCTAGCAGTTAGGTGTTTTGCAGCTCACTCTTGGAGTCTTAGGCGTTACCTATTTGCGGTAGAACGGACGCAACATGTCCCTTTTAAGAAAGAGTTTTGATCGCGCGAAGGCGAGAAGCTGATTTAATGTGTTGGTATCTTATTCGGATGACGATTACTTGAATGCTTAAGAAAGGCTTCTCGGGCACAAATAATCGGGAAAGTGAATCGAAGACTCGACTCTCTCTCTTTTTCAACCTTAATTGTGAAATGGTTTAATATTGGTTAAAGTATTTTAAGCGGATGACGATTGCTTGAAGCTTAAGAAAGGCTCCTCGGGCCCAAGTAATCGGGAGAGTGAATCGAAGACTCGACTCTCTCTCTTTTTCATCTAAGTGATTGAGAAAATAGATTTGATTCGAATTGTTTATGAAAAATAGTTTGATGTGAAGCGTATTATTAATCTTTTAGGGGTGACGATTATTCGGGTGTGAAGAAGACTCCTCACACTTAATCAATCGAAGAGAGAACTCGAATATACCAGTCCAACTCTCTTTTCATATTTTATTGAAAGAAAATGTCACATAGTTATTAAGTGTTTTAGTTTGATTTGGAAAAGATACTTGAAGTGGATCAAGGTTTGAGTTTGTGTTCGAAACGACTTAAGGGTTTGAACTAAATGGAAGTGAAGACCTAATTGATTAGGGTAAGGTAGATGGCGATACACGAGGCAGTCGACTTGCAAGGGTGAAAAATGGCTCGACGTTGGATCAAGAATTTATTTTAAAAAATGGTTTGAATAAGCGTGAAACAAATATCGAAATGGAATTATCAACACATGAGCACAAGATACGGGTAAGACATAGTCAAGATAATCGTTTAGGGATCCCACACCAAATCACACAAAATTATATACAAAAATTATTACTTAAATTAAATAAGAATATTTAATAAAATTAATTAATATTAAATAAATATATTTAATATAAATAATAACACATTTTTTTATCATTTATGAATATTATGCATATAATGAAAAAAGAAATATAAAAGTGAAACAATTAAAAGAAATGGAAAAAAGAAGAGAAAACAAATAAAATAAAAATGAAAGAGGCCAGATGGGCCTTCCAAAACGGAGGGTGCAAATAAAAGTAAAAAACAAAGCCCAGAAAGCTGGCCCACGCGCAGGCCAAGATCCACCATGGATCTTCAGTCAACTAAGGTTGACTCAGGAATTGATCCAGACCGTTGGTCTGATCAAATCAAGGAGCTTGACTAGATCTAAGGGGCACAAGAGATGGCGCATGGTAAGGATACACGGTAGCATGCGCAGGATAACAGGCTGTAGAATATTCCACTCACATGACACTGACAAATGTCACCGTCCTCCAAGCCAGGTCAGAAGTTGAAAAACAAAAGGTTGGCAAGAAAAAAAGATATAAATGTTAACAACAAAATGCATCACACTCATTTCTAACGCTCTCGCCCTCTCTATCTGAAACACTCACCGGAAAATAAAAGGGTTGCCGGAGAAGAAGAAGCGCGGCGGGAACCGCCGTGTTCTCCGGTGAATGTACCTTATCTCACGTAAACTCAAACGTTGTCCCCACTAAAAATGCGTCCTGAACCCAAATCTGCCCTCGATTTTAACAGAAACCTAACGAATAAGCTAGATCTAAGCTCTCTTTTTTCAAAACCCTAACTCCAAAAAACCAACTAACATGGCGAGAACGAAAAAAATAGGAGAGCGTGCGCGGATAAGCAAACTTCTCACAGCAAAGGCAACAAGAACAACATAAAAATCAAAGCAATGGAAGAGAAACTCACCCTTAAAGACTACAAACTCAGGTACGAAGTTCTCCTTCCGTTTCCCCTTCTTCTCATTATCGTTCTTCCTCTACTGTATTGTTGTTGTTATTGACTCTGATGATGATTCAAAATAGCCACCTTAGGGTTTTTAGTGTGTGTGTAGCAACCTCCCATTTCCACTGTGTAATGAAGCCTTATATATTGAGACCAACTAGGTTTAGCAGACAAATTATGTAGAATTTCTGAGATCCCTTGCTCTGCTATAGGTTTAGGCTTGTCTGCTATGAATTTGTCATATTCCCGTTTTTATGTTAAGTCTGATGTACATGGTTGCTTGATGCTGCTCTTACTTTGCCATTTTTGTGAATCTGAACATGTGGTCCCTATTTGCTTTGTGTGGCTGTTCTGACATAGAAAATTACCTTAAACATGATAGAACTTGATGATATTAGTTGATGCTACCAAAATGTCTCTTTATGCAGAAATTGGATGTGTGATCCTTGCTCTTGATGCACATTATTGATCTTTGTTTGGACTGGACTTTAGAATTATTTGTATGTTACATGAATTGAAACTTGATTGATTTTGGTGTGACTTTGATCTTGATCGTGTGTTGGAATTGCTTAGGAATTTTGAATTGTCTTAACTTGACAAGGTGAAAAATGACTTGATGTTTGGTTTATGATTTGTAATATAACATGAGACATGAATTGTTTGGTTTCATTGGTCTTTGAAATGTTTTGGTATGACTTGAAAATGTGACATGAATTAGTTTTTGTTGCTTTGTTTATAGGAGTAGCATGGGATGTAATCTTGGGCGTGTGAATCTTGGAAGATGGGTGCTTGTAGTCACGGCTTGAGCTTCGAAGATGGACTGTGATGTTGAAGCATGAAGACTTTTGTGATGATGAAGCAAGGCGTGAGGATCATGGAATTTGGAAAGGCTAACAAAATTATTGTGCACTTTGTAAATTGTCATGATAGTTAGTGTAATTTGTAAACAAGTATCAATTGTGTTTTCTTTTAGACTCCTCCAATTTTGGGACTTGAAATCACTTTTCAAATTCTTGATCTTGTAGTCCTCGAGTTTAATTTTAAGTTTGCAGCTTGGAATCTTTATCATGGAAACTGCCCTTTATTTAGCATGATTATGCCAATGAATTGAACAATGGATAAAGGCTACTCTGAACTTATCTATGAGTTTCTTTTTTCCAAAGTGGTTTATTAACTTGAAGTGAACCAATATCAACCATTTTTATTATGTGAAGTAAATTTAGAGAAATGGATCCTCACATGGCCAATTTTTGAACAAAAGGTGAATGATGATATCTTTAGGCATGTCTTCATGTATGTAACCATTGCTCATGAGCATTTTAACACAACCTATCTTGAATTATCCTTGCAACATAATTTAATAAAAAACACTCTTCACGCTTTGAAGCAAATTGGTCATGATGCTTTACTTGTGCCTTGAATGGCTTATAGATTCAATGATGGTCTTGAATGGCTTATAGAGTCAATGATGGTTAATTTCTCTTGGCAAGGTAGAGTGATACTAGCATGTGTGAATTAATGCTCCACGATTCTTGATACATTTGTCATGAAGGATGTCATGGCTTCGTATAGGCAAGAAACCAAACATGTATCAATACCAATCATTGAAATTGAATCCGCACTTTGTAGAACTTGAAACGTACCATGCTTGATTTAAACCCATGAACCACTATTAAACGAATTCTAAACCTTCTTTGAATGAATGCGATTAGTGCTAATCATGAGTCCATGTTGATCATCAAGCGCATTATGGCCCTAAATCTTGAAGTTTGCCCATTGAATCAATTTTGATCTTTCATCTTGAACCTAGCCAGACAAGCCTCAAATGAACCTGAAGTGAACGACACATGCCTATCTTGAACACAAAGGAGCGAGAAACCCCAATCTCCATACTTTAGGTGCATACTGATGAAGAAAACAACCTGTGATGCAGACAACCACCAAAACCCTAGCTCCTCCATCTCCATTAGAACCATGATGAAATCTTAGTCACTTGATGCCTCTTGAGAAATCCTAAAGCAGATAAACTTGATATTTGGTGAATCTCAGCAGAGGAAAGCGTGTAGCTGAATGAACTTTGGTAGAAATATGCTCATGATGATGAGACATTAACCCTTGTTTCAAACTTGAATGAAGGTATCTCAAAGCAAATAAGGACGCTGATTCAAAGAACCTCTTGACCCCATGCCTTAGGGGCTCGATGGAAATGAATGAATGCAAAGTTATGACCTAATGGAAGATGCAGAGATGATAAAAATGTTATGATATGCAAGGCCAGGGTTAGGGTGAAAAGGAGGGTGTGACAGATGCCCCTATTTAATCTTCTTGGACCTGAAGGTGAGAGTAACAAAGGTTCTCTAGCAGTCAAGGTACAAGGGGATTAAATATAAGAATACCTGAAATTTTCAGCCGGCAAGAGGTGGAACAAAAGTAGATAAATCATTGTTTGATGGCTTGAAAAGGCATCTGTCAATAGGACGAGGTATTTGGTTATGAGAGATATGATAATGTTTAAGATGCAATACGGAATGAACATGAGTGATTTTCCAGCCTTGAAAGGGGAGGCATCCCTGTAGTATCCTCGTGACATATAATAAGTTGAGATATTCCTTCTACGAAAGGTAGATAGGACTCTAGCAGTTGGTTGGTGAGATACACCTTCCAAAGAAAAGGTAGGGAGTACTCTAGCAATAAAAGATTACGAGAGATATTCCTTATACAAAAGGTAAAGAGGACTCAAGAATAAATAGATTACAAGAGATATTCCTCCTACGAAAGGTAGAGAGGACTCAAGAATAAAAGATTAGATATTGGTTCTCCTCTCGCAAAAGGCAAAGAGGACCCCTAAACAAAAGGTTAGGAGAAAAAGTTTCCTTCTACTAAAGGTAGAGAAGACCCCAGAATGAAAGGTTTGGAGAGAAAAAAGATTCCTGCTACATCACGTAGAGAAGACTCCCTTTGGAGAAGACGATCGTACTATTTTCTGCAACAGCAGGAACGACTCCAGAACACAAGGTTTGGAGAATAATTCCTCCTACAAAAGGTAGAGAGGAGACCTACAAAAGGTAAGATGGGAAGAAATTATGCAAAATGCACAAGAAGACCCTTACTAAAGGTAAGTTGGGCACATTGCAAAAGGCAAGGAGGAGATACATCGTGAAAAATGACACGAAAGACTCACAAAAGGAAAGTTGGGGCAATAACCATCTTTCTACATAAGGAAGAGGAAACTTGCATAGGGTATCAGAACATCATTGACCTCACAGGCACAACGGCGGAGGTGACATTCTATGAGTTGCGACTATTCAGTTCTTGGCCATATAGGCATCAAGCGTCCAAATTGATCGAAGATACCTAATACAAAGTTATGTCGCGTGCGTAAGGCAGCGAGAACGCTTACGAAAGGAAAGCGACCGAATAAGATTTCACGCGTAAGGCAATGAAATCCCTTACGAAAGGTAAGGTAAGGAAATAAGTCATGTGAAAGGCATCGAAGGAATTGGAAGTAGTAAGAGATAGGGGAGACAATGTCGACAGGAATGCCCTACTCTATGATAATGCGATATCACATAGTATATTTTGCCCTGAATTGCATTGATTTATTGCGTTATTTTTGTTTGTTAACATTGTATTTGCGAGTATTAAGCACATTTTTAGGTATTCTCTTTAAGTCAACCAGCAAGAAGAAAGAAGAGGAAAACAGAAGAAAATAGAAGAAAAAGGGCGTTTTGACAGCAGAAATAAGATTCTGCATTAAGGAAGCGTCACGACCGTAACACAAGGCATGACAACCGTCACAAGCTTTAAGATATGACGACCGGCACAAGGACATGACGACCGGCACAAGCTAATTTCTCAGAATTTAATTTAAACGACGTGGCTTCTCAAATGGTTACAACTTAACACAAGCCACGATCAACCAGTCACTCAAAGATTTCTGGTCGTGTGCACCTGCCTGAGACTTCCTCTCCTTGTTTCACGTCAACTCTCAAAGGCTATAAATAAAGCAGTTACTTCACAAGACAGGCTCTCTCCTTTTTCTCCACCGTTCCCAGTTTTTACGAGATTTTTCCTGAGTTCAGAGCTTTTCATTCCTTGCATTACTTTTCCCATTTTTTCTTACCTTCCAAAGCAATAGTTTCCTACACCGGGGAACTATTGCACTTGAATTAATTAGTTAGCTTAGTAGTTGTTTCACGTTAAGTTTTTATTTGTTCGAGCAAAGCGAGTCCTGCCGGCTTGTGGAGGATCGCGTACTTAAGATTCGTTGCTTCCAGGTTTTTATTCAATTAATATAATTGCCATTTACGTTTAATTATTATGTCTGCATTAATGTTTTATTGTTTAAGTTTGCGTATGTCTGTTGAAATGTCTGGCTAAATTAATTATATCGGTATGTAATTAAGTCGATCGGAAAGGAGTCTGATCGATCGTAGGTAAACTTTGACACTTTAATTTTCTAGTTCTGTTTTCTTATTTTAATTAACTTTTGTTACGAGAGTAAGAAAGTACTAAGGTTACGATCAATAAAATGGGAGTTTGAGATTTTAACCTGATAGCTGAAACTGGACATTGGTTTTAAATACAGCGAGAGCGCTTTAAAACCAATTAGGACTTATTAATTTTCAAAAAGTATTTTTAAACTCAAATGGGCTAGCGAGAGCAGACATTCTGATTTAGGAGTATAGTCAGAGTCAATAACACGAGAGTGTGAGGTAAAGACTTTTAAATTGATATTTCTCTACTAAAAACTATTTTTACTAATAAGCTGACGATCTATTGGATTCCCGATGATTGATGAATTACGTACTGATATTCCGTTATATTTCAAATCAAATCTAAATTCTAGTTTAATTATAGTCTCTGTTGCACCTTAATCTAAAAAATCATCCGCCTTAGCTAAACATAGTAACAACCCAATAGCACTAGTTTGATTATTGGTTCATGTGGGTTCGATATCTTTTAAAACTACGCGATAGACTGTGCGCTTGCAGTTAGTAATCCCGGTAGACTCATAAAGTCACGATCAAGTTTTTGGCGCCGTTGTCGGGGACTGATTTAGTCAATAGTGCAATTCATTTGTTGTGTCGTATAGACTAAGGCAACAAATTCCCTTATTTGTCAGTTGTATGCCAAGTACTCGCTCAAAAGGCGGAGACCTCACACGACCGGCGGACGAACCTGAACGTCTTCTTAGCGTAAAAAGACGAATCCAAGAATACTGCCTAAACCACGAAATACCTTTTCCTTTATCAGAACCTAAATCTCAATCCGAATCCGAATCTGAAACAGAACTTGACTCTGAGTCAGAATCAGAAGAAGACATGGCTGATGGACCACAGAACCGTCCTCTTAAGTATTATGCTACTCCTTCTCAGCAAGAACCACATAACAGCATTGATGCCCCTGCTATCAACCAAAACGATTTCAAGTTGAAACCCTCATTGTTGTCAGCCGTACAAAAACATCAATTTTCTGGAAATCCTACGGACGATCCTAATGAGCATTTGACCAAGTTTGTGCAGTACGCAGACACGGTGAAGGCAAATGGTGTAACTCCAGACGCGATAAGACTACGTCTTTTTCCTTTCTCATTAAGAGACAGAGCTTGGGCTTGGTTGAAATCCTTTCCACAAACTCCGTTACTACGTGGGATGAGTTGAAAAAGGTATTCTTAGCACGATATTTCCCACCAAGAAAAACAGCTATACTGAGAGCCCAAATTAATGGATTTCGACAAAAAGATACTGAGTCTCTTTACGATGCATGGGAAAGATACAAAGATATGATGAGGATGTGTCTGCATCACGGTCTTGAAGATTGGTTAGTCAGCCATACGTTTTACAATGGTCTCTTGTACAATACAAGAATGACAATAGATGTCGCCGCTGGTGGTACACTTATGGACAAACCTTATGCCGAAGCTTATCAACTCATCGAAAGTATGGCTCAAAACCATTACCAATAGGGAGGTGAAAGAACGCCAGTGGAAAAAGCCCAAACAAAAAGTGGAATGTATGAAGTTAGTAGCCTTGATCATGTCCATGCTAAGGTAGATGCCCTTGCTCAAAAGATAGACAACTTGACCATAACACCCGCAACCACCGTGACTGTTGTAGCTCCAAACTGCGAACTATGCGGAGTACCTGGACATGCTGCCCCCGAATGTCAAATTTTGGCAGGAGTCTCCACTGATCAAGTGAATTATGCTCAAGGAAACCCTTATGCAAATACCTACAATCCTGGCTGGAAGAACCATCCAAACTTTTCGTATAAGAATAATAACGCTCTGTATGCACCTGGCCAAGCGCCTGCTGTGCCGCCAGGATATCAAAAACCCACTGCTAACGCTCCTAACGTTCCTAGAAAGTCTAACCTTGAAATGATGATGGAGAACTTCATTGTTGCACAAGCTCAACAAAACAAAGAGTTCCTTAACCAGAATGTTCACACTAATGAGCAAATCAAACAATTAGCCAACAAGGTTGACGCTCTAGCCACTCATAACAAAATGTTAGAAATACAAATCTCACAAGTGGCTCAACAACAAGCAGTTACCGCTGCCCCAGCTGGTAATCTTCCAGGACAAACTCAACTTAATCCAAAGGGAAATGCAAATGCTATAACACTTCGGAGTGGAACGGAACTAGAAGGACCCACTGACCCAAGGATCAAAAATCCAGCCATGTACCAAAAGCCTAGTAAGGAGTTTGAAAAGGAAGGCGGACCAAAGGAAAACAAAAAGGAAGATGATGGTAAACAGGCCGAAGAGAAAGAAGAACCATATGTGCCTCCACCACCTTATAAACCACCTATCCCGTATCCCCAAAGATTCGCTAAATCTAAAAACATAGGGTAATTTAAGAAATTTGTTGAACTTTTGAAACAATTGAATGTCACAATACCTTTTACAGAAGCAATCACACAAATGCCCTTCTATGCTAAGTTCTTAAAAGAAATATTAACTAATAAGAAAGCTCAAGGATACTGAAACCGTTATGCTTAATGCAGAGTGTAGCGCTATAATCCAAAACAACATGCCTCCTAAGCTAAAAGACCCTGGTAGTTTTTCTATACCATGTGTGATTGGAAAGTTTGTCATAGACAAAGCCCTGTGTGATTTAGGAGCCAACATTAGCTTAATGCCCTTATCAATTTGTAAAAAGCTCAACATAGGAGAACTGAGACCAACAAGAATGTATGTACAACTAGCTGATCGATCAGTGAAATTTCCGCTAGGAATGCAAGAAAACTTTCCAGTACGCATAGGACAATTCTATATTCCTACAGATTTCATAATCATGGACATTAAGGAAGACTCAAGCATCCCTATCATTTTAGGAAGACCATTCCTAGCCACCGCCGGAGCCATCATAGATGTGAAAAAAGGAAAACTGACTTTCGAGGTTGGTGAAGAAAAAGTAGAATTTATCCTCTCGCAATTCTTCAAAGCACCTGCTATAGAAGATTCGTGTTGTTTCCTATATGTTATTGATGAATGCGTTAAAGAAATGGAAAAACACCAAAATTCGTATTCTGAAGTGCTGAGAATTCTGATGCCACCAATTTTTGAAGATGATAATTGGCGTGGTGAATACCAAGATAATAATCTAAGTGAATGTCTCGCACTCACTCCTGACCCTATGCCCTGCCCAAAGAAACCAGCTGTAGAATTAAAGACACTGCCCAAAGATCTAAGGTATGAATTCCTAGATACAGAACTCAAACGACCAGTTATAGTTAACGCAGATTTAGGACAAATAGAAACCGAAAAATTATTACATGTCCTGAGAAAGTACCCAACTGCCTTAGGCTATAACATCTCAGATTTGAAAGGAATAAGTCCCTCTATCTGTATGCATCGCATCATGCTTGAGGAAGACTGTAAAACCTATAGAGAACATCAAAGGAGAATCAATCTCATTCTGAGTGATGCCGTTAAGAGAAAAGTGCAAAAGCTGTTAGAAGCAGGAATCATATACCCAATATCCGATAGTGAATGGGTTAGCCCAGTTCACGTGGTACCCAAGAAAGGAGGTGTTACAGTCATCAATAATGAAAAAGGTGAATCTATAGCACAACGTACTCAAACCGGATGGAGAATGTGTATCGACTATAGGAAACTAAACAAAGCCACTCGTAAAGATCATTTCCCTTTACCCTTCATAGATCAAATGCTTGAACGTCTGGCTAAACATTCCCATTTTTGCTATTTAGACGGATATTCAGGATTTTTCCAAATTCCTATCCATCCTGACGACCAAGAAAAAACTACTTTCACGTGTCCCTATGGTACCTTTGCCTACCGGCGAATGCCTTTCGGATTATGTAACGCACCTGCAACATTCCAGAGATGCATGATGTCCATCTTCTCAGACTTCTTAGACGGTATAATGGAAGTCTTTATGAACGATTTCTCTGTCTGTGAGGAAAGTTTTGAAGGATGTCTATCAAACCTCGAAATGGTACTTGAACAATGTGTAAGTGTCAACCTAGTGCTCAATTGGGGAAAATGCCATTTCATGGTCCGACAAGGAATTGTACTAGGACATATAGTATCCGACAGAGGAATCGAAGTCGACAAGGCAAAAATCGAAGTTATAGAAAATCTCCAGCCGCCGAAAACCGTTAGAGAGATAAGAAGTTTCCTAGGACACGCCGATTTTTATCGACGTTTTATTAAAGATTTCTCTAAGATAACCAAACCCCTGACTGAGCTATTAATGAAAGACGCTGAATTCTTCTTTGATGACAAATGCTTGGACGCATTTCGAACACTCAAGCAAGCGTTAATATCAGCACCCATTATGCAACCCTTAGATTGGAATGAACCATTCGAAATCATGTGCGACGCGAGTGATTATGTTGTAGGTGCAGTCCTAGGACAAAGAAAGGATAAAAAGCTTCATGCAATCTACTACGCCAGTAGAACCTTGGATCATGCACAAATGAACTACGCTACCACAGAAAAGGAACTCTTGGCTGTCGTGTTCGCTTTGGATAAATTTTGTTCCTACCACGTAGGAGCAAAAATAATCATCTATACCGATCACGCCGCAATCAGGTACCTATTAAGTAAAAAAGATGCCAAACCAAGGCTTCTAAGGTGGATTCTACTCCTACAAGAATTTGACTTGGAAATCAATGACAAGAAAGGCACTGAAAATGTAGTAGTTGACCACCTATCGAGAATGGAAAACATCCAACCTGAACCAGTACCTATTAATGACGATTTCCCTTATGAAAGACTCTTAGCCCAGTTAAAAAGTAATACAATTGAACAATCTCTGAATTATACTGATACAGAAACTAATGAAGTGGTAGAATCTGTTTACACTAAAACCACGCTGCCATGGTATGCTGATTTTGTCAACTATCTAGCAGCTGGAGTACTGCCACCTGATCTAACCTATCAACAAAAGAAGAAATTCTTCCACGACCTTAAACACTATTATTGGGACGAACCACTTCTCTTCAAGAGGGGCGTCGATGGTATTTTCCGTCCTTGTGTACCCGAAGATGAGGTAGAAGATATAATTTCTCATTGTCATTCCGCCCCCTATGGTGGGCACGCGAGCACTTCAAAGACTTGTGCTAAGATTTTGCAAGCTGGCCTCTTTTGGCCTGCTCTATGTAAAGACGTCCATATCGCGGTTATAAATTGGGACCGGTGTCAACGCACTGGCAACGTCTCTAGACGCGATGAAATGCCTCAAAAGGGCATTCTAGGAGTAGAAGTCTTTGACGTGTGGGGAATAGATTTCATGGGACCATTTTCGTCCTCTTTTGGTAACAAGTACATACTCGTCGATGTCGATTACGTCTCAAAATGGATCGAAGCTATAGCAGCTCCTACCAACGACGCACGAGGTGAATAAGCTCTTTAAGAACATAATTTTTCCTAGGTTCGGTGTTCCGAGACTGGTGATCAGTGATGGAGGTTTCCACTTTATTTCGAAAATCTTTGAGAAACTTCTATCAAAATATGGAGTCAAACACCGTGTAGCAACACCTTACCACCCCCAAACGAGTGGGCAAGTAGAGGTATCAAACCGAGAAATTAAACAAATTCTAGAAAAGACCGTTGCCACCTCTAGGAAAGATTGGTCTTCTAAACTGCACGAAGCTTTATGGGCCTATAGGACCGCTTACAAAACCCCCATAGGAACCACTCCATTAAACTAGTCTATGGCAAATCTTGTCACCTACCGGTAGAAATAGAACATAAAGCCTATTGGGCTATCAAAACTATTAATCTAAACTATACCGCTGCGGGCGAAAAGAGAATTTTGGACTTACATGAACTAGACGAACTTAGATTAGATGCCTATGAGAATGCTAGGATATATAAAGAAAGAACAAAAAAATGGCATGACAGGCGCATAGCAAGGAAAGGATTTGAAATAGGAGATATTGTGCTTTTATTTAACTCTAGACTCAAATTATTCCCAGGTAAGCTTCGTTCTAGATGGTCTGGTCCCTTTGAGGTTACCAATGTCTTGTTAAGTGGCGCAGTTAAAATAAAAGGTAGATCTAGTGAACCGTTCATCGTAAATGGACAACGTTTAAAACACTATCACTGCGTAGACAATAGGGATTATTCAACTGCTCTTAAACTGGCAGAAATGCCTACACTCCCCGTAAACTAATGATTCATATAAATTGTCGAGCTCCCAACGTTAAATGAAGCGCTGAGTGGGAGGCAACCCATGAAATTTGTTTTTATTCATTACTTTGTTTCTTTTTATCTTTATCTTTATCTTTTATTTTGTTGTCACTTCGTTATTTTTCTTATTATTTTTGTCTTATTATTTTTGTCAAAATTTACTTTACTTACCGATGCGGTATTTTTCAATTATTTTAAAAATCAGTACTGATTATCTCAATGTATGCCTCCAGGATTCTCATCTTTTTCTACCTTCTTCCTTCTCCATTTGCTTTACTTTTCCTACTAATTGTTAAGATGGATAACGAAGACACAATGGTTGTGCTATTCAGGGTCGCTGTCCAATGGCACAGCTATGAAGCTCTCTCTCTTAGACCCATGGCCCTAGCCAAATTCCCCCATGGACCTACCATGACTGCCTTAGGCATAGGAGATAGCATAGACTTTATGTTTAACCAGATAGGCTGGGAAGGTTTTGCTAGGAAAAAGCATCCGACTTACCACAGACTGACCCTAGAATTTCAAAGCTCACTATCCTACGACCCTAACCATGGCATGGCATTTAATAGGGGTAAGATAACCTTTAGGCTATTTGGGTACACGTGTCGTATCAACATTAGAGAGATTGCGGACCTGTTGGATTTCCCCAATGGACCCGGCGTTTTTTCCATGGCACTGGAGGATTTATTAATGGAAGATGAACTGAACTTTTTCTGGAGTAGTATTTCAGGACGACCTTATCATGACCCGCACCCTATGTGTCCACTGAAATTCACAACCCGACCATAAGATACTTTCATATGATTTTAGCCTACACCCTTTTTGGAAAAGATGAGAATGACACCCTAGTCTCTAGAGATGAGCTATTTATTATGTTTTGTGTGTTTCAGTCCCGACCCGTTAATGGGGCTACTTTTATGCTTGATAATCTCTGCAGGATTGCTCAAGCTGATCATGGTCCCATTTTGATCGGTGGCCTTGTAACAAAAATTGCTGAAGCCATGGGATTTAGAACACGTCTTTCCCGAGTGAACCTCTAGGCGGATATAGGCCAATGAATATCACTTTCTGTTTTAAACGAGGACTTATTAGAAATCTTGGACCACCCCCGTTTCAACTCCTGATCAATAATGAAGTTATTTCACATTTTACACTGCCTGATCACGAGCGAACTAGTGTGCATAACCGCCACAACTGGCTATATGATTTAGATGAGCCACAGCCTGAAAAAGAACTTGATAGTCATGTGTCTGATATTGAGATTGACCCTGAAACTCCTCCTCACTATCATGATTTTCCTGATCATCCCAAGAATGATACTAATACTGTCCATCCTGCTAACATCCATGCTACACTTGAAGCTTTCCGCACTGAACTTCATGCCATGAGAGACCAACTTCAACTTATCCGTCTTGACGTTATCGCACTACAAGAAAAAAGGAGATTTACGACACTTGAGTTGCGACAGTTATCACAAAACCGTCATTATTCCTGGATTGTGACGGTTGTCACGACAGTTAGGGTCAACTGTCGTAGATTTTTTGCGACAGTTATCAAAAAAACCGTCCTTATTCCTGGACCACGACAGTTCTCACGATGGTTTGAGCCAACCGTCATAGATTTTTTATGCATGTTGTATAAAATAATTGCGACAGTTACCAAAGAACCGCCCTCTTTCCACACTCGCGACAGTTAAGGCGAACTGTCGCAATTACTTTAACCAATCATAATCACTATTTTTTTATTCCTTTAATTTCCCACTTTTTTCTTTCATTTTTATTTTCCAACCTTTTCAATTTTATTAATTAATTTTAATAAATAATTATTATAGTTATTTATCTACAAAATAATAGCAATATCTATACTACAACATTCTATAACCAGTGACAAATCTAAAATTATTTGTTTGTGGGGATTAAAAATTAATCTATATATTTTAAATAAATAAATTACTATAAAAATTTATAAAATATAATTATAGTAATAAATTAAACTCAAAATACATAAATGTTTTAGAAATTATAGTTAATTTTATTAAAATATTTTATATATCAAAATTAAACTATAAAAATTAAACCCTCCATGTCTTTTTCATCTAGCTTTTCATTTCCCCCAAAGCCAAAAAAAAACTCAAACCCTGATTTCATCACAATCTAACCTCTCTCTCTCTCTTCGCCTCTCTTCAGACATAATGTAATCTAATATCCCTTCATTCAACCCACAAGAGGAAGAACTCAGTGTGCCGCCACACTCTATTGGCTTCCACGAGCGTGGTCTCGACAAGGGTCTGATTGGGTTTCTGCGTTGCCTTTTGTTTGTGTGGCGCCATTCATTTCTGGGTCACGGTTTTTCCGTTTCCTAGGCCGCGAGCGCCTCTTCTTCGATTCCCCTCCACACTCTGAGTTTCGCGGGTCATTGTTTTACATGCATGAGGTTATTGGTTGTGATTTTTCTGACGGTGGTTCCTCTTTGACTTGCAATCTATCTTGTGTGTGAATTTAAGGTACCCTCTTTGATTTCATCTCTGATTATTTTTTGGAAAGCATCCATCAATTTGATGCCCCTTAATTATGCATATTTCGTTCATAATTATTGATATCATTTGGGATCTGTAATACTTTTTTGTCTTCTGAATCATGTGATCAAGGGTTAATGTCAAACTTTATATCATATATCTACTCTGATACTTAGGAAAGTACTTATTTCATTTCCTTAGTAGTGAGAACTTAGTTAGAACAATTATATAAAATTTGTATCAAAATACTCAAAGCTGCTTGCACAAATACTTAATGAGTTATAACTTTCTACCAATATACTTGATTGAATTTGGAATACATTGATTCCGAATGAAATATAGGTTTTTATGTGTATAAAAAGCTCTGGGTACGACATCAGCAAATGTAGCGCCCAACCATTACTTTGTTTCGGGAGGAGTCAAAGTGTAGTGCCTTAAAATTATTAAAGCTTTCACGATTATTGACTTATTTTTGTCTGCTATGTACATGTGAAGGAGTAAGTATTTTTATGTTCTGTTTTGCGGCATAATTCTTCTATATGTTTCAATTTGTGGGCAGTTATTGGTAGTGATTTTTTATTTATTATGTTTGTGTTGAGCACCAATGAATCTATGGATTGCTTTTCATGTCAATATTTTTGGTTTAAGAGAATAATCTTTGTTATTTTTGTAAGATGCCTCGTGCTTAGATCCATGTTGCACATGTGTAGGTGTTGGTGTGGTATTTTTTCTTGGCCTTAATATTTTTATTTAATATGTTTTTTTTTGTTACGAAAGAACTTAAACTCTCATTGCACATACACATATTTTATCCATTTTCTCTATGTATTAATCTTTTCATATCAAATACAGTAACTTTTTTGTGTGCTTGTAGTTGTGTATGGTATATTTTAGAACTGACTATTATGATTCAATATGGTTTTCATATGGTTTCAATATCCTGTGTTTTAAGGAACTTTCTTTACAAGGTAAGAAAAAGTATTTCACACAGTTGGTGCGACATATATTATCAAAGAACTATTAAAGCCTGTTGTGAGGTCTTTTGGAGGGATATTAAAAAAAGTAGATATTAGTGGTATCCACATCTCCCCATGCACACATGAAAAATGTCTCGGCATCACCCTTCTTATATAAGCCATATATTTCACTTCATTTAGAAAAACGCTTAATTCTTTTTCATTGGTTGTATGTTTGTTAAGGGGTTTCCTCCAGAGCTTGCCTAACTTGAAGTTATAGATGCCATCACTATGTTTTTAGGCTTTTATGAATTATTCCCTGAACATTAATCTTAGAAAATATAAAATTAAAAGCTTCCTCAAATTCATATATTTATTGGTTAGATTCTCTTTCATCTATTCACTCATTTTAGGGTTTCAGGTTATAATAATTCTGCTTTTACTTTCATCAGTTTTATATACTCAAATGATTTGTGTGAATTTAGGGACTAAGTTGAATGCTAAGTTTATGTAATTATTGTTTTCATAAAATTTGACATAATGTTGAAAGACAATGAAAAAAGTAATTTATAGATAAGCACTTATATGTTAATCACTTATCTTATAAGCGATCATCTTATAAGTGCTAAGTTAAGATGTTTATCCAATCAGGTCTTATATATACACTCAAAACACACATCACATATGTAATTGGTTTCTTATTTTTGTGGATGACAGATAGTTGTTCCTTTTCACTAGGTTGAAGGATTTGAAGATTTCAAGATGTTGGCTAGTCATCCTGAAAAAAGAATATCATTCAATCTATCTATTCGTGATTGTGATTTGGTTATTGTTTACCAGAGACATGACAATATGAAAGTTGTAACAGTGTCTGAGGGTTTGGTTTTGCATAATTGTTTTGGTGTTTTTAAACATTCAGATTGAATTGGAAAGCATTTAGGTTTAAAGTATTCAGTAGTAAAGGTGGTTTTGTTTACTTGTTAGCTCCCACACCAGAATTATGGACTCTAGTGTTAACTCACAGGACTTAAATTCTCTATGTTACAGATATTAGTTTGGTTGTCATGAACTTTGAGATTGTTCCTGGTTGCCTGGTAATTGAATCTGGAACTGGAAATGGATCTGTAATGACTTCACTTGCAAGAGCAGTTTCACCCAAAGGACATGTTTGTACATTTGAGTATCTATGCTTTTTGTATGGAGTATCTATTTGAGTTTTCAGGCACATACACTGGTGATTCTTTCTTATGTATATATCTTTTTATTACATGTTGTGATTGCTGCCATAAATTCTTATTTGTGTTTTCTGTGTTACAAGGGAAGAGCACATCAAGAGAGATCAGGGTTTGAAGGCGCTTGGACAGAAGACCCTCTGAAGTTTGATAACTCATACTTTAAGTAAGACTTAACGTTGCGTGCATTATTGTTAATTTTTTTGCCTTACTACAAGGACATTTGTAGACTTTCAGTTTTGCATCCCAATTTGATAAGAGCTTCATTTTTTGTTGTTGTTAAATATCAGGATACTTTTGGAAGAAGATTCTGCAGGGCTGCTTAAACTTCCAACGGACAGGGCTTTAGTCGATGATCCTAAAATTCGCCATTATGTTGAGCTGTATGCGAAGGTAATTGGGATTGTTTAATTAAAATAACACATACATGTTGAAAACTGCTTTCATGCCGTGTCCTGCCAATTACGATATTTCTATAGCATTTCATAAATCCATTTATAGGCTTGTTGCATTGTTTATTGGTTCAATTTTTTGATTGGAACTCGTTGCATTAAGAAAGTTGATTAGTAGGTCCTTCCCCTCTCTCTCTTTTGTGTTCAAATTTCTAACTTCTAATTTCACTTGTTCAGTTATCTAAGTGTTAGATTCTTGTTTATTTTTCATTAATTGTTGAAAAAAATTATATATATTCATTCTTAGGGTTGAATTGAAGTATCTGTTTTTAAGGTTTTAAAAAGCAGTCGCGGTTGTGAAGGTTTTCTCGATTTTGGTCGGTAGAGGTGTCACGACATAGATTGGGGTTGTTGTGAATTAATATAAAGGCAGTGATAAGGGTATCGATATTGTCGGCAACTGTTGATGTCGTTTTTTCGCTGCCATTTTTGCGGTCGCGTACTGTCTTTTAAAATCTTGTCATTATCTGGTAATCACGTTGAATGAATTCCATGGATAGAATGTGTAAAAAGAAATAATAATAAAAATCCATGTGGTTATTATTAATTTTGATGTTGGTTTATTTTTGTCTGTTAATTGCAGGTGCTTATTCCATTTATGATGGACCTGCTCTTTCACATGGTCCTTATCTTGGAACCGTGACTCTGTTCTTTTCCTCAACGTTCTCCTTTCAATCAAAACTTGTGTTTTCTCTGTAAATTCCCAGATTTAAGTTGAAGCTTTAGTAGCTTCTTTAAAAAGGCAGATACTTCATTTGAAGAAATCATGGGGAAATCTGGTCTTGTTTCTTTCGTCTATTGTATTTTCCTGGCCATACTATTGCTTACAGAACTAGTTGTAGAGAACTGAGAAAGCTCTTGTTTCATCGCGTTGACCCTGAATCTCTAAGTTTTGAATTGTTATATTCAGTTTTTGTAATTTCTCAAGCTGGTTTACATGAGTATAATATGTTGATATTTGTATGGTTGAAGGAATAATATATGTTGATATTCTCAATCTGGTTTACATGAGTATAATATAATATATATGTTGAAGGAAGAATATATGTGATTATCTGCCCCATTCTATTCATATTTCTACCAATAATTTTTTTTTAATTTTAAAAATAAATTACCTGCGGATTTACCTGTGGAAAGGAAATTTCCTACGGATTTACCAGCATATGTACCTGTGGAACAGAAATTTACGACGGTTGGAATCGTCGTAATCAACAATAAAAACAAAAATCAAATGGAAAGTTACGACAGTTGTAACCATCGCAATATGCAAATTACGTCAGTTCCTTACCCGTCGTGAGAGTTAACGACGGTTGGCGTGACGCTTTTGACAACCGACGTGATACGGCCTCGCGACACACGTTTCTACGATAGTGTGGCAACTGGACCACCTGAACCAAGCGGTGGAATCATTGAGACTCGGACGCAACTGATTTTTACTGTTTTTGACTTATTTACTGCATTTTCATTTTCCCTTGAAGTATTTATTTTTCACTGTTGGATTTAAAATTAAACTCACTGATGCATTTGCATCTGTTACTGTTACTTTTGGATACTGAACAATTTTGCTTCAGTTAATGCAATTTCATTTCTTTGGTATTTAATTTTATACTTTGTCTATTGCAATTATTTTCATACTACTGTGGTTCAAATATATTATTATTGTGTGAATGATATGTGTGGTTCAATTATATTTTACTGCGTGGAATGTTGTGTGTCGTTTCCAAATATATGTAATACTGAAAGTTTAGTTGAATTTTATAAAATTTATTGATATTGAGGCGTTACGACCGTGACAGCTCTATGACGTCCCTCACAGGCCTCACATGAATGACGATCGTAATAACATCTGTGATGATCGTCACAGACTAAAACCCTGTTATATTCGTAACAGACCCCTCGTATCCTTATTCCTTCCATTTTTCCTGCACCGTCCCACTCACCATTGATTGCCATTGCCACCATAACTCCACACCGTTCAATGTCTCCATTCAATCACCACTAATTCACCCACTCACCACTTTTTCTCTATTAAAACTCACTCAATTCACTCCAAATTCACAATCCCACCTCTGTTCCGAAACCAACCCACATTCTAAACCCAAAAAATTCTTGCATGCACAATGGCTTAACAACCTGACCTTTCACAGATAATTTTTCGCGATGGCCAAGCAGGTGAGCATCAAAGGGAGCAGTATCTCAAGTTCCACAAACGATCTATCCAACCCACATGCTATCTTGACATTCCCTGTCTAGAAGAGCTTGGCTTGTTGGAAGGAGTTCGTTGGATGCTTCATAATTCGGGACTAACTCACATTTGCACACAAAACCTTCCATCATACGAAGCTCTGACATTGGAATTCCTCAGTTCCTTCTCCTACAACACCCCTTCAGACGACGCGCAGTTTCTCACAGGATCCGCCTCTTTTAGGATGTTCAACACCGAGTACTCGCTTTCTCGAGACGAGCTGGCCACCATGCTAAAATTTCCACAAGGCGACAATGTGCAGTACCGTGTGCCACGCGACCCAAACTGGCCGAACATGGCATTTGGAATTTGGAGAACTTTAACAGGCGAAAGAATTGATAGTTGGGAGGGACTTAATGCTACATATATCCATAACCCAGCTATACGGTATTATCAGTGCGTTTTGAAGCACACCATCTTCGGAAGAATCAATAATCATAAGGTAAATTCAAAGGAGCTATTCTTTATGCATTGTGTATTTACACCCCTACCGGTCAACGCCATTTCATTCCTGCTGTCACACATTAGCTCCAGTTGTGCGAGAGGTACCACCCCTTTCTGTTTTGGAGGAATAGTTACCTCTATCGCGCTGGCTTTGAATTTGGGGAACAAGCTCACTAACTTACCTTCTGTACCGGCGGTGTATCTAGATTTGGAACATTGTCACAGGTCACGCTTAATCAAACTTAGAGAAGACAACAAATAGAGAAGACAACCCTGTGGTACGAAACAGGGTAGTGAAGAGTATTGTCTTGCCCTGTGCTGCTCGAATAGATCCAAAAAAATATGTCAAACTGGTTATTTGATTTGGATGCACCTGAGCCTGATATGGCTGCACCAGAAGGTCAGGCCAGAGATGATTATGATGAAATGGAGCATGGCCTCCCTGAAAATGACCCTCGCTAGCTTAACCTCCTGACGCCGTCGACGAAGCGACCGCGCCCCTGCCACTACTGATGACATCCTCGCGGCCATCATGCATAGAAATAAGTTAGATGCCCAGTGAGACTAGAGACACCAGACTCAGCACGCTGAAATGATGGGTCTCATGCGGCAAATTCAACAAGACCAACGCGAGCATGGAGAGCGGATGGATCGTAGAATGTTAAGCGTCATCGATGAGATGGGCGCTTCGACTATGAGGGTGGACAGCTTGTACGACTACGTCTATCATGTGGGTATGCCACATCCCCATGCACAGGGTGGACAGGGACGAGCTCGTGGCAGATCATGAGGACCTCAGTAGTTTTTCTTTTTTTTTTCTGTTTTGATGTTCCTTTCTTTTTACACTATTTCGAAACATTGAGGACAATGTTAGACTCAGTATGGGAGAGGAAACATTTGTTTTAGTTTATTTGCTAGTTTATGTTGTTATTTCCTTTTTGTTAACTTTAATGTACTTCAGGGCTAATATATGAATATGTTTTTCGTACTATTCAATTTCCCCACTTTATTTTGCCTTAACATAAAAATTTTCATTAATTCGATGCATAACTCGACACGCCTTTAGAGTATATAGGTTGTCTTACGAGTAGGCTATGTTGGAGACTTGAGAAAGTATGAACAAAATTGATACCGTCTTGACACCCTAGACCTCTCGTATTTGCGTCATCAGTTTGAGTACCTATTATACCATTACCTTAAGCTAAAAATTCTAATTAGCCCCAGTAGTTTATATTAGCAGTCAGCACCGTCTAAGCATAAGCTATGTGGAGAGCCAACGAAGATAAGTGATTGATACCTCAAGTTGCTAAAAATTTAAAAATTTCACGCCTTTGATTGTGGAATTAGAAATGCATCAAAGCTAAAGATTGCAAGTGATGCAAAAAGGAAATAGAAATCTGTTGTTAGTTGGTTCATAGGTATCTCGTACTGAACTCGGTAGGGCGGACTATGGTTCGATCCCCCACAACTTACAAGCAGAATATATACAAAAAGAGGTACCGCACTTGTGTACCAGACCCCTCGTTTAAAGGATCAAAATCGCTAACAGGCTACTCTACTATGTGCGTGCAAAGGCAAAGGGCTTAATGTGATTGCGTCAGAATGAAGACGGGCGAAATAGAAGCATTAGGTGAAGATATAATAGAATGATTCGGACCGGTATGTAAAAGGGAGGTTTATGACCATGTTCTGTGTTTTGTGTCATTAAAGTATCTCTGGTGTTTGTTAGAGTACCTATCGTTTCAAACAAAAGGCCACACAACCATGTACGATTTGGAGGTGTCAGGTATGTGCACTGGATCAATGCTTTTGAAATGATTATTTGCTTGAGGACAAGCAAAGATTCAAGTATAGGGGAGTTTGATAATGCGATATTACATAGTATATTTTGCCCTGAATTGCATTGATTTATTGCGTTATTTTCGTTTGTTAACATTGTATTTGCAAGTATTAAGCACATTTTCAGGTATTCTCTTTAAGCCAACCAGCAAGAAGAAAGAAGAGGAAAACAGAAGAAAATAGAAGAAAAGAAGGTGTTTTGACAGCAGAAATAAGATTCTGCATTAACGAAGCGTCACGACCGTAACACAAGGCATGACGACCGTCACAAGCTTTAAGCTATGACGACCGGCACAAGGACATGACGACTGGCACAAGCCGATTTCTTAGAATTTAATTTTAAACGACGTGGCTTCTCAAACTGTTACAACTTAACACAAGCCACGATCAACCAGTCACTCAAAGATTTCTGGTCGTGTGCACCTGCCTGAGACTTTCTCTCTTTGTTTCACGTCAACTCTCTAAGACTATAAATAAAGCAGTTACTTCACAAGACGGGCTCTCTCCTTTTTCTCCACCGTTCCCAGTTTTTACGAGATTTTTCCTGAGTTCAGAGCTTTTCATTCCTTGCATTACTTTTCCCATTTTTTCTTACCTTCCAAAGCAATAGTTTCCTACACCGGGGAACTATTGCACTTGAATTAATTAGTTAGCTTAGTAGTTGTTTCACGTTAAGTTTTTATTTGTTCGAGCAAAGCGAGTCCTGCCGGCTTGTGGAAGATCGCGTACTTAAGATTCGTTGTTTCCAGGTTTTTATTCAATTAATATAATTGCCATTTACGTTTAATTATTATGTCTACATTAATGTTTTATTGTTTAAGTTTGCGTATGTCTGTTGAAATGTCTGGCTAAATTAATTATATCGGTATGTAATTAAGTCGATCGGAAAGGAGTCCGATCGATCGTAGGTAAACTTTGACACTTTAATTTTCTGGTTCCGTTTTCTTATTTTAATTAACTTTTGTTACGAGAATAAGAAAGTACTAAGGTTACGATCAATAAAACGGGAGTTTGAGATTTTAACCGGATAGCTGAAACTGGACATTGGTTTTAAATACAGCGAGAGCGCTTTAAAACCAATTAGGACTTATTAATTTTCAAAAAGTATTTTTAAACTCAAATGGGCTAGCGAGAGCAGACATTCTGATTTAGGAGTATAGTCAGAGTCAATAACACGAGAGTGTGAGGTAAAGACTTTTAAATTGATATTTCTCTACTGAAAACTATTTTGACTAATAAGTCGGCGATCTATTGGATTCCCGATGATTGATGAATTACGTATCGATATTCCGTTATATTTCAAATCAAATCTAAATTCTAGTTTAATTATTGTCTCTGTTGCACCTTAATCTAAAAAATCATCCGCCTTAGCTAAACATAGTAACAACCCGATAGCACTAGTTTGATTATCGGTCCCTGTGGGTTCGATATCTTTTAAAACTACACGATAGACTGTGCACTTGCAGTTAGTAATCCCGATAGACTCATAAAGTCGCGATCAAGTTTTTGGCGCCGTTGCCGGGGACTGATTTAGTCAATAGTGCAATTCATTTGTTGTGTCGTATAGACTAAGACAACAAATTCCCTTATTTGTCAGTTGTATGCCAAGTACTCGCTCAAAAGGCGAAGACCTCACACGACCGGCGGACGAACCTGAACGTCTTCTTAGCGTAAAAAGACGAATCCAAGAATACTGCCTAAACCACGAAATACCTTTTCCTTTATCAGAACCTGAATCTCAATCCGAATCCGAATCTAAAATAGAACTTGACTCTGAGTCAAAATCAGAAGAAGACATGGCTGATGGACCACAGAACCGTCCTCTTAAGTATTATGCTACTCCTTCTCAGCAAGAACCACATAACAGCATTGCTGCCCCTGCTATCAACCAAAACGATTTTAAGTTGAAACCCTCATTGTTGTCAGCCGTACAACAACATCAATTGTCTTGCCCTAGTGTCTGGATTTTGCAGCGGTCTGTCCCTATTTGAACCTCAGAAGGACTTGCCCCAGATTCACAAGGTCATGAGAAAGTCTTGATTCGAGCCAATACCAACGAATGATCAAGTTCCTCTTTGATTTTTATTGGTTGGAATTTCCTTAATGTCAAGTACTGATTTGTAGCAAAAATTATTTATTCAAAAATGGTAATTTTAATGCGACATTCATGCAAGTTTTGAAATATCATTTATTGGAATGATGTGAAAGTGTGTGAAGAGTGGACCATTAGTCCAAACACAATGCTGATTTACTGGTGTATGAAAGATATGGAAAGAATATGACACCAATGCTAAAGATTAGCAAATTTGTGGGGAGTCAGTTTACGCAACCTCACTGTAGTATGCTTTCAGAATAAACCCCACCTCAATTAGGTCTTTTGAGGGTTATAACGTGGCCTGCTTCACGGTTATTGAAACAAAGGATATAAGGCTCAAAATTTAATTTGTACCCACCCCTTCTTCATGATGATTCTCCAGTCCCACATTCAGTTAAATTGACACACACATCTAGAGTTTGATGGTGTAAGAGTGAAGATTGTAACGCCCCAGTTTTGTCCATTTTATTTAATCGAGTCGTTTTGATTATTTTATTATTATATTATTTTATTTTCGACTTTTATTTGATAATATATTATTTTTCATGGTTGTGATATTTTATCGCGTTTTGGGAGCGTTTGCGAGATATTTGAGTGTAGGGGTATTTTGGGCCTTTTCATTTATTTTTGTTAAGTTAGAAACATAATAGAAATAGAAAGAGAGAAAAATAGAGAGAAAGAAAAAGAGAAGAAGGAAAAGGGAAAGAAAAGAGAAAGAAAGGAGAAAAGAGAGAAAACTTGGAAAAGAAGAAATCGATTCAACCGACTTTCCAAAAACACGATTAATCGGGTAAGGGTATGAAACTCGATTATCTTATGATTGTGTATGATTATGTATGTGTGTGTTGGAATGTTTATTGTGTTTTCATAGCTTTTAAATTCTAGGTCGGAACGATGAAAATCGATGTTTTAGCGGTTGAAATGTGATGTAAATGTTGTAGATTACTTGTTACCATGATTGGTGTATGTTCTGATTGTTATGTTTTGATTTGGAAGAGTTTTTGGGTGAAAAATATGGTTTTTGGGCTTCAAACAGCGCTGCAGAATTTCTGGGTTTTCCTTGGTTCACCTAGCGAACCTGGGGTGAAGCAGTAGCGAATGAGTTTTCGCGGGTTCGCCTAGCGAACCAGTTAGCGAAGGTCAGCGAATGTTCGCTAACGTTGTTCACCTAGCAAACTTTGTATCTTTTTGGTTCTGGTTGTTGCTGCCTTGGTTCGCCAAGGGGTTCGCCTAGAGAACTTTGTGTCTGTTTTTATCTGATAGTGGTTTCGCTGGACATTCGCCTAGCGAAGGTGGTAGCGAATACTCGCTAGAGGGTTCGCCTAGCGAACATGGCAGTTTGTGTAATCTTGTTTTCTTTCTAACTTCTGATCCGTAAGTCGGATTGGGGTGCGGTTGGATGCGTTAGAAAGCTTGTGAGTTGTTATTTCTTATTAAAATGGTTTGGAGATTGTTGGCCGATTTAATTATGTCAGGAATTTGGAATGTGTCATTTTGTCGACTTTTGTCGTTTAATTGTGCGTAATTGATGGGTTATCATGCGATGTGCTTGTGATATATGTTGGATGACTTGTGTGCTGATTATATGAGGTGAATGCATGTGTTTAAATGTTGTGATGAGGTTTGTGGCCGTATGGCAATTAAATGCATTGTTTTGGGCTTGAGTGCAAAGCATGATTTTTGTTGATTGAGATGATTGCATATATATGTGCATTTGGATGTCATGAGTCATTCTATGCCAAGCATCATGATATGCATTCTTGTGATGTCGTGTGCCCGTGTGGGGTGTGAGCGACGAATCGATTCCAGAGGGAATCTGCTCTAAGGTCGTGTGCCCGTGTGGGGTGTGAGCGATGGTTATAGACGATCGTGTGCCCGTGTGGGGTGTGAGCGATCGGGTCGTGTGCCCGTGTGGGGTGTGAACGATCCATAAACGTCGTGTGCCTTATACAAAAGAGGTGTGAGCGACGGGGAACATCGTATGCCCGACAAGCAGTTACATTAAGTAACGAGTGATGGTTCCAATAGTTCCTGAGTGAACTAGTGATGAGAATGATGGATGGATGGTACCGCATTGCATTGCATGGAGTCGTTGTGTCGGTCTCTGTGCATTTGCATAAATCATGAATGGATTGATTTGGTGTGGAATTGTGAATGTCATTGATGAGTTGACATATATACATTTGTGTTGATGATAATTGTAATGGGTGTGATAGATATGCATTGTGTGTTGTGGTATTTGATTATGGTGTAGTTGTGGTGAGAATATCTTACATGTGTAATTTCGTGTTATTATATAATTATATGCAATTATATTATGATTGTTTTTCTCACCCCTCTGCTATTTTATAATGCTCTATGAGGCATTGCAGATTAGATTGCTTGAGGTCTTTTTGTGAAGCTTATATCTTCATTCTTTTGTCGGTCGGCTCTGACATGTGGCACCGGGTAGTTAGGGAGACCGTTGGTGATTTGTGTGTATATGTATATGTTTCTTTTGGGATTGTACATGTATGATTGTATTTGGCAGACAAAATTTTCATGATATATATATATATATATATATATATATATATATATATATATATATATATATGATATTTCAGTACAGATTTTCCGCTTTTATTCTGTATCTGAATTGTGGGTAGTAGGAACTAAGTTCTTCTGTTATTTGCTATCTGATAGTTGCATATCTTTATGAGCAGGTTGATGTGTATTTTGTCTAAATTGATGTGACCCCTCGGTCTATGTCGTGAATGTTTTAATTATACACTGATAAAATTTTTATCGCTTTTATTAATTGGGGGTATAGATTGGGGGTGTTACATTAAGTTGTATCAGAGCCAGTTCTTGTTAGTTTGTGTCAGTCCTTGTCGGTGTTGGTGTTTGGGTGAGCTGTTTGTTAACCATAATTGCTGTTATTGGAAATGAACAGAATATGGCTGGTAGGAACGACGCTGCTTTAGCTGCTGCGATGCAAGCTATGGCTCGGACTGTGCAGGGTGCACCTCATGCTGCTGGAAATGATGAGTTCAGGAAGAACAAACCACCTGTCTTCAAAGGGAGGCATGATCCTGATGGTGCTCAGATTTGGCTGAAAGAGATTGAAAGGATTTTCTGAGTGATGGATTGTGCTGAGGATCAGAAGGTGAGACTGGGTACTCACATGTTACAGGAAGAGGCTGATGATTGGTGGGTCAGTACTCGTCGTGTGTTGGAAGCTGCGGAGGAAGAAGTTACTTGGGCTTTGTTTAGTGTTGAGTTTCTGAGGAAGTATTTTCCCAAATATGTAAGAGGAAAGAAGGAAATTGAGTTCTTGGAATTGAAACAAGGTAATATGTCTGTTGTTGATTATACTGCTAAGTTTGTGGAGCTTGTGCAGTTTTATCCACATTATGCTGAAGCGACTGCGGAGTTTTCTAAGTGTGTGAAGTTGGAGAATGGATTGCGTCCTGAGATAAAGCAGGCAATCAGTTACCAAAGGATTAGAAGGTTTTCTGATTTGGTAGATTGTTGTAGGATTTATGAAGAAGATAGTAAAGCTCGTTCTACTCACTATAAGAGTGTGAGTGACAGGAAAGGGAAGCAACAGTTTCGTAGTGGTCCTTATGTGACACCAGCTGATAAGGGTAAGCAAAGGGGTACTTTTGATCGAAGGCGAAGTGGAGGAGGTATGTCTAATTCTTTGAGATGTTATAGATGTGGTGAATTGGGACATCTTCAGTTTGAATGTAGGAAAAATATGAGGAAGTGTACCAATTGCAGAGGTTTAGGGCATATAGCGGCTGATTATAAGAGGCAGAATATGGTGAAGTGTTTCAATTGTGGTGAACTTGGTCATATTAGTACGAAGTGTCCGAAACCGAAGCAAGCTCCAGCTGGTGGGAAGGTTTTTGCATTGGCAGGAACTCAGACTACTAATGCAGAGCGTCTGATCAGAGGTACTTATTTTATTAATAGTACGCCTTTAGTTGCTATTATTGATACTGGAGCGACTCATTCGTTTATTTCGTCTGAGTGTGCGAAGCATTTGAATCTTGTGTTGCCTTCGATGGATGGTGAGATGGTTATTGATACTCCAGCAATGGGGTCAGTAACTACTTCCTTGGTTTGTTTAAGTTGTCCTTTGACCATTTATGGTAAAGACTTTGAGATGGATTTGGTGTGTTTACCGTTGGAGGGTTTAGATGTGGTTCTGGGAATGAATTGGTTGCAGTTCAATAGGGTTCATATTGATTGTTATCATAAGCTGGTAAGATTTCCTTCTCTTGAGGAAGACGAAGACTCAAGTTTCTTATCTACCAAAGAGTTGAAGAAACTTTTGGCGGATGGAGCTCAGTTGTTTGGGTTGTTTGCATCATTGACTGTGGATAGTCAAGTTTCACTTGATGAGTTTCTTATTGTGTGTGATTTTCCAGAAGTCTTTCCTGAGGATATTTCGGACTTGCCACCAGAGAGAGAGGTGGAGTTTTCTATAGATCTAGTTCCTAGTACTAGACCTGTGTCTATGGCACCATATCGAATGTCGGCATCTGAATTGGTTGAGTTAAAGAAGCAGTTGAATGAATTGTTGGAAAAGAGGTTTGTGAGGCCAAGTGTGTCGCCTTGGGGTGCTCCAGTTTTATTGGTGAAAAATAAAGATGGAAGTATGAGGTTGTGTATTGATTATCGCCAGCTGAATAAGGTGACGATTAAGAATAAGTATCCTCTTCCAAGAATTGATGATCTGATGGATCAGTTGGTTGGTGCGTGTGTGTTTAGTAAGATTGATTTAAGATCAGGGTATCATCAGATTAGGGTGAAAGAGGAAGATATTCAGAAGACGGCTTTTAGGACACGATACGGTCATTACAAATATTTTGTGATGCCGTTCGGGGTTTCTAATGCGCCAGGTGTGTTTATGGAGTACATGAATCATATTTTCCACAAGCATTTGGATCGTTTCATTGTTGTGTTCATTGATGATATATTGATTTATTCTAAGTCTCGGGAGGAACACGCGGAGCATTTGCGTATTGTTTTGCAGGTTTTGAAGGAAAGAAAGCTTTTTGCCAAGTTGTCCAAGTGTGAATTCTGGTTGTCGGAAGTGAGTTTTATTGGGCATGTGATTTCAGGTAATGGTATTGTTATGGATCCATCTAAAGTAGAAGCAGTTCTACAATGGGAGGCTCCTAGATCCGTTACTGAAATTAGAAGCTTTTTGGGTTTGGCCGGATATTATCGGAGGTTCATTGAAGGTTTTTCTAAGCTAGAACTTCCTTTGACCCAGTTGACTTGTAAAGGGCAAGCGTTCATTTGGGATATTCAGTGTGAGGAAAGTTTTAGTGAATTGAAGAGAAGATTGACGACAACTCCGATTTTGACTTTGTCGAATCCTACCGAACCATTTGTGGTGTATTGTGATGCGCCTTTGATTGGTCTAGGTGGGGTGCTAATGCAAGAAGGTAAGGTCGTGGCTTATGCTTCGAGGCAATTGAGGGTGCATGAGAAGAATTACCCTACGCATGATTTGGAATTAGCGGTTGTGGTGTTTGTATTGAAGATTTGGAGGCATTATCTCTTTGGTGCTAGATTTGAAGTCTTTAGTGATCACAAAAGTTTGAAATATCTGTTTGATCAGAAGGAACTGAATATGAGGCAGCGAAGATGGTTGGAATTTTTTAAGGACTACGACTTTGGCTTGAATTACCATCCTGGTAAAGCTAACGTGGTGGCCGATGCGTTGAGCCGGAAATCGTTGCATATGTCTGCTTTGATGGCTAAAGAGTGGGAACTTTTGGAATCGTTTAGAGATTTGAGTTTGGTATGTGAATTGACGTCGGATAGCGTGAGGCTTGGAATGTTAAAGGTTACTAATGATTTTCTGTTGACGGTTAGCGAGAAACAGAAGTTGGATGTGAGATTTGTGGATTTAATGTTGGTTGGAGGAAAAGATGCGAATGGTGATTTTAGAGTGGATGATAATGGTGTTTTGAGGTTCTGTGGTCGAATTTGCATTCCAGATGATTCGGATTTGAAACGGATGATTTTGGAGGAAGGGCACCGGAGTAATTTGAGTATACATCAGGGAGCTAATAAGATGTACCAAGATTTGAAGAAGATTTTCTGGTGGTCTGGATTGAAAAGAGATGTGGCTCAGTTTGTGTATGCGTGTTTGACGTGCCAAAAGTCGAAAGTGGAACATCAGAGACCTAGTGGCTTATTGCAACCGTTGGATATTCCTGAGTGGAAATGGGACAACATTTCTATGGATTTTGTGACAGGATTGCCAAATACACTGAGGGGGCATAATGATATTTGGGTGGTGGTGGACAGATTGACTAAATCGGTGCATTTTATTCCGATTGATATCAGTTTTTCTTTGGAGAGGTTATCTTAAATTTATATCAGTGTGATTGTGAAATTGCATGGGGTTCCGTTGAGTATTGTTTCGGATCGAGATCCGAGGTTTACCTCGAGATTTTGGGAAAGTTTACAAAAGGCGTTGGGTTCTAAGTTGAGGTTGAGTTCGGCTTATCATCCTCAGATAGATGGACAGACGGAGAGAACGATTCAGTCGTTGGAAGATTTGTTGCGGGCTTGTGTTCTTGAACAAGGTGGTGCCTGGGATAGTTATCTTGCGTTGGTGGAATTCACGTATAATAACAGTTTCCATTCTAGTATTGGAATGGCACCTTTTGAAGCGTTATATGGACAAAGATGTCGAACACCTTTGTGTTGGCATGAATCGGGGGAGAGTGCGGTGGTTGGACCGGAGTTGGTGCAACAGACTACAGACAAGGTGAAACTTATTCGTGAGAAAATGAAGGCTTCTCAGAGTAGGCAGAAGAGTTATCATGATCGGAGGCGGAAGGATCTTGAGTTTCAAGAGGGCGATCTTGTATTTTTGAGAGTTACGTCGGTAACGGGTGTGGGTCGTGCTTTGAAGTCGAGGAAACTTACATCTCGGTTTATTGGTCCTTACCAGATATCCGCGAGAGTGGGTGCTGTGGCTTATCGGGTGGCGTTGCCTCCGAACCTTTCGAATTTGCACGATGTGTTCCATGTTTCACAGCTTCGGAAGTATGTTTCGGATCCGTCGCATGTGATTCCGATGGATGAGGTAGAGGTAAGGGAGAATTTTACGGTTGAGGCGTTACCACTGAGAATTTTGGATCGCGAGTTGAAGCAGTTAAGGGGCAAGGATATCGCACTTGTGAAAGTAGCGTGGGGAGGCGCTACTGAGGGCAATTTGACTTAGGAGTTGGAGGGTCGAAAGCGGGAGTCGTATCCAGAGTTGTTCGTCTCAGGTATATTTTCGAGGACGAAAATTTCTAAGTGGGGGAGAGTTGTAACGCCCCAGTTTTGTCCGTTTTATTTAATCGAGTCGTTTTGATTATTTTATTATTATTTTATTTTATTTTTGACTTTTATTTGATAATATATTATTTTTCATGGTTGTGATATTTTATCGCGTTTTGGGAGCGTTTGCGAGATATTTGAGTGTAGGGGTATTTTGGGTCTTTTCATTTATTTTTGTTAAGCTAGAAACATAATAGAAATAGAAAGAGAGAGAAAATAGAGAGAAATAAAAAGAGAAGAAGGAAAAGGGAAAGAAAAGAGAAAGAAGGGAGAAAAGAGAGAAAACTTGGAAAAGAAGAAATCGATTCAATCGACTTTCCAAAAACACGATTAATCGGGTAAAGGTATGAAACTCGATTATCTTATGATTGTGTATGATTATGTATGCGTGTGTTGGAATGTTTATTATGTTTTCATAGCTTTTCAATTCTAGGTCGGAACGATGAAAATCGATGTTTTAGCGGTTGAAATGTGATGTAAATGTTGTAGATTACTTGTTACCATGATTGGGGTATGTTCTGATTGTTATGTTTTGGTTTGGAAGAGTTTTTGGGTGAAAAATATGGGTTTTGGGCTTCAAACAGTGCTGCAGAATTTCTGGGTTTTCCTTGGTTCACCTAGCAAACCTGGGGTGAAGCAGTAGCGAATGAGTTTTCGCGGGTTCGCCTAGCGAACCAGTTAGCGAAGGTCAGCGAATGTTCGCTAACGTTGTTCGCCTAGCAAACTTTGTATCTTTTTGGTTCTGGTTGTTGCTGCCTTGGTTCGCCAGGGGTTCGCCTAGTGAACATTGTGTCTGTTTTTATCTGATAGTGGTTTCCCTGGACATTCGCCTAGCGAAGGTGGTAGCGAATACTCGCTAGAGGGTTCGCCTAGCGAACATGGCAGTTTGTGTAATCTTGTTTTCTTCCTAACTTCTGATCTGTAAGTCGGATTGGGGTGTGGTTGGGTGCGTTAGAAAGCTTGTGAGTTGTTCTTTCTTATTAAAATGGTTTGGAGATTATTGGTCAATTTAATTATCATGCAATGTGCTTGTGATATATGTTGGATGACTTGTGTGCTGATTATATGAGGTGGATGCATGTGTTTAAATGTTGTGATGAGGTTTGTGGCCGTATGGCAATTAAATGCATTGTTTTGGGCTTGAGTGCAAAGCATGATTTTTGTTGATTGAGATGATTGCATATATGTGTGCATTTGAATGTCGTGAGTCATTGTATGCCAAGCATCATGATATGCATTCTTGTGATGTCGTGTGCCCGTGTGGGGTGTGAGCGACGAATCGATTCCATAGGGAATCCGCTATAAGGTCGTGTGCCCGTGTGGGGTAGAGCGATGGTTATAGAAGATCGTGTGCCCGTGTGGGGTGTGAGCGATGGGGTCGTGTGCCCGTGTAGGGTGTGAGCAATCCATAAACGCTGTGTGCCTTATACAAAAGAGGTGTGAGCGACGGGGAACATCGTATGCCCGACGGGGAGTTACATTAAGTAACGAGCGATGGTTCCAATAGTTCCTGAGTGAACTAGTGATGAGATTGATGGATGGATGGTACCGTATTGCATTGCATGGAGTCGTTGTGTCGGTCTCTGTGCATTTGCATAAATCATGAATGGATTGATTTGGTGTGGAATTGTGAATGTCATTGATGAGTTGACATATATACATTTGTGTTGATGATAATTGTAGTGGGTGTGATAGATATGCATTGTGTGGTGTGGTATTTGACTATGGTGTAGTTGTGGTGAGAATATCTTACATGTGTAATTTTGTGTTATTATATAGTTATATGCAATTATATTATGATTGTGTTTCTCACCCCTCTGCTGTTTTATAATGCTATATGAGGCATTGCAGATTAGATTGCTGGAGGTCTTTTTGTGAAGCTTATGTCTTCATTCTTTTGTCGGTCGGCTCTGATATGTGGCACCGGGTAGTTAGGGAGACCGTTGGTGATTTGTGTGTATATGTATATGTTTCTTTTGGGATTGTACATGTATGATTGTATTTGGCAGACAAACTTTTCATGATATATATATATATATATATATATATATATATATATATATATATATATGAGATTTCAGTACAGATTTTCCGCTTTTATTCAGTATCTGAATTGTGGGTAGTAGGAACTAAGTTCTTCTGTTATTTGCTATCTGATTGTTGCATATCTTTATGAGCAGGTTGATGTGTATTTTGTCTAAATTGATGTGACCCCTCGGTCTATGCCGTGAATGTTTTAATTATACTCTGATGAAACTTTTATCGCTTTTATTAATTGGGGGTATAGATTGGGGTGTTACAAAGATGATGATTCAAGATTTTCTTGAAATGACAGTCACCTTATTTTATTGTTGTGGATGGATATCAGTGACCTTTTGATGGTTATCACTGAATTTTATTTTGTTTTGCTCGAGGATTTGAGGGCCTCTATTGCTTTATTCATTTTTTGATCCCTAACTTTTGCCTAAGTCGCCTCTTTGAGGTGGTGGACTTAGCGGGCTTTCTTTTTTCTTTCTTTTTTTGAAGGGATATGACTGCCAAGTTTTTGGTCGTTGAAGAATAACTGCCATAACAGGAGGTTTCATCTTGAAATTCGAATGTGTCGTCGTGATAACTGAACACTACCCATGCCCCAGGTTAAGCGTAAGGGTTTGGAAATCCGAAGTAAACTCCTACTTCTAGGCTCGAAGTGGTTAACTAGGGACTAACTCCTTGTCTCTCCAGTGTTTAAGGGATTGAAGAAATGCATGTACATCATCAGCAGGATTTTATCCGAAAGCATACTATTAGCAATTATGAGTATTCAGTTTTCATCATCCTCCCTCAAATCTTTGCTAAAGTAACTATGTGATAAAGGAAGTGAAGTGGAGAAATATTTTTGTGATTTTTTAATAAATGAGAAAAGATGAGTGAATACGAATGGACTTGTTCAAAACATGCATGGTCATTACATTAACAATACCATTCATAAAGCACAATGTCTAAAAGCAAATAACACTTAACAAAAAAGAAACTACGAATGCAAACAAATAACAAGATCTAAAAAATGTCAGCATTGGGGAACTGGGCTTTTCTTTCTTGATTCACTGTTGGGCTAGCATTCTTGTTAATCAAGACCAGTATAGTAGCCTTTTTCACACCAACTCTCAGCAGCTTCTTCCATAATAGGGGATGATGGACCCGCCTGATCAGATGAAGAATTGATGTTGAATTGAAGACCTTGAGGCGTAAATGAGATTAGCTTGGCCTCAATCAGATCTTGGACCTTGTTTTTGAATTGTTTACAATCCTCAGTTGAATGCCCCATGGCGCCAGCATGGTATCCACATTGTGCATTGGCGTCAAAGCCTGGTGGGTATGGAGGAATCACAGGATCCAAGTCCTTTGGTACTATCAATCCACTACTGATCAAGTGTGGTAGTATATGACTGAATGGCATTGGCAATGGATCAAAATGCCTTTTTGGTCTTTTACTATAGCAGCGTCGGCGTTGCGGAGCATGTTGTTGTGCAATCTGTTGTTGATGAGGGGGACCTCTATCGACAGGAGGATATTGACCATGTGGAGAGAATGGAATCGCACAGGTAGACTCATAGGATTGATGACTTTGAACAAGTGAGATGCTTGGGTGACAAGGTAATAGAGATGGAACTTGTGGAGCTTCCCAGATGGAATTAATTTCACCATCCTCTTCTTCCTCTTGGGAACTGACAAATGATTCAATTTTGCTAGTTGGGATGTTCAAGGCGCCTTGGATCTTTCCACTCTTGAGGATGCACTCGAGGCGTTCTCCAGCTATTAACAGGTTAGAAAATTTTGATGTCCCAGTGCCAGCCATCTTTTCCAAGTATGGACCTTGCAAGGTATTCAAGAACATGTCAACCAATTCTCTGTCTAAGATTGGTGGTTGAACGCGAGTAGCTACCTCTCTCCATCTCTGAGCATACCCTCTGAAGGATTCGTTGTCCTCTTGAGATAGGCCTTGCAATTGCATGCGGTTGGGCGCCATGTCAAGATTGTATTAGTATTGCTTCACGAAGGCGTTAGCTAGGTCCGACCATGATTGGATGTGGCTATTTTCTAGCTGCATATACCAACTCAGTGATGCCCCACTCAAACTATCTTGGAAACAGTGAATCATAAGTTTGTCATCATGGACATGCGAGGTTATTCTTCTGCAAAACATCACCAAATGTTATTTTGGACAGCTATCTCCTCTGTATTTCTCAAACCTCGGTGTCTTGAACTTTGGAGGTATTACAAGGTTGGGTACCAAACACATGCTTGAAGCATTCAGATCCAAAGTATCACGGCTCTTTATAGCGTTAAGTTTCTCTTCCAGCACTCGACATTTTTCCAAAAGCTCAACAGTTTGCGGATCCTTGGTTTTCATCACAGGGACTGCCCCTTGGGGATTTGGCTCAGAGAACGCAAAACTATGATACTCCATGGTATCAAGAGAAGAAGAATGTCCATCTCGGACAATGGTATGTTCACGAATAATAGGATCCTCAACGGAGATCTGCACAGGCTGAGCTTGAGCAACATTGTTCACTTGAGGTGGAACGACATTCTCAGTGGCTGAAGTTCTTTGAATGTTGTCATATCTCCTTGCTAAGGTTGTCATAGCTTCCACAAGTTGGTCCAACTGCCATTTTATCAATTCAACATCCGCTTTTGTTACAAACTGGTTCTGCTCTTTTGAGACCATGATTTCTTCCAAAGCTATTTTAAGTCCAATACGAGAGTCGGGAAATCAACTGAGGGTTAAGGATAAAGGATGGATGAGCTCACTTGTTTCGGTTGAAGAATGATATGCAAAATGCTTATGCAAATGCAATGTTATGAATGCAATACGTTTTTTTTTTCAAGATATGCAAGGAAATGAAGTGTGATGCTCAGGATCACATGTATAGCCCTGAAGTTGAAGTGATGGTAACAAGTATCTTTGATTAACGGCAACGGGTATCTCTGATTATCGGAACCCCAAAGGTAGGCTCTAAAATAGGTGAGTGCCTAGAGTTATGGATCTGTTCAAAGATATCACTGCCATGATGAATGCTCATCAAGACAACAACATCTTTGAAATGATCTCCTCTAGGTGAGGTTTTCGTATCGTCCTCACGAGGAAGGCTCCTCGTGGGCCTCCACTACACAACCATCGAGTCCAAGGTTTCTAAAAGGTATCTCAGAATCATAGATCGAGGTTGAAAATATCATTGTCAGAATAACGATACGTTCAAGGGATCTCATCTGATTGGGGCATTCGTGTCAACCCAAAAGGAGTGACCTTCATGAGTTAACACTACCAACCACCGTGGAAATGGGTTAAAAGGTCCTTAGAGTTATCGATCCAGGCCTGAAAACAATATTGCCATGATGAAGGCTCACCACGGCAATAACATTTCCAAGGGAATCAACTCTAAGCGGGGTTTTCGTATCGTCCACGCGAGAAAGGCTCCTCGTGGGCCTCCACTACACAACCACCATCCTAATCCTATGTTTTTCTCAGACTCGGGTATAGAGCCATCTCACCAAGTACCAAAAATCAGGGAACCCAACAGTGCTACAAGATGATAATGGCATATAGTAACAAAGATAAGCAAGCAATTAGATAATAAATAAATAGGCAAGCAAACCAGAGAAACAACAAAGAAGAAGAAATCAAACAAACAAAACTAACTCTCGCGAATCGAATCAAGTTAGGCTTGACTCTCTCTTGCATGGAGCAATTATCCCCAACAGAGTCGCCAGCTGATGCACCTCGAAAAATGAAACGATACGACCTTCGCGATGGACGCGGAAAACACAGATAGAGTCGCCACCGAATTTTATTTATCCCAAAAAGGGAAAGGGAAATATTGATAAAACCTTTAGGGAAAGAACATGGTCATCGCAACCATATTCTGGGTTCGGGACTCGGTTACATGAGGGGAAGGTATTAGCACCCCCTCACGTCCGTTGTACACAACGGGAACCTCTTAATTTGATTCGTGAGAAAGTTAGATAAGGATTGTTTGTTTTCTTCTAAGATGAGTAATGAAAAAAAAAAGTTTAGATACTAAAGGGGAAATTGGTGGTTTTTTTATTAGGGTGCTCACCAAGGATTTGGGCCCTTGTGCCTACGTATCTTCACTTGTAAGAAGTGAAGAATCAGAGCGTCCGTAGTTCGGAGGACTACGGTGAAAAGAAATGGAAGTTTGTGTGGACGATGCTAACACGTGCATTCTAGCATTTAGGTGTATTGCGGCTCGCTTGTGGAGTTTTATGCAATACCTGTTTGCGGTAGAACGGACTTAACATGTCCTTTTTGGGAAGGATGAAAAATGGAAAGGTGTGGAAAATGGAAGATGGATAGAAGGTGGCTCGCTAAGATCATTGCAATCCTGTGCCTTCGTATCTTACATTCGGACAAGAATGAAGAATCAGAGCAATCGTAGTTCGACCTACTGTTTGTTGGTGCTTTTTATGGACGATACTAACGTTCGCATTCTAGCAGTTAGGTGTTTTGCAGCTCGCTCTTGGAGTCTTAGGCGTTACCTGTTTGCGGTAGAACGGACGTAACATGTCCCTTTTAAGAAAGAGTTTTGATCGCGCGAAGGCGAGAAGCTGATTTAATAAGTTGGTATCTTATTCGGATGACGATTACTTGAATGCTTAAGAAAGGCTCCTCGGGCACAAATAATCAGGAGAGTGAATCGAAGACTCAACTCTCTCTCTTTTTCAACCTTAATTGTGAAATGGTTTAATATTGGTTAAAGTATTTTAAGCGGATGACGATTGCTTGAAGCTTAAGAAAGGCTCCTCGGGCCCAAGTAATCGGGAGAGTGAATCGAAGACTCGACTCTCTCTTTTTTTCATCTAAGTGATTGAGAAAATAGATTTGATTCGAATTGTTTAGGAAAATAGTTTGATGTGAAGCGTATTATTAATCTTTTAGGGGTGACGATTATTCGGGTGTGAAGAAGACTCCTCATACTTAAACAATCGAAGAGAGAACTCGAAGATACAGGTCCAACTCTCTTTTCATATTTTATTGAAAGAAATAGTCACATAGTTATTAAGTGTTTTAGTTTGATTTGAAAAAGATACTCGAAGTGGATCAAGGTTTGAGTTTGCGTTCGAAACGACTTAAGGGTTTGAACTAAATGGAAGTGAAGACCTAATTGATTAGGGTAAGGTAGATGGCGATGCACGAGGCAGTCAACTTACAAGGGTGAAAATGGCTCGACATTGGATCGAGAATTTATTTTAAAAAATGGTTTGAATAAGCGTGAAACAAATATCGAAATGGAATTATCACCACATGAGCACAAGATACGGGTAAGACATTGTCAAGATAATCGTTTAGGGACCCCACACCAAATCACACAAAATTATATACAAAAATTATTACTTAAATTAAATAAGAATATTTAATAAAATTAATTAATATTAAATAAATATATTTAATATAAATAATAACACATTTTTTAATCATTTATGAATATTATGCATATAATGAAAAAAGAAATATAAAAGTGAAACAATTTAAAGAAATGGAAAAAAGAAGAGAAAACAAATAAAATAAAAATTAAAGAGGCCAGATGGGCCTTCCAAAACGGAGGGTGCAAATAAAAGAAAAAAAACAAAGCTCAGAAAGCTGGCCCATGCGTAGGCCAAGATCCACCATGGATCTTCAGTCAACTAAGGTTGACTCAGGAATTGATCCAGATCGTTGGTCTGATCAAATCAAGGAGCTTGACTAGATCTAAGGGGCACAAGAGATGGTGCACGGTAAGGATACAGGGTAGCATGCACAGGATAACAGGCTGTAGAATATTCCACTCACATGACGGTGACAAATGTCACCGTCCTCTAAGCCAGGTCAGAAGTTGAAAAACAAAAAGGTTGGCAAGAAAAAAAAGATATAAATATTAACAACAAAATGCATCACACTCATTTCTAACGCTCTCGCCCTCTCTATCTGAAATACTCGCCGGAAAATAAAAGGGTTGCTGGAGAAGACGAAGTGTGGCGGGAACCGCTGTGTTCTCCGGTGAATGTACCTTATCTCACGTAAACTCAAACGCTACCCCCACTAAAAATGCGTTCTGAACCCAAATCCGCCCTCGATTTTAACAGAAACCTAACGAATAAGCTAGATCAAAGCTCTCTTTTTTCAAAACCCTAACTCCAAAAAACCAACTAACATGGCGAGAATGAAAAAAATAGGAGAGTGTGCGCGGATAAATAAACTTCTCACAGGAAAAGGCAACAAGAACAGCCTAAAAATCAAAGCAATGAAAGAGAAACTCACCCTTGAATACTACAAACTCAGGTACGAAGTTCTCCTCCCGTTTCCCCTTCTTCTCATTATCGTTCTTCCTCTACTGTATTGTTGTTGTTATTGACTCTGATGATGATTCAAAATAGCCGCCTTAGGGTTTTTTAGTGCGTATGTAGCAACCTCCCATTTCCACTATGTAATGAAGCCTTATATATTGAGCCCAACTAGGTTTAGCAGACAAATTCTGTAGAATTTCTGAGATCCCTTGCTCTGCTATAGGTTTAGGCTTGTCTGCTATGAATTTGTCATATTCCCGTTTTTATGTTAAGTCTGATGTACATGGTTGCCTGCTGCTGCTTTTACTTTGCCATTTTTGTGAATCTGAACATGTGGTCCCTATTTGCTTTGTGTGGCTATTCTGACATAGAAAATTACCTTAAACATGATAGAACTTGATGATATTACTTGCTGCTACCAAAATGTCTCTTTATGCAGAAATTAGATGTGTGGTCCTTGCTCTTGATGCACATTATTGATCTTTGTTTGGACTGGACTTTAGAATTATTTGTATGTTACATGAATTGAAACTTGATTGATTTTGGTGTGACTTTGATCTTGATTGTGTGTTGGAATTGCTTAGGAATTTTGAATTGTCTTAACTTGACAAGGTGAAAAATGACTTGATGTTTGGTTTATGATTTGTAATATAACATGAGACATGAATTGTTTGGTTTCATTGGTCTTTGAAATGTTTTGGTATGACTTGAAAATGTGACATGAATTAGTTTTTGTTGCTTTGTTTATAGGAGTAGCATGTGATGTAATCTTGGGCATGTGAATCTTGGAAGATGGGTGCTTGTAGTCATGGCTTGAGCTTGGAAGATGGACTGTGATGTTGAAGCATGAATACTTTTGTGATGATGAAGCAAGGCGTGAGGATCATGGAATTTGGAATGGCTAACAAAATTATTGTGCACTTATAGTTAGTGTAATTTTTAAACAAGTATCAATTGTGTTTTCTTTTAGACTCCTCCAATTTTGGGACTTGAAATCACTTTTCAAATTCTTGATCTTGTAGTCCCCGAGTTTAATTTTAAGTTTGCAGCTTGGAATCTTTATCATGGAAACTGCCCTTTATTTAGCATGATTATGCCAATGAATTCAACAATGGGTAAAGGCTACTCTGAACTTATCTATGAGTTTCTTTTTTCCAAAGTGGTTTATTAACTTGAAGTGAACCAATATCAACCATTTTTATTATGTGAAGTGAATTTGGAGAAATGGATCCTCACATGGCCAATTTTTGAACGAAAGGTGAATGATGATATCTTTAGGCATGTCTTCATGTATGCAACCATTGCTCATGAGCATCTTAACACGACCTATCTTGAATTATCCTTGCAACATAATTTAATAAAAAACACTCTTCACGCTTTGAAGCAAATTGGTCATGATGCTTGACTTGTGCCTTGAATGGATTATAGATTCAATGATGGTCTTGAATGGCTTATAGATTCAATGGTGGTTAATTTCTCTTGGCAAGGTAGAGTGATACTAGCATGTGTGAATTAATGCTCCACGATTCTTGATACATTTGTCATGAAGGATGTCATGGCTTCGTATAGGCGAGAAACTAAACATGTATCAATACCAATCATTGAAATTGAATCCGCACTATGTAGAACTTGAAACGTACCATGCTTGATTTAAACCCATGAACCACTATTAAACGAATTCTAAACCTTCTTTGAATGAATGCGATTAGTGCTAATCATGAGTCCATGTTGATCATCAAGCGCATTATAGCCCTAAATCTTGAAGTTTGCCCATTGAATCAATTTTGATCTTTCATCTTGAACCTGACCAGACAAGCCTCAAGTGAACCTGAAGTGAACGACACATGCCTATCTTGAACACAAAGGAGTGAGAAACCCCAATCTCCGTACTTTGGGTGCATACTGATGAAGAAAACAACCTGAGACGCCGACAACCACCAAAACCCTAGCTCCTCCGTCTCCATTAGAACCATGATGAAATCTTAGTCACTTGATGCCTCTTGAGAAATCCTAAAGCAGATAAACTTGATATTTGGTGAATCTCGGCAGAGGAAAGCGTGTAGCTGAATGAACTTTGATAGAAATATGCTCATGATGATGAGATATTAACCCTTGTTTCAAACTTGAATGAAGGTATCTCAAAGCAAATAAGGACCCTGATTCAAAGAACCTATTGACCCCATGCCTTAGGGGCTCAATGCAAATGAATAAATGCAAAGTTATGACCTAATGGAAGATACAGAGATGATAAAAATGTTATGATATGCAAGGCCAGGGTTAGGGTGAAAATGAGGGTGTGACAGTGACGACAGACTGATCAGAGGTACATGTTATATTAATAATACGCCTTTGATTGCTATTATCGATATTGGTGTTACTCACTATTTTATTGTTGCTGATTATGTAAGGAGGCTAGGCCTTGTTGTTTCTCCTATAAAGGGAGAGATGGTTGTCGAAACTCCTGCAAAGGGATCGGTGACCACTTCTTTAGTCTGTTTGAATTGTCCACTATCGATCTTTGATAAGTACTTTGGTGTGGATCTGAATTGTTTACCGTTGGGAGGTCTCGATGTGATTTTGGGTATGAACTGGTTGGAGTTCAATTATTATCATATTAACTATTTCAATAAGTCGGTTCGATTTCTTGCTCCTGAGGAAGAGGAAGAAGACAGTTTTATGTCTGCTAGAGAGTTAAGAAAGTTCTTGGAAGAAGAAGCTCAGGTACTTGCATTGGTTGCATCCTTGTCAGTGGAAAGTGAGTCGGTGATCAAAGAATTGCAAGTGGTGCATGAATTTCCTGAAGTGTTTCCAGATGACATTGTCGAGGTACCACCAGAGAGGGAAGTAGAGTTTGCTATTGATCTTGTCCCTGGTATCAGACCTATTGTATGGCACCATACAGGATGTCAGCATTAGAATTATCAGAGCTGAAAAAGCAACTGGAAGAGTTGTTAAAAAAGAAATTTGTGAGACCGAGTGTATCACCTTGGGGAGCTCTAGTGTTGTTAGTAAAGAAAAAGGATGGTAGTATGAGGTTGTGTATCGATTACAGACAGCTGAATAAAGTAACGATTAAGAACAAGTATCAACTTCCAAGAATAGATGACTTGATGGATCAATTAGTGGGTGCCCGTGTGTTTAGCAAGATTGACTTGAGGTCGGGCTGTCATCAGATACGGGTAAGAGATGAAGACATTCAGAAGACGGCTTTCAGAACCCGATATGGACATTATGAGTATATGGTGATGCCGTTCGGAGTTACTAATGCACCTGGCGTATTCATGGAGTATATGAATCGTATCTTTCATGCTTACTTGGACCAATTTGTGGTTGTCTTTATTGACGATATTCTAATCTATTCTAAGTCGGAAGAGGAACACGCTGAGAATTTGTGGATTGTGCTGCAAGTGTTGAAAGAGAAGAAGCTCTATGCTAAGTTGTCTAAGTGTGAATTATGTTTGAGAGAGGTAAGTTATCTTTGTCATGTTATTTCAGGTAATGGTATTGCTGTGGATTCATCCAAGGTAGACGCCGTTCTACAATGGGAGACTCCGAAGTCGGTGACCGAGATTAGAAGCTTCTTAGGTTTGGCTGGTTATTACCGAAGGTTTATTGAAGGATTTTCGAAGTTGGCACTTCCGTTGACTCAGTTGACGTGCAAGGGTAAGGCATTTGTATGGGATGTTCATTGTGAGAAGAGTTTCATTGAGCTGAAAAAGAGATTGACTACCGCTCCAGTGTTGATTCTACCCGAACCAAATGAACTGTTTGTGGTGTATTGCGATGCTTCTTTGATGGGTTTGGGAGGTGTGTTAATGCAGGATGGTAAGGTTGTGGCTTATGCTTTACGACAGTTAAGAGTACATGAGAGGAATTATCCGACTCATGATTTAGAGTTAGCTGCAGTGGTGTTCGTATTGAAGATTTGGAGGCACTATATATCTTTATGGTTCCAGATTTGAAGTGTATAGTGACCATAAGAGCTTGAGGTATCTGTTTGACCAGAAGGAACTGAATATGAGGCATAGAAGATGGTTAGAATTCTTAAAAGATTATGATTTTGGCTTGAACTATCACCTCGGTAAAGCTAATGTCATGGCTGATGTTCTGAGTCGAAAGTCCTTGCATGTGTCTGCTATGATGGTCAAAGAGTTGGAATTAATTGAACAGTTCAGAGATATGAGTTTGGTTTGCGAACAGACACCGTATAGTGTGATGCTGGGTATGCTGGCAATCAACAATGAATTCATTAATAGTATCGTAGAAAGTCAGAAGTTGGATGTGAAACTGGTGGATTTGATGATTGGAATGACCAAGAAGAAGGTAATAAGTTCAGAGTGGATGAGTAAGGCGTGTTGAGATTCCGTGATAGGATTTGCATCCCTGATAATCCTGAGTTGAAAAGAATGATTTTAGAAGAGGGTCACAGGAGTAGTTTGAGTATCCATCCAGGAGCTACGAAGATGTATCAAGACTTGAAGAAGATATTTTGGTGACCTGGATTGAAACGTGATGTGGCTCAGTTTGTGTATGCTTGTTTGACTTGTCAGAAGTCGAAGGTGAAACATCAGACACATGCTGGTATGATGTAGCCATTAGATATTCTAGAGTGGAAGTGGGACAGTATTTCTATGGATTTTGTGACCGGGTTGCCTAATACGCCGAGAGGACATGATTCCATTTGGGTAGTAGTGGATAGACTGACGAAGTCGGCACATTTCGTCCCGATTAATATTAGTTTTCCTTTGCAGAAGCTGGTAGAGATTTACATTCAGGTGATTGTGAAGTTGCATGGAGTTCCATTGAGTATTGTGTCGGACCGAGATCCAAGGTTCGCTTCCAGATTTTGGGAGAGTTTGCAAGAAGCCTTGGGATCGAAGGTGGGTTTGAGTTCGGCCTATCATCCGCAGACGGATGGGCAGACGAAGATGACTATACAATCTTTGGAGGATTTGTTGAGGGCTTGTGTGCTTGAACAAGGGGGTGCTTGGGATAGCCATTATAATAGCAGTTATCATTCCAGTATTGGAATGACGCCTTTTGAAGCATTGTATGGTCGGAGGTGTCGGACGCCTTTGTGTTGTCACGAATCTGGTGAGAGTGTAGTACTTGGACCTGAGATTGTTCAGCAAACTACTGAAAAGGTGAAGCTGATTCGGGAAAAGATGAAAGCTTCGCAGAGTAGGCAGAAGAGTTGCCATGATAAGAGGAGGAAAGATCTTGAGTTCCAAGAAGGAGATCATGTGTTTTTGGGAGTCACTCCAGTGACCGGTGTTGGCCGTGCGTTGAAGTCGAGGAAGCTTACTCCTCGGTTTATTGGTCCGTGTCAGATTTCTGTAAGAGTTGGACCTGTTGCGTATAGAGTGGCATTGCCACCCAATTTTTCGAATTTGCATGACGTGTTCCATGTGTCACAGCTTCGGAAGTATGTTCCGGATCCGTCACATGTGATTCCGATGGATAATGTGGAGGTAAGAGATAACCTTACGGTTGAAGCCTTACCAATACGGATTAAAGACCGCGAAGTAAAGCAACTAAGGGGTAAAGAGATCGCTCTCGTGAAGGTAGTGTGGGGAGGCACTGCCGGTGGAAATATGACTTGGGAATTAGAGAGCAAGATGCGAGAGTCGTATCTGAATTTGTTCGCATCAGGTAATTTTCGAGGACGGAAATATTCTAAGTGGGGGGAGTTGTAACGCCCCATTTTCCTTTTTATTTTTATTTGCGAATAGTTGTGAATTGTTGTGATTGATGGTGTGTTTTGTTATATTCGTTATACTTCATGTACCCGTAGTAAGGGGTAGTGGCCTTAAGAGATAAGTCTTAGGAGTAGTAGGGGTGTACGACAAAAAGCGTAGAAATCGGTGGTGCGGAGAGTAAGATTAATTAACCTATTTTTAATTAATTAATATTTGTTAACCATAGTGTAAAATAGACATTAGTAGAAGTATATGAGTGATGAGAATTATTATTATTATTATTATTATTTAGTAAGATTGGATCAAAAATATTAATAATAATATAATGGGATAAATAAATAGAAATAATTAGATGTGTAGTGAGTGGAAGGGAATTGTGGTAATTGTGTGAAGTTGAGTGAGGGTAAATAGGGTAAATCATAGTTGGGGGTTTATGTAAAGAGTTAGAGAATAAGGAAGTTATTTTTCATTCCACGTAAAAGTGAGAGCAAAGGGAGAAAAGGTGAAAAGAGGCTAGGGCAAGGTGAAGGAGTGAATCCATTAGAGAAGAATGAAGCTCATCAATACAAGGTAAGGGTGGGAATTCTTTAATCTCTCAAGGGTTGAATGATGTATGTATTTGGGTAGGAATCATTAGGTTGAATTCATGTGAATGTTGAATGTTAGTTGATAGGTAGTTTGGGGTTTTGATGGGGTTTGATGAGAAAAGGATAGGTTCTAATGAGTTAGGATGTTAAGATTTGTTCATGATGTTGTCTATAAAATAATGCATGTTATTGTTGCTAAATATTGCTGAGATTGGATGTGATTTTCGTACACTATGAGGACTGTTTTGGGGAGGAAATTGGGTCTGGTGTAGCAGAAAATTGGATTGCAGAAAATCTGTTACGCGCTCGTAGCGTCGGGCGGTGGAATTGTAGCGCCGGGCGGTGCGGTGCCAGCGGTGATCAGGAGGCACAACATGGAACGCTACTGAATTTTGTTGGAATTGAGGGAGGGCTACGCATGTGCGCCGCCGGGCGGTGCAAAGAGGCGCAGTAATGCTGCTTGCGCGATTTTTGTTGTTTCTTTTTTATTTTCTCGTTGTTTCGCGTGGTTTCCTGTTGCTTCGTTGATGATTTCTTTAGATGATGTATTTTAGAGGATTGTTATGAAGATGCATGCTCGAATAGGTGTATGTGTGTTGTTGTGAAATAATGAGTTGAGTATTAATGATATGCTATGTTTATGCATTTGTTTCGTTGTTGCGTGTTATCGTTGAAGGTGCATAGCATGTTGCATGAGTTGAGGGGTGACGTGTGCCCATGTGGGGTGTGAGCATCTATCCAGATTCCTTTTAATGGAATCATTGTTGTTGTTGTTGTTGAGGTGATTGTGTACCCATGTGGGGTGTGAGCAATCACGATTGTCGTGTGCCCATGTGGGGTGTGAGCGACTAGATGGACGTTTCGACGGGAATTATGATCATGAAACAGGGATCGAAATTGGTACCATATGCATTGAGTCTAGTAGGTGTCTCATTGCATTACTCTTGTTAGTTGTGTTGCATTATGCTTTGATTGATGATCTGTGGTTGTGTTGAGGTGTGTGATTCTTGTTGGTAGTTATGATATGGGTTAATGACTTGGTGATTTATGCTTTTATATTTATATCATCTTCTTCTTTTGTTGATTTGAGAATCTCACCCCTTCTGTGTTTGGTGATGCTTTATACGGCATCCTGCAGATAATCAGGAGTAGTTTGGAAGTCGTGGTCGATGAAGACGAGGTGCTTCACTTTAGTGGCGTCTGCTCTGATATGTAACATTGGGAGTCGGGAACGCTTTTATGCATGTTTTGTTTTGGTTAAAGAGTTTTAGTTTCCTTTACAGTTTACAAAACTAATTTTTTGGTAAATTGAAACCGTTGTGCTTTATTATTCGAATGATTCATTTCTGCTGCGTAATAAAGAGTATTTTTGGATTAAAGTATGATTTAATTTATGTTACATGTCTATTTATGAGCAAGTTTTTGTTGAAAGTAATGCCCTTTATTTCTGAGTTGTATTATTTTACTTTGATTATTCGATTAAATTATGCGGGGTAATTTAAGGGGTGTTACAGTTACTGTCTGATTTAGTTGATAATAATTATCCTGAGTTGCTATCTTATTTTCCATCTTTATTAGATTATAATGATACTTACTCTTGTGATTTATGTACTGACACTAATGTTTGCTCTGTTTGTGTTGAGATTAATGCTGCCTTGCAGGGAGATGCTTTTCATGATGTCGTCTATGCAGCTGAAGCTCTTGACATCCCTGTTACCCCAACCATTCCGTCCATTGAACAACCTTTTTCCTTAGAGCTTAAACCTCTTCCTAATAATCTAAAATATATTTATTTAGAGATGGATGAAAAGCTTCTGGTTATAATTTCTTCTAACATTGGTTTTGATCAAAAAAATAAGCTTTTGTAGGTTTTAAAGAAACATAAGAAGGGAATTGGATGGACCTCGATGGAAGATGGAAGAAAATTAGTGAGGCATCCCCTTAATCCTTTGATTCTTGATATTGTGGAAAAGGAGATCACTTTCACGTACCCATTCGAAACTTTTATTTATTGAAGATTCTTCTTTGATCCTAGAATAAATGGAAAAGGCACTAATTAATATTTCAAGGTCAATGGATGCAACCCAAAGTTACTCTATGAGATCCCCACTTTGAAAGAAGAGACGGTAGAAGAGCTATCTTTGGGAAAGACTGCTTATGTGATCACCTATCCGCCTTGACTACTCGGGTGTGTTCTTTCCTTTCTCTCGCTCTTATTTTATATTTATGTTCTTTCATTAAGGACAATGTGTGTTTTAAATGTGGGGGAGAGAACCATTTCTTTGTTTTGTTTTCTTTCAGTTTTCTTTGTTTTGTTCAATTTTCTTTAAGTGAAAAAAAAAATTATTTTTACTTAGAAACACAATGCATCTTTTGAAATTTTTATGCTATAGATTAATTTGAGGTTAGATTGTGGAAACTTGGGAAAAATTCATAAGATCGGTATCGTTTTAACACCTTAAGTCTCCCGAATATGGAAATCGATTTAAATACTTGTTATGACATAGCCTTGAGTTATCATCCTTTAATAGCTCTTACGTAGTTTATCTAGCAGTCAGCACCATCTAGGATCACACACTAAGTAATTAAGCTGATGCAAATAAGTGAATGATCATGTGTTTAATAAGAAATCTGAATAGGAATCCGCCTTTTAAGTTAGGAATCCGCCTTCACCCGGTCACTTAGGCTAACGGATGTGAAACCTTCAAAAAAAATTGTTGTTACTAAAGTGGTTAATTTTGAATTGTTGGCAAGATATGGATCATAGTCACTAACATGCTTATTTACCATGTGTGTGAATAGATAACGGGTTTAATTTGATTGCATTAGAATGAAAAAAAGTAAAAAGGAGGATGAGTAAGTTAGGCTTAAGCATAATAACATGATTCGGATTGGTTTGTATAGGAGGGAAGTTTATGACCGCACAATTGCGGATTTGTGTTCTTACGATATACTTAGTGTGCAAAATTAGTACCTATCGATACAATCTTGACCGAAGAAGAGTTTGTGGCTTAGAATAAGTTTCCGGATGCTATTGTTTTTCATGAGTCTTGATACTATTTTGCTCGGAGTGCAAAAGTTCAAGTGTGGGGGAATTTGATCAGTGCATTTTAATGCACATTCTCTTATGTTTGTACTTAGGCATTTCCTTAGTTTGTTTCGTTTATTTTAGTGTTTTATTATGTTTTTACAATTAAGTCTTTGTTTGTCGTTAATCTATTTTCGCAGCTTAATTTCAGCTTTAGCGTTTATTTGATACTTGTCCACTGTTTGGATCATAACTGGAGCTACGAGAATCGGATTTGCGTATTCTACCAATCGTTGGAAAGATGAGACAAAGAGCTACAATTTTGATGTTTTACGTAGAAGTTGATTCAGAGTATAGAAGGCTCGAATAACTCAATGAAGTCAGGACACGAATTCTGCCTTTAGGAATATTTAGTTTTGGGCCAGATATTTTTTGTTTTTTTTACTCAGTCGGGTTAGAACCGGATTTTGTGTGCTTCCCTATACCTAGTAGTATCCGTGCTATGGTTCAGAACCTTCTTTTCATGATTTTACTTTGCTTTTTACGATTGTAATGGAGAACTAATTTCCGAAGGCAAACCCTGCTGCTTACGTGTTCCATCGCTTTGAGGTTATTCTAATACCAATTTAATTCGATTTCTGTTTAATTCTTTTCTATGAAGTCATTTGCTTAATTTGATTGCAATCGTTTGCTTAATTCAATTATGTTCATAGGATAGAATTGATTAAATTTGATTATCTGCATGTTCCTAAATTTAATTGTGTGTTATCGTTTGCTTAATTCGTTAACTCGTCATATTCTTAACTGTCTGCTTAATTCGGTAAACAGGAACATAATTCATTTGATTTTGATAAGCGCTTGTCTAATTGATCTCATAATCGAATAAGATCGAAGCCTCTTAGGAATTGGTGCTACAATAGTCGATGATAAGGCGGAGTCTGAATCAGTAGGATTAGCCATTTTAGCTTAATTGATAATCGCTTATTTTAATCACTTTTTTTCTCTTGTTTTATAAATCGAAACTTAAAACCCCCCATAAACCTTTTTCTTTAGTTGGTTGAAATAATACAAGAATCCTTGAGAATGATACTCGAGTTGTCGTTACCGCTAACTATTTTTCTAAAAATCACTCGTTTTTTATCCATGCGCGACAGCGGATCATCCATTTAGTAAGTATCAACGCTCAAGAACCTACCGTTAGTGATCCACGTGAAACTAAAACTTAGAAGAACTTCCAACTTAGATGAACTTCATCTTCTACCTCCAAACATTATCTTTCATTTACGACACTCTATTTCTCCATTAAACCAAGTTCAAAAATATCATTTCTTCCATAAACAATTCTCAAAAACATCATTTCTTTCATCATCATCATCTTCTTCTTCTTCTTAATTTAATTGCTCATACACCATTACACTTTGTTACCCTTTTCTCCACTAAAAGGAAAAGGAAATTACACTTTTCATATTTCCTTTATTACCCTATAGAAACAACTTAGGGAATAGTTGCCCTACTTAGGACACTTGAGTACTTCTGTCACTTTGTTTTGATAGATGAAATGGTATATTGCCTTCGATCTGGACCATTGATATTTGAATAATTTTTTTATAAGAAATGAGTTTTTCCCCAAAGTTTCATTTTAATCTCTCGTTGCTTCTTGGTAGTCACCTTTTTCTGAACTGTTAAATGTAACCTTTCTCGCTTCATATTTAAGTTTCCTACGTGATCCCCTTTCTCTTTACTCAGTTATGTTGTTGCCTCTTCCTTTAAGAGAATACGGTTCTTCTCTTTTAGATTTCTAAGGGTTAATACTTTAATACAAACTCGTCGTCACTAACTCACTGGATCTGTTTATAATGCAGGTTTGGGTAGACCCTATATGGGGACACCCTTAAAATATACCTAGAAGGGCGATGAAGTGGAGGCTCCCTTTGAAGTGGGGTATCTTTCAGATTGAGCACTTTCGATGATCCCTACAGACAAGAGAGTGTGTCATAAGTTCAAAGGGTGATTTATACCCTTCTACTTCTGTATCTTTAAGAAGTTAGGTGTACAACATCCTTTGTCTACTTTTGAAAAGAAAGTGTTGAATCATCTTCACGCTCTCTCGTCACAGCTCCATCCCTGGGCCCGGGGATTTGTGAGAATCATTCAATATTGGTTCGAATATTAGGGAAACTTGGATTAGGCTTTCCTGAATCTCTTCTTTCATCTTTTTGAAGTTAATAAAGAGTCAAGATTGTTGGTTTGTTGCTCTTCAACGGTTTAAAATTGAAACCTGTTTATCAATTTTCTTTAGAATATAATGTCTAGTATGTTAACAAAATGTTTTAACAGAATCTTAAATTTGTTCACAGCTACATTGTAAACAGATTCGGAATTTAATATATGTTATTTAGTATTTCAGATTTTTCCAAAGATAACAATTTCAAAATAAGTTTAAATCGAAAGAATTTTCTCAAGGGAAAGGAATTGAAATCTGAAGGAGAAATAATTGAAAGAATGAGTCAAAAGAATTAAAATGAAAAGGTGACAATAAAGCTTGAAGGAGTCAGCTTTGACTTCAGTAGAACCTTGCTAATCCACGTTGCTAAATCCAGTCAAATTCAATAGAATTCAAAGTAAAAAGTTCTACTTTATTTTATGCAATAGGCTTTATGATAATCCATTAACTTGTAAAAGAATAAAATTAACTTGTAAAAGAATAAAAAACATAAGGAATAAAATAGGCATGATCCCGGTAATTGTTATGCTAGTTCCACTTTACTTTATGCAATGCAATATTAGTTTTATAAAGGGTTAATAACAACAATTATATAATATAACCTGTATAGATCTACGGGTAAATAATGGTGAATGAAAAATCTATACTGAAAGGATTTTATACGCCTTGACTCAATGTTATATATGATCCACAAACTTCCGTTGAGGTATATATTCATTTTCTTTTGCAAATATTAGTAATAAATATTAATATTAACATAACATAACTCCTCAACTTAGGTCGGAATGTTCTATAAGCATAAACATCAACGGGTTAATAATGATTTATGCGCCTTACCCTATATGGTCTATCCTTTTCATCTTTTATTGAGGAATATATTTATTTTTTCTTACAAATATTAGTAATAAATATTAATATTAACATGAACATAACTCCTCAATTTATGTTGGAATTTATAAGCATAAGACAAGCAACATTCTCAATTGAAGTTTCATTGTCAACACAATTAAAAAGTTTATTGTGATCAATATTGAAAAGAAGAAATTACTGATGCAGATCAATCCAAAAGAATGAATTGGATGTGGTATAACTCCAAGAATAAAATGAATATGGTAAAGCTGCTTATTCTCAAAATGAATTATAGTTTTTAAGCTGCTTTGGTTTTAATGTAGGAATGATGGAAAATTTTGTTTTCAACCTATTATATTTGCAAAGAATGTGGTGAATAAAGGGGAAGGTCCTATACCACCATGGCTCCATGAACTAAAATTGATAATAACCTTTAGAAGAGATACGAATGATATAACAAAAATTAGTGTGATCTTTAAGGATACCTTTAACCTTAAAGGTCACATCAATTTTTGTTTTTGTTATATCTTTCGGATCTCTTCTAAAGATTAAGAGATATAAGACATTTCTCTTTATTCTACCACCAGTTTCTCTATTCTTGGCAAGTATACATGTTTTTTTTTTAATAAGCAAGAAATTAAGTATAGGGAGCACAATGGGTACTCCAAACCAATATACAAAAGTCGAAAAAAGCCTCGACGAGCCACAGAAATTACCTACCAAATGCGACTTAAGCTAAATATAACAACGGAAATTTGTTAAATTCATAAAAGTTACATTTGGGGTGAGTAATATCTCCAATGAATGACCATCTCCAACCCGTAAATTTAATCGACCACACAATGTCCCCGATATTCCAAGGGGTGTTCCAGAATAGTACTCCGTTCCTAGTGTTCCAAATGGTCCAAGTAACCGCTAACCAAACGCTACCTTCTCTACCCGGATCCATCTTCTTATTCTTGCCAAAGCAAAGCCAATCTAAAAAACTCCCCTTCAAATCAAAGTTTTCCGAACCTGAGAAACCGATCCACTCGGCTACATCTTTCCAAACCAAAGCAACCACCGGACAGTTTACCAACAAATGGGATAAGTTTTCGGAGGCTGCAACACAGAACACACAACTAGCATTTGCAACGGTAGAAATAATACCTCTATCCAAAAGCAAATCCTTAGTCGGGAGTCTATTCAAGAAAACCCTCCAACCGAAAGCTTTAACTTTATGAGGAACCGCCACTTTCCAAACCAAAACCAAAGCTCTATCATTCTTCAACGGTGGACCGTAAGGAATCCTAAAAGCATCCGTAATACTATACATAGATCTAACCGAGTAAATATTATCGGGATTGGGTAACCACAACAAACCGTCCTTCTTGCAAGGGTTAGGGCTGCGGGAGGCTAAGATAGAAAACAAATTAAAAACTTCTGCATCCAAACCAACCGTGACAGTACCTAACCTGTCAACAAACTCACCACCAGCCCCAGAAAAAACAGAATAAGAATGAAGAGACTGTTCCTCCTGAGATACGTTCAGGTTCTCAAAATTGCCAATAACCTCAACAGAACGTGGACCTACCATATCATCCTCCCTACCTGCCATGACAGTCCCAGAATTATTAACAAACACGCCTCCAGCCGCTGTTAAAACCGAAACAGAATTTATCGTAAGCACAGGGACCGAATGTGAAACAGAAACAGCCGTGCCATCATTAGAGGAAAAAACATCAGCAGAAACTCCCTCCTGCAAACTACTCCCGACAGTACTGTCCGGTTCAACATTCGGGGCAAAAATTCCCCTAGAGTCCATCTGGCCCCTGCTCCTGGTCATTACATTACCTGCATCAAAAACGTTAGTAAAACAGGAACCGACAAGACCAAGGTCTCCCCACTTCCACTCTCCGTTGGACCAACCACCCATGCCGACCACAGCAACATCCTTCAGCCGAGAGTTGGAATATAGCTGAGGATAAAGATGCTTCAGACTTCCTAAACCCGTCCAATTGACGTGCCAAAACGTAGTTGCCATGCCATTACCGATTACAAAGGAACTGTTATTCAAAAAAATGTCCTCCGGGAAATTCTTCGAACTAGAGAGTAAATCCTTCCACCAAATAGATTGATTGCTCCTAGTGGAAATTGGGCCACCTTCACGACAGAGTTGCGAACTGATATCCCCGTAGCGAGCTCGTAAAATCTTATACCAAGGATCCTCCGAACCGTTTAAAATTCTCCACCTCCACTTTTGAATAAGAGCATAATTAAAATCCTCAATTCTCTTCAAATTTAGACCTCCCTTATCAAGAGGTAAGCAAACCTTATCCCAACTAATCCAATGAGTTCTTCTTCTCTCCTCCGAACCACCCCACAAGAAACCACTTTGGATTTTCACTAATTCTTTACGAATACTCCCCGGTATCTTGTAGAAGGAAAGATAGAATATAGAGAGGCTACTAAGCACCGCCTTAAGAAGAGTGATTCTTCCCCCAAAACTTAAAAATCTTCCTTACCAACAAAGCAAACGTTTTTCCATCTTCTTCACCAAGAAAGACCAAGTGGCTATTCTCCTTGGATTGAAGCCAATTGGAATACCTAGAAAAATAAATTCCTTACTCTCCGTATGGCAAGAAAGAAACAAAGCTCCGGCCTCCATGAAGTTAGGCGTGACGTTAATTCCAATAAGTTTACTCTTGTGGAAATTAATACCAAGGCCCGACACCAACTCGAAGCCTCTAAGCACCGATTTTATAGCCCACAAATGACTCCAACTACCATCTCCGATTAAAAGAGTGTCGTCTGCAAATTGAAGTATATCAACAAAACATTTGCTTCTCACATTTAACCCTGAGAACTCACCTAAAGACACCGATTTCTTCACTAAAGCCGTTAAACCTTCCGCAACCAACACGAAAAGAAAGGGCGAGAGAGGGTCTCCTTGTCTAAGACCTCTTTCCACCAAAAACTCCTTAGTAGGGCTTCCATTAACCAAAACGGACATCTTACTATTGAAAATAGTAGCTTTCATCCACCTCAACCAAAGCTCCCCAAACCCCATTCTCCTCATCATGAACCTAAGAAAGTCCCAACTCACCTTGTCGTACGCTTTCTCAAAATCCACCTTGAAAAGAGTACAACCGATTTTCTCTTTACTCACATAATCAACCAATTCATTGGCCACCAACACACCGTCTAACAATTGTCTCCCCGGAACAAAAGCGCTTTGAGACGGCGAAATAATAGAATCCAAAACGCCCTTCAACCTAGCCGCCAAAAGTTTAGAGAGTGCTTTGTAAAGACAACCCACAAGGCAAATGGGTCTATAATCGTCTAATTCCAAGGGATTCGCATGCTTAGGAATTAAAGTCAAAAAAGAGGAAACTATAGATTTAGATAACAACGCACCTCTATGGAAGTCCTTAAAGAATTTAACGAAACCGTCTTTAAGAAAGTGCCAACACTTTCTAATAAAAGCAAAAGAATACCCATCCGGACCCGGACTCTTTGAACCTTCACAACCCCACACCGCTTCTTTGATTTCCTCCTCCGAAAATGGACGCTCCAAAACTTCCCTCTCTTCACGGGAAATGAGATTAAAATGCAATCCCTCTAAAATTGGTCTATTAAACACGGGTTCTTTGAATTTAGAAGCAAAGTGCTCCCACACTCCATCTTTTACCTCCTTTACCGATGTTAAATTTCCACGTTCCGTATTCAAAGGGCCGATATGATTCCTCCTTCTTCTTTCCTTCATCACACAATGAAAATATTTGCTATTATTATCCCCATCATTAAGCCATTTAAGTCTAGACTTTTGGATTAGAATGTTCTCCTTAATCCTCAAGTTTAACCAAAAACTACTATGCACCTCCTTGTGATTAATGAATAAATCCTCCGATAATAAGCCCATTTCTCTATCCACCCTCTCATCCCCCTCATTAATCACCTTCACACAATCTTCAATATCAAGATCGATTTTGCCAAATACTTCACGATTTCATCTACGTAGACTACCTTTAAGAAGTCTAAGCTTCTCCTTAATAACAAAATCGCTTCTTCCCTCGACTACCAAAGACTTCCACTCTTTCTCCACAAAGCCAAGGAAATCCTTATTAGAAAACCATTCGTTATTGACTCTAAACGGTTTTGGACCCCAATTCGAAGCATCCGACACCAACCATACCGGGCAATGATTCGATATGTCTCTATCCCCAATGAGTTGACCAACTACTTCCCACCTACGAATCAACACGTCCGACAATAAGAAACGGTCAATCCGGCTCATAGATAATCCGTCCCCGCTGTACCAAGAAAATTGCTTCCCTTTACAATCCACATCCACCAACTCGCTATCCCTAATAAACCCCGAAAACTCCCTCATATCGGAATTGCGAGTTAGCGTTGTCCTTCCCTTCCTTTCGCTAGAGGAAGTAACCGCGTTGAAATCTCCAGCTATACACCACTCACCATCCCCATAGGACTCTTTAAGATCTAACAATTTTCTCCATAAGACTCTTTTAGAAGCCAAGTCGCACGGAGAATACACGTTGACCACGAAATAAACGTGGCCCCTCCAGAACACTTTAACACCCACATAACCTTCACCCCTAAAACTACAAATAACCTCCACACTTCCCACCTTCCATAAAATAATTAAACCACCCGAAAAACTTGTGGACCCTGAAAAAGTCCAACCAATCTCCTCCTTGGACCAAAAACTCTTCGCAATCTCGCTAGGCATCGATGTTAATTTAGTTTCTTGAATGAGAAACATCTACCCTTTTTGATGATGTTACTAATTCTCTTCCTCTTGACCAAGCTTCTGCCCCCTCTAATGTTAAAAGAACCGATAATCATTTCCGGTCTATAATTATCGCCTTCGAACTGCAAATTTTTCCTCTCTCCATCTTCTCCATATCGTTAATTATCTTCTTAAAATTTTCCTTCTTGTCACCTACCACCACTCCCAGTTTCAAAAAAGCCTCCCAAAGTCTGTCGCCTGAATTAGAATCAAGGTTACCCCACAATCTGTCATTGCATCTGATAATGTCTGATTCGTTAGAATTGTCCCCATGATAAACAGACAAATGAGATCTCTGAGAGTCCTCAAAATTTTCCTCTTCCCTGGAAAGTTCGTCAATTGCCTTAGAATTTTTATTCCTCCACTTTTTATTCCCTCCTCTGTAGCCTTTTTTTATTTTATTCGCACCCAGCAAACCAAGTGGGCCATGTAAATTCACGTGACTCATTTTCTTATATATCCTCCTCTTAGCCAAGCCGTGGGTCCCATGCGCATGAGATTGATCTTTTCCCTCTAAAGTACAGCCCACAAATGACTCCTCAGAAGACCTGCTACCTTGTTTTAAAAGCAAGTTGCCTTTTTCATTATTCTCCTTGGAATGTGCATACTTACTTTTTGCCAATACCATACCTTTATGTAAAGCTCCTGACGCCGTCTGAATTTCTTCACCTACCCTCTCCCTTACGACTGTTCCGCCTGTGTTGACCATAGTCCATTCGCCGCTTCTCTCTCTTTCCTCTGAGTATTGACCGCATCACTCCCCTCTACATCTGTCCCATCTACCGAATCACCATCCTCATCCCCACCTTCCTCCAACTGTTCCGTTGCATCATTACCCCACCCCTCGTCCGACTCAAAAGAAGAAGAAGAAGAGACAGCCTTCTTCTGGACATTCGAAGCGAGAGGGATACGAACAGGTCCATAAGTATCCTCGCGAAGGTTGATTTGAAAAGACTTCACATCGATCTCGCACGTAATACTATCCGGAAGACGAAAATCCACCGGAACACGAACCAAAAACCTGGCTATGTCCATTAGAGACCCTTCAGCAGAGCTATCATCAGAACAGATGTATTCCCCCAAACTGTTACCAATACCCTCGAAGAAATCGATACACCAAGCGTGACAAGGAATGTCGTACGCCCTTATCCATGTAACTCTGTCCAAATCAACGTCCTCTTCGTTCCATGGCCGGATAAAACTAAACCATTGCTTCCACCACAAAGATCCTCCTTCGATCAATTCCTTGATAGTACCAGATTCTGATTCCTCCAACAAGCACAACTTCGATCCTAAAGGGGTCACCTTAATGGTGAAGACCCCCTCGCACTCAAAATGTCTCTGCATGTTAAAAGCCATACCCGGACTGATAGTGGAACCCACAAATGCATGACTCAATCTTTCTTTCATTTCCATGCTTGAGTTAAAAACGCAAGTCGGCGAGACTTGAGTCTTCTTGTTCATACTCAGTACTTCTGCGAAAGATCGATTTCCCAAACCTCCTCTCTTGACCCTCACCCCTTTATCCGTAAAAGCATTGGCTCCTCCTTGTCCACCTCCCGAAAAACCGCCTGAACGAAACTTGTTATCCTTAACAATACCCCTCTCAAATCTAGGAGGGTTAGCATGGATCTTTTTACCTCCAATGAGAACATTGTCCAACTTAATACCAAAGATTCTATCATCTTCCACCTCCCTAAATCTGGCAAAACCAAATCGGTTTCCATGTTTATTTCGTCTCGGCGATATAAGAACCTCCGCCACCTTACCGATGCATCCAAATAATTCATACAAAACGTTTGCTTTTGTCCTTTCAGGAAAGTCGGAGATGTAGAAGGAACTAACACCAACCAAATCTCTACCTTTCAGCCCCCAACCATAAGGAAAAATATCCCACTTGTCCGAACTGGAGTTATTCCGCCGAGAAACCGTCGTCCACGCCATGGAAACGAGCTTCAAGCCTCAGTACAACGTGCTTCAAAACCTCAGTAAAACAAAAAAAGGTCGAGAGAGGATGGAGCCTCTCTCTCTACGTGTAACTCTAAATCAATATGGCAAGTATACATGTTGAAAACAAAATTTTCCATGATTCCTATTTAAATCAAAAGCAGCTTAAAAATAAAATAGTTGATTATCATAACTATAATTCATTTTGATAATAAATAGTTTTAGAACATCCAATTTATTCTTTGGGTTTGATATACATCGGTAATTTTAAGTCCTAGTAGAGCAGTCTCCAATCAAGTTTCTGCTTTTTTTTTCTTTTCAATATTAATCGTAATAAAATTTTCAATTTTATTGACAATGAAACTTCAATTGAGATTGGTGTTTGTCTTATGCTTATAGAACATTCCAACTTATGTTGGTGAGTTATATTAAGCAATGTTAATAATAATATTTATTATTAATATTTGTAAGAGAAAATAAGTATATACTCCACAGAAGATGAAGATGGTGGACCATATGCCTCTGATGTTATTGTTGTAGGTGTCCCATTTACTACATTGGATTTTTTTTTCTTCAATGCTTTAAATATTTAGTCATCGCACCATCAACTCTTCCATTTGAAGGGAATGAAACCTTATTGAAATAATGTTTGATGTTCCATCAAATTAGTAGTCAGAGTGGAGTATATTAAAACATTTGCCAGATTTTGTTAGGCAATCAATGACATGAAGGCTTGGGCAATCAAATGATCTGTAGGCAGTAATTTCTAAACCAGAACCCCAGCCATTTATTCCAAGATTCGAAGGTGCATATCTCATTTAAAATTGGAAAGCGAAAAGGGAGATAGAAATCTTGCACGCCCTAAGAGTAGAGACTTTGGATAATAATGAGGAAATGGCATTTGCTCTCACACATTGTTTTACCGACAGACTATAATAAGCCTCCTACCAACTACCAAGCTGCAACTTTTTGTAACAGAGAATCACCTTAAGTGAGTTATTATAAAGATTTTATTGCATTAGTCATTGAGGGTGATAAGGTTTAGAAATATTGAAGTTTAGAATTTTTAATGATGCCTATATTTTACAAGTTATTTAGGTATTGCTATTGAGCTCTTTCAAATGAACTGTGTTCCAGTCTTGGACAACGGAATTCAAGTGTAATTTTTCAATGTTATTTTACAATTTATAAACATGCTGGTAATGATGGGAATCTGTGGATAACATTGTACGTAATACTCTTGTACCCAGGTGTCTTATGTTCGGAATACTGATACTATTATACATGATGACATGAGTGACATGAAACACAAAGTGGAAATATTGGTATGTTTGAGCTCGTGCTTTGGCTTGTTAATTATTTATATATATATCTTTTGGTTTAGAGCCAGGAAGAAGGATATTTTGGAGTTTGGCATGGTTTTTTAATTATACATTTGAACTGGTCTCTTCTAGTTTAGATCTGTTAAGTAGTATTATAGAATGTAAACAGTAAAGAGAGGCTTTAAGGTAAAGAAAAACTGAAAGAGAAAACAAAGGTTTTCTTAATACCTAAATGATTTCTGGTTAACAATAGTAGTGTAGATATATTTATTTATATAGTACATACAATGAAAAATTCTAGGAACAATAACCGTCTGTGATCAGATTATCAGATACTCATCAAATTACACTTAATGTATATACTCTTAACAAGCAGGTTGCAAAGTAAATATGAATATACAATATGCTATCCTTTTTTATTTGAATCATTCTTATGTGTTATATACACTTGCAGGGTCATAAGACATTGCAGAATCATTGTCTACTTTAGACAGATCAGCTTCAGAGACTGTTGTGGCAGGTGGTTTGGATAATCTAGAACAACAGCGAAAGCCGTTGTTGAGGTTTAAATTAGCTAAGTTTTGGTTCTTAGAATATTTTCCATCATGTTGAAGAAGAATGCATAACATGCTTTCATTCTATCTTGCACTATTTTATACATGAGACTTTGAGACTAAGATGCTTTTAGTTCTAAAAAGTTCTTCAATCAACATCAAGTACATTAGAGACATCATCCAACACTGAAGTAAAGTCTAAATTTGTAAGTTTTTGATATTATGAAAAGGTTTTTGAGTTTTTGTGTAAATGAGTAGAAATTGATGATTTAGGTAAGAAATTAGTAGAATTTGCATGAATGATACTTTATACATACTGTAAACATGTTTGTTGGTTGAAAATAACGATAAAACTGTTATTTTTGGGGTTTGTATGTCTGCATTGTCGCCATTGAAGGACCTGAAAAGTTGCAGAAATTTTCGGAGATGCATCTCCGAAATTTCTTAACGTTTGGATTCACATTACCCGGAGGTGCATCTCCGTAAGTTATCAGTTTGTATTAAATTTTTGTTTGCTTTTATTGATATTATGGTTGCTTGTACCAATTGTCTGGTTACTTACAGGCATTATGCTTGATTGAGAAGATAGACTGAGGCACATAAGGATTGCAACAACATGCATCAGTGCAGAGGGAGAAAAGTCAGGTTTTGGAGGCTTTTGTTCACTCTAGCCATGTGGAGTCATCTATTTTTATGGCTCGTGCTTCTCCATTTTTTCCCCACAGGAGACGGGTTTCACCTACTGACGCATCATATCCTCCATCCTCTCGCAGGCGACATGTTTCACCTACTCATGCGCTAGAGGTACCTGAGTCACTGGTGGTACCTGAGGCACTAGTGTCACCTCCGACTGATGAGGCTTCTGAGCCAGTGCCACCTCCAGCTGATGATGCTTCTGAGCCAGTGCCACCTCCGGGTGATAAGGCTGCTAAGATAGTGCCACCTCCGAATAGTGAGGTTGCTAAGGATGATGAGCCAGAGCCACCTCAGGCATTTGGAGGAGGCCTTGTAGAGTTGTCACTGCTGCCTTTGTACCTAGACCATACTGCCAGACATATTTGGGACGGAGAGGTAACATTAGTTGGATTCATTATTTTTAATTTACGTTTATTACTATATTATAAGTTTTTGACTTTGAATTATTTTTCTGCAGGATCGTGATCCACTTAAGTTTATTAATCATGGGCGAAAGATTACTGGCTTGCCTCAGCCGAATGAGGAGTGGTTTCAGGTTGCTTTGTCCCTATCTGAGACGAAGGACTTTTGCATGAACGATTATATTATGGTCAACCATGAGATGTTTAATGCATTTGTGGAGAGATTGCACACTGAGATCTCATCATTTCATCTCCCGTTTGGTAAGATGTCTATCACACTCGATGAAGTGTCGTGTTTGTTGCATCTTCCGATCAGGGGGAAACTTCTAGATAATGGGAGAATTAGCAGAGACAAGACACTCGAGATGATGGTATACTATATGAGATTTGACCTAGAGGATACCATGAGGGAGTTTGAAAAAACCAGATGCTACCATGCTAGGTTTGAATTCCTGAAAATAGTATATACAAATGATATCCTTAGAGTTGAGTAGGCTAGAGGCGAAAACGAGTAGATGGGGCTCCATAAAGCATATGTTATGAGAGCATATCTGATATATTTGGTTGGCACTGCAATTTTTGTGGACAAGAGTGCCACTTATACAGATGTCTTCTACCTACAATACTTCGAGGACTTCAAGCAGATCCATGAATACAACTGGGGGACCACTTATTTGGTTTACTTGTACTCAAAGTTATCAGAGGGTTGTATGTGGAAAACGAAGCAGTTCACAAGCAGCATCACACTTTTCAGGTCTGGATCCTCCGACACTTCCCGTGCATCTTCGGTTGGGCGTTTGTACCGACTTACTCTAAGGATATGTCGCGTGCTTCTGCATTTTCCGCTTGGTTGCCAAGTCATTTAGAGTGTATCTTGCCCGCTTGGTTGTCGAGGATATGCATTTCAACAACTATGTCGATCACCGTGAGACGTTGCCATTTGACGACATGTTGTTATACTCGGGATGGTTGGCTAGCGACTCACGTCTCACATTTCTTCATCTGCCTGAGCGCATCATGCGACAGTTAGGCTACACTTAAACAATTCACAAACACCCTTTTGTCTCTGCTCCTCCTGCTATGACACGTAGAGATATGGATTCCATATTTGATGATTATCTTAGTCATCTGGTACCAGAGGAGGCACGAAGTACCATAGCTGAGAGCGACTGAAGCTCCATCGACGGGTACATCCGGTGGTTCTTTTGGGTGTCACATCCGTATATGATGCAGGTTGCTCCATGAGGTCCACCGAGGCCATCTCATTAGGAGATAGTATAGGAGAAGTAGACACAATTAGACCATGCTCGTGATATCTTGCCTAGATGTCGTCGCATAGTGGAGATTGCACATCAGACATTAACAGAGGTACCTTTCCTAATGGATCTGATGTGAGGCAGGTCCTATATGTCATTATAACGAAGGCACGAGAGACATTGATGTACCAGAGACATCGTCAGAGGATGGGGTTAGTGGAGGCCGAGGAGCTAGAGGAGCTATAGTTCGACATACACATTAGTATATAGTAGTGTTACTTTGGATTCATTATGGATTGTATTTTATTTTCACTTCATTCTACTTTATCGTGTATTCTGACTTTGTTTATATACGTTATTTTTGGACCATCTGGATTTATATATGTCATTTTTTGCATATCGATTGTATGGTTTAAATATCATCATGTAACAGGGTTTTTAACGTTTATAAATCATCACTTTCATCTACGTAAACCATGAAACAAACATAACCTGCACCGTTATGTTAGGGTACGAAGATGCATCTCCGTAAATCCTAAATGAAGATGCACCCCTGAAACAATAAATGTGTAAAAAATCTTTCAGAGTGGGATGCATGGTGTATGTTTTAAAATATTACAGAGATGCATCTCCAGATCAGTTAACGTTTTGATTTAAGACAAGGTGCGTCTGAAGATGCATCTTCAGAATCTGAGGGGCATTTTTAGTTTTCTAGATGTTGTTTTTCCACCCCATAGGGCGGGATAAGAAATTTTCATTAATTATGTTTGCTTATATTATTTGTTGCCCTATACTAATTTGTTATTGTTGAATGTGCCAATTATGTATGGTTTGGACTGAACTATTAGTTGTTATCTATTTTGTGTTAATGACGGCAAGAAACCTAGATGACAGTAAAAAACCTAAAACTTTCATGGAGGTCTCCTAGTATGATCAGACATCCAGGAATCACATATTCGGGAACTCCAAATCTGATGTTGTTCTTCTATCCTCTCTATTTTCATTTCCTAATGGGTAACAAGCAGGGTTGTCTTGAATAATTTGGAGGCCTTGTTCTAATAAAATTACGATCGTAGTAAAAAAATATTAAAATTATTTTTAAAATTATCATTTATTTAAATTACAAATAACACAAAAATTTAATTATCTTCTCCTCTTCTTTTAATTTTCAAATAAAATATAATTTTATAATTTCTTTTTTTTTTAATATTAAATCGATTATAATTTTAACTTATATCATATAATAAAAACGTGGTATAATTTTTTGAAAAAAAAAAAGTGGTATAATTTAAAACTAGAGAAGTATTTCATAACTCATTGATATCAAAAAAAAAATTAAAATACCAAATTTATTTATTTAAAGATATTCAAGTTGTTATTACTTTTTTATGTTAAAAATATAATTAATGCTATTTAAGTTTATTAATAATATTTATTTATTTATTTTTTATTAATCTGTTTCTTAGTTTTTTTTAAATAAATAATAAATAACAGTAAATTGTAGGCCCCACTAAAATGGAGGTCGTGTGCAAGAGCACTACTTGCACAGCCTCTGCATTGGCCTTTGTAACAAGTTAGCTTGTGATATGATAATATGAGGTTTAAGATGTTGTTTGATACCCTACGTTTTGATATTATGCTTTTAAAACTTGAAGTTTACTTTTATCGAAGATGGTGTATAAGACCTCTTCATTAGTTTTCTTGTAATAAGCCTTTTGTATTGTGACATCAAACTCGAGATTCATGTTTTCAAATTATTATGTTTGATTTATGTTTTCGCCAAATACTAATATACAAGAATGTTATGTTATTTGAGTTAATGTGATACTTTGTTATATTATATGAAATGAACATTCCATATATATATATATATATATATATATATATATATATATATATATATAAGATTTGGGGTTTTAGTGTGTCATGAAGATTAGAGGTGTAAAAAAAAAGCTCTATATAACAAAGTCCCAATAATTAAGTCCATACTTACCCTTTTTTTTGATCCCCTACTAAATTATTATTTTTTTCCTCTTATTTTTAATCCCCTTATATTTTTGTTTTTATGAGGTCTATGTGAGGGGCTCAAAATCTAATTTGTTTGAAACAAAATATTTTAAAATATTTTTAAAAAATAAATATTTATGAAAATTAATTTTAAAAAATATTTTTTTTTCTGAAAAATTAAAAAGTATTTTTAAAAAGAAGTTTTCTTAAATAATAAAGTTGTTTTATTTTTCTGAAATAAAAACATTTGATTTTTTTCGAAAACGAAAAGTCAGTTTTTTTAAAATTAAAAAATCAATGATTATTTTTTCAAAAATAAAAAATAGTAAATTTTTTTGAAAATATAAAAAAATTCAATTTTTTAAAATAGAAAAAAAATTCAATTTTTTAAAATAGAGAAAAAAGTCAATTTTTTTTCTAAAAAATTGATTGTTTTGAAAATAAAAAAGGCGATTTTTTCCGAAAATAAAAAAGTCAATATTTTTTGAAAATATAAAAATCAATTTTATTTGAAAATAAAATAAGACGATTTTTTAAAATTTCTCAAATTTTTTAAATAAAAAGAAATTTTCGAAAATGAAAAAAGTCAATTTTTTTCAAAAATATTGAAAAAATATGATTTTTTCGAAAATAAAAAAAAAATCAATTTCTTCTAAAATAAAAAAAAAAGTAAATTTTCTTCAAAAATAAAAAAAAAAATCATTTAAAAAAAAAATTTCCTTCGAAAAAGGCAACTTTTAAAAATGTTAGACCTTGAGGCATATCTTAAATTTTAGGGACCTTCATTTTAATGGGCTTACGTATTTTGGGTTGAGTTGTTTTTAAAATTTGACAATTTCTTAACACATTCCTATTGGGTCATCATGAAGATCATCCATATTGAGTCAAGAGCAACACACAAGTGAGAGAGACACTGCATATTCACCCAAAATCTTAAGGTGATAGGTGTATGATTCCTCTCATTTATAAAGTATTCAACCTTCACTTTTCTAAGCAATGTGAGACTTTCAACTCACACTTGTCCACAACAATTCCATGTATTTTCTAAACACCGAGCGAGTTTCCGAAAATACCTTTTATTTTCATAGATATATCTCTGGATGTATCCTAATACACACATTTCATTCGTTTTTATGTCAGACATTCAATTTTACAAATAAATTTATTCCAAAAATATATCTTCAGAAAAATTCTAAAAATATATTTCGGGAACCACCTTTAACATTTTTTAAAAGAGGACTTAATTATGTAATATCATATAATTGGAATGTGGAAGAAATAACACATTATAAATGAAATACTATGTGTAGCACTAAGAAATCATAAGTGTAACGCCCCGGTTTTTGTTAGATTTATTTAATCGAGTCGATTTAATTATTTTTGCTTTTATATTATTTTATTCTTGATTTTTATTTGGTAAATATGTTATGTTTATCGTTATTATGTTTTATCGCGTTTTGGGAGCGTTTGCGAGAAAATTGAGTGTAGGGGTATTTTGGTCATTTTGCTTGGTTAGATATTATTGTTTTTCTTAAAATAGAAACATAGAGATTAGAAAGAGAGAAAAGAAAGTTTAAGAGAAATAGAGAAAAAGAGAAGAAGAAAAAGAGGAAAATTTAAAGTTTAAGAAATCGATTCAACCGACACTTTAAAGCACGATTAATCGGGTAAGGGTGCGAAACTCGGTTATTATATGCTTGTGTATGAATATGTATGTGTGTGTTTGAATGTTTACTTGTTTCTCATAGTTTTTCAATTCTAGGTAGAAATGAGAAAAATGAATAGAAATTGATGTTTTCACGGTTGGAAATCGATATGAATCGTAGTATGATCGTATTATATGTATGAACATTGTTGATACTTGTTTTGATTGATTGAAAACGTTTTGGTTGGGAAAAGTTGAATTTTGGGGTTTGGAAGCCATGAGGAGCGCAAAAACAAAATTTTGGTTCTGGTGCGATTCGCTAGGCGAATCAGAATTCGCTAGGCGAATCAGGTCTTGCCGCATCTTCGCCAGGCGAAGTGCTGGCGAAGAGGGATTCGCCAGGCGGAATTCTAATTCGCCAGGCGAAATTCAAGAGACAGAACTTGGGTCAGCTACTGGAACTTTTGGATTTTCAAAAATGACGTTTCGCTGCAGCTTCGCCAGGCGAAGTGCTGGCGAAGAGGGATTCGCCAGGCGAAATTCTAATTCGCCAGGCGAATCTGGCAGTTTTCAATAAATTCTTTTCTTTGAAAATTCATAACTTTTGATCCGTAACTCGGATCGAGACGTTCTTAGTACCGTTGGAAAGCTAATGAAATGTTATTTCTTATAAATATGGTTTTGAGATTAGTGGCCGATTTAATTGTGTCGGGAATTTGGAAACGTTTCGTTTTGTCGACTTTTACCGTCGTAATTGTGTGCGATTGATGTGTTATCATGCGATATGCTTTTGATATATAACGTATAGCTTATGTGCTGTTATATATTGTGAATATATATGATGAGAGGTTGTGATGATGGTTTGTGGTCTTATGGAAAAATAAATGCATTGTTTCGGGTTAAACTTCAATGCATGATTATTGATGTTGAGTTGGTTCACATGGTTATATATGTATATGCATTTGATTGTCATAAGTCATTAGTATGCCATGCATCATGAATATGCACCATGTGATGTCGTGTGCCCTTGTGGGGTGTGAGCGACGAAACGATTCTAGAGGGAATCAGCTGTAACGATTGTGTGCCTTATACAAAGAAGACCTAAAGCGACGTTATAGACGATCGTGTGCCTTATACAAAGAGGACCTAAAGCGATCGGATCGTGTGCCTTATACAAAGAGGACCTAAAGCAATCCATAAACGTCGTGTGCCTTATACAAAGAGGACCTAAAGCGACGGGGAACATTGTTTGCCCGACGGGGAGTTACACTAAGTAACAAGCGATGATTCCAATAATTCCTGAGTGAATTAATGATGATGAGAATGATGGATGGAATGGTACTGCATGCATAGAGTCGTTGTGTCAGTCTCTGTGCATTTGCATAAGTCATGAATGGATTGATTATGTGTGGGAAATTTTGAATGGGATTGATGAGTTGATATATATATTGGTGATGAATGTATTGAGCATGATTGATATGCCTTTGTGATGGATGCAAAATTGTGAATTGTTTTGTTTTGTATTTGAATTATGGTATACGTTGTGGTGAGAATGTTTTGCATGCGTATTTCATGTTATTACATAATTGTATGCAACTATATTGTAATTGTGTTTCTCACCCTTCTGCTGTTTTGAATGCTCTATGAGGCATTGCAGATTAGATGCTAGAGGTCTTTTTGTGAAGATTATGTCTTCATTCTTTTGTCGGTCGACTCTGATATGTAGCACCGGGTAGTCGGGGAGATCGTTATGTGACTATCTGTGTATATATATATATATATATATATATATATATATATATATATATATATATATATATATATATATATATATATATATATATATATTGTAACGGTCCGTTTTTAATATTTCCTTTTCCCGTGCTTTTTGGTGTTAATTGGTCGAGTCTTTATTTTTAATTGAGCAATATTTATGTCAATTGCTAATTGGTGTGATTATATGTTATTTTTGCACATTATGTATTTTTACCGTTTTTGAGAGTTTGCGGGGAAAATTGGAATAGAGGGTATTTGACATATTTCATAATTAATAGTGTTAGTTAATAATAGTTAGTTTAGATATTTATTAGAAATGTTTAGAATTTTTAAGTTAAGAAAATATAAAAGAAAATAGTTAGTATAAGTTTAGAAAAAAAAAAGAGAAGAAAAAGAGAGAAGAGGAAAAGAGAAGAGAAAGAAGAAAAGAGAGGAAAAACTTGTGAAGGAAGAAATCAATCTCCCGACTTTCTAGAACACGATTAAATCGAGTAAGGGTGCGAAACTCGATTATACTATGCTTGTATATGATTATGTATGAATGGGTTTGGATGATTCTCTTGCTTTCCATGTTTTTTTACTTTTAGGTTGAAAACGATAAAATGAGTAGAATCGATGGTTTAACGGTTGGAAATCGATGTAAAGGTGGTAGTTTGCTTGTTGGCATGATTAGAATAGGTTCTGATTGAAATATGTTGATTTGGAAATGGTTTGGGTTGGGAAATATCATTTTTGGGTTTTCAACAGCGCTGAAGGATTCTAAGTTTTCGCAGGTTCGCCTAGCGAACCATTCAGCGAAGGGTAACGAAGGTTCGCTACGGGTATTCGCCTAGCGAATGCGTGAGCGAAGGTTCGCTAGAGTGTTCGCCTAGCGAACTTTGGGTGTTTTTGACTCTGTTTGGTTCTGACTTGGTTCGCCAAGTGCTCGCCTAGCGAACTTAGTGTCTGTTTTTATCTAACAGTTGGTTCGCTAGAACATTCGCCTAGCGAAGGAGCTAGCGAATGCTCGTGAGGGATGTTCCCCTAGCGAAGCAGCTAGCGAATGCTCGCGAGGGGGATTCGCCCAGCGAACAGCGCTGTTCGTGTAATTTTGTTTTCTGCATAACTTTTGATCTGCGATTCGGTTTGAGGCGTGGTTTGATGCGTTGGAAAGCTAACGAGATGTTCTTCCTAGGAAAAATAGTTTTGGGGTCTGAACTTGGTCCAATCGGTACAGTTTTTACGAACCGTTTCGTAGTGTCGGGCGTCCGGTTTATGTTTTTACGTTATTTCGAAATATTCATATCTTGTTAACCGTTTATCGTATTTAAGAGTTCTTTATACCGAATCGAAGCTGTCGATGAGTACTTTTTGATGATGATAGAAAATATTATTTTTGGCCGACTTTTAGCCGACTTTTTCAGAAAATCGAATAATGGAATTTTGAGTTATTTTTCAATATTGTAAGACATATTATGATATGTTATGAGATGGCTTGTGTGATGATTCTTTGATGGGAATTTGATGTTGTGGAATGGTATATTGGTGTTTGTGGCCATTTTGGGCAATTGTGTGCATTACTTTATATGTACTTGAAATACATGATTATTGTTAATGCATGAACATTTGATGTTGGCATGAGTCATTAATGTGTCAAGTATCATGATATGCATTCTTACATTGGAAGATTCATAAATGAATCAGTTTTATCGTCTTACGCCCTGAAATAATGGTAGAAGCGATTAATCACAAATGATTGTGCGCCCTGAAATAGTGGACTATGGCAATCGGATTGTGCGCCTTGAAATCGTGGACTAAAGCAATCCATAAACGTCATACGCCCTGAAATAATGGTTTATAGCGACGGGGAACATCGTAGGCCCGACTGGGAGTTACTCTATGTAACGAGCGATGATTCCAAGAGTTCCTGGGGGACTAATGAATTACAAGGTTGGATTGGTACCGCATGCGTAGAGTCGTTGTGTCAGTCTCTGTGCATTTGCATAATTCATTACATGTATGTTTATGTGTTGAACTTTGAGAAGGATTTGTTATGCATTGTGTTAATGTATATGCTTATGTGATTGATGTGTGAAATGGGTTTAATATGTCTTGTGTTGTTTACAAGTATCGTATTTGTGTGGTGAGAATAATGGTGCATATTTTGCTAAGTGTTATATAATGATATGCAATTATATTATAATCCTGTTTCTCACCCTTCTGCTGTGGTTTAATGCTGTAATGGCATTGCAGATTAGACGCTGGAGGTCTTTTGCGAAGATTAGTGTCTTCGTCTTTTTGTCGTTCCGTCGGCTCTGATATGTAACACGGGTAGTCGGGGTTAGAGTGTAGATGTTTCTTTTAGCTTGTATATAGTGGCCTTGTATGAATATGTATATGACATACTTATATTTTGTGATGACATCAGTTATGGATGTTCCGCTTTAATTCTGTAACTGAATACTGATATTCTGGAACGGAGTTCCTTTGTTTATAAAAACTATCCAGGTGTTATATATCTTTATGAGCAGGTTGTTTTTAGTTCACGTTGATGTGACATCTCTGTTTATATCTAAATGAATTAATCTTTGCTATGATGTTTTATCATAAGATTATTTTTTATTATTACGTTTTTGTACGGGGTATAGAAGGGGTGTTACATTAAGTGGTATCAGAGCCAGTGTCTGTTTGGTCTGTCCGACCGTGTCTTTGTGTCGTTGTTGGACTGTTGCACTCTGTTGAGTGATTGTTTAACCATAATTTGCTATCATTGGGAATGTTCAGATTATGGCGGGAAGACGTGATGCTGCTATGACTGCGGCCATGCAAGCTATGGCGCAAGCGATGCAGAATTTACCCAATGCTGCGGCGGACGAGGAATCGCGTAGTATGGATAAGTTTCAGAAGAATAATCCACCGAGCTTCAAGGGTACTCATGATCCTGAGGGAGCACAGATTTGGCTGAAGAAGATTGAGAAGATCTTCCGTTTCATTAGGTGTTCCGAGGATCAGAAGGTGCAGTTTGGTACTCATGTGTTGGAAAAGGAAGCTGAAGACTGGTGGGCGAATGCTTCTCAGAGGTTTGAGGAGGATGAGATAGTGGTTACATGGGCTGTGTTCAAAGATGCTCTTCTTGAAAAGTATTTTCCGGAAGATGAGAGAGGTAAAAAGGAAATTGAATTTCTTGAACTGAAGAAGGATAATTCCTCTGTTGCGGATTATGCTGCTAAGTTTGAGGAACTGGTGAAGTTTTGTCCCAATTATAATACGGCTGGTTCGGAGAGGTCTAAGTGTCTGAAATTTGTGAATGGCTTGAGGCCAGAAATCAAGCAAGGTATCGGTTATCAGGAGATAAGACAGTTTTCAGTGTTGGTGAACAAGAGTTGGATTTTTGATGAGGATAGCAAAGCGCGTGCTACTCATTACAAGAATCTGAATGATAAGAAAGGAAAGGGGCAGTTCAGAGGTAGGCCTTATGCTACCCCTGTTGATAAAGGGAAACAAAAGTTTACTTTTGATAGGAAGCCTAGTGGTGGAGGAATGAATTCTGCTGTGAAATGTTACAATTGTGGTGGTTTAGGTCATCGTATATCGGAATGTAAGGGGAATATGAATAATGTGGATAAGTGTGCTAATTGTGGTTTGAAGGGTCATGTGGCTGCTGATTGTAGGAGGAAGAATGGGGTTACATGTTATAATTGTGGGGAAGTTGGTCATGTTAGTACGAGGTGCACGAAACCGAAGCAAGCTCAACCTAGAGGGAAAGTATTTGCATTGGCGGGAGCTCAGCCTACTAATGCAGATCGTTTGATCAGAGGTACTTGTTTTATTAATAGTAATCTTTTAATTGCTATTATTGATACTGGAGCGACTTATTCGTTTATTTCGATTGATTGTGCGAAACATTTGAATTTGGTGTTGTCTAAGATGGGTGGAGAGATGGTTATCGATACTCCAGCTTCGGGGTCGGTAACTACTTCTTTCGTTTGTTTAAGTTGTCCTTTGACAATTTTTGGTAGAGATTTTGTGATGGACTTGGTATGTTTGCCATTGAAGGGTTTGGATGTGATTCTGGGAATGAACTGGTTAGAGTTCAATCGTGTTCATCTTGATTGTTATCTTAAGCGGGTGAGATTTTCTTCTCTTGAAGAAGAAAGGGAATCTGGTTTCTTATCTACCAAAGAGTTGAAGAAACTTTTGGCAGAGGAAGCTCAGTTGTTTGGATTGTTTGCATCGTTGTCTGTGGAGAGTCAAGTTGCAATTGGAAGTTTTCCTGTTGTGTGTGATTTTCAGGAGGTGTTCCCGGATGATTTTTCAGATGTGCCGCCAGAAAGAGAGGTGGAGTTTTCTATAGACCTAGTTCTTGGTACTAGACCTGTATCTATGGCGCCATATCGGATGTCAGCATCTGAGTTGGTGGAGTTGAAAAGACAATTGAATGAGTTGTTGGAAAAGAGGTTTGTAAGGCCTAGTGTATCACCTTGGGGTGCTCCTGTTTTGTTGGTCAAAAAGAAAGATGGAAGTATGCGTTTGTGTATCGATTATCGGCAGTTGAATAAAGTGACAATTAAGAACAAGTATCCACTTCCAAGGATCGATGACTTGATGGATCAACTAGTGGGTGCAAGTGTGTTTAGTAAGATTGATTTGAGGTCAGGATACCATCAGATTCGGGTTAAAGAGGAGGATATTCAGAAGACGGCCTTTAGGACACGATACGGACATTACGAGTTTTCTGTGATGCCGTTCGGGGTTTCTAATGCGCCGGGTGTGTTTATGGAGTATATGAATTGTATATTCCATGAGCATTTAGATCATTTTGTTGTTGTTTTTATTGATGACATTTTGGTTTATTCTAAGTCACAGGAGGAACATGCGGAGCATTTGCGTATTGTGTTGCAGATTCTAAAGGAGAAGAAACTTTATGCCAAACTTTCCAAGTGTGAGTTCTGGTTATCAGAAGTGAGTTTTCTGGGGCATGTGATTTCAGGTAATGGTATTGCTGTGGATCCATCCAAAGTAGAGGCAGTTCTACGATGGGAGGCTCCTAGATCTGTTACTGAAATTCGAAGTTTTCTGGGTTTAGCTGGATATTACCGGAGGTTTATCGAAGGTTTTTCCAAGTTGGCACTTCCGTTGACTCAACTGACTTGTAAGGGTAAGGCATTTATTTGGGATATTCAATGTGAAGAAAGTTTCAACGAGCTGAAGAAGAGATTGACTACAGCTCCGATTTTGATCTTACCGAATCCTAGTGAATCGTTCGTGGTGTATTGTGATGCGTCTATGATTGGTTTAGGTGGTGTTTTGATGCAAGACGGTAAGGTGGTTGCTTATGCTTCGAGGCAGTTACGAGTTCATGAGAAGAATTATCCTACTCATGATTTGGAATTAGCTGCGATGGTTTTTGTATTAAAGATTTGGAGGCATTATCTCTATGGTGCTAGATTCGAAGTCTTTAGTGATCATAAAAGTTTAAAATACTTGTTTGATCAGAAAGAGTTAAATATGAGGCAACGGAGATGGTTGGAACTTCTGAAGGACTATGACTTTAGCTTGAATTACCATCCTGGTAAGGCTAATGTGGTAGCTGATGCTTTGAGTCGGAAATCTTTGAGTATATCTGCTTTGATGGTGAAAGAGTGGGAACTATTGGAGCAATTTTGAGACTTGAGTTTGGTATGTGAGCTTTCACAGGAGAGTGTGAAGCTTGGTATGTTAAAGATCACTAATGATTTTCTGTTGTCTGTTATAGAGAAACAGAAGTTGGACTTGAAACTTGTTGATTTGTTGCTAGTTGGAAATCAAGAAGTGAACGGTGACCTTAAAGTGGATGATCAGGGTATTTTGAGATTCCGTGGTAGAATTTGTATACCGGATGATGCAGAGTTGAAAAAGATGATTCTTGAGGAAGGACACCGGAGTAGTATGAGTATACATCCTGGTGCTAATAAGATGTACCAAGATTTGAAGAAAATATTTTGGTGGTCTGGTTTGAAACGAGATGTGGCTCAGTTTGTTTATGCGTGTTTGACTTGTCAGAAGTCGAAAGTGGAACATCAGAGGCCTGCAGGATTAATGCAACCGTTGGATATTCCGGAGTGGAAATGGGATAGTATATCGATGGATTTTGTGACGGGTTTGCCTAATTCTCCGAGTGGGCATAATGCTATTTGGGTGATCGTTGATAGGCTGACTAAATCGGCGCATTTCATTCCGATTGATATCAGTTATTCTATGGAGCGTTTGGCTGAGATTTATATCCGTGGGATTGTGAAGTTGCATGGCGTCCCGTTGAGTATTGTTTCTCATCGTGATCCGAGGTTTACTTCCAGATTTTGGGAAAGTTTGCAAAAGGCGTTAGGTTCTAAGCTGAGATTGAGTTCTGCTTATCATCCGCAGACTGATGGTCAGACGGAGAGAACAATTCAGTCATTGGAAGATTTACTGAGATCTTGTGTTCTTGAGCAAGGTAGAGTTTGGGACAGTTTTCTTTCATTGATCGAGTTTACGTATAATAACAGTTTCCATTCTAGTATCGGAATGGCACCTTTTGAGGCGCTTTATGGAAGAAGATGTCGAACACCTTTGTGTTGGCATGAATCTGGTGAAAGTGCAGTAGTTGGACCTGAGTTAGTTCAACAGACGACGGAGAAGGTGAAACTTATTCGGGAGAAGATGAAAGCTTCTCAGAGTAGGCAAAAGAGTTACCATGATAAGAGGAAGAGGGATCTGGAATTTCAAGAGGGAAATCATGTGTTTTTGAGGGTTTCGCTGGTGACTGGGGTTGGACGTGCTTTGAAGTCGAGGAAGCTTACTTCACGTTTTATTGGTCCATATCAGATATCCGAAAGAGTTGGTGCAGTGGCTTACAGGATAGCATTGCCACCGAATCTTTCGAATCTACATGATGTTTTCCATGTTTCACAGCTACGGAAGTATGTTCCAGATCCGTCTCATGTGATTCCGATGGATGAGGTTGAGGTAGGAGATAATCTTACGGTTGAGGTTTTACCGGTGAGGATTTTAGATCGCGAGTTGAAAAGGTTAAGAGGCAAGGAGATTGCACTTGTGAAAGTGGCGTGGGGAGGCGCTGCTAAGGACAATTTGACTTGGGAATTGGAAAGTCGGATGCGGGAGTCGTATCCGGAGTTGTTTGGATCAGGTAATATTTTCGAGGACGAAAATTTCTCAAGTGGGGGAGAGTTGTAACGGTCCGTTTTTAATATTTCCTTTTCCCGTGCTTTTTGGTGTTAATTGGTCGAGTCTTTATTTTTAATTGAGCAATATTTATGTCAATTGCTAATTGGTGTGATTATATGTTATTTTTGCACATTGTGTATTTTTACCGTTTTTCAGAGTTTGCGAGGAAAATTGGAATAGAGGGTATTTGACATATTTCATAATTAATAGTGTTAGTTAATAATAGTTAGTTTAGATATTTATTAGAAATGTTTAGAATTTTTAAGTTAAGAAAATATAAAAGAAAATAGTTAGTATAAGTTTAGAAAAAAAAAAGAGAAGAAAAAGAGAGAAGAGGAAAAGAGAAGAGAAAGAAGAAAAGAGAGGAAAAATTTATGAAGGAAGAAATCAATCTCCCGACTTTCTAGAACACGATTAAATCGGGTAAGGGTGCGAAACTCGATTATACTATGCTTGTATATGATTATGTATGAATGGGTTTGGATGATTCTCTTGCTTTCCATGTTTTTTTACTTTTAGGTCGAAAACGATAAAATGAGTAGAATCGATGGTTTAACGGTTGGAAATAGATGTAAAGGTGGTAGTTTGCTTGTTGGCATGATTAGAATAGGTTCTGATTGAAATATGTTGATTTGGAAATGGTTTGGGTTGGGAAATATCATTTTTGGGTTTTCCACAGCGCTGAAGGATTCTGAGTTTTCGCAGGTTCGCCTAGCGAACTATTCAGCGAAGGGTAGCGAAGGGTAGCGAAGGTTTGCTACGGGTATTCGCCTAGCGAAGGCGTGAGCGAAGGTTCGCTAGAGTGTTCGCCTAGCGAACTTTGGGTGTTTTTGACTCTGTTTGGTTCTGACTTGGTTCGCCAAGTGCTCGCCTAGCGAACTTAGTGTCTGTTTTTATCTAACAGTTGGTTCGCTGGAACATTCGCCTAGCGAAGGAGCTAGCGAATGCTCGCGAGGGATGTTCGCCTAGCGAAGCAGCTGGCGAATGCTCGCGAGGGGGATTCGCCCAGCGAACAGTGTTGTTCGTGTAATTTTGTTTTCTGCATAACTTTTGATCTGCGATTCGGTTTGAGGCGTGGTTTGATGCGTTGGAAAGCTAACGAGATGTTCTTCCTAGGAAAAATAGTTTTGGGGTATGAACTTGGTCCAATCGGTACAGTTTTTACGAACCGTTTCGTAGTGTCGGACGTCCGGTTTATGTTTTTACGTTATTTCGAAATATTCATATCTTGTTAACCGTTTATCGTATTTAAGAGTTCTTTATACCGAATCGAAGCTGTCGATGAGTACTTTTTGATGATGATAGAAAATATTATTTTTGGCTGACTTTTAGCCGACTTTTTCGGAAAACCGAATAATGGAATTTTGAGTTATTTTTCAATATTGTAAGACATATTATGATATGTTATGAGATGGCTTGTGTGATGATTCTTTGATGGGAATTTGATGTTGTGGAATGGTATATTGGTGTTTGTGGCCATTTTGGGCAATTGTGTGCATTACTTTATATGTACTTGAAATACATGATTATTGTTAATGCATGAACATTTGATGTTGGCATGAGTCATTAATGTGTCAAGTATCATGATATGCATTCTTGCATTGGAAGATTCATAAATGAATCAGTTTTATCGTCTTACGCCCTGAAATAATGGTATAAGCGATTAATCACAAATGATTGTGCGCCCTGAAATAGTGGACTATGGCAATCGGATTGTGCGCCTTGAAATCGTGGACTAAAGCAATCCATAAACGTCATACGCCCTGAAATAATGGTTTATAGCGACGGGGAACATCGTAGGCCCGACTGGGAGTTACTCTATGTAACGAGCGATGATTCCAAGAGTTCCTGGGGGACTAATAAATTACAAGGTTGGATTGGTACCGCATGCGTAGAGTCGTTGTGTCAGTCTCTGTGCATTTGCATAATTCATTACATGTATGTTTATGTGTTGAACTTTGAGAAGGATTTGTTATGCATTGTGTTAATGTATATGCTTATGTGATTGATGTGTGAAATGGGTTTAATATGTCTTGTGTTGTTTACAAGTATCGTATTTGTGTGGTGAGAATAATGGTGCATATTTTGCTAAGTGTTATATAATGATATGCAATTATATTATAATCCTGTTTCTCACCCTTCTGCTGTGGTTTAATGCTGTAATGGCATTGCAGATTAGACGCTGGAGGTCTTTTGCGAAGATTAGTGTCTTCGTCTTTTTGTCGTTCCGTCGGCTCTGATATGTAACACGGGTAGTCGGGGTTAGAGTGTAGATGTTTCTTTTAGCTTGTATATAGTGGCCTTGTATGAATATGTATATGACATACTTATATTTTGTGATGACATCAGTTATGGATGTTCCGCTTTAATTCTGTAACTGAATGCTGATATTCTGGAACGGAGTTCCTTTGTTTATAAAAACTATCCAGGTGTTATATATCTTTATGAGCAGGTTATTTTTAGTTCACGTTGATGTGACATCTCTGTTTATATCTAAATGAATTAATCTTTGCTCTGATGTTTTATCATAAGATTATTTTTTATTATTACGTTTTTGTACGGGGTATAGAAGGGGTGTTACATTAAGTGGTATCAGAGCCAGTGTCTGTTTGGTCTGTCCGACCGTGTCTTTGTGTCGTTATTGGATTGTTGCACTCTGTTGAGTGATTGTTTAACCATAATTTGCCATCATTGGGAATGTTCAGATTATGGCGGGAAGACGTGATGCTGCTATGACTGCGGCCATGCAAGCTATGGCGCAAGTGATGCAGAATTTACCCAATGCTGTGGCGGACGAGGAATCGCGTAGTATGGATAAGTTTCAGAAGAATAATCCACCGAGCTTCAAGGGTACTCATGATCCTGAGGGAGCACAGATTTGGCTGAAGAAGATTGAGAAGATCTTCCGTTTCATTAGGTGTTCCGAGGATCAGAAGGTGCAGTTTGGTACTCATGTGTTGGAAAAGGAAGCTGAAGACTGGTGGACGAATGCTTCTCAGAGGTTTGAGGAGGATGAGATAGTGGTTACATGGGCTGTGTTCAAAGATGCTTTTCTTGAAAAGTATTTTCCGGAAGATGAGAGAGGTAAAAAGGAAATTGAATTTCTTGAACTGAAGAAGGATAATTCCTCTGTTGCGGATTATGCTGCTAAGTTTGAGGAACTGGTGAAGTTTTGTCCCAATTATAATACGGCTGGTTCGGAGAGGTATAAGTGTCTGAAATTTGTGAATGGTTTGAGGCCAGAAATCAAGAAAGGTATCGGTTATCAGGAGATAAGACAGTTTTCAGTGTTGGTGAACAAGAGTTGGATTTTTGATGAGGATAGCAAAGCGCGTGCTACTCATTACAAGAATCTGAATGATAAGAAAGGAAAGGGGCAGTTCAGAGGTAGGCCTTATGCTACCCCTATTGATAAAGGGAAACAAAAGTTTACTTTTGATAGGAAGCCTAGTGGTGGAGGAATGAATTCTGCTGTGAAATGTTACAATTGTGGTGGTTTAGGTCATCGTATATCGGAATGTAAGAGGAATATGAATAATGTGGATAAGTGTGCTAATTGTGGTTTGAAGGGTCATGTGGCTGCTGATTGTAGGAGGAAGAATGGGGTTACATGTTATAATTGTGGGGAAGTTGGTCATGTTAGTACGAGGTGCACGAAACCGAAGCAAGCTCAACCTAGAGGGAAAGTATTTGCATTGGCGGGAGCTCAGCCTACTAATGCAGATCGTTTGATCAGAGGTACTTGTTTTATTAATAGTAATCTTTTAATTGCTATTATTGATACTGGAGCGACTTATTCGTTTATTTCGATTGATTGTGCGAAACGTTTGAATTTGGTGTTGTCTAAGATGGGTGGAGAGATGGTTATCGATACTCCAACTTCGGGGTCGGTAACTACTTCTTTCGTTTGTTTAAGTTGTCCTTTGACAATTTTTGGTAGAGATTTTGTGATGGACTTGGTATGTTTGCCATTGAAGGGTTTGGATGTGATTCTGGGAATGAACTGGTTAGAGTTCAATCGTGTTCATCTTGATTGTTATGTTAAGCGGGTTAGATTTCCTTCTCTTGAAGAAGAAAGGGAATCTGGTTTCTTATCTACCAAAGAGTTGAAGAAACTTTTGGCGGAGGAAGCTCAGTTGTTTGGATTGTTTGCATCTTTGTCTGTGGAGAGTCAAGTTGCAATTGGAAGTTTTCCTGTTGTGTGTGATTTTCAGGAGGTGTTCCCGGATGATTTTTCAGATGTGCCGCCAGAAAGAGAGGTGGAGTTTTCTATAGACCTAGTTCCTGGTACTAGACCTGTATCTATGGCACCATATCGGATGTCAGCATCTGAGTTGGTGGAGTTGAAAAGACAATTGAATGAGTTGTTGGAAAAGAGGTTTGTAAGGCCTAGTGTATCACCTTGGGGTGCTCCTGTTTTGTTGGTCAAAAAGAAAGATGGAAGTATGCGTTTGTGTATCGATTATCGGCAGTTGAATAAAGTGACAATTAAGAACAAGTATCCACTTCCAAGGATCGATGACTTGATGGATCAACTAGTGGGTGCAAGTGTGTTTAGTAAGATTGATTTGAGGTCAGGATACCATCAGATTCGGGTTAAAGAGGAGGATATTCAGAAGACGGCCTTTAGGACACGATACGGACATTACGAGTTTTCTGTGATGCCGTTCGGGGTTTCTAATGCGCCGGGTGTGTTTATGGAGTATATGAATCGTATATTCCATGAGCATTTAGATCATTTTGTTGTTGTTTTTATTGATGACATTTTGGTTTATTCTAAGTCACAGGAGGAACATGCGGAGCATTTGCGTATTGTGTTGCAGATTCTAAAGGAGAAGAAACTTTATGCCAAACTTTCCAAGTGTGAGTTCTGGTTGTCAGAAGTGAGTTTTCTGGGGCATGTGATTTCAGGTAATGGTATTGCTGTGGATCCATCCAAAGTAGAGGCAGTTCTACGATGGGAGGCTCCTAGATCTGTTACTGAAATTCGAAGTTTTCTGGGTTTAGCTGGATATTACCGGAGGTTTATCGAAGGTTTTTCCAAGTTGGCACTTCCGTTGACTCAACTGACTTGTAAGGATAAGGCATTTATTTGGGATATTCAATGTGAAGAAAGTTTCAACGAGCTGAAGAAGAGATTGACTACAGCTCCGATTTTGATCTTACCGAATCCTAGTGAATCGTTCGTGGTGTATTGTGATGCGTCTATGATTGGTTTAGGTGGTGTTTTGATGCAAGACGGTAAGGTGGTTGCTTATGCTTCGAGGCAGTTACGAGTTCATGAGAAGAATTATCCTACTCATGATTTGGAATTAGCTGCGATGGTTTTTGTATTAAAGATTTGGAGGCATTATCTCTATGGTGCTAGATTCGAAGTCTTTAGTGATCATAAAAGTTTAAAATACTTGTTTGATCAGAAAGAGTTAAATATGAGGCAACGGAGATGGTTGGAACTTCTGAAGGACTATGACTTTAGCTTGAATTACCATCCTGGTAAGGCTAATGTGGTAGCTGATGCTTTGAGTCGGAAATCTTTGAATATATCTGCTTTGATGGTGAAAGAGTGGGAACTATTGGAGCAATTTCGAGACTTGAGTTTGGTATGTGAGCTTTCACAGGAGAGTGTGAAGCTTGGTATGTTAAAGATCACTAATGATTTTCTATTGTCTGTTATAGAGAAACAGAAGTTGGACTTGAAACTTGTTGATTTGTTGCTAGTTGGAAATCAAGAAGTGAACGGTGACCTTAAAGTGGATGATCAGGGTATTTTGAGATTCCGTGGTAGAATTTGTATACCGGATGATGCAGAGTTGAAAAAGATGATTCTTGAGGAAGGACACCGGAGTAGTATGAGTATACATCCTGGTGCTAATAAGATGTACCAAGATTTGAAGAAAATATTTTGGTGGTCTGGTTTGAAACGAGATGTGGCTCAGTTTGTTTATGCGTGTTTGACTTGTCAGAAGTCGAAAGTGGAACATCAGAGGCCTGCAGGATTAATGCAACCGTTGGATATTCCGGAGTGGAAATGAGATAGTATATCGATGGATTTTGTGACGGGTTTGCCTAATTCTCCGAGTGGGCATAATGCTATTTGGGTGATCGTTGATAGGCTGACTAAATCGGCGCATTTCATTCCGATTGATATCAGTTATTCTATGGAGCGTTTGGCTGAGATTTATATCCGTGGGATTGTGAAGTTGCATGGCGTCCCGTTGAGTATTGTTTCTCATCGTGATCCGAGGTTTACTTCCAGATTTTGGGAAAGTTTGCAAAAGGCGTTAGGTTCTAAGCTGAGATTGAGTTCTGCTTATCATCCGCAGAATGATGGTCAGACGGAGAGAACAATTCAGTCATTGTAAGATTTACTGAGATCTTGTGTTCTTGAGCAAGGTAGAGTTTGGGACAGTTTTCTTTCATTGATCGAGTTTACGTATAATAACAGTTTCCATTCTAGTATCGGAATGGCACCTTTTGAGGCGCTTTATGGAAGAAGATGTCGAACACCTTTGTGTTGGCATGAATCTGGTGAAAGTGCAGTAGTTGGACCTGAGTTAGTTCAACAGACGACGGAGAAGGTGAAACTTATTCGGGAGAAGATGAAAGCTTCTCAGAGTAGGCAAAAGAGTTACCATGATAAGAGGAAGAGGGATCTGGAATTTCAAGAGGGAAATCATGTGTTTTTGAGGGTTTCGCTGGTGACTGGTGTTGGACGTGCTTTGAAGTCGAGGAAGCTTACTTCACGTTTTATTGGTCCATATCAGATATCCGAAAAAGTTTGTGCAGTGGCTTACAGGATAGCATTGCCACCGAATCTTTCGAATCTACATGATGTTTTCCATGTTTCACAGCTACGGAAGTATGTTCCAGATCCGTCTCATGTGATTCCGATGGATGAGGTTGAGGTAGGAGATAATCTTACGGTTGAGGTTTTACCGGTGAGGATTTTAGATCGCGAGTTGAAAAGGTTAAGAGGCAAGGAGATTGCACTTGTGAAAGTGGCGTGGGGAGGCGTTGCTAAGGACAATTTGACTTGGGAATTGGAAAGTCGGATGCGGGAGTCGTATCCGGAGTTGTTTGGATCAGGTAATATTTTCGAGGACGAAAATTTCTCAAGTGGGGGAGAGTTGTAACGGTCCGTTTTTAATATTTCCTTTTCCCGTGCTTTTTGGTGTTAATTGGTCGAGTCTTTATTTTTAATTGAGCAATATTTATGTCAATTGCTAATTGGTGTGATTATATGTTATTTTTGCACATTGTGTATTTTTACCGTTTTTGAGAGTTTGCGGGGAAAATTGGAATAGAGGGTATTTGACATATTTCATAATTAATAGTGTTAGTTAATAATAGTTAGTTTAGATATTTATTAGAAATGTTTAGAATTTTTAAGTTAAGAAAATATAAAAGAAAATAGTTAGTATAAGTTTAGAAAAAAAAAAAGAGAAGAAAAAGAGAGAAGAGGAAAAGAGAAGAGAAAGAAGAAAAGAGAGGAAAAACTTGTGAAGGAAGAAATCAATCTCCCGACTTTCTAGAACACGATTAAATCGGGTAAGGGTGCGAAACTCGATTATACTATGCTTGTATATGATTATGTATGAATGGGTTTGGATGATTCTCTTGCTTTCCATGTTTTTTTACTTTTAGGTCGAAACGATAAAATGAGTAGAATCGATGGTTTAACGGTTGGAAATCGATGTAAAGGTGGTAGTTTGCTTGTTGGCATGATTAGAATAGGTTCTGATTGAAATATGTTGATTTGGAAATGGTTTGGGTTGGGAAATATCATTTTTGGGTTTTCAACAGCGCTGAAGGATTCTGAGTTTTCGCAGGTTCGCCTAGCGAACCATTCAGCGAAGGGTAACGAAGGTTTGCTACGGGTATTCGCCTAGCGAAGGCGTGAGCGAAGGTTCGCTAGAGTGTTCGCCTAGCGAACTTTGGGTGTTTTTGACTCTGTTTAGTTCTGACTTGGTTCGCCAAGTGCTCGCCTAGCGAACTTAGTGTCTGTTTTTATCTAACAGTTGGTTCGCTGGAACATTCGCCTAGCGAAGGAGCTAGCGAATGCTCGCGAGGGATGTTCGCCTAGCGAAGCAGCTGGCGAATGCTCGCGAGGGGGATTCGCCCAGCGAACAGTGCTGTTCGTGTAATTTTGTTTTCTGCATAACTTTTGATCTGCGATTCGGTTTGAGGCGTGGTTTGATGCGTTGGAAAGCTAACGAGATGTTCTTCCTAGGAAAAATAGTTTTGGGGTATGAACTTGGTCCAATCGGTACAGTTTTTACGAACCGTTTCGTAGTGTCGGACGTCCGGTTTATGTTTTTACGTTATTTCGAAATATTCATATCTTGTTAACCGTTTATCGTATTTAAGAGTTATTTATATCGAATCGAAGCTGTCGATGAGTACTTTTTGATGATGATAGAAAATATTATTTTTGGCCGACTTTTAGCCGACTTTTTCGGAAAACCGAATAATGGAATTTTGAGTTATTTTTCAATATTGTAAGACATATTATGATATGTTATGAGATGGCTTGTGTGATGATTCTTTGATGGGAATTTGATGTTGTGGAATGGTATATTGGTGTTTGTGGCCATTTTGGGCAATTGTGTGCATTACTTTATATGTACTTGAAATACATGATTATTGTTAATGCATGAACATTTGATGTTGGCATGAGTCATTAATGTGTCAAGTATCATGATATGCATTCTTGCATTGGAAGATTCATAAATGAATCAGTTTTATCGTCTTACGCCCTGAAATAATGGTAGAAGCGATTTATCACAAATGATTGTGCGCCTTGAAATAGTGGACTATGGCAATCGGATTGTGCGCCTTGAAATCGTGGACTAAAGCAATCCATAAACGTCGTACGCTCTGAAATAATGGTTTATAGCGACGGGGAACATCGTAGGCCCGACTGGGAGTTACTCTATGTAACGAGCGATGATTCCAAGAGTTCCTGGGGGACTAATGAATTACAAGGTTGGATTGGTACCGCATGTGTAGAGTCGTTGTGTCAGTCTCTGTGCATTTGCATAATTCATTACATGTATGTTTATGTGTTGAACTTTGAGAAGGATTTGTTATGCATTGTGTTAATGTATATGCTTATGTGATTGATGTTTGAAATGGGTTTAATATGTCTTGTGTTGTTTACAAGTATCGTATTTGTGTGGTGAGAATAATGGTGCATATTTTGCTAAGTGTTATATAATGATATGCAATTATATTATAATCCTGTTTCTCACCCTTCTGCTGTGGTTTAATGCTGTAATGGCATTGCAGATTAGACGCTGGAGGTCTTTTGCGAAGATTAGTGTCTTCGTCTTTTTGTCGTTCCGTCGGCTCTGATATGTAACACGGGTAGTCGGGGTTAGAGTGTAGATGTTTCTTTTAGCTTGTATATAGTGGCCTTGTATGAATATGTATATGACATACTTATATTTTGTGATGACATCAGTTATGGATGTTCCGCTTTAATTCTGTAACTGAATGCTGATATTCTGGAACGGAGTTCCTTTGTTTATAAAAACTATCCAGGTGTTATATATCTTTATGAGCAGGTTGTTTTTAGTTCACGTTGATGTGACATCTCTGTTTATATCTAAATGAATTAATCTTTGCTCTGATGTTTTATCATAAGATTATTTTTTATTATTACGTTTTTGTACGGGGTATAGAAGGGGTGTTACATATATCCTCTTGGATTCTACATGTATGACTCTGTATATGACAGACAAACTTCTATGTTTATATATGAGATTTCAGTTGCCGATTTCCTGCTTTTATTTTGTATTTGAATTGTGGGTGTTAGGAACCGAGTTCCTCTGTTTATGTTGCTACCTGATTGTTGCATATCTATATGAGCAGGTTGTTATATTTCATTACTTTGATGTGACGCTCTCGTCTCTGCCATGAATGTTTTAATTATACTCTGATTATTTTGTTATCGCTTTAATTACTCGGGGTATAGATTGAGGGTGTTACATTAAGTGGTATCAGAGCCAGTCTGTGTCGGTCATTTTAACTAAGTTGTTTGTTATGCGACAGTTGTGTTCTGGCGAGTTGATTGTTTAACCATAGTTACTGTTATTGGATATGAACAGAATATGGCTGGTAGAATTGATGCTGCTCTTGCTGCTGCTATGCAAGCTATGGCTCAGGCTGTGCGGAATACACCTAATTCTGGTGGGAATGATGAGTTCAGGAAGAACAAACCGCATATCTTCAAAGGAATATATGATCCCGATGATGCTCAGATTTGGCTTAAGGAGATTGAAAGAATCTTTCGAGTGAAGGACTGTGCTGAGGAACAGAAGGTGAGACTGGATACTCACATGTTAAAGGAGGAGGCTGATGATTGGTGGGTTAGTACGCGTCATGTGTGGGAAGCTACAGGGGAAGTTGTCACTTGGGCTTTGTTTAGTAGTGAGTTTTTGAGGAAGTATTTTTCTGAAGATGTCAGAGGAAAGAAAGAAATAGAGTTCTTGGAGTTGAAACAGGGTAACATGTCTGCTACTAATTACACTGCTAAGTTTGTGGAGCTTGTTCAGTTTTATCCACATTATGCTGAAGCAACTGCGGAGTTTTCCAAATGTGTGAAGTTTGAGAACGGGTTGCGTCCCGAGATCAAACAGACAATTGGTTATCAAAGAATTAGGAGGTTTTTAGATTTGGTGGATGGTTGTAGAATTTATGAGGAGGATAGCAAAGCTCGGTTTACTCATTATAAGAGTGCGAACGAAAGGAAAGAAAAGCAACCGTTTCGTGGTGGTCCTTATGTGGCACCAGCTGACAAGGGAAAACAAAGGGCTAATTTTGATAAAAGGCCAAGTGGGGGAGGTATGTATAATCCTCAAAGATGCTTTAAGTGTGGTGACTTAGGACATCGTCAGTTTGAATGTAGAAAGGATATGAGGAAGTGTTCCAATTGCGGAGTAATAGGACATGTAGCAGCTGATTGTAAGAGGAATGTGGTGAAGTGTTTCAACTGTGGTGAACCTGGTCATGTTAGTGCGAGGTGTCCGAAACCAAAGCAAGCTCAAGCTGGAGGAAAAGTATTTGCATTGGCAGGAACTCAGCCTACTAGTGCAGATCGTCTGATCAGAGGTACTTGTTTTATTAATAGTGCGCCTTTAGTTGCTATTATTGATACCGGAGCGACTCATTCGTTTATTTCGTCTGAGTGTGCGCGGTGTTTGAATCTTTTATTGTTGTCGATGGGTGGAGAGATGGTTATCGATACTCTAGCATTGGGGTCGGTAACTACTTCTTTGGTTTGTTTAAGTTGTCCTTTGACCATTTATGGTAAGGATTTTGCTATGGATTTGGTGTGTCTGCCGTTGGAGGGTTTAGACGTAGTTTTGGGAATGAATTGGTTGTAGTTCAATCGAGTTCATATTGATTGTTATCATAAGTTGGTAAGATTTCCTTCTCTTGAAGAAGACGAGGAATCAAGTTTCTTATCTACCAAAGAGTTGAAGAAATTTTTGGCGGATGAAGCTCAGTTATTTGGGTTGTTTGCATCGTTGACTCTGGATAGTCAAGTTACAATTGATGTGTTTCCAGTCGTGTGTGATTTTCCGGAGGTGTTTCCAGAGGATATTTTTGATGTGCCGCCAGAAAGAGAGGTGGAGTTTTCTATAGATCTAGTTCCTGGTACTAGACCTGTGTCTATGACACCATATAGTATGTCGGCATCTGAGTTGGTTGAGTTGAAGAAGCAGTTGAATGAATTGTTAGAAAAGAGGTTTGTGAGGCCGAGTGTATCGCCTTGGGGTGCTCCAGTTTTATTGGTGAAGAAGAAAGATGGAAGTATGCGATTGTGTATTGATTATCGCCAGCTGAATAAGGTGACGATTAAGAATAAGTATCCTCTTTCGAGAATTGATGATTTGATGGACCAGTTGGTAGGTGCGTGTGTGTTTAGTAAAATTGATTTGAGGTCAGGTTATCATCAGATTAGAGTGAAGGAGAAAGATATTCAGAAGACGGCTTTTAGGACACGATACGGACATTACGAATATTCCGTGATGCCGTTCGGGGTTTCTAATGCGCCGGGAGTGTTTATGGAGTATATGAATCGCATATTCCATGAGCATTTGGATCAATTTGTTGTTGTGTTTATTGATGACATCTTGATTTATTCTAAGTCTCGGGAGGAACATGCGGAACATTTGCATATTGTATTGCAAATTGTGAAGGGAAAGAAACTTTATGCCAAGTTGTCCAAGTGTGAGTTCTGGTTGTCAGAAGTGAGTTTTCTTGGGCATGTGATTTCAGGTAATGGTATTGTTGTGGATCCATCCAAAGTAGATGCAGTTCTACAATGGGAGGCTCCTAGATCTGTTACCGAAATTAGAAGTTTTTTGGGTTTAGCTGGATATTATCGAAGATTCATTGAAGGCTTTTCCAAGTTAGCACTTCCATTGACCCAGCTGACTTGTAAAGGTAAAGCGTTTATTTGGGATATTCAGTGTGAGGAAAGTTTTAGTGAGCTGAAGAGAAGATTGACTACAGCTCTGATTTTGATCTTACTGAATCCTAGTGAACCGTTTATGGTGTATTGCGATGCGTCTTTGAGTGGTTTAGGTGGAGTGTTGATCCAAGAAGGTAAGGTGGTGGCTTATGCTTCGAGACAATTGAGGGTTCATGAGAAGAATTATCCTACTCATGATTTGGAATTAGCTGCGGTGGTTTTTGTATTGAAAATTTGGAGACATTATCTCTACGGTGCAAGATTCGAAGTCTTTAGTGATCATAAGAGTCTAAAATACTTGTTTGATCAGAAAGAGTTGAATATGAGGCAACAGAGATGGTTGGAATTTTTGAAGAACTACGATTTTAGCTTGAATTACCATCCTGGTAAAGCTAATGTGGTAGCCGATGCGTTAAGCCGGAAATCTTTGCATATGTCTGCTTTGATGGTTAAAGAGTGGGAACTTTTGGAAGAATTTAGAGATTTGATTTTTGTGTGTGAATTGACATCTGATAGCGTGAGGCTTGGTATGTTGAAGGTCACTAATGATTTTCTGTTGACCGTTAGCGAGAAACAGAGGCTGGATGTGAAATTTGTTGATTTGATGACGGTTGGAGATAAATGTGTGAATGGTGACTTTAAAATGGATGATCAGGGTGTTTTGAGATTCCGTGGTAGAATTTGTATTCCTGATGATTCGGAATTGAAAAAAGATAATTTTAGAGGAAGGACGCCGGAGTAGTTTGAGTATACATCCGGGAGCTAATAAGACGTATCAAGATTTGAAAAAGATCTTTTGGTGGTCCGGATTGAAGAGAGATGTGGCTCAGTTTGTTTATGCGTGTTTGACGTGTCAGAAGTCAAAGGTAGAAACATCAGAAGCCTAGTGGATTATTGCAACCGTTGGATATTCTCGAGTGGAAATGGGACAACATTTCTATGGATTTTGTGACAGGGTTGTCGAATACTCAGAGGGGACATAATGTCATTTGGGTGATTGTGGATAGGCTGACTAAATCGGCGTATTTCATTTCGATTGACATCAGTTTTTCTTTGGAGAGGTTGGCTGAGATTTATATTCGTGTGATTGTGAGATTACATGGTGTTCCGTTGTGTATTGTTTCAGATCGAGATCTGAGGTTTACTTCTAGATTTTGGGAAAGTTTGCAAAAGGCATTAGGTTCCAAGTTGAGATTGAGTTCTGCTTATCATCCTCAGACGGATGGTCAGACCGAGAGAACTATTCAATCATTGGAAGATTTGTTGAGAACTTGTGTTCTTGAGCAAGGTGGTGCTTGGGATAGTTATCTTTCGTTGGTTGAGTTCACATATAACAACAGTTTCCATTCGAGTATTGGAATGGCACCTTTTGAAGCGTTGTATGGAAGAAGATGTCGAACACCTTTGTGTTGGCATGAATCTGGTGAGAGTTCGGTGGTTGAACCAAAGTTAGTTCAACAAACTACGGAAAAGGTGAAACTTATTCGTGAGAAGATAAAGGCTTCTCAGAGTAGGCAGAAGAGTTATCATGATCGAAGGAGGAAAGATCTTGAGTTTCGAGAAGGCGATCATGTATTTTTGAGAGTTACACCGGTGACGGGTGTTGGACGTGCATTGAAGTCGAAGAAACTTACTTCTCAGTTTATTGGTCCTTATCAGATATCCGCGAGAGTGAGTGTTGTGGCTTATCGGGTGGCGTTGCCACCGAATCTTTCGAATTTACATGATGTGTTCCATGTTTCACAGCTTCGGAAGTATGTTCCGGATCCGTCGCATGTGATTCCGATGGATGAGGTTGAGGTAAGGGAGAATCTTACGGTTGAGGCATTACCGATGAGGGTTTTGGATCGCGAGTTGAAGCGGTTAAGAGGCAAAGATATTGCGCTTGTGAAAGTAGCGTGGGGAGGCGCTGCTGAGGGCAATTTGACTTGGGAGTTGGAGAGTCGGACGCGGGAATCGTATCCGGAGTTGTTCGTCTCAAGTAATATTTTCGAGGACGAAAATTTCTAAGTGGGAGAGAGTTGTAACACCCCGGTTTTTGTTAGATTTATTTAATCGAGTCGATTTAATTATTTTTGTTTTTATATTATTTTATTCTTGGTTTTTATTTGGTAAATATGTTATGTTTATCGTTATTATGTTTTATCGCGTTTTGGGATCGTTTGCGAGAAAATTGAGTGTAGGGGTATTTTGGTCATTTTGCTTGGTTAGATATTATTGTTTTTCTTAAAATAGAAACATAGAGATTAGAAAGAGAGAAAAGAAAGTCTAAGAGAAATAGAGAGAAAGAGAAGAAGAAAAAGAGGAAAACTTGAAGTTTAAGAAATCGATTCAACCGACACTTCAAAGCACGATTAATCGGGTAAGGGTACGAAACTCGGTTATTATATGCTTGTGTATGAATATGTATGTGTGTGTTTGAATGTTTACTTGTTTCTCATAGTTTTTCAATTCTAGGTTGAAATGAGAAAAATGAATAGAAATAGATGTTTTCACGGTTGGAAATCGATATGAATCACGTAGTATGATCGTATTATATGTATGAACATTGTTGATACTTGTTTTGATTGATTGAAAACGTTTTGGTTGGAAAAAGTTGAATTTTGGGGTTTGGAAGCCATGAGGAGCGCAGAAACAGAATTCTGGTTCTGGTACGATTCTCCAGGCGAATCAGAATTCGCCATGCAAATCAGGTCTTGTCGCATCTTCGCCAGGCGAAGTGCTGGCGAAGAGGGATTCGCCAGGCGGAATTCTAATTCGCCAGGCGAAATTCAAGAGACAGAACTTGGGTCAGCTACTGGAACTTTTGGATTTTCAAAAATGACGTTTCGCCGCAGCTTCTCCAGGCGAAGTGCTGGCGAAGAGGGATTCGCCAGGCGAAATTCTAATTCGCCAGGCGAATCTGGCAGTTTTCAATAAATTCTTTTCTTTGAAAATTCATAACTTTTGATCCGTAACTCGGATCGAGACGTTCTTAGTACCGCTGGAAAGCTAATGAGATGTTATTTCTTATAAATATGGTTTTGAGATTAGTGGCCGATTTAATTGTGTCGGGAATTTGGAAACGTGTCGTTTTGTCGACTTTTACCGTCGTAATTGTGTGCGATTGATGTGTTATCATGCGATATGCTTTTGATATATAACGTATAACTTGTGTGCTGTTATATGATGTGAATATATATGATGAGAGGTTGTGATGATGGTTTGTGGTCTTATGGAAAAATAAATGCATTGTTTCGCGTTAAACTTCAATGCATGATTATTGATGTTGAGTTGGTTCACATGGTTATATATGTATATTCATTTGATTGTCATGAGTCATTAGTATGTCATGCATCATGAATATGCACCATGTGATGTCGTGTGCCCTTGTGGGGTGTGAGCGACGAAACGATTCCAGAGGGAATCTGCTGTAACTATCGTGTGCCTTATACAAAGAGGGCCTAAAACGACGTTATAGACGATCGTGTGCCTTATACAAAGAGGACCTAAAGCGATCGGATCATGTGCCTTATACAAAGAGGACCTAAAGCGATCCATAAACGTCGTGTGCCTTATACAAAGAGGACCTAAAGCGACGGGGAACATCGTTTGCCCGACGGGGAGTTACACTAAGTAACAAACGATGATTCCAATAATTCCTGAGTGAATTAATGATGATGAGAATGATGGATGGAATGGTACCGCATGCATAGAGTCGTTGTGTCGGTCTCTGTGCATTTGCATAAGTCATGAATGGATTGATTATGTGTGGGAAATTGTGAATGAGATTGATGAGTTGATATATATATTGGTGATGAATGTATTGAGCATGACTGATATGCATTTGTGATGGATGCAAAATTGTGAATTGTTTTGTTTTGTATTTGAATTATGGTATACGTTGTGGTGAGAATGTTTTGCATGCGTATTTCATGTTATTACATAATTGTATGCAACTATATTATAATTGTGTTTCTCACCCTTCTGCTGTTTTGAATGCTCTATGAGGCATTGCAGATTAGATGCTAGAGGTCTTTTTGTGAATATTATGTCTTCATTCTTTTGTCGGTCGGCTCTGATATGTAGCATCGGGTAGTCGGGGAGATCGTTATGTGATTATGTGTATATATATAGCCTCTTGGATTCTACATGTATGACTCTGTATGACAGACAAACTTCTATGTTTATATATGAGATTTCAGTTGCAGATTTTCCGCTTTTATTCTGTATCTGAATTGTGGGTGTTAGGAACCGAGTTCCTCTGTTTATGTTGCTACCTGATTGTTGCATATCTATATGAGCAGGTTGTTATATTTCATTACTTTGATGTGACGCTCCCGTCTATGCCATGAATGTTTTAATTATACTCTGATTATTTTGTTATCGCTTTAATTACTCGGGATATAGATTGGGGGTGTTACAATAAGAAGCACTTAAAAACATCTTTTGATAATATCGACATGGATTGAAATAGAAGAAATTATTTGTGTCTATTAATTATTCCTTCTGTTTATTTTAACATATTATTTTTTTAATTTATTAATACAATACAATAGTAAATTTAATTATTTTTATTTTTATTTCTTTCTTTCTCTATGGTAAGTAACTTAAAATATTTTTAATTAATTTATAATTAATAATATATTGAACTCGATAAATAATAAAAGATATTTAAATATATAAATAATAAAAAAATGCAAAAAGTAATTATTATTATTATTATTATTATTATGAATGTCTACAATAGTACTACTTAAGTTAGTATCTATATATGAGGTAGTATGTCTACAATAGTATATATTCTTGGTGCTATGCAATAGTATTTCATTTATAATTTATTTAGAGTGTTATTTCTTATACAATCCAATTAAATGATATTACATAATTAAGCCTCTTTTGAAAAAGTTAAAAGATATTTTTGGAAATATATTTTCATAATTATTTTTAAAGATATATTTTCAAAATAAATTTATTCATACAATTAAAGGTCTGATTAAAAAATAAATAAAATATATATTTTAAAGTGCGTCCAAAAATATATTTTCGAAAATATTTTAGTTTCCAATATTTTAGGGGCCTAACTTTTTAATCCTATCCTAATCAAACTTTTCCGCCAACTTTCTCAACATGCTTCTATGTAGGGCTACCTCAGTCATTAGCTGGCTCTCCATTAAGAAACTTTTTTCATGAGGCTCAACTTCTCCAAAGGAGCTTCGAGCTCAAAGCTTTGACTTGGTCAATCGCCCCGGAAGGCCTCAATGACTCCCGTAACACCCCCTCAACCGCGCTGAGATTGATCCCATGGCTGAAATTTGTAATGTAGAAAATGCCGTATCGAGTCTGGCAGTCGATGACCCGGATCTGTAGTACGAATCCATCACACAAAACCGTTTCAAACCCAACATGTTCTCTCCCAAAATTGCTCTCAGAAACCAAGCTCGATCGCTCTCGATCTTGCTCATTCGTGTTGTTCAATAACTTCGTAGCTCTTGCTTCTGAAGGTGAACAATGAAACTTCATAGCCCTATCATAACCTACACAGGACGCTGAAATCGCTCCTCTCACGCCATGGCCATGGCTATGCAAAGTGGAATCGGGATCTCCAAGGTGAAGGGATTGGAATAGTATGGGGATCAGGCTGGCTGATGATGAAGGGGAAGTGGCTGATGCCATTGCTGCTCAGGTAACATACGGGTTGTTATATCTCAATATTTTTTCTTCTAAAATGGGCGTGGTTTAGCCAATGGAGTTTGACAGTTAGCGTCAAACAGGTCAATCACAGTGCTGAATGGGCGTTCAGGACAAAGTAGTAGTATGTTTTATTTTTCTGTCTAACGTGGTTGCTGTTTAAGATGGTATGTTTCTCCACTCATTATTTTTTATATATCCTTTTCCTATTTCCTGCAGGTAATTTATCATCTCTTGTGGTTCCAGCAGCTGTCTTGAGTGCTGCGGGTTATGGCTATATGTGCTTCAAGGTATGGAACTGCTTGATTCTTGTTATTTTTGTAATTGTTGCATTAGTTTGTGGTGGACAGTTTATTTCTCTGTTACCATGATCTATTGTTTCATAAAGTGTCGGAAACTGTTACTCACTTATTTCATTACACTGAATTTTGACAAGCGATTTCATTTTATCCATTTGATATATCATTTTATCCATTGTTATTCGTGATACTTATTTGATTTCAACGTTTTTCTCTCAATATCAGGGCCTTTCATTCTTAGATCTTATATATTTGATTAAACATAATATGGAAAGCGTTGTTGCAGATCTGACACAAAAGTTGCAGCATGCCTCTGATGTTATTGCTGTAGGTGTCCCATTTACTACATTGGATTTTTTTCAATGTTTTAAATTTTTAGTCATGAACACATACGTATGTGTCCATTTAAGTGTTTGGTCACGATTGCACCATCAACTCTTCCATTTGAATGGAATGAAACCCTCTTCAAATAATGTTTGATGTTCCATCAAATTAGTAGTCAGAGTGGAGTGTATTTAAACATTTGCTAGATTTTCTTAGGCAATCAATGACATGAAGGCTTGGGCAATCAAATGACCAGTAGGCAGTAATTTCTAAATCACAACCCCGTCCATTTTTTCCAAGATCCGAAGGTGCAAATCTCATTTAAAACTTGAAAGCGAAAAGGGAGATAGAAATCTTTCACGCCCTAAGACTAGAGACTTTGGATAATAATGAGGAAATGGTCTTTGCTGTCACACATTGTTTTGCCGACAGTATAATAAGCCTCCTACCAACTACCAAGCTGCAACTTTTTGTAACAGAGAATCATCTTAAGTGAGTTCTTGTAAAGATTGTTTTACCCCCAATCTTCTACCCCTAGAGTACGGTAAACCCCACATTAGAAGAGACTGCAAGCCATTTGTAGTCCTTAATATGAGGGATGTAGCAGTTTTACTCACATTTGCCACAATGACCCGCAGTTTGTCTAGAGATGTTTTTCCCAACATCATTTTGCTCTAGATTCAAAGATTTAAATGCAAGTTGATGCTTAAATGTATTAATAGTCACAATTGTTATCTCTTATAAATTTTAACCGCTTCTCCATGTTTTTGATGGTAGGATGCAAGAAGCACTTGACCCAAAGAATTCAAAATTTAGATGACTAAATGCGCAAACAAAATGAGAAGACACGGTTAATTCAAGATGAAGTACGTCTTTTGATGCTTACACTTGTAGCTATAGAAGATACATGCAGCCAAACAGATTTTTAGATGCACACATGACAGAAATGCACTTATGTACGTGTTTTTTTTTTAATCTATGTAAGACTTCAAAATATGGACCAACACTTACTGTTTATTTGCAGACAACTGGATCAGATTTCCTTTAGAAGTTATTGATTTTGAAAGTTATAGTCTTGATGGATATCTATATTAGTGAATATGATGTACAGTAAGGAAGAAGATAAGCTCTCATTTAACGGTATTTATTTGCCCTGATTTGTTACAGAATGGCTTAAACGAGTAGTTGGTAATAAACACTTGATAGTTGTTGCATCTTGATTAATCATGGAATGTTGGGTTCTCTAATAGTAAGACATGTTCCATCCTTCTCTTCAACCTCTATCTGTTTGCCTTAGGTTTTGCTTTCAGAACAGTAAACAGTAAACATAGTTTCTTGTATTCTCCCCAACTCTGTGTCAAGGTAAGAGTGTGCCTCCCGAAAACTCTTTTTGATAGTGATTGATTGCATTAGATCTTGCTAATTACTCGTATATAGTTAGGGATGTGATGAATTTGATGTTTTAATTTAGGATTAATGGTCTTGATTAAACTCGATAATAGTTAGGAATTCTGCCTAATAACTCGTATATAATTAAGGTTTTGATTAAGGTTTTGATGTTTCAATTTATATCTTATACTTACACATCATCGATGGATTTGGTGTTTAATATAGAATTTAATATCTTAATCCATTTACTGTATATTATAGACCTTACACTTTTCATATTTCCTTTATTACACCATCATTGATCGTGATCCCCTATTTAGGACACTTGAATACTTCTGTCACTTTGTTTTGATTGATGGAGTGGTATAAACATCATCGATGGATTTGGTGTTTAAAATTTTACATGTCAGCTAATGTGTGATTTCCTTTTTCCTTTCTTGTAAGAACCATAATTGTTGATTTTTTTACAAGTTTTTTCAACGCAACACAGGTTTCTCGAGGTTCCTCTGCTTCCAATAACGATGCTGCAGAAAGTGTTGATCCTTATTTCGTACGCATGTGGGCACCTAAGGTAAATGTACATGCTTCTGAAATCTAAACAGTATCTATCTCATGAGTCATGCTTATTACCAATCAATATTCTTCAAATTGCATGTGTGTCCTTCATATACATTTACTGATACGATGATATTAGTATTCTTAGTTTTATAGGATTTCCTTTAAAAAGAAAATCAGTTAGATTAGACTATCTTGTGTTAATTTGCATGAGAATATACTTTATCATACATACCTGCATGGCTTCATATTACTTGATCATTGGATTGTGATAAGTATTGATAACATGAAGGTGTATTATGTGCAACAATAGTATGCCATGTTAGGAATTTCCTCATAGTCAGATTCATGGAATAGCGATATAAATGCAAAATAATGACACACAAAAATTAAATACGGGCTGCTGCAGACTTTTTATTTACTGAAAAGATAAAATACACATTGTATTTAAGAATTTCTCTCGCTAAGAGTTTTTCTCACTAGTGTATTTCTCTAGTTATTGAAAATGCTCTCAATGTTGGAATGAATATTGTTTTGGCTTTGATATCTTATATAGTCAAAGCATTGGATGCATCATCCGTAACCCATTCATTACGGTTCCTATAAAGTAGAAACATCTTCCATTTACTTCTAAATAATAAGAAAACAATAACCATCCAAATAATAAGAAAACAATGACTTTTTCAACAATCTCCCACTTGAAGATTGACTTCAGTCGGTCTTCACACCTCGATCATGCAACAACCTTTCAACAATCTCCCACTTGAAGATTGACTTCATTCGGTTTTCACACCTCGATCATGCAGCAACCTTCTCTGGTATGTTATTCTAGCAGGCCAAATGAAGTTGAGCACAACTTCAGTTTATCAATAGTCACCACCTTTGTCAACATGTCAGCTGCGTTCTTACTTCCGAGAATCTTCCTCAACGTTAGTATCTCATCTTCAAGCAGAGTTCTGATGAAGTGATAACGGAAATCAATGTGCTTCGTTCTAGAGTGGAATGCTGAATTCTTAGCCATATGTATTGCACTCTGACTGTCGCTGTGCAAAACACTCCTTTCTTGGATTTGACATAAACCTGCTTACAACTCCCACTGCATGGCCAATGTCTGGCCTCGTGCATACCATCGCGTACATCAAACTTCCAATGGCTGAAGCATACAGAATCTTAGTCATCAATTCTTTTTCTTCCTCCGTCTCTAGGGTCTGGTCCTTTGATAAGCGAAAATGGCTAGCTAAAGGTGTGCTAACTGGTTTGGCATTGTCCATGTTGAATCTTTGCAAAACACGGTTGATGTACTTCGCCTGAGATAACTGCAAAATTCCTCTTTGCCTATCTCTCGTGATTTGCATTCCAAAAATCTTCTTTGCTGGACCCAAATCATTCATGTCAAATTCTTTTGACAATTGCATCTTCAAGTTTCTGATTTCATCAATATTTAGACCTGCTACTAACATATCATCGACATAAAGTAATAAAATGATATAACTCGAATGATATCTCTTGAAGAAACAACAGTGGTCGGCATTGCACTTCTGGAAACCTTCCTTGTGCATGAAGCTTTCAAACTTCCTATACCACTGTCTTGGAGCTTGTTTTAGACCATACAAGCTCTTCTTTAATCCGCACACCATTTTTGTTTCCCTTCTTCTGAGAAACCTTCTGGTTGATGCATGTAGAACTCCTCATCTAAGTCTCCGTGAAGAAACGCAGTCTTCACATCCAATTGTTCTAGGTAGAGCCCTTCACTAGCAATAATACTTAACACATACCTGATAGTATCGAGCATCACAACTGGAGCAAAGATTTCAGTGTAGTCAACTCCTTCTTTTTGCTGAAATCCTTTGACAACTAGTCTGGCCTTGTATCTCTTGGAGCCATCATGGTCCTCCTTCACCCGATACACCCATTTGTTGTGAAGTGCCCTTTTCCCATAGGTAACTCAGCAAGTTCCCATGTCTGATTGGAGATCAAAGACTTCATCTCGTCTTTCATAACAAGTGCCCAATAGCTAGCATCTGCGGTCTGACATGCTTCTACATAATCTTCAGGTTCCCCTTCATCTGTCAATAACATGTAGTCCATGTATCTCCTGTTGGGAACACGAGTTCTAGAAGACCTTTGATCGGTAAATAGCAAGTGTACTATTTAACGATGTAGTAATAATTGGGGTTATCCGCAGAGTCGGTCTCTCGAGGACTGCGTATAATATGTAAGTGTGAGTGTTATTTCAATTAAACAAAAATTACTTTTGGGGTTTGTTTGGGTTGACAAAAGTTATAATAACAATATAAAATAAGCAGAACAATAAAAAGTGCTTTTAACGAATATGATGAAATATGCTAGGGAAGGTGTATCAATTGCTCAGTAAGAACCCGAAATTATCATCAGAGATATATGCCTCAAAACCTTAATTTTACTGACCCTCAAATATTTTTCTTAAATTCTTTAACCGAAAAACCTTTGATATTCTCCCTTGACCCTAATTTCTTAGCAGTCAAGAAAGAACACCAAGCAATAGTTCTGACAAAGTTTTTTAGTCACTACGGAATATCCCCATTCCTAGGCAATATCTACCGTAATGTTATTATGCAAAATCAATAGATTGGTATTTCAGGCCAAATTCCTAATCGTAAATCGTTCCCAATTTAACCGATCGATAAATGTTAAATAATTTGCATAACAAAAGATTAAGGCAAGAAAACATAATCTCATCCAATAATTCAACAAAGGTTCATTACATCACAATTCAGGGACACCTCCTAGCATTGGGGGTTTAGCCTCTCATGATATTCAAAATAAAAACAACAATAAGATTAAAGAAATACATTACAAATTGATAGGAGTAAATTGATTCTTCAATCGCTTCCGCTCATGAACAATCCCCTTTTCCCAATCTCCTTGATCGCATAAAACTATCGTAAATTTTTCGTAAAGTTAAAAAAAAGTGTTTTCTCTCCTTTTCAAACCTTCCTAAGTAATACCCAAAACAATTATAACAATGCGAAATTCGTAGAATACCCCTCAGAGCACTACACTCAGACAATATGAAAAGAATATAAAAATTTCTTCTCTCAGGCTTGCTGACACGGGCCGTGTCAGCTGACACGGGCACTCGTGTCAGCCCTCTGTCTCCTCTGCGCCAGCACTTGCACTTCAGGCTTGCTGACACGCGTCGTGTCAGCTGACACGGGCACCCGTGTCAGCCCTCTGACTCTTGCCCATTTCTTCATTTCCTTACTTCTGTTGACATGACCCGTGTCAGGCAACACGGGGGCCCATGTCAGGCTTCTGGCTCCTTCCAAAATTGCATTCGAAATGCTCCGAACTTTTCCTTTCTTCGCGTAAGTTCTTCGGGCTTCCACACTGTGACCTGAAAACAACAGAACTATCAGACCAAGGCTTCAAAAGTACTTTATTTATCATAAATTTAACCTAAAGCGCGACAAGTAAACAAAATGCAAAAACTTAAATACTTAAAGGAAAACAATAAAAACAAACCAAAGTGTTACCGGTAGAACGAAATTCTTGCCGAATGACTGATGAAAACAAAGTAGAATAGGTGACCGATCACAACCCCAAACTTAGCGCATTGCTTGTCCTCAAGCAATGTACGAGACAAAACGAGGTAACCCCAAAATTACTTCTTACCACAATACAACCAATGTCTTTCGCAACCCGCTTTTCACCATTTATCAAGTTTCAAGTTTTCCCAATACGAACTGTCCGCTGCACTTCCATATCAAAGTACTTTTTCACCTACAAGCTTTTTCACACTTCTCACCAAATCTCTTAGGGTTAAAGTGTTTTTCACTAATAACTCAGCATATGTAATACCAACTCTTAAATTTGAATAAATCCTACCTTCATTACACAGACAGATTACACACACTTTTTGAGGTCTTTTGGGTTGTAACAGGGCTTAGGTATGGTGGGGTAAACAAGGAACATGATACACAAGGGTTTTGAGGCTCAACATTCGTGATGTTTTTTTTTCATCTGTGCTTATTACCATGGGGATTCAATCACGCCTTTTATTTGTGAGACGCTTAGGCAAGTGCTTTTTCTCCTCTCTTTTTTTTTAAGACATGTTATTGTCTCCACATTTTTTTCAATGATATATATATATATATATATATATATATATATTATATCAGTTTATTAACACTTTATAAACTAATTCTTCCTTGCAATACTGATGTTTCTTATTCTTTGACAGGTTAAATGAATAAAACTTTTACCTTTGAAATTCTATTAAATCTGACTGGATTTAGCGAGATCCCATCAAAGTCAAAGCGGGATCCTTCAAGCATGATTTTTCTCATTTTCTTGTAGATCTTTTGATTCATTTTTGCAACTATTTCTCCATCAGAATTCAACGGTTGGTTAAAGTTAATTTCAAAAATTGTTGTCTGTGACTGAGAACAAAGTTAAAGGTAGTATTCTACCTTTCATGACTTTGAACACATTGAAGACTTTGAAACACTTTGACATCATATTCTAAATTAAATTCATAAACATCATACTTGACATCATATTCTGAATGAAGGAAACAAATAAAATATTTAGTAAGATCATGATGATGGGTAACTAAATGGAAACATAAAAACCCTAACAATCTCTTTTATGGGAATGAATTACAATAACAATAGATCTTGAGTTAGCGATTTTACTCTTTGTTCGTGATTGATAACAATCCATTACCATAAAAGAGATTGTTAGGGTTTTTATGTTTCCATTTAGTTACCCATCATCATGATCTTACTAAATATTTTATTTGTTTCCTTACTGATGCCTTTTATGAATTTCATTCAGAATATGATGTCAAGTATAATGCCTTTTATGAATTTCATTCAGAATATGATGTCAAGTATGATGTTTATGAATTTAATTCAGAATATGATGTCAAAGTGTTTCAAAGTTTTCAATGTGTTCAAAGTCATGAAAGGTAGAATACTAACTTTGTTCTCAGCCACAGACAACAATTTTTGAAATTAGCTTTAACCAACCGTTGAATTCTGATGGAGAAATAGTTGCAAAAATGAATCAAAAGATCTACAAGAAAATGAGAAAAATCATGCTTGAAGGATCCCGCTTTGACTTTGATGGGATCTCGTTAAATCCAGTCAGATTTAATAGAATTTCAAATGTAAAAGTTCTATTCATTTATCTGTCTAAGAATAAGAAAGGTAAAAGTTTTATTCATTTAACCTGTCAAAGAATAAGAAACATCAGTATTGCAATGAAGAATTAGTTTATAAAGTGTTAATAAACTGATATAGACAATATTAATTTTATAGTGTTAGTAACTTACTAATAACAAATATATATTAGATCATCGGGTCAATCCACCACATTCTTCTGTTGAAGGCGGGATGTTCTATAAGACTAAGTTAGGCAATATAAATGCTACTTCTTCTGTTGAAGTCGGGATGTTCTATAAGACTAAGTTAGGCAATATAAATGCTACTTCTTCTGTTGAAGTCGGGATGTTCTATAAGACTAAGTTAGGCAATATAAATGCTACTTTTATACTGAATGAAATTGAAGAGTTTATTTCAATTACTAAGAAAAACAAGGAACTGGATTTGAAACAAATGAAATGGGAATTTAAAATAAGTGATGCAAATCAAATTAAAAAAACAAGCTGGATGTGGAGTGAAGGAAAACTCTGTTTTATATGTGCGGTTCATTCAATATTGCAGAACTAGATTTGAAAATGGGCTTTAAAAGATATTGAGATGGTATCACAAAAACTAATCTAACCTTCAAGGACATGTTTAACCTTTCATATGATGGAATGTTTGGAATTGGAAATGTTGGATTAAAGGTAAAGTTTGGATAAGCATCTGGGTTGGTTGAGTGCTTTCATTTAGGTAAGGTTTGGATAAGCATCATGTTTGATTTAGTGATTTCATGTTTCATGTTGAGATACATTTAGACAACTCAGTCTTTCGGTTTATGCATATTGCTTTCATGTTTCATGTTGAGATAATTGTTAAATTCGGTAATACCAGGACGAAAGACACATCAGTTTAGTGCTTTCATTTAGGTAAGGTTTGGATAAGCATAGACAACTCAGTCTTCTAGATACATTTAGACAACTCAGTCTTCTAGTTTATGCATATTGCTTTCATGTTTCATGTTGAGATAATTGTTAAATTCGACAACTCAGTATTCTGGTTTATGCATATTGCTTTCATGTTTCATGTTGAGATAATTGTTAAATTCGGTATTACCTTAGACAACTCGGTATTCTGGTTATTTCAATTTATGCATGTATGATAGGACTTAAAATACAGTATTACCTTTTATATATATAATGATTCTGGAATCAGGGCTATAGTTAAGTATATCATACCATCTTCCACCCCTTGACTGCAACTGCAACTTCCTTCTTCTCTCTCAAAATCTCTTTATTTCCTTTATACATCAGTTGTAGAGCGCTGATACTCCTGAGAAAAATGAGAAAAATAAAACATTATAAAATTAGATTTGATTTATAATAAATACTCCAAAGAAAAGCATATTAAATCAATAATATTTGATGGAACCTGTATTTCATTTGTATGAATACTATCAATACCAAACGGATCCTTGATCATGTTTAGAATATGAACTTCAACTCTGACAGATTGTGTCTTGAAGCTCATTTGGAATAATATTAGGTTGAAAAGTATTCAATTAAGGTCTGCAACTTCCACTTCCTTCCTCGCTCTCTCAAAATCTCATTATTTCCTTTTACATCAGTGGTAGAATCACAACGCTGCTCCTCCTGAGAAAAATGAGAGAGAAAAAAACTTTATAAAATTAGATTTGATTTAAAATAAAAAGATCTACCATCTTCCACCCTTCCCTGCAACTCCCATCCTATCTGTTCATATATAGATCTCCAAAATTGAAAAATTTGTGATTCCAATCTGAACCTGTTAACACTTTTTGATATTAAAGATAATATTAACCAAAATCAATAGATCTGATGAATAATATCATAAACAAAATAATGAATTCATAATAAAGATTAAATTTACTAACACAATTACACAAGGGAAAAAAATACTCAGAGAAAGAGAGAAGATCTAAATACTCATGAGTTAAGATTTAAGATTATTGAGAAAGGGAAAAAAAATACTTTGTGATTCCGAACTGAACCTTAATAACACTTTTTGATGTTAAAGATGATATTAACCAAAATCAATAGATCTGATGAATAATATCAAATACTTTAAACAAAATAATGAATTCATAATAAAGATTAAATTTACTAAACACAATTACACAAGGGAAAAAAATACTCAGGGAAAGAGAGAGAAGATCTAAATACTCATGAGTTAAGATTTTTACCTACCACAAAAACAGATCTGTGCAGGGGAGGCGATACTTTTATTGAGAGAGGAAGCGGTGAGAGAACAAGGTGAGAGAACCAGAGAGAGTATATCTCTTTAACTCCTGCGGATCTGTGCAGCGGTCTCTCTCGTGACTAATCCAACGGCAGAAAGTTTACCAAAAAAAAAAAAAAGAATTAATTTCATGAGAGTGAAAAACTGCAGGTGAAGGGTTGTGGCAGAAGATCCAAATCCCTTAGAAATCTATCTAACTCTTTTTTTTTTTTGAACATAGCAAAATAAATCTATTAATGGTCTAGCATAAGGAATGCTAGACTGAGGCATTTAACACCAGTACAATATCTGATACAAAGCAACTGCAGCACCCCACACCAAACCCAAAGCTACAACCAACAATACGAAATGCTAAAACAAAGATTCTAAGCCAAAGACCAACACACCAATAGCAGAAAAACTAAACAGAGAGACACCTAACCACAGCATAGCAGAAAAACTAAACAGAGAGACACCTAACCACAGCATAGCAGAAAAACTAAACAGAGAGATATCTAACTCTTTAACCCTAACTGAGAAATCTATCTAACCTGCAATTGGATTGTTTTTGTTTGGGCTCTTTTGTACTTTTATTTTCAAGTGGGAGGAACTGTTTTTGGTTTCGAGGGTTAAGCTTGTGTAGTTGTGTTGCTGCTTTTATTCTTGTTTTCCTAGTCTAACACACATTGCCTTGTTTGTACTGTTTGGCATTCCGTATGCCGTAATTTAATGAATAATTTGTTTGCTGTTAAAAAAAAAAACTAGTTGGAAATTAAAATTTATGTGAATTTATATTATTATTTTTTAATTGGACCAATTACTTTTTTACTGTCCCACTCTTTTATATTTTAATTAATTGGGTCAATTAAAAATAGATAAGGTGTAGGTACACTTGGTTAAATTATGGGTAAAGTATCCATTTTGATGTGGCCCCTATTAAAATGTGTTATGAGAAATTTTATTTTATAAATTTTATATATAGTTTTTGTTATTTGCATATTTATTTACATTTAATTAATGTTTTTTTTATGATTTCAATAAAAAAATTTAATGAAATTTCTCTTTTCCTATTCATTTTTAATTTTACTCTATTTTGATTTTGCTCCATCTTGTTTTATAATTTATTTTGACACCACACACTAAACTTATTGTTTTAATACTTCCATAAGAATTTAATTATATGATATTTTTCAAAAAATTTGTTGGATTTTAACCATTTATCAACTCTTTGAGCTTCTTTAGTGTTTATGTGAAGTTCTCCTCTTTTTCATGTTCTAAATATAAATAGTAACAAAAATATTTTTGAAATATTGAAAATATGGGGGTGTTAGGTATCAAATGAGGTGTCAGGTAGAATTTTCTCTAGGTAACTTTGGTTTAATTATGGGTAAATTACCATTTTGATGTGGCCCCAATTAAAATAAATCATGAGAAATTTTATTTTATAAATTTTATATATAGTTTTTGTTATTGGCATATTTATTCACATTTAATTAATGTTTTTTTTTATGATTTCAATAAAAAAATTTAATGAAATTTCTCTTTTCCTATTCATTCTTAATTTTACTCCATTTTGATTTTGCTCCATCTTGTTTTATAATTTATTTTGACACCATACACTAAACTTATTGTTTTAATATTTCCATAAGAATTTAATTATATGATATTTCTCAAAAAAATTGTTGGATTTTAACCATTTATTAACGCTTTGAGCTTCTTTAGTGTCCATGTGAAATTCTCCTCTCTTTCATGTTCTAAATAGTAACAGAGGTATTTTTGAAATATTGAAAATATGTGGGGTGTCAGGTATGAAATAACAGAGGTATTTTTGAAATATTGAAAATATGAGAGGTGTCAGGTATGAAATGGGGTTGCTAGGTAGAATTTTCTCTAGGTAACCTTGGTTGAATTATGGGTAAATTACCCATTTTGATGTGACCCTAATTAAATTAAGTCATGAGAGATTTTATTTTATAAATTTTATATATAGTTTTTGTTATTTGCATATTTATCCACATTTAATTAATGTTTTTTTTAATGATTTCAATAAAAAAATTTAATGAAATTTCTCTTTTCCTATTCATTCTTAATTTTACTCCATTTTGATTTTGCTCCATCTTGTTCTATAATTTATTTTGACACCATACACTAAACTTATTGTTTTAATACTTCCATAAGAATTTAATTATATGATATTTCTCAAAATTTTGTTGGATTTCAATCATTTATCAATTTGTAGGATTTTATTTTAATATTATTTTAATAACACATATATGAATTGTGAGAGGGAAAAATACTCTAAGAAAGAGAGAAAAAATCTTAATACTTGAGGAAAATTATGATTTATATCTCAATACTAAATATTAAAGGACCAATGATAATAGTCAAACTGAACCAAAATAACTGGATCTCCAAAACCTGAAAAAGAATGATGAATAATATCAAATACTATAAACAAAATAATGAATTTAGGTTAAAAATAAGATTTTTAACTATCACAAAAACAGACATAACAAAAAAACTCTTATTGAGAAAGAAAAAAAAAAATAGTAGATAGTTAGGAAAAATTGTAGTTCCAATTTGAACTTGTTACCTACCTACAACAAAAACAAAAGAAAAAGAAATACTCTTTTTAACACTAACTAAAAAGATTCAGAGGACATTATTTGTCTTTTAGAATTTGTATATTTGAATAGTAAAATTATTTAATCAAATTTGAAATTATGTATTTTGTTTAACTAAAATTGTAATTCGATTGCATATTGTATGTTGTGTTTTAGTATTGGAAAATAACATTTTATGATTATATGTATATGATGAACATCATTTTATATATATATATTTTACTTTTATATGAATTTATTTTCAAATTTATGATTATTATGTTTTTTGTTCTAGAAATTCTAATTATATTAAATAAAACAAAAAGAGTTTTAGATTTTTATTAGAAATATAAATGAAAAATGCTAACAAATGTTCTAATGACATGTTTTAAAATTAAAAAATTATAAGTGTTTATAAAAATGTTTTTTCAAAAGTATTTAACTTCTAAAGTTTAGGCATTTAAATTTAAATTGCTTAATTTTTTTCAAAAAAGATTTTTATTTCTAATTTCTAGAGAGTATCATTAGTTACTCGATAGCATGACTCATATAAAGTTATTTTTTATAAACTAAAAATTTAATATTGCCTCCCAGTATAAAAGTTTAGTCATTTTTTATAAAATAAAAGTTTAATCATCAAAGAAATAAATGTTGATTCAATAGTATAATATATTTAACTATGATAGAATATGTTTAAAATAAAATTGAGATAGTTTAGGTTGAAAAAATTGAGTTTAGGAGTGAAATTCATGTGAAAAACAAGTGAAATTGAACTCTGGACGTAGTGGTAATCGATTACTAGCAGTTGGTAACCGGTTACACGTGAGAAAAATGAGTTTCTGGGTTGTTGTTCGTGCCTGTAACCGGTTACACTGGTGGTAACCGACGATGTTAAATCTTAGTTTTGGAGGTTTAAATGGAAGATTGCATTTGTTTGAAGCATCATGCATCATATATTTCAGAGTTAGGTTAAGACTTTGATTCGGTGTTAGGACTTCGGTCCGGTATTTTTGGATATTATTATTATTATTATTGTTATTAAAATAAGAAATTGGAGAAAATTGAAGGTTTGGGGCCAATTTGTAAATTGTGAGAATAGAGAGGAGGAAGGAGAGAAAATGTTAGTAAGTGAGAAGTGGGTTGGTAATTCCAACTAGATTAACCCTGGTAATACAAATTAGGAACATAACCTAATTAGGAGTTTTATAGTACGTAGAAACTTTGAAAAAAGGAGAATATATGCAAAGATGCTAGGAACACCAGAGGGAGAAGACTAGAGAGAAGAGCATCAACCAAACCAAAAATTTTGTTGTTGTTAGGATATCCAGGTAAGGGGCAGAATAACCTTCAATAAGGGCTTATGCATGAGAAGTAGGGTAGATGAGTCATTAACCTTATGATGAATTATATGTGTGTTCTTGAGGAGTGATATTCCTTTGATGATATTGATGTGAATTTCATGTGAATTGATATTTGAAATTATGTATTGTGTATATATGTGTGTTTTCCACCATTGTTGTGATGATGTATTGTTGATTTAGATGTTAAGAGATGATAAAAATTCATATGTTTTCATGTACAATGATGAATGGTATGTTTTGGGGCTGATAGAGGTCAACACATAGGGGCCAGGGTCAAATGAATGGTTGAAAACCAAGAGCGAACGCACAAAATTGCGAGCAATTTGGGGTTTTCTGGGATCTGCTACGGGTCGTAGCATGTGTTATTGATAAACCGAAACACACTGCGTATTTGTCTCGACTTACACATGTTTTGCCATCATTTTGCTTTCATTTCTAATGTTATAATGGTATTTTGTCTGTATTTCAGGTACATAGCCAAGAGAGAGCCATACCTGAAGAAACAGAGCGAATCGAAGGAAAAACAGAGAAAAATGAATTGTTTGCACACACAGCGTCCAACATGGCGTTCACCATAGAGGTAGCCATGACGTGGATGACGTGTCCCACGAACCAACGATCATAAAGACCATTTCCTGGAGTTTTGTGAAGGTGGCGGTCGCCACTCTGGACATGGCGGTCGCCATCTTTGGCAGATTTGCCCCAGTCAAATGGCAATTGGAGAATCATCCCCACTACTTCTTCTTTTCTCTCACACGAATGCTGAAGTTGTTACTTGGTTTCCAAGGCTTGATACCACTGTAAATAGGCCTTAGATTTCACATTATGAAGCATACAAGCTTAGTTACAACTTAGGAATAAATTTACACTGTTAAAGCAATAATTTTCACACTAGAGGGTAGACATGACAACAAAACTCATACCCGCGGGTACCCACCGAACTCGCCCCGAAGTTTACCAGGAAAACCCGCTTTGACTGGGTTTAGGTTTGGGTTCGGGTTTGGGTTTTTTCCGATTAAAAAATATGGGGACGGGTCGGGTAATGGGGACACTAGTACCCACCCCGAACTCGTCTCCAAACCCGCCCCTTTTATTTTATTATGTACATTATTATTTAATTTTGTTAATTTGGAATATTAAATATGTGCCCAATGTTTTAATATTTTGATTTGTATTAATTATTTAAAATATTTAAAATGTATGTAAGAATTTTCTTTGAGTTTTTTTTTATTATTTGAAATGTAATTTGATTTAGGAAAAAATAAATATTTTCTATTAAAAAAATTGATTTTACTAAATAGATGGTGGCTGGGCGGGGATACCCGAACCCAACCTGAACCCGTTTGGGACGGGTTTGGGTTTTAATTTTTCATCCCCGTTTGGGTTTGGGGCGGGGAACGAGGATTGTTTGGGGATTCGGATTTGGGTTTGGGGGAAGTAAAAACCGTCCCCGACCCGCCCCATTGCCATGCTTACCAGAGGGTTATTGCACAATTGTTGTATTTGAGTTTGGAGCACTTTATATTATCGGTTTTAATCTTGTCGGCATTTACATTCTGTCGAAGTTATTTCCTGTATCAGATTCAAGTCTCTAATTGGACCAGGTTCTTATTAATTTTAGTTTATTTACATTCTTATTGTCTTGTTTATTCGCACCGCATTACTTTATTTAATTTCATTGCTCTGCGTTACTTTATTTATTTTCATCTCACTGTTTTACTTTGTTTATTTTATCGCACCACTATATTTTGTTTACTTTTACCGCACACTCTTTATTTTAATCAAATCGCTTATTATGTTTAATTCCTTTTTTCAAACAAAAGCAAAAATGTTTATCGTAACCATGTCCAGCTAATTTCGTTAGTGCTGAAATGTGAGGATCGTTGTTTTGACAGTACTCTATATGTAGTCTCTGCAGAGTTACTATTGGGGCTGTTTTGATTTTAATATAATTTTTCTATAATTAATTTGATTGGTTCCTACGAAAGTATAAACGTGACACGTCAGGTAAGATTGAAAGTCGTCCGACACTTAGGATTTAAATTGATTAGTTTTGGTTAATAAAAACTGTGAAAACACTTTGTTAATCAATTAAGAAAGTTTAATATTTCTAGAAGGTGATTTTGAAACTATTTTCGGACGCGTTTATGGGTTTAGAATCCGGTTGCCCGATCATATGTCGGAAACCCTTTTAAGTTAAAGTCTCCAATCAAGATTACTTTTCAACTGAGTTAAAGAAGTGATTACTAAAAAGAGATTTTCTACTTTGACGCAAGACGCAACCGGTTACGTGTGAGCGGCCAGTATAGATTAGAGATTAAGTCTGGTTCCGAAAAATCGAAAGTGACTGTTCCTTTTTAATTAAATTCTTTTTCTTGGAAGAAAATAGTGCCCCGTAAGTAGTTATATTTAGAGATAATAGGAGTATCGTTGATTGATGAAAGCCACATTCCAGTATTACATCTTTGAATTTATTAAAACTTTATTCTTTTTATTTTGTTTCTATTCCAAAACTTTACGAAATCGCCTTAGATAAACATCGTAACAAGAGAAACGATAGATTGACCGTTAGGTCTCTGTGGGATTTGATAATCTTTTATATTACTTTGATACACTCTGTATACTTGCGGATTGCACGCATTAAGTTTTTAGCACAATTGTCGGGGACCAATTGCGTCAAATATCGTACCCTGATTGTTACACCATCTAGATTAAGGCACCCTTTTGCCGATCAATGCGAAGAACTGGTAGTACCGAAACATTAGAAGATCCAATTGTTGAACCAGAAAGATACACGTGCGACCGACTTTTACTCCGACGAATCAGAAGAGCAATGGCAGAAGAACAAGACCAAAAACCACTTAAGGAATTTGCAATTCCTTCTAATGAATAACCTCGTTCTAGTATTCTTAACCCAACAATCCCAGCCAATAATTTTAAACTAAAGCCCCCTTTATTACAAATCTTACAACATAATTAGTATGCTGGTCTCCCAACAGAGAACCCGAACCAACACTTAAAGGTGTTCATTCAACTAGATGACACATTAAAAACCAATAGTATTTCTCCTGAGGCAATACGTCTACGACTATCCCTTTTTCCCTCAGAGATAGGGCAAGATCATGGCTATACTCTATCCCAGCAAACTCAATCACCACTTGGAACGACCTAAAGAAAGTATTCCTTGCTAGATACTTTCCACCAAGCAAGACTGTTGTCCTACGAAACCAAATAACCAGATTTACTCAACAAGATGAAGAATCTCTTTTCGGCGCTTGGGAAAGGTATAAAGTACTATTAAGAGCATGTCCACACCACGGTCTAGAACAATGGCTGATTATTCATACATTCTATAATGGACTTCTCTATAATACGAAGATGACCATTGACGCTGCCGTTGGTGGTGCCCTAATGAATAAACCATATCCAGAAGCATATGCACTCATTGAAGATATGGATCAAAACCATTATCAACGGGGGACCGAACGAGCTTCAGTAGAGAAAAAGGAAACTAAATGAGGTATATATGAAGTAAGTTTCCTAGACCACATGAAAGCCAAGATGGACGCTCTAGCTCAAAAGGTCAAAAGTTTGGTCGCCAACCCTACAGCTACCATAGCTACAATACAACCCGAATGCGAAATCTGTGGAACCCAAGGACATATCACAGTTGAATGCAGTCTTTTAGCTAAACCAAGCCCAGATCAGGTCAACTATGCCTAAGGAAACCCTTATTCAAACACTTATAACCCTGGATGGAGGAATCATCCAAACTTCTCTTATAAGAATAATAACCCTACTCAAACTTTACACCTTAGAGACCACCAGGTTTCCAAGCTCAAAAGCCAACACATCCTATGCAAGTTACTCCCCAGAAATCCAACCTTGAGAAAATCACGGAGAGCTTCATTTCAGCTCAAACTCATCAAAATAAAGAATTCATGAACAAGAACATTCACATGAATGAGATAATTACCCAATTAGGCACCAAAGTTGATTATGTGGTAACACACAACAAGATGTTGGAAACCTAAATCTCGCAAGTAGCACAACAACAAGCTGCTCAGGCTATGTTGTCGCGGTGAAGAATCAGAGACTATAACTATTGGTTAGCTAGACTCACAAAACATAGATGTCATCACTGATCTTTTATTTATCCAAGGGAAGGGGAAAAGAACGAATAAACCCAAAATAAACGTGCAAAGCGTAAGGTAAAACTAAAAGCTAAGCAAGAGAAGAGATCAAAGGCACGGGGGTTGGTTATACTAAGGGAAGGTAGTAGCACCCTAAGTATTTATAGTATCTTATAGGAACCTCTTATGTTATTTGTGTTTGGTTAAAAGTGTTTGCAAAAAAAAGATTGGGGAGATGAGAAGAGAAATGTTTTTTTTATTGCTTTTGTGTTTGGCAAGACATAAAATTTTGTGCCTACGTACCAATGAAGGATCAAAGCCTCGTAGTTCAGGGTATAAAAAGAAAGAGGGTAATGGATTTTAATAAAGAAGAGACAAGTTGTCATCTTAAGGAGAATACTCAATTAATCCACCACAAACATGTGGAAGATGGATCTTTGTATCACAATGAGAGAAGGGCTTCAACTTGGATATAGAATCAACAAGTATGCCTCATACCTCCCTCAAGTGGAAAAGAATCAACATCTTTCTCAACAATATCATGGGTTAGGAGAATTACATCTCAACTTGGGATGACTAATGTCTAACTTTTCTTGAGAAAAGGTTTTAAAAGTGAAAAGCCAAGTGGAAAAAGTTTTGGATAAGGTTTGTGTGTTTTAGTCTTATGAAAAGATTTCAACATGTTTAAGATGTCTTGAAGCATTTATTAAGAAAAAGGTTTGAAAAGGCAATGACCTAATGTCAATGTTTCTTATGAAAATATTTAAGTTAGAAAAAGGGGAACCTAATAGTGAATCTTCTAAGGGTGAACAACCTAAGGGGTACACAACCTAAAGTAATCAATCTAAAAACAACAAACTAAGGAGAAACAAGGATCATACAATGGGGAAAGATGCAAAGGAAATGACAACAATGCATATGTACATGCACATGACAACAACATCAGCCATAAACCCTTCCCTTGGATTTGGACATAAACAATCATAAAGATTTAAGAGCCACAAGTGAATGCTAAATAATTTATGCATCATGAGGATAACATCCAAGGAGCACAAAACAAAGTCTTAAATGTTAAAAGCTAAGCTCATATTCAAACAACAATACATGTATAACGCATACTCTCAAGACAGAGTATTTCAGGCAACCTCAAACAAAATCCTAATTATGCACATTATGAAATCATCAAGCCAATTGCACAGAGGTTATCAATATATGTCCAAAATCATCATTCAAAACAAACAAGCCAAGTCATCTTAAATGAAGCAAGATTCAAGACACAAACATTACATGGATACATCATTAAATATCAAACCTAAGGCATAACTAAAAGTGTAGACAACCACCTCATGAAAAGCATATAAGTATCACACCTCAAGAATAAATTCATGAATAAAACCAAAATGATGATCAAAATGTAAAATGATTATTGTATTCATCACACAATAGAGTGAAGTATAGGACAAGCATCAATACATCAAGAAGCTACTAGCATGCTAAAGAAAAAAAATATGAAATTATCCTAACAAAAAACAACAACAAAAATGAAACAAATCTTTTTTTAAAATAAAATACAAGATGATAAAATAAATTTTAAAAAATAAAATAAAATATTTTTAGTATTTAAATATATGAATATGATGAAGAGATAAAAAGAAAATGAAAGAGATTAAAAAAAATTAAGAAAAAAAGAAGAAAAGGAAAATAAAATATGAAGAAAAGTTAAAAGAAGAAAAAGGAAGAAAACTAAGCTTAAAAAAGAGAGGTGGGGGCGTTGGGTATTGAACCCGCGCCTCTGGGGTTCTAGCAAAATCATGCTTACCACCAGGCCAGGCCATAAGGCCTTGTTAGTAATTCGCTCCATAAAAATAAATATTAAAATAACATTTAAAAATGAAATGGCGTGAATACACACTTCATCTTCAACATCTGATTGAACAACAACTCAAGAATTTTCAAATTATGATTTTTTCAAATACGAACCAAGCATCACAAATGAATATATGATTTTCTTCAGAATTCAAAGAGGAATCTAAATATCATCTTAGTTTTCATTTATTTCCACTCTACATCAAGAATTTCTCACAAAACCAGATAAACCCTAGTTCTAAAAAATAAAATAAAATCATGTATAAACACAATCAATGGCCATAAGTAGAGGGCTTTTAATCAGCATATCAACATGAACATGATAGTAATAAGAAACAGTTCAAAAGACGCTTGTAATCATGAGAACAAAAAGATGAAGTTTTACCTAATGATGTGAACTTATGATCCCTTGTAATGGCCTTGCAGACATGAGATAACTGCTTCTTTAGCTTCCTTGTAGTCCCAGGATTGTAAGGATTTCTTCAAATCTCCTTGGAACCTTTTAAACTGCTCCTTCCAAATCAAGTTGCAAAGTGAAAAAATGAGGTTTGAAAATGGTGGTTTGAGTGATTTCAGTGGTGATCTTGTGTATACAGGAGATTATATGTGTTATATGGAAGGTATTAATAAATTAAAAATTGAAGAAAACTCAAAGGATTGGCATTTTCGAATTTTTGCTCTTATGGAGATTTGAGATTTTGGATACAATGCTCTCTTCTCTAGGCATATTTCTGTGTTGATTCCCCTTCATTCAGATTGCTTATGAAGACTTTTGAAAATAGGTTTGATGCCTGCTTTGTTTCTGATTCTTGGTTTTTGAGTTTGTCATGTTGTGGATACATCATGAAAATGGCAAAAATGACATGTACCATGCCTTGGATTTTGTCATGTATGGACATTTCAAGCTCTCTTCTTGGCTTATGTAAGTTGCTTTGAGGCATCAGAAAAATAGTTGTAGTAGCTTGAGAAACTTAGCTAGCAAGTTTTAACCAAAACTGAGTTTTACACAACATGCAAAAAATTGATCTGGTTGGACAGTTGAGACATACTTTTGTTCTACGTGTAGAGGTCAACATTGCACCAATATGGGGCCTTTGTAAAGCTGGTGCATAAAGGAACAACTTTCATGTTTATGATAAGTTGAATAGAGGCTTGGAAAGGTGAGAAAAATGGCTCTCAATTCGTGTACAACAAGCTGATCAACACTTAGAAAATTATGGGTTGAACTTGCCTCTTGATCATCAATGTGAATCATCAACTTTGGCCTTCAATATCTTCCATCTCAAGAAAGCTTTTGATCTCAAATTTTCCACCACGATAAAGTAGGAAGTATGATCTTTAAATGCAGCCCTCAAGTGTTGCAATTGGACTCTTGGATTGTTTACAACTTTGCCACAAAGTCATGTATTTGAAAATGTCAAACACTTAGAAAAAATTCTAAGTATTTTGAATCTTGCAATAACTTGAAACTCCAACTTTAAACATCAATTTCTTCCACTTCAAGAAAGCTTTTGGCCTCCAATTTTCATCAATTTGTAGTATCAAATTCCCTCTTTTAAGACAGCCTTCGAGGGTTTCCAATAGATGCTTGAGGAAGAATTTACAACCTTGGAAAGTTGGTAATTTGATCATGGATTTTTGTACTTATGGAAATTTCAAAAACCCTAATTTTGACAATTCTTGATCTTTTCTTGATTTCTTTGATTTAACTTGATCAAACCCAATCATTTTCCACATTTTCATGATCCTTGACTTGAGATGTCCATAATTGACCAAAAATTCCAAAAGTCAAACTTTGACTTTGAGCATCAGTTGACTTTTCATTAGTTATATCAAAAAATTTCAATTGTCAGCAAATGAAACTTCTTAAGCCAATTTAAACACATGAATGGACTACAATGATGTACTTGAAGCCTTTGAATCATGTTCCAAGCCATGAGACCATGTCTTGATGAAAAAGTCAACCCTAAGTTGACTTTGACTAAAACCCTAATTTGGAGCACTTGATGAATTGGAACTTAGTGAACTTGAATTGACGCACACTCAATCTTCATTAATGATGGTGGGAAACTCTTGATCACCATGAAGAGGTTGAGAGACTTGAGATGTTGCAAATCATACTAAACTTTGACTGATCAGCCACTTGAACCCTTTGATGCAAAACATTAACTTGTAATCAAAGCAAAGCAAGACATATTTTTGTATTTTCAATGGGGTTAGCAAAACATAAGAACACACAAAAAAGGTGGTTGATGTTATGCAAATGATGCAAATGAAGGTGAGATCTTAGGGTTAAAAATTAGGGCATAACAGATGTCCCTATTTAAGTTTCTTCTATCAGGAGATATGAAGATTGAAATCTTCGTCTCGACGTGATTAGAGATACTTAAATACAAACATGCACAATTTTTAGCCCTAAGATACCTCAAAAATGCTTATGATATGATACAATATGAATGCCAGACGAGGATTCTATGGGGAATGATACCACAAGAGATGAGTTACTGGGGAAAAGGTTGCAACTCCATTGGGGAAAGATTGACACTTCACAAAGGATGAGATCACAACTCTGACAATTGAATAATAACAAACTCTCATTATTGTAACAGGGTTCAGCTTCTAAATAATCAAATCTTCTATTTGAAAGGATAATAAACCTCCCCACGACTCGGGTCATAAGCCACAAACGGGTCTCAGTTTCTTCTTTAACCAAGTATTCCATCTGGAAAGGGTAAAATGTAAACCTCCCCACGACTTCAGGTCATAAGCCATAAACGGGTCTCAGTTTCTTCATTAACCAAGTATTTCACCTAAAAAGGGTAATGTAAACCTCCCCATGACTTCGGGTCACAAGCCAGAAACGGGTCTCAGTTTCTTCTTTAATCAAGTCTCAGACTTGAAAAAATGACCCAATACAAACTGTCTCCACTAAAGGGACTGCCATTTGCTAGGAATTATGAACCAATAACTCTACTAGGGATCTTCAGAAGAGATACATGCATGTTAGATAAATTTCACAACAAACTTCTCTGCGGGACTTTTCCGAAGAGATGCCATTTGCTCGAAAAACAAGGCTTCACCAAACTTCCCTTCGAGACTTTCAGAGAGATGCCATTTGATGGAAATCAAAGCTTCACCAAACCTCCATTCGAGACTTTTTCGGAAAAATGCCATTTGATGGAAAACAAAGCTTCACCAAACTTCCCTTCGAGGCTTTTTTGGAGAGATTCCATTTGATGGAAAATAACTTCGATTGCGAACTCACTAGGGAGAATGTTACTAATTGTAGCTTAAAATTGCATTGCAACAAACAAAATTATGGTAACAGGGTATCTCAAATAAAGAAAAAACACTTGTAAAAGTCTTCAACAAACTTCTCTGACGGGACTTCCGGAGATATGCCATTTGATGAAATACTTGTGATAATCTTCAATAAACTTCTCTGACGGGACTTTCGAAGAGATGCCATTTGATGAAACACTTGTAATAATCTTCAACAAACTTCTCTAACAGGACTTCTGATCCGGTGTAAACCAACTAACTGCAAGTGCACAGCCTATCGTGTAGTTTTAAAAGATATCGATCCCACAGAGACCAAAAGTCAAAACCTATCATCACTGATTGCTACGATGTTTATTTAAGGTGGACAAAATGAGAATTGATTGCGGAAATAAAAGTGCGTTAAAAATAAATGTATTAGGTAAATTGGACAAATAGTGCAGAGATGCGGGATCTACTAATTATTCGTACTTTCGTTGTTTCTAATGGGGATTCCTTAATGGGGCAATATTTCCTATTTTGAAAAGAATTAATTTAATGGGAACTATTGCTTTCGTAAGCAGAACCAGATCTATTCTCTGATTTATACCCTTCCATCGTCACTCATGGTGGGCGTGTATTGTGTTAAAGTAATAAACCCATTTTTAAGAAATCAAATCCTTTACTAAACAGAAAAATGATTTTTGATTGGAAAGTATAATTTAAAAAGGGTTCATAAGCTTCCGCTTAAGTACCGGATCCTAAACCTATAAACGCGTTCGTAAATAGTTTTAAAACCACCTTGTTAGAAATCTTAAATTTTCCTAATTAATTAATAAAAAGGCTTTCACGGAATTTGTTAATCAAAGACTTAACAATTTAAATCATTCATACCGAACAACTTTCGATCTTACCCAGTGTTTCATTGTTTCACTTACGTGAAAGCAGATTAAAACAACTCAGTAAAATTGATTAAAAACAAAAATATCCCCAAAGGAAATTCTATAGAAACAACGAAGGTATGTTTAATTAAGGTCCTCGCATCTCAACACTTATAAAATTAGTTCGACATAATTGTAAAACAAGTAAATGCGAGAGATTTAATAACGGAACAAAACATAAACAGCGTAATTAAAGAATTGCGGTATTAAACGAAAGTAAAAGGCATACGAGAAATTAAATGAAGGCAACAAAAATGAATAAAGCAATTAAATAAAAACCTGCTCCGAAGAGACTTTCTTCTGGATACAGAGAAAAACTTGAAATAAATACTGATAGGCTTCAAAGCGATAAAGAAATAGAATTTGTACAAGGTTGCTCCAAGCTTGATACAGACTCGATCGACTTTTACGATAACCCTCCGGTGAGGAGAGTTAAAGCTTACAGATGGAAAAAATATATGCCTAAAGTGTTGTACTAAACTTGGATCATCTGAACAATGAACTACAGAGCCATTTATAGTGAACCAATAACCCTAAAAACTCTCAAAAAGCTGCTGAACTCATGTACGAAAATGGAGAAGATTTCGATACTTGGGGACCAAGGTCAGCCCACTTTGTGACTGTTGGTCATTACAAGGTGTGGCGACCTCCACACCCTCCATGGCGAGCTCCATGCTTGCAAAGTGGGGTGACCTGGTCTTATTCCCTCTAGAATATGGACCACTCATGGCTACCTCATGGTGAACACCATGGTGGTCGCCATCAGTGTAAACCAATCTCGATTTCTCCTTCTTTCAACTGCTTTTGCACTGTTTCTTCGCACATGACTCTGAAGTAGTTGAATACCTAAAAACAAACAAAATGCCCACATAACAGTGCAAATGTAAAACAAAACAACTAGAAAACATGCATCAATCAAGTCAAATAAGCGATGTAATCTCACGTCATCAAACTCTCTCACACTTGAGCCTTTGCTTGTCCTCAAGCAATACTACTCATGTAAACAGAAGGAGACAGTGATTCCTATATTGACTAGGCTATCGACTTTACTTCGGACATGGTCACACTGATAGGTACTAACTCGAAAAACCAAGGATATCGTAACAGCATATTGCGCATCTTGCGATCATAAGTCTCCTTCTTATATCTACCAATTCACATAATGTCATTATGCTCAGGCCAAACTTACCTCATTTTTTGTCTATTTTCATTCAGACGCAATCACATTAAGGCCGTTATCTTGTACTCGCATGGTAAACAAACCTGTTGGTGATTATGATCCCGCATTTCAAATTTTTTTCCATTTTTAAACACAGATACATAAGCATAATCTTTCAAAGGTTCCTCTACCGTTGGGCCAAATAACCGGGTGAGGGTTACCTGACTTAGAAGGTGGATTCTCTTTTCGAATCTTTTGCTATTTATTTATTTTTCTGCCATTTTTTTTTCTTTTTTTTTACGGGATTATTCACCTATTTACATCGGTTCATTCACTTAGAGGTAACTTAGATGGTGCTGACTGCTAAAATAAACTACTCAAGACTAATTTATAGATTGGAATTCAAGGCCTTTGAATAATAAATATGCAAATCGATTTCTATAATCAAGAGAATTAAGGTGTTGGAACGATACCGATCTTTTTAGGAATTTTCCCAAGTCTTTGTGACCTATCCTCTGTTGTCCCGAAGCCTAAATGTTTTTTAAAATTTTTCACTGTAGTTCCCTAAAATTTGAAAATTTCCTGGTATGGCTCAAAAAAGGAGGGAAAAAGAGATAGACGGTAGAAAACACGCATCAATGACTCAAAAGCGCATCCCTAAAATTTCAAAATTTCCTGGTATGGCTCAAAAAGGAGGGAAAAAGAGATAGACGGTAGAAAACACGCATCAATGACTCAATAACAAATGCAATAACTCAATAACAAATTGGGAAAAATAAAGAAAACAGTAAATCTAACTAGAAAGCAAGTAAAGTGTCCCTCCCACACTTAAACCAAACATTGTCCCCAATGTTTTGATGTAAGGTGAAAAAGGAGAGAAGATGTACCTGTAATATGGTCAGAAACGTGTTGCTGTTGCTGATAAAGCAGGACATAGTGCACGTCATATGGAACTCCTCCAACTTGTCCCGAAGATGTACCTGCAATATGGTCAGAAACGTGTGGTGCAGTGTGTGTGTCGTGCGCAGGTGAATCAGGGGGTGAAAAGTGATCAGCCATATCATAGTCATAATCCTCTGCCATGTTGGCAGGAAATACCCTGGGTGGTGGGCCAACGTAATCAGGGGCATCAATATCATAAGTCCAGTTGACCTCTTGGCGCACATCAGTATGCCTCGACCATGGAAAAACAATACTAGTCACAACGTTATTTTGAATCATCAGGTGGTAGCCACCCTCTCTTCGGTTTCTACAAAACCGCATAGACCTGACACACTCCAAATCAAGAGGCCGGAGTAGTAATGGCTCTAAGTTCTCAAGCTTGTCATCTAGACTAATAGCATGAGCCAATGAGGTGATCAAAACTCCAAATAGGATAGTGCATCTAGATACTTTCTTGTGTGCTATCATAAATGGCACAACATTTACCTTTCGGCAGTGAAGAGCATTATAGAGGAAAAACATCTCTTTTGCGTTTGTTTTGTTACAACATTCCCGACCAAAAATAGTGTCTGCCAACATTTGGAGAAAATAGCGTATGGTCGGGTTATGGATTGCGGAAGCAAGGTTGCCCTCAAAGGAATTGGTTGTAAGACTTGTTATCTCTCTCCAAAAATCATAGGCCGCTTGTCCCTTTCCGACTCAAGCGGGGCCTCACAAGGTATTTCATCCCATTTTGGAATTTCCAACATATCAACTAGTTCATCGGTACTAAATTGATATTCAACATTAAACATACGAAACTTAACGGTGCCTTGTGTGCTAGCAGTGTCAGGTTTTACTAAGTAAATCAGGGAACTAAGGAGCTCGCGGGTTAGCGACTCATAAGTCGAATCTTTTTGCCCAAATAGAGTTCGTAATCCTAATTTATCAATCATATAGTAAACATCACTATAAATGCCTAATGAATGAAGGCAAGAAACATTGAAGTACCTTGTGGGAGTTATCCCCCGGTTCAAGAGTGACTTGAACTTTTCCCTTTGCCGTTCTCCAGGCTTCCCTGCTCGGAAAACAATTCCCAAATCCCCTGCCATTATTGTGAAGATGAAGGTGTTTTGGTGAAATGGGTATTTTGCACAAAAATTCAAGGGTTTGTGAATTTATGGGTTGAAATAAGTGAAATTGTGGATGGAAGATTGAGGTATGATGCTAGGTTTATGGGGTTTTGGAGGTTATGAGAGGTTATGTGAGTGGTGGAGGGATGGTGGGTGTTAGTGGAGGAAGAAGATAGGGTTTTGGAGAAGAAGATGGAGGAAAAATGGCTCTGCCCCCATGCTTTTGTTTTTCTGGTTACAGACCCCATGGCGACTGCCATGGGGGTGTGGCGAGCGCCACGCTGCCTGGGTCCTGTTCAGGGCCTTGTGTTGGTCCTTAGGCCTGGTTTAGGGTGCCTTTTGGGTATACACCCCCTTTTTGCTTTGCCTAGACAATGTACTTGAAAAATAATAGCTTTACCAGACAAATAGTTAGCAAATAAATATCGATAACCAAGATAGGCAAGAATTACCGAATAGAAAAAATCTCAAAATAAAATAACTTAAAAACCTTCAAACGAGTTTTTAGTGAGAAAAATAAATTTAGCAATAAATGGTAAAAAAGGAAAATAATGGTGAAGTAAATCCAATAGAAGGACTAAGTAGAATGATGAACGAGATCTGGCATCTGCTGTGGGCGAGATGCATGAGCCTCTGAGAGCTGGCGTCGAAGGTGGGAAATCTCTCTGGCGAGATAGTCTTCTGCTTTAGTATGAATGGTGTTCTCGATCTATGCCTTTTGCATTAGATTTATGATTTCTATTCTGAGTGATACCATCTCCTGGCGCTATAAAGTAAGCTCGTCATCCCTGCCTCTTTTCCTGCTAGGATCAGAAGAAGAAACTGCAGCAGTCCTATCTGAAGAAGGTGCGGGTAATGGGTGATACTCTGGTGTAGGAGGTGCAGCAGGTCTGAAGTGTGTCTCATCTTGAACCTCTAAAGCATAGGTCCAAATCTCCCTATTTTGAATGTTCGTTCTTTTTGGATTAGGCGGGTAAAGTGGTGGACAACTTCATCATCAATGAGGAGTTTGTAGTCATTAATCTTAAAATATGTTCTTCGTATCAATCCCTTTTCACGGCAATGGTCTATGTCTAACAGTGTATAACCACAATAAGGAATCAGGTGGGACAACTTATTTTGTAACTGAAGTGCATAGGCTATACGGGTGAGTACCCCACCTACATGAATAGGTCCTACTGAAAATCGGGCTATACCTGCTAGGTTTTGGATGAGGAGGGCACCAGAGGCAACAGAATCGTCTTAAGTGATGCAGTAAAGAATTAATAGCTCTTCCGCACTTACTGGCTCACATGTTTCACTCCTACCAAAGAATGTCTGGGCCAGGATCATCTGGAAATACCTAAGTGCTAGGTTATGGATTCAATTTGAAAACTGGGTGGCTGGGTTAGGATCAACATTGTTGGTGATTTCTTTCCAAAAGTTTTATAGAGTATCATTTTGGTAGAAACATAAAGGGATTTCTGGATGGGCATTCAGACTAGTTTGGAATCCTAAAAGGATTTCGAATCCTCTGTGGGTTAGATCATATTCTTGTCTAAACAACCTAAAGGATATGCAGCCGCAGTGGTGTCCACGTCCACGACAGGGGTCATAGATAAGTGAAGTGAGGAACTCAAGGGTGAGCTTTCTATAGGTCTCATGCTTAAACTCTGAGAACTCTTTCCAATCAATTTGGCTAGCCATATATATGATACTCCTTTCAATTCCTATGGCTGTCATGCAGGTTGTGTCAGGACTGTGTAACGTCTTCTCTGGTCATCATCTCTGAACCTGATCTCCATGTCATCAATGTTCTGCATCCTAAAAATATGGTTAGAATAAGCTATGTAGAATGATGAGCCCTGAAACATTCGAAACCAAAATAAGTCAGCCTTGCTAGAAGAGATAATTCACCTTTTTATAAAATAAAATAATCAAAAAGACAAAGTCATGGGTTGCCTCCCATACAACACTTTGTTTAATGTCGGTAGCTCGACTTATTGAAACTAGACTACGGACGAAAGATCGTCGGAGTGGGTTGTTTCCAGAGCCATTTATCAAGCCACCTCTCATATCCTTCCCCTTTTCTTTTCTTTCCATTATAGAGTGGTTCATCCTTTAAGTAGGGTGGAATTAGGTTTGGCTCATTATTAGGCGTCAAAATTCCTGGTTTTGCGTTAATTCCTCCTCTAGTTTTGTGGTTCCTAGGTTTTTCCTTCTTAGTCGCATCAACATGCCTTTTTGACTTTGTTTTTAGGGAAAAAGGGTTCCTAATTTTCTCTTCCTTATACATTTCCTTAGTTAAATTAACGATTCCTTCGAGTTTTCCTACAGGGGCAACCGTATAAGCTACTGCGCCCATGTGTACCTGTGTAAGCAGTGCTATTTTCGTCCCTAATTCTTCATTACTAAGTACTAAGGACTCTATGAAATTGTCTAATCTCTTTAGGGTTTCATTAACAAGGAAAATATAGTTCCTAAATTCCCTATTATAGGCAGTCTGAGTTGTTACAAACCTACGTACCATAGATTCTAGCCTAGAGAGGGCTTGCGAATTAACAAAATTTTCTACTAACATTTCAAGGTTTGACTTATAGGGATATTGCGGTCCCTTGAAATGTTTAAATTGGCGGTTGACAAAAGAATTTAAGTGATTCATCTAAAATGCCTTAATCTAAACAGAGTGACAACTAGTTTATGATATTTCGACGTAATTGGTCCCCGATAACGGTGCCAAAAACTTGATTGGGTGTAAACCAACTAACTGCAAGTGCACAACCTATCGTGTAGTTTTAAAAGATATCGATCCCACAGAGACCAAAAGTCAAAACCTATCGTCACTAATTGCTACGGTGTTTATTTAAGGCGGACAAAACGGGAATTGATTGCAGAAATAAAAGTGCGTTAAAATAAAAAGTATTAGGTAAATTGGACAAATAGTGCAGAGATGCGGGATCTACTAACTAGTCATACTTTCGTTGTTTCTAACGGGGATTCCTCAATGGGGAAATATTTCCTATTTCGAAAAGAATTAATTTAATGGGAATTGTTGCTTTCGCAAACATAACCGAATATATTCTATAATTTATACCCTTTCATCGTCACTCATGGTGGGCGCGTATTGCGTTAAAGTAATAAACCCATTTTTAAGAAATCAAATTCTTTACTAAACAGAAATGTGATTTTTGATTGGAAAGTATAATTTAAACAGGGTTCATAAGCTTCCGCTTAAGTACCAGATCTTAAACCTATAAACTCTCGCGTTCGTAAATAGTTTTAAAACCACCTTGCTAGAAATATTAAACTTTCCTAATTAATTTATAAAAAGGCTTTCGCGAAATTTGTTAATCAAAGACTTAACAATTTAAATCATTCGTACCAGACGACTTTCGATCTTACCCGGTGTTTCATTGTTTCACTTACGTGAAAGCAGATTAAAACAAGACTCAGTAAAATTGATTAAAAACAAAAATATCCCCAAAGGAAATTCTATAGAAACAACGAAGGTATGTTTAATTAAGGTCCTCACATCTCAACACTTATAAAATTAGTTCGACATAATTGTAAAACAAGTAAATGCGAGAGATTTAATAACGGAACAAAACATGAACGACGTAATTAAAGAATTGCCGTATTAAACGAAAGTAAAAGGCATACGAGAAATTAAATAAAGGCAACAGAAATGAATAAAGCAATTAAATTAAAGCCTGCTCCGAAGAGAATTTTGTTTGGATACAGAGAAAAACTTGAAATAAATGCTGATAGGCTTCAAAGCGATAACGAAATAGAAATTGTACAAGGTTGCTCCAAGCTTGATACAGACTCGATCAACTTTTGCGATAACCCTGTGGTGAGGAGAGTTAAAACTTACAGATGGAAAAAATATATGCCTAAAGTGTTGTACTAAACTTGGATAATCTGAACAATGAACTACAGAGCCATTTATAGTGAACCAATAACCCTAAAAACTCTCCAAAAGCTGCTGAACTCGTGTGCGAAAACGAAGGAGAAGATTTCGATACTTGGGGACCAAGGTCAGTCCACTTTGTGACCATTGGCCATTACAAGGTGTGGCATCCGCCACACCCTCCATGGCGAGCGCCATGCTTGAAAAGTGGGGGTGACCTGGTCTTATGCCCTCTAGAACGTGGACCACTCATGGCTACCTCATGGTGAACCCCATGGTGGTCACCATCAGTGTAAACCAATCTTGATTTCTCCTTCTTTCAACTGCTTTTGCTCTGTCTCTTCGCACATGGCTCTGAAGTAGTTGAATACCTGAAAACAAACAAAATACCAACATAACCGTGCAAATGTAAAACAAAACAACTAGAAAACATGCATCAATCAAGTCAAATAAGCGATGTAATCTCACGTCATCAACTTCCGAATAGATGCCATTTGATGGAAGAAAGATTGATATGCTGATAATTTTATTAGGGATAGTAAAATTGTCCTGAAAAGATACTGCCATTTGCCATCCAAAAGAAAATTCGGGAACGAAACAAGCTTCTCAAATAAAGAGACTGCCACTTGTCATCAGGTATAAATTCCAAGAGAGTGTTACAACGACACAACTAAGGAATAAAGGTTTGTCTTAGTTGAAATATTTGGTAATGTTATATTTAACTGTACAAGGATTCCTCCTTTTTATAGAGGGAATTACAACAGGTGATTAACTACAATTTATGAAGGAAATCCTAAATTAAGGAAAAATAAACCATAATAAGAAACTACCTAAAGTAGACTAAACATAAAGGAAACATAATAATCATATACAGACAGAATTATTTACTGCCAGTTAAGAGCAGTAAATGCTGTATTTTACACTCTGTCAACACTCCCCCTCAAGCTGGCTTAAAGATATCCTCCATAGACAGCTTGCTAGTGATGTTGTCAAATGATTTTTTTGGGTAATCTTTTGGTTAGGATGTCTGCTGATTGTTCTGTAGTGGGAATATATGTAATACAAATCTGCCCCCTTTCTATCTTCTCTTTGATGAAGTGTTTATCAACTTCGACATGCTTGGTCCTATCATGTAGGACCGGGTTATGTGCAATAGATATTGCTGACTTGTTGTCGCAATATAGTTTTATTGGAGGAGAACTATGAACCTTTAATTCTTGTAGAATTTTTTCCACCCATAATGTCTCATAAATTCCATGAGCAAGTGCTCTAAATTCAGCTTCTGCACTACTCTTTGATACAACACTCTATTTTTTGCTTCTCCAACTAACTAAGTTTCCTCCAACAAAAGTGCAATAGCCTGATGTTGATCTTCGGTCTGTCACACTCCCATCCCAATCCGCATCAGTGTAGCCTTCTACCTGAAGATGTCCATGGTTTTTATAAAGAAGTCACTTTCCAGGTGATCCCTTCAAATATTTTAGGATTCTGAAAACTACCTCCAAGTGTTCATGACCTGGTGCATGCATAAACTAACTTACCATGCTTACAACAAAGGCTATGTCTGGACGCGTGTGAGATATATATATATTAGCCTTCCCACTAGTCGCTGATACCTTCCTTTGTCCACCATATTTTCTGTTTCAGCTGGTTGTAGTTTTAAGTTGGGCTCCATGGGTGTTTCTGCAGCCTTGCATCCAAGTAATCCTGTTTCTTTTAAAAGATCCAGAATATACTTTCGCTGGTTCATAAAAATACCTTCCTTTGATCTTGCAAATTCAATTCCAAGGAAGTATTTCAATGGGCCAAGTTCCTTGATTTCAAAAACTTTAGCAAGTTTCTCCCTCACATTTTTGAGTTCCAAACTATCATCACCTGTCAGAATAATATCATCAACACAAACCACCAAGATAGCAATCTTATTATTTGTTGAATGTTTATAGAACAATGTGTGATCAGCTTGACTTTGGATATATCCAAGCCCTTTTATCACTGCTCCAAACCTTTCAAACCATGCTCTTGGAGATTGTTTCAGCCCATATAATGACTTCTTTAGTCTACACACCTTATTTCTTCCAAGTTCTTCTTCAAAGCCTGGGGGATGGCTCATAAACACTTCTTCCTCTAGTTCCCCATTCAAGAAAGCATTCTTTACATCCAATTAATGTAAAGGCCAGTTGAAACTTGCAGCAAGGGATAAAAGAATTCGAATAGAGTTAAGTTTAGCGACTGGAGCAAAAGTCTCCTGATAGTCTACTCCGTAAGTTTGGGTGAATCCCTTTGCTACTAATCTTGCTTTGTACCTTTCTACACTCCCATCAACTTTGCACTTAATGGTAAAGACCCACTTACAACCCACCTATTTTTTGTCACGTGGTAGGTCAACAAGTTCCCAAGTCCCGATCTTTGTCAATGCATTCAACTCTTCTAAGACTGCTAAATTCCAATTTGGATCATCTAGTGCTTCCTCGATGTTTCTAGGCACAAACAGATTTGTTATTTTAGAGGTAAAGGCTCTGTGATTCTGGGAAAGATTTTTATAAGAAACATATTGGGAAATGGGATGGTTTATGGTAGCCTTTTTTGAGTTTTGAGTGCAGGTTCCGGTTCCTTTCCTAATAGCTATGGGCAGTTCAATAGTAGAAGTGGAAATTTTAGTGTTACCTTGACTTTCTCTTGGTATTTCTCCTTGGCCTTCCTCTGGAAATTCTGCTTGGTTTGGTGCTGAGATGATGGACTGGTCTTTGATCCTTTTAGGATATTTTTGAGTATAAACACGACACTCTTTATTTTACTGTGGTATTTCTTTCCCTGCGCGGGCTCCACCTAAGTCTGGCATAGGATTTCCTTTGGAAAATTCAGGACTTATTTCCACATGGTCTTCCTTGTTGTGTAACTTGTGTTCATTTGTTTGGTCAATAAAATATGTATTTTCAGTGTGCACAACAGGGATAAGCAATGGTTCATGCAAATGTAAAAAATTGTCTTCACTCACATTATCATTCTCCCTCTGAAGGGAATTTTTTTGAAAAAAAGGTTGATGTTCTAGAAAGGTAACATCCATGCTAACACAAAACTTTTTTGTAATAGGATTAAATACTCTATACCCTTTTTGGTTTGGAGAATATCCAACAAAAATGTACTTTTTTGCCCTTGGGTCCAGTTTAGACTGAGATATGGAGGGTGTATGCATAAAAACAGTACAACCAAACACTTTTAAAGGCATTTCAGTATGTAATCGACATGCTGGAAAAATTGTTTTGAAAGTGTCCAAAGGTGTGCGGTAATTTAACACACGAGTGAGCATTCTATTTATAAGATAGGTTGCTGTTAGGACATCATCCCCCCACAAATATTTTGGAACATTACTCTTAAACATGATGGCACGGGCTACCTCAAGGAGATGTTTATTTTTCCTCTCAGCAGTGCCATTTTGTTGAGGAGTATTTGGACATGTCGATTGATGCTGAATGCCTTTATTATTTAGAAACTCATTGAGATTTTTGTTAAAATATTTAGTTCCATTGTCACTCCTCAAAATGGAGATTTTTGTATCAAATTGAGTTTCTACCATTTGTTGGGGGGAGTTTAGTATGGAGAATTGATACATGGTGTAGGACTAGGCACCTTTGTGAGAGACACACCACTTGTCCACCTAAAACCTTAAGGTGATAGGTGAGTGGGTTCTCTCACTTATAAATGCTCAAGTCACCACATTCATATCCAATGTGGGACTATTTCTCCACTTACTCACACTTGCTTATATTATTCCAATACTCCCCCTCAAGTGTGAGTTCACAATGTTCCCCCTTTTTTTATACTTGTACCGCCATTGACACCTTTTTCAAGGGCCTTTCAAGGGCATTTCGATACACCTCTTCTTGGGTGTCGATTTCAATGGAACACCACTTCCTGGGCATTTTGATACAAGTAAGCCGGTCCCTTTCTCGAACCAAAGGCTCATGATACCATTTGTGAAAAAAGTTTAAATATATTAGGAACTTCAGATTTTTAATGCTTAAGGTATACCCAACACAATCGGGTGTGATCATCAATAAATGTTACAAACCATCTTTTTCCAAATTGGGTTGTAATTTTTGAAGGACCCCAAACATCACTGTGGATTAAATAGAAAGGTCTAGATGCATGATAAGGTTGAGAGTAATAAGAAGCTTTCTGATTTTTAGCAAGAACACAACTTTCGCATTTAAGAGAAGAACAATAAACATTTTCGAATAAGTTTGGAAACAAATGCCTAAGATATTGAAAACTTGGATGCCCTAGTCTCTTATGCCAGAGCATTATTTGGTCCCTAATAGGTACGGAACTCATACCACTTAGACCCTGAGCTTCTTTATTTTTGAAAGTATCCTCAAAGTAGTAAAGTTCATCCATCGTCTTAGCACTGCCAATCATCTTCCCCGAAGTCTAGTCCTGAAAAACACAATGAGTGTCAAAAAATTTCACACTGTAATGGGAATCAGTGCAGATTTTGCTAATAGAGAGAAGGTTATAGGTAAGTTTAGGTACATGTAAAACATTTTTTAAGTCAATGTTTTTAGATAAGGTAATATTCCATTTCCCTGCAATTGCGGAAAAAGTACCATCTGCAATTCTAATTTTTTCACTTCTAAGGAGAATAGGTTTTAAATAAAGAAGAAAGACTGGTCATATGATATGAGGCACCTGAAATCAATGATCCAAGGTACACACATATTTGAGGTACAATTAGGGGTACTCGAATTACCTGTTTGTGCCACAGAACCACTAGGGGTACCAGATAAAAAATTAGAATTTAACAACCTTATGAGTTCCTCAACTTGTTCCTTTCTCAAAGAAGTCTTTTCTGCCTCATGAGTTGTAGGGAAGGGTCTGTGAACTTTAGGACCTGATTTGCTGCCCTTTAGATGAGCTGGTCTCCCATTAATTTTCCAGCAAGTTTCCCAGGTATGACGTGGTTTGTTACAGTGGTCACACCAGAGGTTTGAAAAATTCTTCAAGTTAGTTGAACTCTTAAGGGCAATAGTTTCTGCAGTAAGAGCATTGGTCTCAGGAGGAGGTGGAATAATTTTGATCTTTCCCATCATCATACTTCTCCTAGTTTCCTCTCTTCTGACTTCAGCAAAGACCTCACCCAATGAAGGTAAGGTTACTCTCCCAATGATCCTGCCACGAACTTCATCTAGCTCCTCATTCAGACCTGCAAGAAATTGAAATATTCTACCTTCTTCCACTGTCTGTTGATGGTGTTTGGCATCCTCTGCTGACTTCCACTTGTAAGTGTTGAAGCGATCAAGGTCCTACCAATCCCGCTTCAAAGAGTGGAAGTATTTTGTCACGTTATTACCTCCCTGCCGAATTTCTCTGGCTTGCAAGGTGAGTTCATAAATCTGGGATTTATTTCCAAGGTCAGAATACATTTCTGTGACACTATCCCATAGCTCTTTGGTTGTGGAATAACACATGTAATTGATGCTAATGTCCTCCTCCATGGAGTTTACCAGCCAAGTCATGACCATGGAGTCTTCAACATCCCAAATAACATACTGTGGGTCAGCAGTATCTGACTTGGGTCACTTACCATTGAGGTATCCGAGTTTTCCTCTGCCACGAATATACAACTGGACAGATTGGTGCCACCGGAAGTAGTTCGACCCATTGAGTCGAAAGGTGGTGATTTGGACAGAATGAGGTTCGCCGAAAATAACTCGCTGCAAGTCTTTGGGGGCGACAATCTCCTTCTCCTTATTCTGATCATCACTGGTGGCTGAGGAACTGTCAGCCATGGCTGCAAATCAAAGGCGCAGAGATCTTTGCTCTAATGCCAAGTTGAAATATTTGGTAATGTTATGTTTAATTGTACAAGGATTCCTCCTTTTTATAGAGGGAATTACAACAGGTGATTAACTACAATTTAAGAAGGAAATCCTAAATTAAGGAAAAATAAATCATAATAAGAAACTACCTAAAGTACACTAAACATAAAGGAAACATAATAATCATATACAGACAAAATTATTTACTGCCAGTTAAGAGCAGTAAATGTTGTATTTTACACTCTGTCAATAGTCTTCAATGGGGAACCATAAAATAGATTCTTCCGGGGAGATAAAGTATCCAAATGTACAATATAAATGCACTTTCAATCTAGGTTTTACAACCTAGAAAGATTCAAAACCGAAATTGTCAAAGACTAGGCTCGGTCCAGGAATAAACTAGAGAGAAAATAGTCAAACAAGACTTTTCCCAATGAGGAATGAACTCAACTGGGGTTTTATCCTATCATGGGATGGAAAGGAAATCTAAAGCAAAAATCTTCCATGAGGAATAAACTGAGTGGGGAATTAGAAAGGATGTACACTTTCTGCTTAAAGTTGACAACTCTATTAGAGAGAGAAATAATATCACTTGGGGACGAACACAACCAAAGTGAATGAAGTAAACAACATCACAAAAATGTGAAATGTACATGTATCTTGTATGTGTAGTTGGATGTATGAATGGCATGTCATGTTTATGCTGACCAAACAGACGAAAAAAAAGATAAGCTGAAGATGAAATAAACATCATAGTACAACCGGGCACTCGACTAATCTCAAGAAGATCGAAGCATCACTGGGGATGAATCAAAGGCCTTAGATGGAACAAAGTCCTGCTACAAGGATCCAATCTCTCTGGGAAGAGGAAGATACTTCACTTGGGGATAACCCAATCATTCTTATAACATCAAAGATCCACTATGGGATAACAACATGAACTCCGCTTTGGGGAAAAGAAAGATCCACTGGGAAAGGATCACCCATCATTGGAGAAGCTGGAATCAAAGTTGCAGCTGGGAATACCAGACTTAAAATTTCACAGGGGATAAAATAAATATCCTGCTGGCGAAAAGAGACATATTCAGCTGGAGAGACTATGATCCTTGAATCAAAGCTTAGTTGGGACTCAGGCTTAATACTTCGTTGGGAAGTACTATGTTAAACAGAAGTTAACTGGGTAACTCCTAGTTGTAGCTCCATTTTTTTTGTGACGCGACCACTACCGTTTTTAGTGCTACTTTTTGATTTCTATATTTATCCTATGAAGCTTAAAAGGAAGGGGAAGATATCTTAAGTTAACCCTGCGCGCAAGTGTTTTCCCTACAAATGCGAAGAGATCTGGAATCGGGGGTTGGTTATACAAAGGGAAGCTATCAACACCCAGAGTATGTATAGTAATCTATAGGAACCTTTATTTACATATATTTCTACTGTTGAATTGCTTAGTTGCTTAACTCTGTTTCTTGTTGATTTGGAAAGTTTCTCCTTTGTGAAGGATGAGGAAATGTTTTTTTTTGTTATTTTTAGGGTTTTCTATTGTTTTTGGAAGGTATTAGGACTTAAAGGGTTTTTTTTGTATGCTCGCTAAGATTTCACAATCTTATGCCTACATATTCTCAAAAGGAAATTGAGAAATCAGAGTGTTCGTAGTTCCTCCTATTATAGGAGGAAAAATGTTTGGTGTCTTGTTTAAAGCCCAAGATTGAAGCTAACAGAGTGTTTGTTCTTGATCAAAGCCCAAGATTGAAGCTAAAAGTTTGACTGATAGAGAATTTGTCATATTTAAAGGGAGATATCTCACCTATTCATCACAAACATTTGAAGAATTGGTTTATAAGGGAAGTTACTTTAAATGGGATATGTGAAATCCAACAATGCCCATCTTCCTTTATAAGTCTTTGCATGCTAAGAAAGGGACATTGACTTGGATGTTTAGAATCCAAAGGTTTTCCACTTACATCACTTAGATGAAAGAGAAATTTAGCCATGATAAGGGAGGGACTCCAGCTTGGATTTTGAATCAACAATTGTGCCACTTACATCAATTATCTGGAAAAAGTTTTATTTGTTTGTTTTGAAATGTGATATATAGAGGAGATATACTTCTACATAGAGGATTCAGGGTCTCTTCTGTGGGATGTTGAATTTTATGCCTTGATCAAAGCCCAAGGTTGAAGCTTAAAGGGGTTGAGAACTGACTCAACTAAGGGGAATTTTATTTGAGCATCTTGTTTTAAGCCCAAGATGATGAAGCTGAAGAGTTTGAGTATAATTTAAAAGAAGACTAACTCAACTGGGGAGTGTTATATATGTCTTGTATAAAGCCTAAGATTGAGGCTGGCTGGGGAAATCATTATATGAAGCCTAAGAGGAGGCTGAGGGAATTTAAGTGGAGACTGACTCTTGCTAAGGATTAGAAGAGAGTTGATTTATTAAGTTCCACAAGGGTCTTGAATCTTTTGGGGATTTATTGATTGTAAACCGACCCTGGCTGGGGATTTTAAAGTGAAAACCTTAGAGGATGAGATTGAAGGTCTTAGAGGTTTTGACTCTTCTGGGGATTAAGGTATTGATAAAGATGACTAGGATTTATTCTATGCTTTTAAGAAGCCTGAGGGTCCTTGTATAAAACCCAAGAGGACGCTGAGGATGCTTCTAGGAAGCCTGTGGGTCCTTGTACGAAGCCCAAAAGGAGGCTGGGGATTGAGACCTTCCAAGTCTAAGAAGAGTTCAAGAAAGGTTTCACTGGGAAATAATCCTTTCTTTGTTGAACTGTTCAAGGGTTAAAGAAGAGGTTTCACCGGGAAATAATCCTTTCTTTATTAAAGTGTTTCAAAGTTGAGTAATTTGAATAAAATTCCAAGAGGAGGCTGATTGTATTGAGGAGAAGAATTCCTTTGTACAAGAAGGATATAGTTGTTTGAACTAAGTTATAATGTTTTAAGGGATCCTATTATTTGAACTAGTCTAAACTAAGGATGATTTAAATGCTAAGAGAAACTTAAAAATATATGCACAAGTATATATACAGATATTTGAACAAATATATAAATAAGTATGAATTAAATTGAGAAAGGTGGTGGGTCTTACACTCTGGATAGAGGCCCAAATGTACTGTGATTGATTAGATATTTTCTTCAAGATTGGATGTGATTAGGGTTTTGACAAATTGAAGAAAGTTTTGAAGTGATTTTGAATTTAAAGATGACTTGATCTTAAGTAGGAGAGGAGTAAAGGTGTTGGGTCTTACACTCTAGATAGAGGCCCAAATGATTCATTGTATTCTGTACAAGGCCCAAGATGAATGAGGCTAAAAGATATTCTAAAAAAAGGTGTTGGGTCTTATACTCTAGATAGATGCCCAAATGATTGTTTAAAACAATTTTTATGTAAAGAGGGATGAGATTTACACTCCTAACAGATACCCAAGGATTTTGATAATTTAAAAGTACAGTGATGCGTCTTACACTCTAACAGAGGCCCAAGGATTTGTTGAAGACACAATGATTTTGAACACTAAGAGGATAGATTTATACTATAGTAGGGGCCCTAAAATGTTTATTTATGTACAAAAGGATGGGACTTACACTCTATTGGAGGCCCAAGAAGTGGTTTATTTACAAAGAGGGTTGGGTCTTACACTATAATAGAGGCCCAAAGATTTTGATATGAAGTTTGAAAGTTTGAATCAAAGTAAAAATCCTAATTTCATTTTAAAGATATTTTTCAAAGAAAAGTCAATAAAAATGGTATAATTTATCAAATGAATCCATTGACCATGTCATGAACAATGATTAAGTTTTATAAAAAAATATTTTTATTCACATGAATATTTGAAATCAATTTGGTTTAAGAAAAATCAAGAAAAGAAATTATTTTAAAACATTTAAAACAATTTAAAATTATATTATTTAATATATTAAAAATATATCAAATACAATTTTTTTATGTATTAAAATAATAGGGTATTTAAATGATACGTGTGAAAAAATTGGGATTAAAAATAATTAATTTGATAGGAGAAAATAATTTTTGAAGTTGTGAAGAAAAGTGAAGAAAATTAGTGGTAAAAAAAATAGGATGGTCCTTCCAAGGATTGAACCCACGCCCTTGGGGTGGAGGGTTCAAAATTTACCAATTGAGCCATGTGCGTGTGGTGATAGCATGATGGAAGGAGTGAATACTATATGAAAAACCCTTTTGAAAATAGTTTTAAAAATAAAATATAAAGGTCTGGGGCAAGGGGGATTCGAGCCCCATACCTAAGGGACAAATTCACTCAAAACACGCACTCTCTACCACTGGGGTGGTGATACATCTGTGAATTTAACTGAAAGGAATAAAACAAATAATAAGTGCCAAAGTACCAATGGACATAGCTAGGTAGCCTTTCCTTAAATACCAAAGTACCAACTCTCCTCTAGCATAGCTATGCATTGACCCCAACCAATTTTGCAGGTTTGAAGTCTTCTTGTTTTTTGGAACTGATCTGAACTTTGTTGTGCACAATTCATGCCACCTCTATGTACCACATAAATGCCAAATGCCAAAATTAAAATTCAAGGCTTTTGTAAATGATGATTTTGCACATGCTATGGCTAGATCCTGACTCTTTGGTCCAAAGTTGAAAATATCAAGTGATTCATCAAGATTCCTTCTGATCTTGGACGATGACAAAGCTTGCAAGATGACAAACTTGTTGTGAAAAATCGTGTGGTGCAAGTAATGCACAAATTCTGTCATGAAAATCAGCTTGAGCAAGGCATGTTGTGAGGTTCGTAACTCCTTGCTCAAGTTGAATTAATGGATGTTCTTGTACTTCTTAGAAAGCTGAGATAATGTTCTTCAACATTGATGTTCATAATTGGACTTGATTCATCTTGGATCATAGTGAAAAATGTCATTGAAAATTGATGTTTCATGCTGAAAACTTGGCAGAATTTTCACTAAGTGTTGAAGTTCATTTCCTATTTTTTTAATTTTCATCACTTCATAACTTGAAATCCATGAAGTTTTTTAATATGGCTTAGTATACCAATCTTGTAGTATGTGATGAGATCCACCATTTGGGCTTTGGAGTGCAAAAAATGGTTGTTTGGATCACAAGTTATGGCCTTTGGAAGTTGGGTACTTCAACACTTTTTTCCATAACTTAGTGAAATGTTCAATTTCTTCAACTTTGCCCCTTTTCCAAGTAACCTTGATTTCTTGATTATTCTTTGACCAAATGCATTAATGGGTCATATTTTCTTGTATAATAGCTCATAATGAACATTTTTTTACCAAAAAGTCAACCTTTGACTTTTGGTTTCAGATGAATTTTGTGCAGAGAAACCCTAATTTATGATTTTTGATAGGTGCATCCTCTGAGGCTTCTTTGAACTTATGAATGGACTTTTGAGGTTCTTTTGAGCTTCTTGAATCATGTATTGAGGTTTTGGCTCATGCCCAGATAAAAATTCCACTCTTGAAGCCTTGGTCGACAAAAACCCTAATTTGGTGACACTGATGATCTTGAGGCTTGAATAACTTGAAATGATTTAATCTTGTCCTTGATTCTTGATGTTGAGGATCTCTTGACCTCCATGGATGATTGAGAGGCTTGATAAGTTGGATCATGTCAATTCTTAATTGATCCTTTGCTTGAATCCTCTGAGAGGGCTTGAAAAATCCTAATCCTTGGTCAAGGTGAACACTCAACGATCTTTGAAAGGATTAGTGAGGTATGAAGGTACATCCATATTGTGGTGATGATTTGCACAATGGTGTGAAATCTTATGGTCAAAATTTAGGGTATTGGAAAATGCCCCTATTTAATCTTCCTGGACCTGAAGGTATGAATGATGAAGGTATTCAGATGTTCGAGGTAAAAGAGGATTAAATATCAGAATACCCAAAATTTTGATTGTGGATGTGAATGGTAGCAAGTTCCCAATTTGCTTATCCATCTTATTTTACTAAGTAATCTTACTTAGAAAAGGGTAAAACTTCCCCTCGATCCTGGTCTTCAGCCATGGAAATGGTCTCAGTTTTCTTGCAATAAACCTCTCATCGATCCTGATCTTCAGCCACGAAACTTATCTCAGTTTCTTCTTATCAAGTTCTTCTCTTGACAAGGAATGCTATCTGTGACGGTTTTCATCAAACTTCTCGCTGAGACTTATTGGTAAGATTCCATTTTATGAGTAAAGATTTGACGTCAGACGTACTGGGAAGGACAATTTGCCTGAACTACAGAGGGTTGCAAACTTCTATGTTGGAAATGCCATTTGCTGGAGAAATAACATCATACTTCCCTTCGAGACTTCTTCGGAGAGATGCCATGTGATGTAATTCAATTTTGAGGTGCTGATGACTTCCTTGAAAGTAGGACAAACTTCTCGGGGAGAGACTGCCATTTGTAGATTTATTGGGAATTTTTGGGGGCAAAAACAGACTTTTTTGTTTGCCGGTTGATAGAGATTTCTTGGGGGGATTTAATGTCCATATTGCCAAGAGTCTTTTGTTGAGAAGCTTCCGCTAGGGGTTTTCCTTAATTTGGGAAAGCAAAATATCATCTTCATTGGAGAAGAGTGAAGTTCCAAAGATGTATAACCAAAATGTCATCTTGCCTTTCAGAGGTTCAAGTTGTCAAAGTGGCTGAGGACCGATTTCAATCCAGGAATAAACTGGAGAAAGATTGTTTAAATGAGACATTTCTTGACGAGGAAAGAAACTCAAACTGGGATTTTATCCTATCCAAGTATGGAAAGGAAAATTGAAGGAAAATCTTACACGAGAATCAAACTCAGTGGGGATTTAGAAAGAATATATCCTTTCTTCCTAAGGCTGACAACTCTAATGGAGGGAGGACATTTATCACTTGGGGGTTAAATGTGACCAAATTGATTGAAATATGATATGCAATATAAATATGAATATAAATCAATTATGCATGATGTATGTATGAAATGCTTATGCTGACAAAACAGACACGACATACGGACTGGTGATAAACACATATGGATACTCGGCCACATTGGGGGATAGAAAGTATCACTGGTTTATTGAGGGAACAAAGTCCTATTGCTGAACTCTACCTATTTTCGGCAGTAGAAAGATGTGACCCCTGGGGAGTGAAAACTTTTATCGGTGTTTACTGAGGGGTAGCAACCTATTGGAGGAAGGGGTTTCTGCTCCTATCTTGATTCCTGGAAACAATACTCTACTGGGGATAAAAACTCGACCCTTACTAGGGATGATAGATGGGATGCTTCATCTCATCAATCTGAAGTAATGATCCTCCACTCGGGGATATACTGATCATAAGAAATACTTTGATTTTGCATTTTGAAGTCTGATTGCTTTCGGAGAAGCTGTTGATGTTCCTTCTTGTGTTCATTAATCAGAAGGAAATTGTCATCTTTATTTTTAAAAGCATAAGTAAAATATAAAATTTTCATTTTGAAAACCAAAGTAAATTCATTTTTGTGTTTAAAGAATGTTAATCATATCAAAATGTCATTTTGCAAAGCAGAATAAATGAGAATTGCAAACAAAGGGCACAAGGGCTCAAGTTTTCATTAATAGAATGGTAATCAGCCAAATGTGTGATTCCATGGAGCATTACAAAGTTTAGAAAATGGTAATTTAAAGGGCTACATTGAAACTTAATGACCATTATCCTTCCACCAACTTTGAATTCCGAGTATTCTTAAGCTTCTTTTGAAGGTGACTTTGATTGAGGATTTCTTGATAGATGACGTTGCTTCTGAGGATCCAATCTTGTCGGATGCAGTTACTTGCCATAAATCCCCAACTTTTGCCTAGATTTTTATTTACCGGGATGATTTTTTTTCTGTTTATGTCTCTAATTTTTGTCTGGACCGCCCTTTCGGGTTTTCAGTCCACCGAGATGCTCTTTTTTTTGCCTAAGTTGCCCTCTCGAGTTTTCGACTTAGCGAGCTATTTTTTTTATTTTTAGGCGAAGTATTTCTTGACTGCATTGATATATGTGGGATAAGTAAACTTTTCTCCATCCATGGTTGTGAGTATCAATGCACTGCCTGAGAAGGCTTTCTTAACAACATAGGGGCCGTCATAATTTAGGGTCCATTTGCCCCTTGAATCAGTGAGAAATGATTGGATATTTTTTAGTACGAGGTCACCTTCCCTGAATACATGAGGTCAGATTTTTTTGTCAAAAGCTTTCTTCACCCTTTGGTGATACAACTGACCATGGCATAAAGTCGTCATTCTTTTTCCTTTGATTATATTTAGTTCATCGTATCTGCTTTGACACCATTCAGCTTATGTTAGCTTGGCTTCCATCAAGACTCTTATTGACTGGATATCTACTTCTATAGGGAGCACTGCTTCTATGCCATATACTAGAGAGAAATGGGTTGCCCCTGTTGAAGTACGGACGGATGTGCGATAACCGTGAAGAGCAAATAAGAGCATTTTGTGCCAATCCTTGTAAGTTACAACCATTTTCTGAATGATCTTCTTGATGTTTTTGTTAGTTGCTTCTATCGCTCCATTCATCTTAGGCCGGTAGGGAGATGAGTTATGGTGTTCGATCTTGAATTTAGCACATAATTCTTTCATCATTCTGTTGTTCAGGTTCGATCCATTATCAGTAATGATCTGGCTTGGAACACCATAACGACAGATGAGATTATTTTTTATAAATCAGACCACCACTTGTCTGGTCACATTGGTGTATGCTACTGCTTCAACCTATTTGGTGAAGTAATCAATGGCTACCAGGATGAACCGATGTCCATTTGAAGCTTTGGGTTCAATCATGCCAATCATGTCAATTCCCCATATGAAAAAAGGCCATGGAGAAGAGAGAGCATTGAGATGCATCGGCGGTACATGAATTTTGTCGGCGTATATCTGACATTTGTGACACTTCCTCATATACTTGTAACAATCAGATTCCATTGTCAACCAAGAATATCCTGCTCTTAATATCTTTCTTGACATTGCATGTCCATTGGCATGGGTGCCAAATGAGCCTTCATGAATTTCCTTCATCAGCATGTTTGCTTCATGTTTATCCACGCATCTGAGCAAAACCATGTCGAAGTTTCTTTTGTAGAGCACATCATTATTCAGGAAAAAGTTACCAGCCAGTCTTCTGAGAGTTTTCCTATCTTTTCTTGATGCCCCGGGTGGATATTCCTGTCTTTGAAGGAAGAATTTGACATAATGATACCATGGTTTGTTGTCAATGACGGCTTCCACTGTGAATATGTAATCGGGCCTATCAAGGCGTATTATGTCAATCTTGGGTACGTCGTTCCATTGATACACACTAATCATGGAGGATAGAGTAGCTAGTGCATCAGCCATGTGGTTTTCTTCATGAGGGATGTGATGAAACTCAATCTTGCTGAAGAAAGGTAACAACCTTCTTGTGTAGTCTTTGTAAGGAATCAATCAAAGTTGACGTGTGTCCCACTCTCCTTTGATTTATAACCAGAGCTGAGTCTCCATACACATCCAAGTTCTTTATCCTTAAGTCAATAACTTCTTCGAGATCCATGTGTCGTAACTCGAAATTTGACCTCCCCTTTTGCCTTTTGCATAAGCATGTGCATTCGCATTGCTGGCATACACATTCACACTTTTTCTTTGTGTTTTTTGTTACAGGAATGTTCAGGTTTTCGAATTTTGATTAATCATATCCTCACAAGGTCATCACATCATCAACATAAGCACAAAACAAGGGTTTCTATGCCTATTCATCAAAGCAAGAGGACAAAAATCAGAATTGTGGCCATAACACCTTTTTTCAGGACAATTTGGGCAAGTTTGTCATTGGTTAATCGATTAACCATTTGCTAGTTCAAATGAGTTAATCGATTAACACTCTTTTGTAGCGCCAATTTCAGCTTTGGAACAGTTGTTAATCGATTAACCATTTGCTAGTGCAAATTGGTTAATCGATTAACACCTGCAGAATTTGCAAAATTCAGCAGTTTTTCAACACTTCAACATGCCCTCCTCTCATTCTTTGGTCTACTTGGTTCTAGCATTGTGTGGAACATTCTAGACAGTTCAAGACCATTCAAGACAATATACTCCAATACATCACTTTGAATTAAGTCCACTATGTTACTTGATTTCCAAACATATGAGCCCTTGATTTGGATTTACATTGGGATTGCTCCATCGAGTTAACTAACTAACTAACCGAGTCAACTTCCGACTCGGTGAGTTGAGTGTAACTAACTCCAAAGCAAGCTCCAAAGCTCACTCCAAAGCACATTCCAAACCTAGCCTACTCCAAAGCTAGTCTCTATATAAACAAAGCTCCATCATTTCACAAAGGATACATAATCATTCTCACAACTTCTCACTCTTTTCACTCTCAATTCTCTCATTTCTCTCTGTATTTTTCTGCAAGTTCTACACATTCATCTTCATCTTCTCCCCAAACCACACTAGAGCTCAATTCCACCATTGATGAGTAGTGAATTTCACATTGAATTTGCTTACTCTTGAGCTTAAGCCTTCATTCATCTTCAATTTTGCTTGGATTTTTGGAATTACAGCAAGTTCTACATCAATTCAAGTGATTACTCCAATCATTTTGGTGCAAATTTGATTTCAAAGCTTTTATCGCATTTTGCTCGGTTTCGCTACGGTTCAAAGTGCAAGTGAAGAATTCTCTGGTTTTCTTGGCTTCTCCTCTCTACATTTCACTCACAACAATCACCAAGCCAATTCTCCGGCTTGTAGGTTGGTCAATTCTCACTCAATTTACTATTTCGATCTCTTTCACGGGTTTACGATGTAGTTTCGATAGTTCTTCAGTTTGTTGAATCCTGCGATTGTTTGATCTTTGATCTTCATGCTTATTTCTTTCAATTGATGTTAATTGCTCATAATTGATGTAATTTTCATGCACAAGTGTAAACCATAGCATGTGGGTCTTCAAATAAGTGATTAACTGCTGGAAGTACTTATGGAAAACTAATTTTTAGCCACTGCTCCAGTGTTAATCGATTAACACTTTGCAATGCAAAAGTGTTAATCGATTAACACTGCATTTTTCAGTTTTTTCGTTGTTTTGAAGTGTTAATTGATTAACACTTTGTAGTACAAAAAGTGTTAATCGATTAAAACTGGACCAGAATGACATTTTTGCCTATTTTCAAGCTTGTTTGATATTCTTTCCTCATTTAACTTCCATGGCTTTGCATGATCAATATTTATGAATGTTTTATGGGCTGTTTAACCTCTGTTTGAAGCATGCTTGCGAACTTTCGATGCACGATTTATCGATTACGTAATTGTTTGCATTTTGGCATTACATCGTTCATGATCATTCTTGCACATCTTTTGCTCACTTGATTATATGATTTGTGTTGATGTTTGGTACTATTTGCCATGCTATTTGCATTAAGTTTGTTCCCTCTTGAGCAAATTCAATCTTGTACAATCATTAATCTGCATGTTGCTTTGACGATCTTTCGACTCATGAAAGATTGTTGGCTTGCTTATTCCCTTTGATTGATTGACCGAAACCATGTTTTGATTAGTTGATTCTCCCTTTATCCTCTCTCTCTCTAGGACTCTTTAGAGCCTTGTTCTCTTGATCCTCTGCCGAGTCAGAGATTCTCACGACGCACTAGAGAACTGTACAATTTGGCGTTGTTACGCTGTCCATTTCAATTTCCACACTATACTTTGGTGCTAGAGAAGGGATGAGAGTGGAGAATTCCTACACTCATCTTGATTATTTTGGGTAGGGGATAAATGATCCTGTGCCTGGAATAATCATCTCTATCTCCAAGCTGTAGTGTCTTTCAATTCTCAGTCGAGTCGATCCTTGTTCACTCTATGCCCTTTTTAATCTCTCATTTGATCAATAACCATTCTCTTGGTTAAAGATCTCTGTCACTTTGGGTTAGCAACCTTCATTTGGTTCAGCACCTTTTCTTCTGATCAACAACTGTTCATTGATTCCCCACCAGAGTCGTGATCATTTTTCCTTTTGGATAATCACAATCACACTGTTAAAACCAATACTCTATTTTCCCAACAAGTCGCAATCCTTTTCTTCGGTCAAACCCAGTATTCCTGTTAAACATCGAAACCTTTGTGGAGTTCGCAACCTTCTATTGGTTCCTCTCCCTTTGTTTGGTTAACCACTGCCTGTCAGTTAAAACACCAATTTGAGCTTCTTCTCAGTTAACCACAGTCTACCTGTTAATATACTGAGCCCCTTTTGAGTTAATCACCTTCTCTTGGTTAATCACTCATATTTTTCTTTTCGGTTAATAACATCCTTATGTTGACACCGAATTCCCCACAGTTAGAAACCTTCTTTTGGTTCAAATACTTGCGTCCTTTGGGTCACAACCTTTTCTTGGTTCCACACCCGTCTTTTGGGTCACGATCTTTGCTTGGTTCTACACCCGTCCTTTGGGGTCACAACCTTCGCTTGGTTCTACACCCGTTCTTTTGGTTGATCCCAATCTATCTGTTAAAACCTTTCTCCCCGCGGAGTTGCAATATTTTCTTTCTTCGGTTAACCACTATTTATCAGTTAATACACCGAGATCCCCTCGGAGTCAAACACCTTCTCTTGGTTCAGTACTCTCTCTTTTGGTTCATCACAACCTTCCTATTGACACCAAACACTTTTTCTCCACAGATCCTTAATCTCTTTCTCTTTAGTTAACCACTGCCAGTCAATTAACATAGTGAATCTTTATTCTCTCGGTTTCAACACCATCCCTTTGTTTGTTTCCCAATAGGGTCGCTTACCCTCTGATCCCCAACACAATCACTTTGTTCTCTTACTCCCCACTTGAGTCGATTTTATTCCTTTTGCTCCTTTATCTTCTTGGTTTCAACATCATTCTTTCACTTTATCCTCAACGCAATTACTAACTTCTCTTTGTACTTCTTTCTTGGTTCTGACACCAATTCCTTGCATCCCTGGTGGATTTTTCTCTACGTCTTTTGCTCTTGGTTTTGACACCGCCTTCTTTTTTTCCTGTCTTGGTTCCCCGAACTACGTAGGCTCTGAATTCCTCATTGAACTATGAGGATACGTAGGCACGAGATTGCAAAATCTTGGTGAGCCACCTTCTTCCATTTTTCTTCTCTTTCCCTGGTTCCATTAGCTATGGCGCTCTGATTTCCTTATTGCACTATGAGGGTACGTAGGCACGGGGGCTCTAATCCTCCGCGAGCACTTTCTTTCACTTTCTTTCTTCGTCTCTTTTCTCTCTCTCCTCTTTTATCTAGAAGCCTTTAGATAGATAACCCATCTAAGCCTAGAAGCAAGTGAAATGGTTCCCGTCGAGTACGACGGATGCGTAAGGTGCTAGTACCTTACTTTTGCATAACTGACCCCCTGACCCATTTCTCTTCCCCTTGTGTTATCGATATTTTCCCTGTCCTCTGGTACTAAATAAATTTCGGTGGCGAATCTGTTGTATCTTTGAGTGTGTGATTCACTAAGGTATAATCCTGCTAGCTTCATCTGGCGACTCTGCTGGGGAGTCCTTGCTCTTGCAAGTTGGGGTCTCACCTAGTTTTGTTTGCTTTCTTGCTTGTTTGGGTGTTTATCTTTTGTGTTTTACTCGCTTTATCTTTTTGCTTTACTTGCTTTATGTTTACTTACTGCATTTCTTTACTGCTTTGAATATTCATATGCTATATATTCTACTGTTGTTGGGATGGGTAGATATTATTGGAGAGAAAAGTCCTAACACCGAGCTTGAGCATGCATATAGGCTAGAACGTGGGTAGTTGTGAGGCCTACATTTTGTGCGTTGTGTTATCACGAGAGCCACATCCCAGATCGTGATTCGCTTGAGAATTCTTCAGTCCTACGAGAATTCGCTACGGCGGGGGGTTTTCATTCTGAGTCCTATGGTTTGGGCGAACTTTCTAGGGACCACCTTGTTGTGTCTAGATCACACCTGTGAGAGGGATATGGGTTTTTGCAGGAAAACAAGCCTCTTCATACCTTTGTTCTCTCACGCACATCAGATTTTGCACTGACACCGAATTATATATGCAGATATCCAGATTGTTCAGATTTGATTATTTAGACTGTGCTGGCTTCTTGATTCTTATGTTGCATATCATTTCATCATGTAAATTAATTTTTGCATGTGCATTTCTAGGTTATTCGAAGGCTTGTTCTTTGTTGACATTATCATAGAGATGAGTACTGGTTGCCGAGGTATCTTTAGCTACAAGTTTGTGGAGCCTAAGCTGGAGACTTTGAGAGGTTTAGCATTCCATGTGGTTGAAGATAACAGAGGGGTTCTCAAAGATGTTTATGGTAATCTGTTGGTCATCCTCAATACTGAAGTCAACATCACTGCCATTCATACACTTGTTCAGTTCTACGACCCGCCACTTAGGTGTTTCACATTTCAGGATTATCAGTTAGCACCTACACTTGAGGAGTACTCTCATATTTTGGGGGTTTAGATCAAGAAGCAGGTTCCTTTTGTCTACACCAGTGGTTGTCCGAAGTTTCCCCTTATTGCTGAGGCTCTTTGCACCAGTAAAAAGGATGTGGAAGATAATCTCAAGACTAAAGGGAATGGTATTCGAGGTTTTGCTTCGAAGTTTCTGGTTGACAAGGCCACTTCCTTTGCTGAAGATGGAAACTGGAAGGCTTTCAACGCCGTTCTTGCCTTACTAATATACGGGATTGTCTTGTTTCCGAACATGGAGGATTTTGTGGATCAGGCTGCCATCAAAATATTCTTGTCCAAGAACCCTGCTCTGACACTTCTTGCTGATACCTATTATTCTATTCATTCGAGGAATGAAAAGAAGAAAAGAACCATTGTCTGTTGTTTTCCTCAGCTGTACCGATGGTTCATGTCTCACATTCCGCAGAAAGGTCCCTTTGTTGAGAATAAGGGCAATCTCAAGTGGTCTCAACGGATCATGTCTCTTACTACTGATGACATCTCTTAGTATTCTCGAGTCTTCGACGATACTAAGATTATTCTTCATTGTGGGAAATTCTCCAATGTGCCTCTCTTGGGTACAAAGGGTGGAATTTGTAACACCCTAAATAATCCCCTGTGTAATATAAATAAATTCAGAGTAAAATAAAATATCAAACAATTTAGGATGCTACTTTCATCAAACACCTGCTCATATACTTGATATGCAACACATCATTTTAAAATTATTTTAACAACAATGATAATGATAAAATATCTCTAACTTCATTTTCTTTTTATTAAAACAGCGGAAACATCAACACATATTCATTACAACGTAAGCATAGTATTTCAATTAAATAAATAACTAAAATTAAGAGATATCTAAAATCTCAAGCAAAACATAGCCTAAGAAAACATAACGTTCCATGACCCCAGTGTTACATATCAGAGCAGACACCGACACAAAGGCATAAACGGAAGACTCCATCTTCCACTCACATCAGATTTCCTACTGCGAATTATCTATACGTTACCCACGTGGAGTCAACATTCAAACAGAAGGGGTGATATTCTCAAATCAACAAAAGAAACAGACAATATAAATATGAAAGCATAAATCATCAAGTAATTCACCCTTCAACACAACTTTCATTAATTTCAATACAAATAGATAATCACAAATTTCATAATGCAACACAACTCTTATATAATGCAATGAGACACCAACTTGACTCAATGCATGTGGTACCAAAATTGACCCCTGTTCCATGGTCACAATTCCCGTCAGAACTCTCGACCCCTGTTTCATGGTCAAGTATGATCCCAATTTCATGATCACACCAATGACCCCTATTTCATGGTCACATACTACCCATATTTCATGATCGCACCAACAACTGTGATTGCTTACACCCCATCTGGGAACACAATCACGCCAACAACAACGATTCCATCAAGGAATTCGGATATACGATGACATCCCACCTGGGCACGCCATCCCATAACTATGCACATGCCATGCACCATCAATGACAACATGCAACAACGACTCATGCACGCACATAGCATATTCATCATCATGCAAATACCACTCGACAATCAACACGCATTTATCGAAACATGCATATAACTCATCAAAACATGCCTACCACATAACATGCCGTAACAACTCAACGTCATCATCATACTACCACATAAGTAACAACTAGTGTATTTATAAGTTACGTCACAATAACTCAACAACAACATCATGCAACTTCATAAACAACAACTATTGCATTTATCAGTTAAGTCACAACACATCATACCATAACTAGTCAATAATATCATCACACAATATTATAAGCAACAACGATTACAATCACATGGTATGCTATAACAACTTCTCAACAACATCACGCAACATCATAAGCAACAATCACAACACACATTCTTACTACTAACTCCCACATTTCACATTTCAACACATTGGAACCTACACGAAAACTCATATGGTGCATCAAATAGTTGGAAATATATCATTGAAAATAATTTTAACATAAAGTACATAAAGTCAGCTTTCCAACGATTCGAACGGCGACCCAAACGGACTTACGAGTCAAAAGTTATGAATTTTCGAAGTTTTTAAAATAAGCTGCCTGAGGGGACCGCGCTAAGCGCCAAAAACCGGGATAAGCCCGCTCTGCGATTCAGCCAAAAGTGCCTGCGATGACAACACTTCTCCCACTGCGATTTCACACCCTTAAATTGCATTTTTAACCCCAATAACCCTAGTTTAAGTCATTAAAACCCATTTATACCACATACATTATTCACAACAATCTCAACAATTCGAATACAACAATTTCGTCAATTCCAAACATTTTAGTTATAGATTCTTCCCAAAAACCCCAATTAATCCACAAACAACAATCCATGGCATCAACCTAATGATTCCTACCCACATACCTACATCATCTAACCCTTGAGTGATTAAAGAAATCCCACCCTTACCTTGTACTGATGAGCTTCCCTCTTCCTCAATGGGTTCTTCTCCTTCTTCTTGCCCTAGCCTCTTCTCCCTTTTGCTTTCACTTTCACGTATGATTAAAACTCCCTTTTCATTCTATAATTTTTCTTTATAAAGTCCCTCATTATGGATTACCTCTTTTACCCTCACTTACTCTTCTACAATTACGAGCTTGCCCCTCAATTATCTACACACCTTATTTTTTATTTATCCCATTACATTATTAGTAATATTTTTGGATCCAACTAAATACTAATAATAATAATTCTTGTCAATTATATAATTCTACTAATGTCTATTTTACACTATGGTTAAGCAAATATTAATTAAATAAGCCTAACTAATTTTAGTCTCCACACTACCAACTTCTACGCTTTCGGTCATACACCCCTACGACCCTCAAGACTCAATCTTAAGGTCACTACTCTTCACTACGGGTACATAAAACATAACAAATACACAACAAACATACAATCAACTACAACAACTCATTATTATATTCACAAATAATAATTAAATAAAAACGAAGCGTTACAACTCTCCCCCACTTAGAATATTTTCGTCCTCGAAAATTTACCTGATGCGAACTACCCCGGATATGTCCTCGTATCCGACTAATCAATTCCCATGCCATGAAAGGCAACACCGCGGTTAACACAAAACAACAAACTACCTTATTAACGACAACAATAACAAGATGCAATGCTCACGCAATGCACTCGACGACCAACTCAAGACACAAAGAATACCCAAGTTAAGAACACACAGGTTCACTATGAACCAGAACACAACACGATCGTTACCATCACCATAGGCAACACTCTTCTAATTCCCCATCATAGGAATTAGCTACTCGCACTCGAACCATCACCATAGGTAACGAGGCAACAACAAGGATAAAAACACAAAAGTCTATAACACAACCTCAATGTAACCAAACTACCAACATCGTTGTTACACACGTACGAACAAACTGCACTACACCATGCTTTTTTTGCGCACTCGAATTACTCGCAACTATCAAATCTATCAAGTTCACATCTAACTTTCAACCATCAAAGCAGACATAAGAAATGACTTTCGACTTAATTCATCGGGAATTTCGACCAAACAGGTATTCTACACTCTTGTGATTACTAAACACTTCGGACCTAGATTCATAAAAATAATACCTCCGGATACCCAACACAATTACAACCTCAGCCAATTCCAAATCTTGAATAGGATAGATACTTTCATGAATCTCCAACTATCGTAAAACATAAGCTACAATTTCACCATCTTATATTATCACGCTGTCTAAACTCCTCTTAAACACATAACAGCATCCCAATACCATAACTGCACAAGGATACATATTTCCAATTAATTTCGATGAGAAAAATCACCTTTTCCACTCCCAGACCGTGCTAAGCAGGATCTGACTCGTGCTAATCGCGCCCACTTCTGCCTCGAGAGGGCGAGAGTCTTCCAGACCGCGCTGGGCGCACTCAACGGTGCTAGACGCCCTTCACGATTCCTGCTACAAAACTCCGTGATAATAACCGACTAAGTCCAAGAATATTATACTCCCCTTAATCCTCTGCAGAGCTTCCTCATTCTAGAACTACATCTACTTGGATGGATCCACAACAATACCCTCCTCTGAATTAACACAATCAAGTAAACTCATCTCTACTAACCAAAAATCACACTTTGATAATTTAACATATAACTCCACTTCTTTCAATACTTGTAACTCAATTCTCAATTACTTTACACGTTCTTCTTCTGATTTTTATAATAGATCCGAACATCCACAATGAACACCAGTTCTAACTTATCCAAATAAGTATGGAAGATACGATCCATACTCCCTACACACACTTTAAGGCGTACTAGTCACTACTATCCTCTACCAAACATCCTTGGTTGAATCATGGTCTCGCATTTCCATTTACTCCCTCATTAGATCATCTTTCCAATGCTTCAAGTCTCATGTCTATCGGATTCTCGATTCATCTTAAATCAAAACTCAAGCCACCCCAAGCACAATTATGAGTTTCCATACTACTCACCGATCCACATGCAACCTCATGCGGTCATCCTTTTCTTTACTAATAATAATAAGGCTCTCCACGGTGACACCCTTGGCATATCTTTAGTCAGCACGTTGTTCTCTGCTTCTGATAAGTAACTATCAACATCATCTGATCAACATACAAAAGCCTCGAATCCGCCTCATCTTCAGATATAGGAATCTGCATCGACTAATCAAACAATCCACAAGCACTTGGATCGACTTCAAACAATTCAATGTACATACTATACCAGCTGGCAAGACACGTCTATCCCATAAAACATGATTCCGTCTACTATCAACAAGAGATTAAGGGTGATCAGTTCCTCAATTTGTCAACAGGTAGTCGGCAACCATAACGGTGGCATAAATCGTCATTATCCAACTACAATAGCGTCCTTTCTTTAATTTCACAATCTCGATGATCCATATAGTTTCACATTTGGTCTCATCCTAATCACAATCTTAACAGTACCATCTCATCATCGGGTTGGTGATAGAAACTTTCCAAAATATTCCTGACACATGTTGACACCATGTCATCAATGACACACAATCCACGTTACTATTTAACCTTCTCCATTCCTCAAAAGTCTCTCCACTCTAATCATTCTCAACTGGCATACACCGCATCTCCATGTGTTTCTCTGAGGTCCTCACCTCCGTCCTGTTACTAAACATCTTATACCTGACCTCATCTTACCCACTTTCAGCAAGACTCACTCAACTTCAAACACAATTATCTCCTTCAATACAGACCTTCTTAATACAAAATTATATGCCAAAATCAAGGGAATTTTCTGTAGATCCCAGAAATTTAAGAACCGCTTAAATCCGAGTTACGAGTAAAAAGTTATCACTTGTTTAGTGTAGGTTGTTCCTTAAGTGCGAAAGTGAAGATTGGAAATGGTGAACATGAGTTCCACCTCTTTCTCTTACTTCTAAGATTCTCCAACTATCCTCACTTTTCACCCAAATCTGAAGGTAATCCGACTTCAATTCCATTATACCGAAAATACACTAGCCCACCAGTTGGTCCATCAAATCATCAATCCCGTTGAAATGGATATTTATTCTTAACCGTCGGTAATCCACACACCATCTCGTACTACCTTATTCCTTCTTAACTAATAACACCAGAGCTACACTTGTCTCAACAACACACTACACCACTCATCTAAATAATTGGTAAACACATGGTTTATCTTCACCAATTCGTCCAAAAATGACATCATCTTGTTCTAACTAAAGATAACTGTGCACCTCCTAAGGAAACACGTCAGGATACTCCACACACCACCGACCCATCTCTAGCCACAACATCGCCTTCCCCTTCACAAGGAAGCGAACAACGAAAACACCTGACCATCTTCCCTCAAGGATCACACCATTCTCAACAGTTGAACAATCCAACACTGCACTCCCTCCTACCGCAACGTGATATCCAATCTCTCAACAATTGGATCATCCAAGAGAAGCAGACACTTCTCCCCCACTTGTTTCATTCCCAATCTGCAAATGGAAAATAAAACAAGCACCGGCAGTGTTTTCACACACATGTCGCATACTAGGGAACAACATAATTAGACAACCTGGCTGGACAGACCGACCTGCTCTGATACCACTTTGTAACACCCTAAATAATCTCCCGTGTAATATAAATAAAATTAGAGTAAAATAAAATATCAAACAATTTAGGATGCTACTTTCATCAAACACCTGCTCATATACTTGACATTCAACACATCATTTTAAAATTATTTTAACAACAATGATAATGATAAAAGATCTCTAACTTCATTTGCTTTTTATTAAAACAGCGGAAACATCAACACATATTCAGTACAACGTAAGCACAGTATTTCAATTAAATAAATAACTAAAATTAAGAGATATCTAAAATCTCAAGCAAAACATAGCCTAAGAAAACATAACGTTCCATGACCCCAGTGTTACATATCAGAGCAGACGCCGACACAAAGGCATAAACGGAAGACTCCATCTTCCACTCACATCAGATCTCCTACTGCGGATTATCTGCACGTTACCCACGTGGAGGCAACATTCAAACAAAATGGGTGAGATTCTCAAATCAACAAAAGAAACAGACGATATAAATATGAAAGCATAAATCATCAAGTAATTCACCCTTCAACACGACTTTCATTAATTTCAACACAAACAGATAATCACACATTTCATAATGCAACACAACTCTTATATAATGCAATGAGACACCAACTTGACTCAATGCATGTGGTACCAAAATTGACCCCTGTTGCATGGTCACAATTCTCGTCGGAACTCTCGACCCCTATTTCATGGTCAAGTATGACCCCTATTTCATGATCACACCAACGACCCCTATTTCACGGTCACGTACGACCCCTATTTCATGATCGCACCAACAACTGTGATTGCTTACACCCCATTGTAACACCCCAAAATTTGCCCTCTTGTTTTTAGTGCTAGCTGGCTTATGTTTCTTTTCATTTGCATTAGCATTGCTGCATTTGCATGTTTCTTTGGACATGGGATCATGGCATTTTCTTCAGCAGTACAAGATATTCTCAGCACCGGTTTGATCTTTATCAGCAGTTAAGGCCAAGCATTTAATTCTCAAATTCTTTTTGAGCATTTATTTTGCTCATTAAGTGATTTGAAGATTAACAGTTCTGGCAGTCAAATTTTGATCAGCAATTCAGCACCGAACAGCCGTCTCGGCAATTTAATCGGGGCCCAGAAAATATTTCACGGCATGTTGCAAGTGCACTCAAGTAGTGAGGTCCAAAGACAAGTTTCAGAGGCATTGTGGTTCAGGACAGGTGGAATCAAGTCCGTCTCCATTTTCCCTCCTTTTGGCGCCAAGCAGAAAATTCAAATTTCCCACTAAGTAACCGGTTACTCACCGTTTGGTAACCGGTTACCCAGTGCAATTTTTGCCCAGAATCTGTATTTTTCAGCACTGCAGAATTTTCAAATCATGTTGGTGGTCATGTGCATTGCTTGTGCCTACGTGGGAAGGATCTAGAACAACTTATTTTCATCATTTTCCACCCAAAATTCAAAATTCTCTCCATCAATTTCCACCTCAATTCAACACTTCACTTCCTAACCCATTTTCACCTCATTTTCCCCTCACTCCAAACCCAAGCCAAATTCCTAAGCTGGAGGATATTTAAGCTCACTCATTCCAAACCAAAGGGAGACCTAGATCATTTTCACTCTCCAATTTTCAGAATTCTTCCAATTCTCTCAACTTTTCTCTCATTTTTTCAAAACTCTCACTCAAAGTTTCATCATCAAAGTTCATTAAATTTCACCTTGGAATTTGTTGATCTTGAAACTAAACCACCATCCATTCACCAATTCTTGAAAGAATCTTGGATTTGCTACTGTTTTGGAGTGTGGAATCACTTTTGGAGCAGCCTTTCATTATTTGAGTTGTTCTAGCTTGGATCTTGGTTGTTCGTGCTTGGATCTTGAAGTTCATCACATAGATCTTTGGATTTCTTACTTGGATCATCAATTTTCGTTCCCAACATTCACCAAGGCAAACCTCAGCCTTGTAGGTTGGTTTTCCCTAGATCTATAATTGATTTTGGTTGATCATAGCTTTTGCAATGTAGATCCATTGATTTCATGTGTTGTTGATGCTTTTGCTTGAGGTTGATCATAAATGTTGATGATAATTAATTTGCATGATGTTTGATTGTTGTTCATGAGCTTAATTTCGTGCATGAGTGATTGTATGATCATTTGGAAATAATTGGATAAGTGATTCTGATGCTGAAAAGTGCTTTTGAAACAGATTTTTTTGACTGCCGTCCCAGAGTAACCGGTTACTCACCATTTGTTAACCGGTTACTCTGTGTATTTTTTGCGTAAATGGTCTGATTTTCAACTAAGTAACCGGTTACTCACCGTTTGTTAACCGGTTACTCTGGGACAGAATGTGTATTTTAGTGTGTTTTCTTGGTTGTTTGAGATCTGATGCATGCCTAAACTTCGTGGACTAATATGTTGCTGATTTGTGGATTATTCTTGAGCTATTGCACGTCACACTCTTGCATGTTCACGTTTTTCGACATGCAACCTCTTGAATTTCGTCGTTTATGTGTACGTTTGCATTGTTGAACACTTGATGCTATGAACACATACGCACACTCACTTGTTGATCAAGTTCATTGTGCATTGCTGCTGGATTAATGATGATTGTGTATACTTACTTGTATCCAATTTCATGATGTGCATACTTGTTTCATTTGATCATATGCCATATGTAGCATTATTCCATGATGCTTGCAAGGTTATTCAACATGGTGTGTGGTTTGTTTATGGTCATGATTAATTGAACGATGTATGTTGTTTGATGCACGTTTGCTCTGCCTTGATTGAATCGTATTCAAATGTGCCGCATGCTGTCCTGATTTCACATCTGAGTTTTGCATAAAGTTCTGTCATATGTGTTGTCCATGTGTACATGTATGCTATTTGACCTTTTTTACACCTGTTTTCATGCTGAGTTTCATGCTGTTGAATGCTGTTTGGTGTATGTGCATGATTTCATTGCTGTTCTGAAGCAAATGTGCTGTTGTAGGTGCTGTACCTTCTCTTTTCACTCATTTCACTCCCTTGAATCTCAAGACTTGTTTAAGTCTTGGATTCTCTTCCTTTAGTGCTACCTAGTCCAACTTAATTTTTGATTAAGCTTGGAGTAGGATTAGCATTAGGTTTTAGGTAGTCGTCTCTCCTAAACCTCACTAACCATAGGTTACCCATGCATGATAACATTAGGACTCTTAGTTTCCCTTTAGAGTTTCCTTTTGGGTCTTCTCTCTTCTCATCTCAAAACTTCTTGAAAACACTTAATAAAATATAACGGATATTGCGCTCGAGCCTTAAGTGTAGGAAATGAAGAACGAGGGGTCTCCCCTCCTCTTCTAGAGTGTTTAGCATACATCCCATTTGGGGGCGACCATGCGATTCACTCGTTCCCGCATGGTAGACTTTGGTTCAATGTAAGTTACGAACTAACTTAAAACATTTCTGTCTAAAAAACACCAAACAAATTCAAATATTTTTATCCTTCGGGATTGTTGGGTCTCAAACTTTGTTTTTTCAGAAAAGAGCTCGTCGCTCACGTAAAAACACTTACCCATCCGTGGTCGTACCCACGAACTACATTAGCTCTGATTCCTCTCTCTCGTCCGATTGAGGATATGTAGGCACAAGACAGCGATTGTCTTGGCGACCAACCTTCCCCCACAGTTCTCGTCCGAACTACGTTGACTCTGACTTTCCCATTGTACTGAGGGAGTACGTAGGCCTAGGACAACGATAACGTCCTATCGAGTCACTTCTTCTTTTCTTTTCTTCTTCATTTCTCCGTTCTTTCCGTTCTCGTTTCTTCTCCGGTCCAGTAGCAGTGGAGCTCCCGATGACGACACCCCTTGATGCAGACAACAAGCGTGGATCCCATCGAGTACGATGGATGTGTTGGGTGCTAACACCTTCCCTTCGCGTAACCGACTCCCGTACCCGTTTCTCTTGGTCATGAGACCATGTTCTTTCCCCTCCTTCAGGTTTATGCAGTGTTTCCTTTCCCTCTCTCGGGATAAATACACATTGCTGGCGACTCTATTTTTCCGCGCCACTCTCGCATTTGTACTGTTGGATGCGAATCTTTCGGGAGCGACAACTGGCGACTCTGCTGGGGAATCTGGTTGACCTCTTGCTGGTCTATCCCCTTTAGCGAGTCTATCCTAGCGTTTGTCTGTTTGTATTTCATTGGGTGTTTATTATGGTGCCTTATTTTGTTGTATATTACTGTATTACCATATTTCCGTTTTAATTGTTTTACTGTATTTACAGCTTTTATTGCATTGCATTTCATTTTATTACTGTCATACTGGATATTGCTGTGTTGTGCTGGCTGGTTTCTGTTTGGCAGGTTGGGTTGTTCCGAGAGAAAAGCCCAATACCCAGGCTTGAGCATACACCTATGATTAGCGTGGAAAGTAGTGTGACTTGTTTGGCATTTGACCAGACTTAGTATACATGAAAACCCCACATCCAGACAAGATTTCCTTGGTAATGTTCTATCCTGCTCATTTGGGGCAGATGATGGAATATAACCTGGAAGACTGTCAACTCTAGCGACCATCTCCCGAGGACTCATCAACGTCTCTCCTCCCGAGATGTGACAGTGGCAGACCACGTTCTGTGGCAAATCCATTGCACATTCTCGATCTGAGGACCCAATGCTGGGAACTTACTATAGGTTGACCTTATTTTTTAGGGGAATCAGTTGAGGCCTCCTCGATTGGTGATGATGCCAAATCAGAAATGGTGAACGTATCATCATTTCTCGACCTGAGAGCCCGTGATATTGAGGATCATTGGCTTTCTAGAACCCACATGTGAGAAGGGATGGGTGTTTCCAGGTTTGCAGGTAACCGAAACCTTCAACCTACCCGGTTTTCTGGATTTCTCATCAGTGTACTGTTATTATCCTGATATTCTGGCAGTTTGATTGGGCCGTTATTCTGGATTTCTGGGTTTCTGGTATTCAGGGTCTTATTCAGTCAGTAGAACAATAGCAGTTTTGAGCATCATGGATATCTTGATCCCATGTTTGCATCTTTGCATCATCATTTTGCATTCTAACATGTTTGTTCATTTGTAGGGTTGCATCCTAACTTTGATTCCGGTTGTCCGAAGACTGTCCATGATGAGTACTAGCACTGAAGAGAGAAAGAATATCATCCTGTACAAGTTCTCAGAGCTTTATTTAGATGCTGTGCACAAGATCTCGGCTATGGTAAAACCTGGGGTATTGACAAATTTTAGAGGAGAATATGGGAGGATTCTGAGTTTCGCCCGGAATGTTACCAACTATGAGTTCAGGGCCCTGCACACTCTGGCACAGTTCTATGACCCTCACCTTCGGTGTTTTCTGTTTGCGGATTATCTTTTGGCTTCGACGTTGGAAGAGTATGCTCTTATTTTGGATGTTTCAGTCAAAGAAGAAGCTCCCTTCTATCCTTCTAAGGAATTTCCTGATCTGGAAAGGGTTGCTGCTGCTTTACATTTGGATCAGTCTTTGTTGAAGAAAAATATTGCTAGTAAAGGGGGTTATCAAGGCTTTCACACGAAGTTTTTGATCGAGTAGGCTGCTACTTGTGCTAAGGCTAAATGTTGGCCGATGTTCAATGCCATCCTGGCTATGTGTGTTTATGGAACGACGTTGTTCCCTAATGTGAATGATTTTGTAGACGTGCACGCCGTCTGGATATTCACCACAAAGAATCCGGTACCCACCTTGCTTGGGGATCTGTATTATTCAATACACTATAAGAATGAGAAGAGGAGAGGTGGACGTCTTTACTTTTGTGCTCCAGTTTTCTATAAGTGGTTTGCTGATCGCCTTCCCAAATCTGGGGCATTCGAAGACACTAAAGAAACTTTGGATTGGTCAAAGAGATTAATGGGATTAAGGGCTGACAACTTGATTTGGATCAATCGTGATTTACTGGGCCAAGAGATCCTAATTAGTTGCGGAGGTTACCCAAACGTACCTTTAATAGGAAGAAAGGGGGGAATTAATTGCAACCCCATTCTTGCTATTAGCCAATTTGGGTATGCTTTGAAAGAGCCGCCAAAGGGCCAAGATGTTCAAGAGTCTCTATTTGTGAGTGAAGAAGCCAACCTGGAGGTGTTGAAAGAAGCTGCAGATGCTTGGAGAGATCGCCATAAGAAAGGAAGGACTTCTTTTGGAAAGTGTAACAACAAAGCTTTCCCTGCGTATGAAGACTGGATTCAGAGGAGAGTAGAAAGTGTACTTTTACCGTTCAGCAGAGAACCTCCATCTTACCCCTTGCTGATTGAATCTCCGACCACGATTGAGATAGAGCAGTATAGCAAATTGTGGGGTAAGAATGAGAAACTCCGAGAGCAGAATCGTAAGCTGGGCAGAGAGGTTGGTCAGTTAAAGCACGAAAAAGGGGAAGCTATCCATGCTGCCAGGTTGAAATCAGAACTTTTGGCTGCGAAGGAGAAAGAATTGTCTAAAGAAGCCACAGCCAGAGAGAAAGTGGCTCAAGCATTGAAAAGTGTTAGCAAGGTCCTTTCGTCCAAAAAGAAAGAGTTGGCTTATGCTATGTCAAGAATTCATAGGTTCCATGACCGTCGGAATACAACAATTACCGCCAACAGGTTGAAAGAGGACAAGTATCTGGAACAGATTGAAGGTTTGAAGATAGAGCTTCGGAAAAAGGATAAGGAGATTTTATCAGGGATCTTCGAGAGGAGAGCAGTTGAGGAAAAGCTCAAGGAAACCATGGCAGATATGGAACAGCTGAAGATCCAAGCCGAAGTTAAAAGAGCCAGGAGCGAAGGTCCAAGTTTAGGTGGAGCTTCTGGAGAAGATGATTGGGAATTGCATAGTCGTTATTTAACAGGGATTTTGCACAGGAGGGATCTTTTGATTCAGGAGTTGATTATGAGACCAGAGTATCCTAATACCAAGAAGCTTCTTAAGGAGGTGCAGAATTGGTGTAAGAAGAATGACGAATGGGGAATTCTAGCACAACTAAGTCTTGATGATATGCCTTAGTTTCTTTGTTGCTGTTTTCTTTGTATTTCTGGGATCACCACCAGGCTTGTTGGTTGGGGTCTTTGTTTATGCTTATTCAGACTTGTGTTGTAACAAATGCTTATTCTCTTTATATGATCAGGAATTCAGTTCTCTTCTGTTGTTTAAACTGGAATCAAGGGGTGGATCGCCCTGCGAATGTACAAACATGTTTGCATTTGCATTTGCATAATCATAATCATTTTTGCATAGCAGGTTATCTCAGATGCTCTGGTTTTCTTATGCTCTCTCTTTTTGACAGTCAGGATTGATCAACCAACTCATTGGTATTCTACCAGGCTTAATCAAAGCAGAGTGATGGACAAAGTTCAGGCAGACATGGCAGCTATGCAAGCTCGCATCGATTAATTTATAGAGATGATGCAGGGTGTGGTGCAAAGTCAGAATGAGTTCAGAACTCTAGTTCAGCCTTTGGTGTCTCAGGTTGATGAAAATGGTATCCTACACGGTGGTCTTCTTAATCGTGTTGTTCCTCCGGGCGGAGGTGGTGCTGGTATCAACATTACTATCACTGGTGCTGGTGGACAGGGTGGTATTCCTTCAGTGGTGGGAGAAGGAAGTACTGTTCGAGCTATCCATGGCCATCGTTTTGATGATCAACAGGATGATGTTTTTTCAGTCAGAAGCTTGGACGCTGGCCTACCTGTGGTCAGTGATGAGAGGATCCGTTTAATTGAGGCGCAACTGAAGGGGGTTGTGAAACAGGATGATCTGGGAATAGATTTGGACGACCTAGGGTTGGTCCCTGATATTGTCATTCCGCACAAGATTCAGATTCCTACACTGGAGAAGTATAATGGTTCTACCTGCCCGAGAACTCATGTAAAGGCTTATACCAGGAAGATGACTGCCCATGCCAAGGATGAAAAACTAATGATGCACTTTTTCCAAGACAGCCTGTCTGGCGCGTCTTTGGAATGGTATATGGCGCTGGAGAGTAGAGATGTTTGTACTTGGAGAGAGCTAGCTGCAGCTTTTATCAAACATTACCAGTACAACACAGATATGGCTCCCAACAGAACTCAGCTGTTGAGCATGTCCCAGAAAAGTGATGAAAGTTTCAAAGAATATGCGCAAAGGTGGCGTGAATTGGAGGCTAGGGTACAGCCACCAATGCGGGAAAAAGAGATGTTGGATATGTTTATGGACACACTGCCTAAGCACTATTATGAAAAGCTGTTGCCTTGTTCACTAGGCAAGTTTGCAGATGTGATTGCAATCGGACAGAAGGTAGAGGTTGGAATTAAGGCTGGAAAAGTTTCTAGTGGTGACGGATTGTCCTCCGGGCATGGAAAGAAGCCTTTTGATGGTTACAAGAAGAAAGGATAAGCCAATGCTGTGTCATCCCACAGGGGAAAAGGGAAACGGCGTCAGAGAAATAATCAACAAATAGCATCGGTAACTATCCCAACAACATTACCTCCACCACAGCAACAAAGGAATAATGCTAATCAGAATAGGCAGCAGGGCCAGTATCAGAACAGACAAAGGAATGCAGAGAGGCATTTTGATCAACCACCAATGTCATATGCATAGTTGTTGCAACATTTGCTGTAGTTGCGTCTAGTTGAGCTCCGTACCATGGCTCCACCAACAGGGGAACTCCCACGAGGCTACGATGCTAACGCACACTGCAATTTTCACTCTGGTGCTCCGGGGCACACTGTGGAGAAGTGTAGGGCATTTCATCACAAGGTGCAAGACCTTGTGGACTCTAAGGCTATCAATTTCTCGAATACTGGGCCCAATGTTATTCAAAACCCGATGCCTGATCACAATGGGCCGAGGGTGAATGCGATAATTGAGGAAGGTGAAGCTTTGAATTTGATCATGGATGTTGAGGAATTGAAGACTCTGCTGGCTGTGGTTAAAAATAGGTTATTGAAGGGTGGCGTCTATCCGGGTTGTGATGAGAACTGCTCAGATTGTTTGACGAAGGTTAATGGTTGTGATTCGTTGAAGATGGGTATTCAGAATCTGATTAATGAGGGATGTTTACAGTTTGATCGGTGTAATCAACAAGAAGAGGTTGTTAGTGAGAAGGTCGCTACTATCACCATTCCGTTCAAAACAATTACTATTTCTGGTCCGGCAAGGCCACCTCCAGTTATTATCACAACGGCGGGGCCCATTCCGTATGAAAGCACTAAGGCTATTCCTTGGAATTACGGTGCAGAGGTGTTTGTCAATGGAAAAAAGTAGGAATTATTGACTACATCACCCGTGAGTGCTAGTCCTGAAGTTAAGGTCGAAGCTGATGCTATAACAAGAAGTGGTAGAGTGCTTACTCCTGTTAATGATCAACCCAGTACTTCTAGTCAAGATATGGGAAAACAGGTATTGGATGATTCTGTTCAGACTCCAGTGGTTACTGATTCTACAGTAAAGCCGGTTGATGATGCTTTTTCTGAAAATGTAGAGAAGTTTATGAGACTCATCCGGAAAAGTGATTACAAGATCGTGGACCAGTTACATCAGACCCCGTCCAAGATCTCTATTCTGTCTTTGCTATTGTGTTCTGATGCTCACAGGAATGCTCTTCTGAAGGTTTTGAATGCAGCCTACGTTCCTCAAGAGATTTCTGTTAACCAGCTGGAAGGGGTTGTAGCGCACGTGAATGCGGGTAATGGCTTGGGTTTTACAGATCTTGATTTGACTCCTGCTGGGAGGAATCATAACCATGCCCTGCATATTTCGATTGAGTGCCATGGATCACTGATGTCACATGTATTGGTTGATACCGGATCATCGTTGAATGTATTGCCAAAGAAAGCATTAATGAAGTTAGATACAAGGGGACTTATTTGTACACCAAGTGACTTGGTGGTGCGAGCTTTTGATGGCTCGAAGAGATCTGTCTTTGGTGAGATTGTGCTTCCGATCAAGGTTGGGCCAGAAATCTTTGATGCAACATTTTATATAATGGATATTCAGCCAGCATACAGCTGTTTGTTGGGTCGACCTTGGATCCATGGTGTAGGCACTGTAACCTCCACTTTGCATCAAAAGCTGAAATACATGGTTGATGGTCACGTAGTGACAGTGTGCGGAGAAGAAGACATAATGATTAGTCAGCTGTCAACCTTCAAATACGTGGAAGTGGATGGCGAAATCCATGAGACATTGTGTCAGGGGTTTGAAAAGGTGAAGGTTTCTGAAGAGGTTGTCCAGTCTGAAACTACAGAGTAGACTGCAGTGGCAGATCAACCTGAGGTTTCTATGTCTTTGTTTAAAGACGCCAAAGCTGTGGTTGAAGCTGGTAGCTCACAGAGGTGGGGCCAAGTGGTTGAAGTTCAAGAGAAGAGGGATACCTATGGATTAGGGTACAAACCACCTAGGCATCAGGAAGAGCCTCCCAAATTCTATGGCCCAGTCCGTTTCACTAGTGCCGGTGTTTTCTTTGACAGAGTTAATGCCATTGAGGAAGAAGGGGACAGTGATTGTGACATGGATAGCTGGATTCGTCCTTGCGTCCCAGGAGAAAATCTGTGCAACTGGTCTTCTGAAAAAGTCATTCAAGTGACTAGCTTCGAGTAATTGCTTTGTTTTCCTATTATGTTAATCCTACGTTCTGCCCAAGACGTAGTGATTTTATTTGTAGGGCTTTTAACTGTTGCATGTTTTGATTCATCATCAATAAAGGACTTTTCACACTCAAATATTTTGATCTCTGTCTTTCTGTTTTTATTTTTTTTATGCATTAAAAACCCACATCAAAATGGCAATGTGTTTCTTTTGTTGCATACATAATAAAACATACCTCATCAATCATGCAGGTCTTTTTGTTTAGATGACACCGATCATGACTCAGCTATAGCTCGGTATGACTTTGATAATCCAATCTATCAGGCTGAAGAAGAGACTGACGAAGATTGTAAACTGCCCGAAGAGTTGTCCAAATTGTTGAAGCAAGAGGAGAGAGTCATCCTGCCTCATCAGGAGGAAATTGAGATTGTGAATCTAGGAACCGAAGACGCCAGAAAGGAAGTAAGGATAGGGGCTGCATTGGAAGACAGTGTCATGGGAAGATTGATTGAAATGCTCCGTGAGTATGTGGATATCTTCGCCTGGTCTTACCAAGACATGCCTGGGCTCGATACTGATATTGTTGTACACCGGCTACCACTTAAAGAAGGTTGTGCTCCGGTCAAGCAAAAGTTGAGAAGAACTAAACCGGAAATGTCTGTCAAAATCAAGGAAGAGGTTCAGAAACAGCTAGATGCTGGTTTTCTTGCCATAACAAATTATCCTCCATGGGTTGCTAACATCGTGCCTGTACCTAAGAAGGATGGGAAGGTCAGGATGTGTGTTGATTACAGGGATTTGAACAGAGCAAGCCCAAAGGATGATTTCCCGCTCCCTCACATTGACGTGTTAGTTGACAATACTCCTCAGTATTCTATGTTTTCCTTCATGGATGGCTTCTCTGGGTATAACCAAATCAAGATGGCCCCAGAGGACATGGAGAAGACAACATTCATAACACCGTGGGGAACTTTCTGCTGCAAAGTGATGCCCTTTGGATTGAAAAATGCAGGAGCAACTTACCAGCGGGCGATGGTGACTCTCTTTCATGATATGATTCACAAAGAGACTGAGGTCTATGTTGATGACATGATTGCGAAGTCATAGACAGAGGAAGAACATCTGGTGAATCTTCAGAAGTTATTTGGAAGGTTAAGAAAATTCAGACTGAGGTTGAATCCAAACAAGTGCACCTTCGGGGTGAGATCAGGAAAATTGCTGGGGTTTATTGTTAGTGAAAAAGGTATCGAGGTTGATCCTGCAAATGTAAAAGCCATACAAGAAATGCCTGTGCCGAAAACAGAAAAAGAGGTTTGTGGTTTCTTGGGGAGATTAAACTACATCGCTAGGTTCATCTCGCATCTCACAGCCACGTGTGAACCAATTTTCAAGTTGTTAAGAAAAGATCAAGCGGTCTGATGGAATGAAAATTGTCAAAAGGTGTTTGAAAAGATTAAAGAATACTTGCAGGAACCTCCGGTCCTTAAGCTGCCAGTGCCAGGAAGACCTTTGATTATGTATCTCACGATTCTTGAAAATTCAATGGGTTGTGTGCTCGACCAACAAGACGAGTCAGGTAGAAAAGAGCACGCCATCTACTACTTGAGTAAAAAGTTTACTGATTGCGAGTCAAGGTACTCGATGCTGGAGAAAACATGTTGTGCACTCACTTGGGCCGCTAAGCGTTTGAGGCAGTATATGTTAAACCACACAACCCTGTTGATTTTGAAGATAGATTCGATCAAGTATGTGTTTGAGAAGCAAGCACTTTCTGGGAGAATAGCCCGTTGGCAGATGGTTCTGACAGAATACGATATTCTGTATGTTTCCCAAAAGGCCATTAAGGGAAGTGTTTTGTCAGAATATCTTGCCGAACAGCCAATTGAGGATTATCAACCGATGAAGTTTGAATTTCTGGATGAGCATATCATGTATCTGAAGATGAAGGATTGCGAAGAACCTTTGCCTGATGAAGGACCTGAGATTGGATCTCAGTGGAAGTTGGTTTTTGACGGAGCTGTAAATTCATATGGTAACGGAATCGGGGAAATCATTACGACTACAAAGGGTTCTCATATACCCTTCACTTCCCGATTAGCGTTCATATGCACCAACAATGAGGCAGAGTATGAAGCATGCATCATGGGGTTAGAAGAAGCAATTGATTTGAGAATCAAGAACCTCGATGTTTATGGTGATTCTGCATTGGTGGTTAATCAGATTACAGGTGAATGGGAGACTCGTCAAGCGAATCTGGTTCCATATAACAACTATGCCAAGAGGTTGTTACCTTTCTTTGACAGAGTGGACTTCCATCACATTCCCCGGATAGAGAATCAGATGGCTGATGCGTTGGCAACGTTGTCATCAATGTATCAAGTGAATCATTGGAATGAAACTCCTTCAATCAGAATCATGCGCTTGGACAGACCTGCTTTTGTATTTGCAGTTGAAGGGGTATCAGATGGCAAGCCTTGGTATCATGACATCAAAGTCTTTTTGAAGAGTCAGGAATACCCAGCTGGGGCATCTTCCAAGGATAAAAAGACATTAAGGAGGTTATTAGGAAACTTCTTTTTGAACAAAGACGATGTGTTATACAAGAGAAACTTTGACATGGTCTTGCTACGTTGTGTTGATGAACACGAGGCAGGCCTGTTAATGGAAAAGGTTCATGAAGGTTCCTTTGGTACTCATGCAAATGGGCATGCTATGGCAAGAATATTGTTAAGAGCGGGGTATTATTGGATGCCTATGGAGTCTAATTGTTTTAAATACGCCCGGAGATGTCATAAATGCCAGATTTATGCTGACAAGGTGCACGTTCCGCCTACTCCTCTGAATGTTTTGTCGTCACCTTGGCCTTTTGCCATGTGGGGCATTGACATGATTGGGAAGATCAAGCCGACTGCTTCGAATGAACATCGTTTTATCCCGGTGGCTATTGATTATTTCACGAAGTGGGTGGAAGCAGCATCGTATGCCAACGTCACCAGACAAGTGGTAGCCCGGTTTATTAAGAAGGACATCATCTGTCGGTATGGAGTCCCGGAGAGAATCATTACTGATAATGGTTCAAATCTGAATAATAAGATGATGAAGGAGCTATGCCAGAGCTTTAAGATTGAACACCACAATTCTTCTCCCTATCGCCCGATGATGAATGGGGCTGTTGAAGCGGCAAATAAGAACATAAAGAAGATTGTGCAGAAGATGGTAGTGACGTACAAAGACTGACATGAGATGTTGTCTTACGCTTTGCACGGTTATCATACTTCGGTACGCACATCAACCGGGGCAACCCCTTTCTCACTGGTGTATGGTATGGAAGCAGTTCTGCCATTAGAAGTTGAGATTCCCTCTTTGAGAATTCTAACAGATGTGAAGCTTGATGAAGCTGAGTGGGTACGTTCTTGGCTGAATGAACTGAACCTCATTGAAGAGAAGAGATTGAAAGCCATTGCGCATGGCCGGTTGTATCAGAGCAGGATGAAAAAGGCATTTGACCAGAAATTGCGTCCTCGGTGTTTCCAAACTGGTGAATTAGTTCTGAAAAGGATCACTCCTCCTCAAACAGATCACAGGGGCAAGTGGACTCCGAATTACGAAGGGCCATATGTAGTAAGACAGGTTTTCTCTGGTGGAGCCTTGTTACTTTCAACTATGGATGGCGAAGATTTTACGTCCCCTGTGAACGCGGATGTAGTCAAAAAATACTTTGCATAAAAGAGACCCGCTGAACATAAAAAGAAGGTTCAGGCAAAAATAGGGCATCCTGGCGAACCATAAAAAGAAAAGGTTCTGGCAAAAATTAGGGATAAAAAGAAAAAGAATAAACCCGCAAGGTTGAAAACCTGAAAAGGCAACTTTGGCAAAAATGGGTATCCCGGTGGATTGAAAACCCGAAAAGGGCGATCCAGGAAAAAGTTAAGGATTTAAAAGCAAAGACTACGATCCGCGTTCGATCTATGATCACTATTCACACTTGGAAAATTCGAAGGAAAGGAATCAGTCCAGTCAGTCATCTTCAAAGGCCAAAGTATCTACGGATAAACAAGTCATATGGGTTATAGCTGAGTCGAGTCATGGTGGATGTCTGTTCCCCACATTGCCGACATGTGTATTTTCTTTTACTTTTTGCGCAATTACCTCTTTTCGGGAATTTCTTCCAAATGTAAATGCCTATTTATAGTCTGATCATTCAATAAAGTTTGCATTTCCGTCAAAGAGGTTTTGTTTCTTATTTACCTGTTTTGTTTGTGAAAATGTCCGATATTTTTGATAAACATTACATGCTAAATGTTGAGCTTTGTGAAACAAGTTGGAAAATAGTGGCAATTGCTTAGGCGATAGTCACTATGATGATAATCAAAGTTATCATTTTTGCGTGTAGACCTTTCTGTTGGTTTTGCAGGATGACAGGTGTACCTCCCCAGTAGAGTTGCTCTCTCCAACTGTGAAGCCCGATCATCCTCAGTAGTTTACTGCTCTCCCCAGTAGAGTTGCTCTCTCCAACTTTGAAGACTGACCGTCCTCAGCAGTTTATTACTCTTCCCCATCAGAGTATAGAGGATCGTCTCCCTCAACAGAGTATAAAAAGGTAATTCCCCGAGCGGAGTCGTTGAGGATCGTCCCCCTCAGCAGAACATAAGAGGTTCACCCCAGCCAGAGTTGTGATTTGGCTCATCTTTCCTCAGTAGGTAGCCAGAAATTGTTATTTCTACAGCCTCTCCAACAAGAGATTGATGGAGCATCTTCTTTAATCAAAGATGGTGTTTCCCCACAGAACATGGGGCAGTTGTTTTTTCCTCAGCTAGTCAGGAAACATGTGTTTATCCCCTAGCAGAGTGGATGTTGACAACTACTATTTTCCAAGCAGATATGTCGATGAGGATTGTCCCCTCAGCAGGATATAAGAGGATCATCCCCCTCAGCAAGAGTACAGAGGATTGTATACCCAGCCGAAGTTGTGTTTGGATTATTATTCCCCAGCAAGCATTCAGAAGTTGATTGCTCTAAGGTGGATATTCTTGTATGTTGCAGGAAGTTCGTGGACAAAGATGTTATTATCCCCACAGAGTCCTGGTGTCTACTTGCCTCAGTTGGTCAGAAAGTATAGTCTCAACGACAACGGTTTGATCTAATCCCCAGCAGGGTGAGGGTAAAGTTATTTCCCGAGCAGCAGATTAAGCTCATATCCCCAAGCAGAGTCTGGTGGTGATGGGTATCCCCAGCAGGTCTTAAGTCCAATCGTTTTTTGCAGGCGTTAAATCTAAGTTTCGAAGTATTTGGTGATCCCCGGCGGAGGAGTTTCCATCTTTAGTATTCATCTCCCCCCAGCTGAGTGGGTATTCTCTCGGAGTTTCGTCCATATCCAGCAGAAGACTATATAAGGAGACTTAGACCTAGGGTTAATACATGGACTGTAATTTTGTATCACTTGTAACTTTGTAACCTAGTTCTCTTGTGTTGAATAAGGGTTTAGGGTTTGAGAGTCGTTGGCTCTCTTAGGAGTTGTAAGTCTCCACTCTGTATTATGGGATGCAGGGTGGAAGGCATAGGTACAGGGACACAACCAGAAACCTGTAGGTAATGGTTGTTGTATTGTTCTTGGATGAAACTTTGAAGAAAGTCCAAGATAACTTGAAGGTCAAGAAACCGCGACAGGTTCTGTATTGGCAGAAGACAGAGATTTAACAGGTTGTGATTAGGATGTGAGTGGGGTATCTCATATCAGGGTTGTAAATGTTTGAGTTTAGCCTTGGTAAAGATGTTCATTGGGTAGATGTTAGGTATAAAGTTGTAAACGGGGGATTTTAGCTTTGTAACAATTCTACAGATAGTGAAGTCTTCGTCCTGGATTGGTATCCCCCAGATGTAGGTGATTTGTACCAAACTGGGTTAACTCATACTGTCTTATTTAACATTCTGCAATTTACAGTTTTGTTATTGTTCTTGACTGACATGTTGGATCAGATGTCGTGACATCTGTGATTGTGCAGTTCCGATATTCAAGGTATCAGTCTACTGTTACACCTCTGAGTTTAAATGATTATGTAGCACAATGTCTTGACATGTGTTAGGACATCTGTTGTCTGCATAGGCCAGAATTTCAGGGGTCCTCCTCTTCATGTTCCGATTTCATCCCAAGCTGCTCAAACTGCTGTTCAAAATATTCATTCTGGAATGTTTTACCCTAGGGCATCTTCAGCCACTGTGGTACCTCCTCAAAATTATCCGTTTGGTGTTCAGATGGGTCAGAATGCTGGTCAGATGGTTAATCAGGGATTGGTATACCCTTCTCAGTTTACTTCTCCACAAGTGCACGCTCCGACCGCATCTCAGTTGCCAAATCCTCAGATTCTTGTCAAGCCCGCTGATCAAGGTAGACTTGCTAATTACAAGTTGTTGGAAGACCATATCAGAGATATTGAAGGGTTTTCCGCTTTTGGCATGGAGGCCAAGGACTTATGTTTGGTTCCAAATGTTTTATTGCTGCAGAAATTCGAGATACATGAGCTTCCAAATTATAAAGGTTTGAGTTTCTCACGTAGTCACGTCACTATGTACTACAGGAAGATGGAATCCTATATTGATAAAGATGAATTGCTAGTTCATTGTTTTCAGGATAGTTTGTCTGGTGCTTCATTGGATTGGTACATGGGCTTAGAGCGCAACAAAATCCATTCTTGGAGGGATCTGACTGAGGCATTCTTGAAACAATACAAATATAATCTGGATTTGACGCCAACCAGATTGCAATTGCAAAACCAGTCCCAGTTGTCATACCCCAAATTTTGACCACAAGATTTCCCATCATTGTGCAAATCATCACCACAATATGGATGTACCTTCATGCCTCATCAATCCTCTCAAAGATTGTTGAGCATTCACTACAACCAAGAATTAGGGTTTTGGACCCTCTCAGAGTGCTCAAACAAAGGATCAATCAAGAATGGACATGATACTCAACTTGTCAAGTCTCTCAAACATCCAATATGTCTCCCACATCAAAAATCAAGCACAAGAGTGCAACATTTTAAGAGGATCAAGCCTCAAGATCATCAGTATCACCAAATTAGGGGTTTGGTCGACCAAGGCCTCCAGAGAGAAATTTTCGTCTAGGCATGATCCAATACTTCAAAACATGATCCAAGAAGCTCAAAGGGACCTCATGGACCCAATCACAAGTTCAAAATAGCCTCAGTGGATGCATTCACCAAAAATTAGGAATTAGGGTTTCTTGACCTAATTCACCCCTAAGATTACTTTTGAAGCAAGGCATGAGCCAAGACCTCAAGGAATGTTTTGAAGACCTCCAATACATCATATTGATCCATTTATAATATTGCAAAAGGGGCAACCATAAGAAACTTGAAATTTCACTAAGTTATGGAAAAAAATGATTTATACCCAACTTTGCAAGGCCATAACTTGTGATCCAAGCAACCTTTTTCTTCCATCCAAAGCTCAAATGAAAGCTCTCATTACATACTTCAAGATTTCCAACTACCACAGATTCCAAATCCTCATGGATTTTGAGTTATAGATTGATCAAAATCACAAAAACATGAAAATGACCATTTTTCCAACACTTAGTAAATTTTGGGACAGAATCTGTTTTGAATTTTCACCAACTTTGAGGCCATTTTTCATTATGATCCAAGATGATTCAAGACCAAAGTTGGACATCAAAGTTGAAGTATGTTATTGGGGCTTTCGAAAAAGTACAAGAGCCTCTCATGGTTCAACTTGAGCAAGGAGTTATAAGCCTCAAAAAATGGCATTTTTCATTCTGCCAACACAAAGGCATTGGTACATAACTTGGTTTCCACGATTTCTTGAGCCAATTTTGCACTTGCATCATTTCATTTTTGTCCAAAATCAACTTGAATGATGAAGAATCTGATCCCAAGGCCACTAAGTCCAAAATCCAATCCTTTAGGCATGTGACATTCAAAGTTCAAATCCAAACACTTCAAACTTGTCATGAGGCATTGAATGGATGCATAGAGCAGGCATGTATCAATCCACAACATTGCAAATGATTCAAGATAAACTCAAGCATCAGAAGACCATAGGCCTGCAAGATTGACCTAAGTCAATGGCTAAAGGAGACTTTTGCTACATGAAAAAGTTCAATGTATAATGGAGTGATCCAACCTCCAATCCTTATTGCTCCCAAAACAAAGTTACTCTACTATAAATAGAGGTTATTTCTGATCAATTCAAGTACACCAAAGCATAGCAATACATGCTTTCCTCCAAATCACATTCCAAAAACCAGATTTTGCTTCTTCTTGAAGTAACAATCGAATTCTCAAATAGGGATCAATTCCATCAAAACCAACTATGCCAACACCTCACATATATCATATATAAGTGATCCATAACCTCAAAACACATCTGGGACACCAGAATCACAAAGTCACCCCCTATTTGCTCAAGATTTTTGGCCTACTTACAGTTGGGGTGCCACAACAAGAACCAGGTGCATTCAATCCATTCCAAGATGCCAAACAACTTATATTAGGTCCATTGAAGCTGTCCAGATCATCACACAACATCTGTAACACCTACAACTGAGGATTCGATTTCCTCTTGCAGAGGTAAGCCCGACACTCTCAAACTCTATGATTCATGCATCATAAATGTGTTTTCAAGTTACAAACATGTTTCTGCACTTATGTAGAGTGATTCCCCTCAATCAATTGCTTTGTAGCTTTCGTGTATAGGATTTCATAGTGTTCTTGCAGAAGTTAGGGTTCTTGAGTTCATCTTCTGATTTCTCACTCCACACTTAATATAAATGCAATTAATTTATATCATTAGAATCCTTGTTAAAAAATACACAACTTTCATGTTTACAAAAGTCAAAACCATTACGTATTGAGAGAGATATATGAGGTTGTGCAAAATGGCCATGGCGGGTACACACGAGGAAGAAGAAGATGGCCTTGGCGCCATTTTCAAATTTTTGAATTTTTGAATATTTGGTATTTTTATTAAATGATTTCAAAAATTAATTTCTCTCTCAATTTTTATAATTTTTTATTTATTATTATTTTAAAAATTCACAAAAATGTTGAAATATTTTATTTTACAAAACAAATCATATTTATATTATTTATTTAATATAGCTTGAATTTTTGTAAATAGTTTCATTTTAGTTATTTTAAAACATTTTTAAATGAAATTTCCACCTTGAATTTTCAAAATTAATTGAATTTCAAGCTTTCATGTGATTAAACATTATTTTCCAAAATATTTTTCAAAGTTGACAAATTGTTTTTGAATATATTTGATATTTTATATCATTTTTTATTTAATTTCCTTTGAAAATTATATTTTTAAATCCAAATTAGGGTTTTCTCTATATTTTGATTTTTTCAAACTTCACATGATCACTATTGAGCCTCTAATAGAGTGTAAGACCCATCCCTTGTCACACATAAAAATTTTGGACCTCAGTCATTGTATAAGTCCCACTGTGTTTTCCGAAAACCGCGACGCGATCGTCGCCTTTTAAACAAAAATCATATGGGCCTCCCTTCGGGTTGTAAGTCCCATCTTTTTTCTTTTCAACACTTTTGGGCCTCTATTTGAGTGTAAGACCCATCCCCTTTGTAAATATACAATTTTGGGCCTCAATCATTGTTTAAGTCCCAATACGGTTTTCAAAATAAACGGTGTGATCGCTATTTTTTATCTGGGCATCTCCTTGAGTTATAAGCCCTAACTCTTATATAAAAATAAACTTTCGGGCCTCTATTAGAGTGTAAGACCCATTCCTTCTTGTACAAATAATTTTTGGGCCTCAGTCATTGTATAAATCCCTCAGTGATTTTCAAAATCACGGCGCGATCGTCGCCTTTTCAAATAAATCATCTGGGCCTCTCTTTGAGCTATAAGCCCCTGTCACACCATAATTTTTGACCCTAAGATCCCACTTTGCTCTTGGCATAACATATTAGGTCGATCTTTCGTGCATAACTAACCACTCTATCTAGATTTTGCTTATTTGTTTCACTTTTGAACACAGGTACTGCTGCAGAAGATTCAAGGTCCTGAAGGCTGTGTAGTGTGTGTGATTGTGGAGGTTCTCTGGTCTTATGAGATTGTACCCTCACCTTTTTTGATCCCTAAACCACTACCAAGCCTCTTATTCCCTCAAGATTTCTAGAAAATTTCCCCAAGGAGGATTACCGTTCTCTATCTTTTGTTGGAGCATGACTACTTGAGATTGGTGTTGAATTGCACTAAATATGGTATCCTCACTCTCAAAGTGTTCTCATGGAATAGTTTGGTTCATTCACAAAGTTGAGTCCTCATTCGTCAAGAGGGAGAGTATGGAATTTCAGAAGCTTATAAACCATCTTGAATCTGAGATAGTAAGTGTGGATGAAAGAATTTAGATTTGAGTTAGGCAAGTGGTTCTTAAAAGTGCAGTGCAAGTTGCATTCTTTATAAAAGAACAAGTCCAAAAAATTTCAATTCATTTATTCGAGTTTCAAGACTAAACTCAAGATTTAAGTTTCCAAGAGATACAAAGATCCATCACACTCAAGCTTAGAATTCAAGTTAATTTTGTTTCACCACCAAGTATTCAAATTACAAGTTCAAAGAGTTTTGCATGTTTAAGAAACTTAAGCTTCATCAAGACGTTCGAGACCTTTTTAGTTCGAGACCTTTTCAATTCGAAAATTAAGTTCAAACTCATTCAAATTTACAACACATTTCTTCCGCATTCAAATTTCAAGATTCGTACTATAAATTCCCTTCTAATAGTTTGAAGCTATCCAAGTCCTAAAAGCCATTCATAATTTAGTTTCAAGGACTGCCACTATTGCTAACGCTGTAAACGTGTTGCGTGAAGTCATGACTAAGGCCAAGGGATTATGAATGACTGATAGGATACATTAGAGTGATGAGAGATTGGTAACTATAATTGGATGCAACGGTGGCAATGCCCTTAGGATTATGAAAACTCATGTGCTTTTTGAAGATAACAAGGATATTGATAGATGATCCACAAACAAAAGATACATATTCTTAAGAGCTGGTAAACACAATACAGTATGTTGACCTAGCATCGGAAGTTTACGACAGATTTACAAACTTGCCAAATAATAATATAAAAAAATGACTCTGTTGAATCATCTGATTCGACAGGGGGAAATTGTAGTCGCTACAAGTACTTCCAGACTTTCTTGAGAATAAGTTGCTAGTCGCATCCGTCCCGCCATCAAGTTATCATTTAAATATGGAGGCATCGAATCGTCATCATTATTAGCAGGAAAGCGAACAAGCCATGGCAACCCTCTATTCACGACAACAATTATTAATCAGAAGGAAACGGAAATCGCAGGCAGTGGCAGTGGTATTGATGACATTGGTAACACATCCAACACAAAGAGATATCTAAGATAGACCTGGTAATCTCAATGACTCCTTTGGAGATACTGGCCATTCTGGAATTTGAGCATGTATGGCGAGGATTTTGAAGTGAATAGGAATAGTCGGACAACTTCCAAACATGGGCGTAGTTCTAATATTACCTGGCAATCAAAACTCTCAACATTTATCTCTTTGCTTTCAAAACAAAAATAATCATCAAAACCATATTCAAACCAATCAATTCTAAATCCACCAAAACATGAAAAAAAAAAGGAAATGGTTAGAAAATTATTGTTTAGCTGGCCTCAAATTGGAATTAGAGGTGTCAAAAAAACCCTAAATGACAAAGCCCCAATAATTAGGCCCCTTGTTGGCCCCATTTTTTTAAGCCCCTTACTAAATGAATATTTTCTTGACCCCTTATTTTTAAGCCCCTTCATATTTTTGTCTTTAATGGGGCTTAAGTGAAGGGCTCAAAATCTAATTTATTTGAAATAAAATATTTTATATTATAAAGCCGATTTTTTTCTAAAACAGATTTTTTCTTAAAACTGTTTTTTTTCCTTAAATCGATTTTTTCCAAAAAGAAAAAAAAATTGATTTTTTCAGAAAAAAAAACTGATTTTTTCCGAAAATAAAAAAAAAACTAATTTTTTCCGAAAATAAAAAAAAACTGATTTTTTCCGAAAATAAAAAAAAAAACCAATTTTTTTCGAAAATAAAAAAACTGGTTTTTTCAGAAGAAAAAAAAGCCGATTATTTCAGAAAAAAAAAACCGATTTTTTCAGAAAAAATAAAAGAACGATTTTTCCTGAATATTAAGAAAAACCGATTTTTTTCGAAGATAAAAAAAACTGATTTTTTTTCCAAAAATAAAAAAAAACGATTTTTTCCGAAAATACAAAAAAAACCGATTTTTTCCGAAAATGAAAAAAATCGATTTTTTCCAATAATGTAAAAAACCGATTTTTTCCGATAAAAAAACCAATTTTTTCCGAAAAAAAAAAACGATTTTTTCCGAAAATGATAAAAACCGATTTTTTCCGAAAATGAAAAAAAACTAATTTTTTTCCTAAATAAAAAAAATCGATCCGAAAATAAAAAAAACCAGATTTTTTCCGAAAATTGAAAAAAATGCGATTTTTTCTGAAAATAAAAAAAACCGATTTTTTTAGAAAATAATAAAAAACTGATTTTTTTCGAAAATAAAAAAAATCAGATTTTGTCTGAAAATAAAAAAAAAAACGATTTTTTCCGAGAAAAAAACTCAAATTTTTCCCAAAAAAAACTGTTTTTTTTCGAAAATAATCAAACTCGATTTTTTCCGAAAAAATAAACTCGAGTTTTTCAGAAAAAATTAAAAAAAAAAACTGTTTTTTTTCCGAAAATGAAAAAAACCTATTTTTTTTAATATAAAAAAGCCGACTTTTTCAGAAAATGAAAAAAACTGATTTTTTCCGTATATAAAAAAAACCGATTTCTTCCGAAAATGAAAAAAAACCGATTTTTTCCGAATATAAAAAACTGATTTTTTCTGAAAATGAAAAAACCTGATTTTTTCCGAATATAAAAAAACCGATTTTTTCCGAAAATGAAAAAAACCGATTTTTTTTAAAAATAAAAAAAAAATTAATTTTTCGAAAATAAAAAAAAAATTGATTTTTTCCCAAAATTAAAAAAAACGATTTTTTCCAAAAATAAAAAAAAACGATTTTAAAAAAATTTGATTGAAAAAATCTATTTCAAAAAAAAAAAAAGTCAAGTTTTGAAAATGTTGGGGCTTTGAGGCCCTACTTGAATTTTAGGGGCCCTTAATTTAGGGGGCCTACATATTTTAGGGCTCATTTATTTTTAAAATTTTGGGCCCTTCTATTTTTGGGGGCCTTGAAATTTAGGCCCCAACTGTAACGCCTCGATTCCGATTTTTCCCATTTTGTTGAGTCTTTTATATAAATTGAGTGATAAAATATTTTATTTGCGAAATTGATGTGTTAATATGCTATGTTGACATGTTATGATATTTCACCGTTTTTGAGAGTTACGGGGAAATTAGAATGGAGGGTATTTTGGACATTTCTCAATTAATGATAAGTTAGAAATTTAATGAAAATAGAATTGTGTGAGAAAATGAATTAAATTTAACTTGAGTAGAAAATAAGAAATGGAAAAGAAAAAGAGATAAGAAGAGGAAATAGGAGAGAAAGAGAAAGAAAAGAAAAATAGAGAGAAAAAGGAGAGAAAGAAAGAGGAAGAGGAGAAAAGAGAAGAAAAGAGGGAAAGCTTGGAAATCTTCAAAACAACTTCTAGGAATCAATTTATCCGGGTAAGGGTGTGAAATCTTATTATCTTATCAATGTATATCATTATGTATGATTGTGTTGTTGTTGTTGTTGTTGTTGTTGTTGATTTTTATGAGTTTTGGTATAAACCCATTTTGTAGAAAGTGTTAGAATTAGATTTAATCGTGTTTGAAATGATGTTTTCGTGTTCCTTGTTGTTGATACACGATTGATATATATTGTTGTACATCAAATTGGTATTTTTCTGAGTATTGGATGATGATTTGGGGTGTTTTGGATTGGAACCCGTAAGCAAAAATTATGTAGAAGAATTTTTCTGGTTTTTCCAGGTCATACGCGAATGGGGCATGTTCATACGCGTATGGACCTTGGCAATATGCGTATGGGAGGCACGTTTCAGGGCCAATACGCGTATGGGTTGCATGTTTCCTCGGCCATCTGCCCATTTGCGTATGATACACGTAGCATTTCAGGGCAATACGCGTACGAGGTTGGGCATTACGCGTACGGACTTTTGCACGTGAACTTTGGGAAAAATGAGTCTCTGCTCATACGCGTATGGCTCAGGGCAATACGCGTATGGACAGGACAAATGGTAAAATGGGATTTTTCAAAATGTCGTTTTCGTTTTCTTTCATAACTTTTGATCCGCTTATCCGATTTTTACATTCTTTGTATCGTTGTGAAGCTATTGAGCTGTACTTTCTTATTATGATGATTTGGAAATTATTAGCTGATTTAATTATGTCGGAAAGTCGGGAATAGTGTTATTTAGCGACTTTTCCCGTTTTGAATGTGTGTTTTGGATGTGAATCATACAATAGTGCATTGATGTGAATGTATATAGATTGTATGTGATAGTATGAGATGAATGCATGAATATATTGTGAATATGTATGCATTTCAAGAATGTCTTGAGTCATTTTGCATGTGAAGCATAATGATGTACATTCTTGTGTTGTGTGATTCTAATGAGAATCCGTTGTAACATCGTGTGCCTATGTGAGGTGTGAGCTATGATTACAAACGATTGTGTGCCTATGTGAGGTGTGAGCAATCAGATTGTGTGCCTATGTGAGGTGTAAGCAATCCATAAACATTGTGTGCCTATGTGAGGTGTGAGCAATGGGTGAACATCGTAGGCCCGACGGGGAGTTACATTGGTAACGAGCGATGGTTCCAATAAGTTCCTGAGTGAACTTGAGATGATTGAGTCAGTACCGCATTGCATTTGCATAGAGTCGTGAGTCGGTCTCTATGATTTGCATTTATCATCTTTATAATGGTGCATTGATGAATAAACATGAATATGTATGTTTATGTGGAATGATAAGAATTGTGAAAGTATGCATGATGAATATGCTTGGTTTTGTATATATATATATACATTGTGATGTATATGAGTGAGTTGTGATGAATTGTGGTGAGAATGTGGAATATGTGTATTTTTATGCTAAGATATATAATTATATGCATTGTTATTATGATAATATTTCTCACCATTCTGCTGTTTTATGATGCTCTATGAGGCATTGCAGAGTAGGTATGCTGGTGGTCTTTTTGTGAAGCGTGTCTTCATTCTTTTGGTCGGTCGGCTCTGATATGTAGCACCGGGTAGCTAGGATGTATATGATTCTTTTGTGATACATTTGTACATGTATCTGGTTGATGAATGTTTATGTAAACATGAATTATGTTGGTGGATAATACTTGATGTTATATATATGTATATATGTTTGATGTTATTCAATGTTTAGATTTTCCGCTTTTATTCTAAATATTGAGATGTGGGTGTAAGGACTAAGTTCCTCTGTTGCAAAGTTACCCCACTGTTACATATCAATTGTTGAGTAGGTGTTGAATGTTTTAATTTCATGTATAATGTGACATACCTCTTTTATACTATGTTTATAATTATACTCTGACAAAATTTTGAATATGTGCCTAAATGATTATGTGATTATTTGGGGGTATAGAAAGGGGGTGTTACATTAAGTGGTATCAGAGCCAGTGTTGAGTCAGTTGTGTCTGTCTTGTTGTTGTGATGGTTGAGCTGTTGTTTAACCTTGTTGTCATTTTTGGGAATGATCAGAATATGGCTGGTAGAAACGACAATGCGATGGCTGCTGCTTTGGAAGCAATGGCTAGGGCGGTGCAAGGTGCGCCGAACGTGAATGCTAATGACGAGTTCAGAAAGAATCAACCACCGGTCTTCAAAGGAAGATTTGATCCCGATGGAGCTCAAATTTGGTTGAAAGAGATTGAAAGGATCTTCAGAGTCATGGGCTGTGCGGAGGAGAATAAGGTGAGGCTTGGGTCTCATATGCTGAAGGAAGAAGCCGACGATTGATGGGTCGGTATGCGTCAAGTTCTTGAGGTGGATGATGAAGAGATAACTTGGGATTTATTTCGTACCGAGTTCTTGAGGAAGTATTACCCTGAGAGTGTGAAAGGGAATAAGGAGATGGAGTTCCTTGAACTAAAACAAGGTAGTATGTCCGTGGTGGACTATACTGCTAAGTTTGTGGAGTTGGTTCAATTCCATCCTCACTATGCTGCAATTACTGCTGAGTTCTCAAAGTGTATTAAGTATGAGAATGGTTTGCATCCCGAGATTAAACAAGTTGTGGGATATCAAAGGATAAGAAGGTTTACGGATTTGACGGAATGTTGTAGAATCTTCGAGGAAGATAGCAAGGCTCGTTCTACACATTACAAAAGTTTGAATGAGAGGAAGGAAAAGCAACAAGCTAGAAGTGGACCTTATGCGACACCCGTTGATAAGGTCAAGCATAGGGGAAACTTTGAGAAAGGATCTGGAAGAGGAGGTTCCGGTTCCGTTAAGTGTTACAAGTGTGGTGAAATGGGTCATAAATCATTTGAGTGTGGAAGGACTGTGGTGAAATGTTCTAACTGTGGAGGCCTTGGGCATGCTACTACCGATTGTAGAAGGAATATAGTGAAGTGCTATAATTATGGAGAAGTGGGTCACATTAGTACTAAGTGTACTAAGCTGAAACAAGCTCAAGCGGGCGGAAAGGTGTTTGCATTAGCGGGGACAGACACTACTAGTGAAGACCGTTTGATTAAAGGTACATGATTTATTAATAGTACACCTTTAGTTGCTATTATTGATACGGGAGCGACTCATTCATTCATTTCTCATGAGTACGCTAAGCGTTTGAATTTGTTTATGACTTCTTGGGGTGGTGAGATGGTTATTGAGACTCCTGCTCCAGGGTCGGTAACTACGTCTGTGGTGTGTGTAAGTTGTCCTTTGACCATGTATGGTAAAGAATTCATTATGGATTTAGTGTGTTTTTCGTTGGAGGGATTGGACGTAATCTTGGGTATGAACTGGTTGCAATTTAATCGAGTTCATATAGATTTCTATCACAAGTTAGTGAGGTTTCCTTCTATGGAAGATAATGAAGATGAGAGTTTCCTATCCACTAAAGAGTTGAAGAAACTTTTAGCGGACGAAGCTCAATTGTTCGGTTTGTTTGCATCATTGTCGGTGGAGAGCAAAGTTGAGCTCGATGTGTTCCCAGTGGTGTGTGATTTTCCAGAAGTGTTTCCGGAGGATATTACGGATGTACCGCCGGAAAGAGAAGTTGAGTTTTCTATTGATCTAGTTCCGGGTACTAGACCGGTTTCGATGGCACCGTATCGTATGTCGGCATCGGAGTTAGTAGAATTGAAGAAGCAATTGAATGACTTATTGGACAAGAGATTTGTAAGGCTAAGTGTTTCTCCTTGGGGTGCTCCGGCATTGTTGGTAAAGAAGAAGGATGGGAGTATGCGGTTATGCATTGATTATCGACAATTGAACAAGGTGACAATTAAGAACAAGTATCCGCTTCAAAGGATCGATGATTTGATGGACCAATTGGTTGGTGCGCGTGTTTTTAGCAAGATTGACTTGAGATCAGGATATCACCAGATTCGTGTGAAAGAAGAGGATATTCAAAAGACAGCCTTTAGGACACGGTATGGCCATTACGAATATTCCGTGATGCCATTCGGGGTTTCTAATGCGCCGGGTGTGTTTATGGAATACGTGAATCGTATTTTTCATGAACAGTTAGATTGTTTTATGGTTGTGTTCATTGACGATATTTTGATTTACTCTAAGTCTCAAGAGGAGCATGAAGAGCATTTGAGGATTGTGTTACAAATTTTGAAAGAGAAACAATTGTATGCTAAGTTGTCGAAATGTGAATTTTGGTTGTCGGAAGTAAGTTTTCTTGGACATGTTATTTCCGGTAGTGGTATTAGTGTTGATCCATCCAAGATTGATGCGGTGATGCAATGGGAGGCTCCTAGATCGGTTATGGAGATTCGAAGCTTTTTAGGCTTGGCGGGTTATTATCGGAGGTTTATTGAGGGATTTTCGAAGTTGGCACTTCCGTTAACGCAATTGACTTGTAAAGGAAAGGCTTTCATTTGGGATATTCATTGTGAAGAGAGTTTCAACGAGCTAAAAAGAAGGTTGACAACGACTCCGATCTTGATTTTGCCAAATCCGACGGAACCATTTGTTGTGTATTGTGATGCTTCATTGGTTGGTTTAGGTGGTGTTTTGATGCAAGATGGAAAAGTTGTGGCTTATGCTTCAAGACAATTGAGAGTGCATGAAAAGAATTATCCTACACATGACTTGGAGTTAGCGACCGTGGTGTTTGTTTTGAAAATTTGGAGGCACTATCTTTATGGTGCAAGATTTGAAGTTTTTAGTGATCACAAGAGCTTGAAATATTTATTTGATAAAAAAGAGTTGAACATGAGACAAAGAAGGTGGTTAGAGCTTTTGAAGGATTATGATTTTGGTTTGAATTACCATCCGGGTAAGGCAAACGTGGTGGCCGATGCTTTGAGTCAGAAGTCGTTATATATGTCCGCATTGATGATGAGAGAATGGGAACTTTTGGAGAATTTTAGAGACTTGAGTTTGGTTTGTGAAATGACGCCGATAAGTGTGAGACTTGGTATGCTACATGTTACGAATGATTTTCTTGCAACCGTATGTGAAAAGCAAAAGTTGGATTTGAAGTTCGTTGATTTGATGATGAATGAGAATGAGGATTTCAAGGTTGATAATTTTGGAGTTTTGAGATTCCGTGGTCGTATTTGTATTCCCGATGATGCGGAGTTGAAAAAGATGATATTGGAAGAAGGACACTGAAGTAACTTAAGTATTCATCCGGGAGCGAATAAAATGTATCAAGATTTGAAGAAAATCTTTTGGTGGTCCGGATTAAAGAGGGATGTGGCTCAATTTGTGTATGCGTGCTTAACTTGTCAAAAGTCTAAGGTGGAACATTAAAAGCCTAGTGGATTGATGAAACCGTTGGACATTCCGGAGTGGAAATGGGATAGTATATCGATGGATTTTGTTACGGGATTGCCGAATACGCAAAGAGGTCGTAATGCTATTTGGGTAATCGTTGATAGGCTTACTAAATCTGCTCACTTCATTCCAATTGATATTAGTTATCCTTTGGAGAAGTTAGCAGAGATTTATGTTCTTGTGGTTGTGAAGTTACATGGAGTTCCTAAGAGTATTGTATCGGATAGAGATCCTAGATTCACATCGAGGTTTTGGGAGAGTTTACAAAAGGCTTTGGGTTCTAAGCTAAGATTGAGTTCGGCTTATCATCCGCAAACGGATGGTCAAACCGAGAGGACAATTCAATCGTTGGAGGATTTATTGCGTGCTTGTGTACTCGAGCAAGGTGGTGCTTGGGATAGTTATTTGGCGTTGATTGAGTTCACCTACAATAACAGTTTTCATTCAAGTATAAGTATGGCACCATTTGAGGCTTTGTATGGTCGGAGATGTCGAACACCTTTGTGTTGGCATGAAACCGGTGAGAGGACGATAGTTGGACCGGAGATGGTACAACAAACGACGGAGAAAGTGAAGTTTATTCGTGAGAAGATGAAAGCTTCTCAAAGTAGACAAAAGAGCTATCATGACAAGAGAAGGAAAGATCTTGAATTTCAAGAAGGCGACCATGTGTTTTTGAGAGTTACGCCGGTTACGGGTGTGGGTCGTGCTTTGAAGTCGAAGAAGTTGACTTCTCGTTTTATTGGTCCGTATCAGATTTCTGCACGAGTTGGTGCTGTGGCTTACCGTGTGGCGTTGCCTTCGAATCTTTCAAATTTGCATGATGTATTCCATGTTTCGCAACTTCGAAAGTATGTTCCGGATCCGTCACATGTTATTCCTATGGACGAGGTTGAAGTGAGAGATAACCTTACGGTTGAAGCTTTATCGATTAGGATTTTGGAGCGTGAAGTTAAGAAGCTAAGAGGCAAGGATATTGCGTTTGTGAAAGTAGCGTGGGGAGGCGCTGCGGAAGGCAATATGACTTGGGAACTAGAGAGTAGGATGCGAGAGTCGTATCCGGAGTTGTTTGAATCAGGTAATATTTTCGAGGACGAAAATTTCTAAAGTGGGGGAGAGTTGTAACGCCCCGATTCCGATTTTTCCCATTTTTTTGAGTCTTTTATTTAAATTGAGTGATAAAATATTTTATTTGCGAAATTGGTGTGTTAATATGCTATGTTGACATGTTATGATATTTCACCGTTTTTGAGAGTTACGGGGAAATTAGAATGGAGGGTATTTTGGACATTTCTCAATTAATGATAAGTTAGAAATTTAGTGAAAATAGAATTGTGTGAGAAAATGAATTAAATTTAACTTGAGTAGAAAATAAGAAATGGAAAAGAAAAAGAGATAAGAAGAGGAAATAGGAGAGAAAGAGAAAGAAAAGAAAAATAGAGAGAAAAAGGAGAGAAAGAAAGAGGAAGAGGAGAAAAGAGAAGAAAAGAGGGAAAGCTTGGAAATCTTCAAAACAACTTCTAGGAATCGATTTATCCGGGTAAGGGTGTGAAATCTTATTATCTTATCAATGTATATCATTATGTATGATTGTGTTGTTGTTGTTGTTGATTTTTATGAGTTTTGGTATAAACCCATTTTTGTAGAAAGTGTTAGAATTCGATTTAATCGTGTTGGAAATGATGTTTTCGTGTTCCTTGTTGTTGATACACGATTGATATATGTTGTTGTACATCAAATTGGTATTTTTCTGAGTATTGGATGATGATTTGGGGTGTTTTGGATTGGAACCCGTAAGCAAAAATTATGCAGAAGAATTTTTCTGGTTTTCCCAGGTCATACGCGTATGGTGCATGTTCATACGCGTATGGACCTTGGCAATACGCGTATGGGAGGCACGTTTCAGGGCCAATACGCGTATGGGTTGCATGTTTCCTCGGCCATCTGCCCATTTGCGTATGATACACGTAGCATTTCAGGGCAATACGCGTACGAGGTTGGGCATTACGCGTACGGACTTTTGCACGTGAACTTTGGGAAAAATGAGTCTCTGCTCATACGCGTATGGCTCAGGGCAATACGTGTATGGACAGGACAAATGGTAAAATGGGATTTTTCAAAATGTCGTTTTCGTTTTCTTTCATAACTTTTGATCCGCTTATCCGATTTTTACATTCTTGGTATCGTTGTGAAGCTATTGAGTTGTACTTTCTTATTATGATGATTTGGAAATTATTAGCCGATTTAATTATTTCAGAAAGTCGGGAATAGTGTTATTTAGCGACTTTTCCCATTTTGAATGTGTGTTTTGGATGTGAATCATACAATAGTGCATTGATGTGAATGTATATAGATTATATGTGATAGTATGAGATGAATGCATGAATATATTGTGAATATGTAAGCATTTCAAGAATGTCTTGAGTCATTTTGCATGTGAAGCATAATGATGTACATTCTTGTGTTGTGTGATTCTAATGAGAATCCGTTGTAACATCGTGTGCCTATGTGAGGTGTGAGCGATGATTACAAACGATTGTGTGCCTATGTGAGGTGTGAGCAATCGGATTGTGTGCCTATGTGAGGTGTGAGCAATCCATAAACATTGTGTGCCTATGTGAGGTGTGAGCAATGGGTGAACATCGTAGGCCCGATGGGGAGTTACATTGGTAACGAGCGATGGTTCCAATAAGTTCCTGAGTGAACTTGAGATGATTGAGCTGGTACCCGCATTGCATTTGCATAGAGTCGTGAGTCGGTCTCTATGATTTGTATTTATCATCTTTATAATGGTGCATTGATGAATAAATATGAATATGCATGTTTATGTGGAATGATAAGAATTGTGAAAGTATGCATGATGAATATGCTTGGTTTTGTATATATATATACATTGTGATGTATATGAGTGAGTTGTGATGAATTGTTGTGAGAATGTGGAATATGTGTATTTTTATGCTAAGATATATAATTATATGCATTGTTATTATGATAATATTTCTCACCCTTCTGCTGTTTTATGATGCTCTATGAGGCATTGCAGAGTAGGTATGCTGGTGGTCTTTTTGTGAAGCGTGTCTTCATTCTTTTGGTCGGTCGGCTCTGATATGTAGCACCGGGTAGCTAGGATGTATATGATTCTTTTGTGATACATTTGTACATGTATCTGGTTGATGAATGTTTATGTAAACATGAATTATGTTGGTGGATAATACTTGATGTTATATATATGTATATATGTTTGATGTTATTCAATGTTTAGATTTTCCGCTTTTATTCTAAATATTGAGATGTGGGTGTAAGGACTAAGTTCCTCTGTTGCAAAGTTACCCCACTGTTGCATATCAATTGTTGAGCAGGTGTTGAATGTTTTAATTTCAAGTATAATGTGACATACCTCTTTTATACTATGTTTATAATTATACTCTGACGAAATTTTGAATATGTGCCTAAATGATTATGTGATTATTTGGGGGTATAGAAAGGGGGTGTTACACCAACCCCCTAAATTGACACCTCTAGCAACAATATGGGTGCCAGTTTGGTGGTTGTGAGGACCACCCAGAAGGAAGAGGAAAACAACAAACTTGATTTTGTCTTTAAAATCATAAACTGTATTCTCGGGATGACATTTCTTTGGTGGCTTAGGTCCCTTCCAGTAGAAGATCACATGGGTTAACACTTCTCGAGCTGACACTTCCTAGGACCCCTTAAGCTCTTATGGGTTGTTGTTGTGAGAATGTCGTAGTACTCAAAGAGATTATTAGCTTCTTGTGTCCACAAAAAAGAAACTCAAAATTATAAAGTCATCAAGTCCCTTAACTTAATTTAATATTCCGCTTTAGTCCTTTAGCTAAAAAACCTACAAATTAGTCCCTTAACTTCACTTTTGTTAACCTATTTGGTTCCTTTCATCAATTTCTAGCAAAAAAAAAAAACGTTAAGATCTGGTGACGTGGTGTGATAGCAAGGCCATTGGTACAAATATGAGTCAACATATGTAGTTAAAAACTGATACACTGTTTAAACTGCGAGGGTTTTATTTTCGGGGAACCACCGTAGTCTAAACAATGTATCAGTTTTTAACTACATGTGCTAACTTAGATTTGTACCAATGGCATTGTTGTCATGCCACATCACCAGAACTTAATGTTTTTTTTTTGCCAGAAATTGACAGAAGGGATCAAATATGGTAACATAAGTGAAGTTAATGTACTAACTTATAATATTTTTTTAATTAAGAAACTAAAGTGGAATAGTAAATTAAGTTAATGAGCTAATACATATATTAAGCCTTATTTAAAACATTAAAACTCAAGAAAAATTACCAATAGAGTTAGATTCACAGTTAATTCTATCTTTGTTTATAAGCATTTTCAATGAAAAACAATAACTGAGAGTTACCAATAACTTAATAGTTTTCAACATGATTTTTTTTCCAACATGATTAAAAAGTAAGAAAAAAATTAAAGAAAAAATATAAAGAAATATTAGCTGTCATTTTTCTAAATTGGAAAGGTGAATTTATACAATTTGGAAAGAGATTATGAAGAGGTGCATTTATGCTATTTCAGAAGTGGTTATGAAAACTATTCTGGACTGGGCTTGTAGCTGACCCAGCGTCGGGCATGGCCCAATCTAGTACTATATCAAGGACGGAGCCAATGATCTTACCGATGATTAGAAGTAAATCAGTGGCCAGCAACACGTCATGGTCTTCATCTGTAGGAAACTTTGTTCCCCCATCTTTCTTTCCTTTAAACCAAATATCAAAGCAAAATTCTCAAAACATACTAATCATGGTCGATCAACACGACAACAGCGGTCACAAAACCGCCTTCACCCCCCTCTATGACGCTGACAACGAAAATAGAATGCCGATTCTGGAAGACATCACGCCGACAAAGAGAGACAGACGAACTGCTTCCCCTTTCTCCAACGAGGTGGCCGATGACGATGTCCAGTATGTTGAGACCCGAAAAGTCCAAAAGACTCTAGAGAAGGCGCCAGAGAAGTTCAAGCCAATCCCAGTGCCAGCCAACGCCGATCCGACCATGGCGGCCCTAGTCGCGGCCCTCAACCAGACCAATACCTTGATCCATCAGCAAAACGAGAGGATCAGAGCATTGGAAAGAGTCTGCCTTCCATGCTCTCCCCCGCAGAGGCACCAATGGTACGAGTCTCGTAGCCTGTCGCCACAACGACTAAGACACCGACCACAGTTGAAGAGGCCACACCCCTGAAGCACAACTACACTCCTCCCCGCGGAAACCGCATCTCCCCGGTTTCCAATAAGAACAAGGCCGGAGGATGACATGACAACTGTCGTTCACCCCCCGCGAAAACTTAAAAGCCGACCAAAGAATTCGTAGTTGCGCCATGGTGACAGTCCCCGACGATAAAGGTACGACTACTCCCCGCCACGCTCACCACTCAGAAGCGACGAGGATGACCCCCACAGTCCACTATCTCGAGCGATCATGGACACTCTATTTCCCGTCGGGCTGGAAAAACCCATGAACTTGGGGACATACGACGGAACGGCAGATCCCGACGAGCAGCTCTAGAACATCGATGCTCTGCTTGACTACTGCGGCGTCAGAGGCGTCATCAAGTGCATGTTATTTCCCACAACCTTGAGGAAATGTGCCATAACTTGGTACAAAAGCCTCGCTGAAGAGTCCATCACATCCTGAAAGGACCTAGAAAGCCAGTTCTCGAGGCACTTCACTGCCTCCCGTCGCCATCCAAAGTCTGAGGCGACGCTCGAGGTGATCATACAGGTGAAAGATAAATCCCTCCGAGCCTACATCGAGAGGTTCAACCGCGAAGTTGTCCAGGTATCCACGAACGACTACATGAAGAAATACCTGCTCGAAAGAGGGATACGCCCCCGTAGTGACTTTGCCAAAGCGGTGGGAATCGAAACACCTGCATCGCTAGATGCCCTCCTCCTCAAGACCCAGGCTTACATTCAGTACGAGGAGAAAAAGGCTGCCAACAATGCTTGAGACTCGAGGCACCAAGAAAACGCAAAGGTTTCGAGGAATGACGACATGACACCCCGTCGGGGAGGAGAAAAAAGGAAGGAGGACAAGCCCCGTGACCCAAGGGAGTTCAAAGGACCTGCTGGTCATTTTGCCGACTACACACTGCTGACCGCCTTCCGCAACCGCATTCTGTCCGAGTGCGCCCACGCGGAATTCCGCTCGGCCGAAGTCCGTTTTCCCAGACAGACACCTGCCAAGCCCAACGCAGACAAGACCAAATATTGTCGGTTCCACAAGAGCCACGAACACGTGACCAAAGACAACATCCACCTAAAGGATGCAATTCAAATTCTCATTAGAGATAGACATTTAAAATAATACACCAAGAAGAGAGAGGCTCTTCGACACGACGCTCAAGAAACGAAGAGGGCCGAGGAGGAGAAGACACCCTCCAACAACGCCCTAAGCCTATAAGTCACCAGGTTGATCTCTCGGCCTGAGGACTTCTACGTCCCCGACGAGGCCGAAAACCCCCTGTACTTCGCAGCACATAGCGCATGGGAGACTTTCAGCATCCCTCTGCTCGTAAGAGCACAAATGGTAAACTTTGATGTTCGCCGCATTCTGGTCGACTAGAGAAGCTTGGTCAGCTGTAATACCCCAAAATTTGCTCTCTTATTCTTCATGTCATTTAGCATGAGCTTTCATTTCATTGCATTGCATTTAAGCATAGAAAAATAAAACATTAAACATTTAGCATTGCATCTTGCATAAGGGCATGTGATCTGTTGTTTCTCAAAGGTGTTGGTCATCCAAAGCAAGAGAACAAGAGCCAAGGGTCTCTCAATAAGCCTCAAGGGTTTATTACATCATATATCATCCCACTTGATCTCACAAGTCATTGGAAGATGGGAATTCATTAAGAGGATTGAACAGTGCATCACCTCCTATAAAAAACAGTCCAAATTAGGGTTTTGGGTTCAAGTAGGCTCCTGAGGAAATTTTGATTCAAACTTGATCTCAATGTTTTCTACATAATATCAAGTATCTAAGGATGGAAGATTGGCCATTGATTCATTTCAGAAGAGGTTCAATTGATCAGTTGCTTGATAATCAAGAAATTAGGGAAAAAGTCAACTGTGCAGTGAAAAAAGTCAACTATTGAATTTTTAAGGTCAAATGCATGAAATTCAAGTTATATATGTTCATTGGACAAGATTTGATCAAGAAATGGCGGAAGAATCGTGAAAAATCAAGAAATCACAAAACTACCAAAAATGGAAACTTTAGGGTTTCCAAAAATGGCAAGTTTGGACCATTTTGCACCACACTTTGAGACTCTATTTCTTCAAGATAAAAGCTCCAAACTTCAGGCCCAATTTAATCTAATTAAAGTTCATGTTCTAAGCTTCAAATCCATATAAAGAACTCTTCCATTGGATCAAAATTGAGGGAGTTATGATCCATCAAAGTTTGACAAAACTAGGTCACAAACCAAGTCATGACCAAGCAAGATCAGGCCCATGCGCCATAATTTCATCAAACATGTGGTGGGCAAAATTTCCAGCCACTTTTCTCAATGATAAAAGCTCCAAATGAAAAATGTTGAACATGAAAGTTGTTCATCTCAATGTCCTCTTCAACTTTGATGTTGGACATTTTTCCATTTGAGCAAGTTATGATGGAGTTATATGGGTTCAAAGTTAATGTGATCATGCTAAATTTTTCATAGGTCACATTGCCATGCCATGCCAAGTTTGCCACGTCCACAAACCAGTTTGGATCCATTGAGTTCATGGCCATTTTCAAGTGTGTTTGAGGTCCCATTTCAATTTAACTTCCACACCAATCTTGTTCTATGATGTATCATCTTTCCAATGACACAAAAAGCTCATGATTTCATGCACTAATATGAGAGAAATTCATCCTCAAACTTCCATACTTGCATGCTGCCAAGAATAGCATGTTTTGTTATATTATTGTTGTTAATTCATATCAGTCCCCACGTATGCTCCTTCACCACTCTTTTCCTCATTTGAACACACCACTATTCTTACACATGACATTCCATGCTACCTCATACACAAAAGAAGAAAAACAAAAGCTTGCGCAATAAGTTTCCTTGCTGCAAAAATCAGAGATAGCATCATCACCATTCTTTTCTCTCAACCTCACCAAACACTCCATGAATGCAACCACACTACATCCCAACCTCTCCTTACTCGCCCCAACTAACTTGACTCAGTTAGTTAGAGGCAACTCACTTAACCTACTCACAACTCACTTAACCATACTAGTTAACACATTTAACCACACCTATATAACTAAATCTCACTCACAATTTCATAAGAACTTCATTTTTTTCACTCTCTCTCCAAAAAACACTTCAAGTTTTTTCTCTACTCTCTCTCTAATGTCACACGAATTCATCAACCACCTTCTACATTTCATCTTCATCATCATCAATATTCTAGTTCTGATCAAGAACAAGAGAGAAGAAGTTCAAGTCATCGAGTGTAGTTTCATCAGATTCTGAATCTCTCTGTTTACTCAAGAAGTAAGGTTTACAAGCATTTATTTTGCTTAGAAGAATTCAAGATCTCCTCTCTGGTTTTCTGAAGATACAAGTTCTTCAAGGTTCAGGTTTTTACTTGTCAACTTTCCTTGCATTTACTCACTGGTTATAGTGTGTTTTTTTGATGATTTGAGCTTATTAGAAGCAGTGCAATATCTCTGGCTAGTGATAGGCTCATTAGGAGCGTAGTTGTGAAAATTAGGGCTAACTTCTTGAGTTCGTTTCTCTCTATGTGTTTGTGATTTGGAAATTCTGAGACTGGATTCTTGTTGTGCTTGACTTCCTCTTCATTTTTATGTGCGGTTTGCATATTTCTGGAACAATGTGAAACTTGCAGTGGTCGGAGAGTGACCGGAGAAGACGACCGGAGGTCCTTCTCCGGCCGTTGAGATGTTTTAAGGTTTAAATCCTCAGTTTAAATCTTGACCGTGTGATCTTGTTCATCCAACGCTCATAAAAGTGACAACGCATTAATGTCCACCCTCCCTCTCACGTGCATCATTTTTGAATATGAGTGGCTTTTGTATGTGTGTGCGCATGCTATCTTGTATGGACCTCAGCTTTGATTGGCTTGATGCGTGAATTGGTGTGATGATCTTATTCTTCTTGTAAGAGCACAAATGGTAAACTTTGATGTTCGCCGCATTCTGGTCGACTAGAGAAGCTTGGTCAGCTGTAATACCCCAAAATTTGCTCTCTTATTCTTCATGTCATTTAGCATGAGCTTTCATTTCATTGCATTGCATTTAAGCATAGAAAAATAAAACATTAAACATTTAGCATTGCATCTTGCATAAGGGCATGTGATCTGTTGTTTCTCAAAGGTGTTGGTCATCCAAAGCAAGAGAACAAGAGCCAAGGGTCTCTCAATAAGCCTCAAGGGTTTATTACATCATATATCATCCCACTTGATCTCACAAGTCATTGGAAGATGGGAATTCATTAAGAGGATTGAACAGTGCATCACCTCCTATAAAAAACAGTCCAAATTAGGGTTTTGGGTTCAAGTAGGCTCCTGAGGAAATTTTGATTCAAACTTGATCTCAATGTTTTCTACATAATATCAAGTATCTAAGGATGGAAGATTGGCCATTGATTCATTTCAGAAGAGGTTCAATTGATCAGTTGCTTGATAATCAAGAAATTAGGGAAAAAGTCAACTGTGCAGTGAAAAAAGTCAACTATTGACTTTTTAAGGTCAAATGCATGAAATTCAAGTTATATATGTTCATTGGACAAGATTTGATCAAGAAATGGCGGAAGAATCGTGAAAAATCAAGAAATCACAAAACTACCAAAAATGGAAACTTTAGGGTTTCCAAAAATGGCAAGTTTGGACCATTTTGCACCACACTTTGAGACTCTATTTCTTCAAGATAAAAGCTCCAAACTTCAGGCCCAATTTAATCTAATTAAAGTTCATGTTCTAAGCTTCAAATCCATATAAAGAACTCTTCCATTGGATCAAAATTGAGGGAGTTATGATCCATCAAAGTTTGACAAAACTAGGTCACAAACCAAGTCATGACCAAGCAAGATCAGGCCCATGCGCCATAATTTCATCAAACATGTGGTGGGCAAAATTTCCAGCCACTTTTCTCAATGATAAAAGCTCCAAATGAAAAATGTTGAACATGAAAGTTGTTCATCTCAATGTCCTCTTCAACTTTGATGTTGGACATTTTTCCATTTGAGCAAGTTATGATGGAGTTATATGGGTTCAAAGTTAATGTGATCATGCTAAATTTTTCATAGGTCACATTGTCATGCCATGCCAAGTTTGCCACGTCCACAAACCAGTTTGGATCCATTGAGTTCATGGCCATTTTCAAGTGTGTTTGAGGTCCCATTTCAATTTAACTTCCACACCAATCTTGTTCTATGATGTATCATCTTTCCAATGACACAAAAAGCTCATGATTTCATGCACTAATATGAGAGAAATTCATCCTCAAACTTCCATACTTGCATGCTGCCAAGAATAGCATGTTTTGTTATATTATTGTTGTTAATTCATATCAGTCCCCACGTATGCTCCTTCACCACTCTTTTCCTCATTTGAACACACCACTATTCTTACACATGACATTCCATGCTACCTCATACACAAAAGAAGAAAAACAAAAGCTTGCGCAATAAGTTTCCTTGCTGCAAAAATCAGAGATAGCATCATCACCATTCTTTTCTCTCAACCTCACCAAACACTCCATGAATGCAACCACACTACATCCCAACCTCTCCTTACTCGCCCCAACTAACTTGACTCAGTTAGTTAGAGGCAACTCACTTAACCTACTCACAACTCACTTAACCATACTAGTTAACACATTTAACCACACCTATATAACTAAATCTCACTCACAATTTCATAAGAACTTCATTTTTTTCACTCTCTCTCCAAAAAACACTTCAAGTTTTTTCTCTACTCTCTCTCTAATGTCACACGAATTCATCAACCACCTTCTACATTTCATCTTCATCATCATCAATATTCTAGTTCTGATCAAGAACAAGAGAGAAGAAGTTCAAGTCATCGAGTGTAGTTTCATCAGATTCTGAATCTCTCTGTTTACTCAAGAAGTAAGGTTTACAAGCATTTATTTTGCTTAGAAGAATTCAAGATCTCCTCTCTGGTTTTCTGAAGATACAAGTTCTTCAAGGTTCAGGTTTTTACTTGTCAACTTTCCTTGCATTTACTCACTGGTTATAGTGTGTTTTTTTGATGATTTGAGCTTATTAGAAGCAGTGCAATATCTCTGGCTAGTGATAGGCTCATTAGGAGCGTAGTTGTGAAAATTAGGGCTAACTTCTTGAGTTCGTTTCTCTCTATGTGTTTGTGATTTGGAAATTCTGAGACTGGATTCTTGTTGTGCTTGACTTCCTCTTCATTTTTATGTGCGGTTTGCATATTTCTGGAACAATGTGAAACTTGCAGTGGTCGGAGAGTGACCGGAGAAGACGACCGGAGGTCCTTCTCCGGCCGTTGAGATGTTTTAAGGTTTAAATCCTCAGTTTAAATCTTGACCGTGTGATCTTGTTCATCCAACGCTCATAAAAGTGACAACGCATTAATGTCCACCCTCCCTCTCACGTGCATCATTTTTGAATATGAGTGGCTTTTGTATGTGTGTGCGCATGCTATCTTGTATGGACCTCAGCTTTGATTGGCTTGATGCGTGAATTGGTGTGATGATCTTATCGTGAGATTGATCCAACGTCTATTATGTTGTCAGCACATTAATGAATGTGTGGTCTTGCACGTGTTCTTTTCTTTTGAATATGAATGATCACATGTGTGTGTGTGCGTAATAATTATGGTGTGCATGCCTTGATGTTCATTGGATTGTAGCACATTGCATCATGATCTAATCCTATGGCTATGATTGAATCACGTGATAACTGCACACACACCTGAACACACACAAACACTTGTTTATTGGACTGGGTTGGCATTTCTTTTTCACACCCCCATATTAGGCCCAATGTTACTTTTCAACGCGCTTTTACTCACGCTGCACCCCCACACTATTTCTCTTGTTTGTTAATTTCTTTTCCACATTGTTTTGATTTCCTATTTTAAAAAATACCAAATCATCTCTAAAAATCCCAAATTAATTCATGTGTGTTCTTTATGCATTTAAATAATTTTTTTTTATTTTTAATTCTGACTTTGTTAGTTTTTTAGTATAATTGCATAATTTTCTTTTAATTCCTTTTTAATTGATGTTCATCATTGACACTCAAACTTGTACATTTTCTTTCTCCCATCTCACACAAAATTTTTAACTCATTCTTTTTGCATTTGTTAGATAACAAATTAAAGCATCTAAATCAATTATCTTTTGATTTTTAAAGTCATTTTATCATGTGTTTAGGAGTTCTTCTTTGAGCACTTTTGTGGTGTGTTTCAATGTGATCTTGTGCAATCTTTTGGCCATGTTTTCTCTTGAATTTTGCTATGAGCTTTGAGGTATGTTTGTGCTTCTGACTTGGCTTGTTTAGGGTTTGTTTTTTTTCCAATTTTATCATGTGCTTTGATAGTTTTTTAATGCCTTGCATTTGAAGTAACATGTATGCACTTTCTTCTTATTCCTTCTAACATGTTTTGATGAGGCACTTGTGCCATCCATTTTTTGATTGTCTTGTGTGATATTATAGGTCATTTGTATGATATTATAGGTCACCTTTGTTGCATTATAAGTCACTTTGGTTTGCATTTGCATTTGACATGAGTTTGTGCATTCTAATTTGAACTTTGACATGTTTTCATCTCACTTCCTCTTATGCTCTATGTGTTGCATGTATGCATTTTTGATATGCCATCTTATACATTACATTTGCATCTCATTAATAGTATGCTACTGCCCATGTGCATTCTTTAATCATGTTACATGTTATGCAATTTTAATATGTCACTTTGTACACCTAATTGAACATGTTTTGTTTCTTCCTCACTTCTTCTTCATCTTATTTCTCCTACTTGTATCCTTTTATTCATGATTGGTATGATGATTCATGTGCATCTTAATACATTTGTAAATTGAATATGATTCTGACTTTGACTTTTTGTGAAGCATTATTGCATGATCACTTTGCATTTCCACTCATCTTTCATCTATTTCTTGCATGTTGCACTTCTTTGGTGTTTAGGACTTTGATTGTGCATAGTTTGTCCATGTTTAACATCTTAACCTTAGGAAGCATCCTTTAGACATAGGTTCTGCCTTTGATTGATTTTAATATCTTAGGATCCTTATTCATTGATGCTTAATATGTTTGATCATTACTTGTTATTCCTTTTTTATTTCCATACTTGTAATTAGTGTTTGAACTAACTTTTTCATGTAGGTGCAAATGGTAAGTAAGTGTGTGGATATGCTTCCACATACACTTCTTTCTCTCATCTACTCTTATTTCTTTTAATCTTTCTACTTGTGATCATGTTAAGCATTTATATGTTTTCCTTGAATGACTTCTTCTTCATCCGTCTTTAAGATCAACTTAACTTCCATCTTGGAAGTAAGTTGCTTCTTTTGCTTTTACTTTCCTTTCACTTAGGATTAGATTTCTTAAACCACATTAACCTTAGGATCACCATGTATGATAAATCTAGGGTTTGAGTCTTAGTCCCCCTCATTAGATTTTACCTTTATCGACCATTTGAGTCTCTTCTTCTCATCTTAAAACAAAAGTAAAAAACACTTAATAAAGGCATAAAAAATATTGTATTTGAGCCTTTCATGTAAGAATGAGATAGTGAGGGGTCTTCTCTCACTTTCTTAGAATGTTTAGCGTGCGTCCCGCCTTGGGTCGATATGCGAGGCATTCGATCTTACATGAAGGACTTAAATACAATGTGCGTTACAAAACACAAAATAATCAAAACACTTCTTTCTTAAAAGACAAAAACAAACAAACAATTCTTTTCTCATCTCTTCACTCCTTCCTTAAGGACTCGTCAAGTCCATTCTACCGCAAACAGGTAACGCGTAAGTCTCCCTACAGCGAGCTGCGACACCTAACTGCTGGGACGCGCACTCTGACGTTTCCACTAAAAAACACAAACAAAGCGACCCTTGTTGAGGGGAACTACGTCGCTCTGATTCTCATGCTCCCGATGAGATACGTAGGCAGTGGGGTAGGGCCCATTCGAGCACTTCTTTTATTTTCCCTACATTTGCTTCATGTTCTTTCTCCTTTCTTTTTTCCCTTTCCTATTCCTTTTCCTTTTCAGTAGCAGCGAAGCTCCAGTTTCCTACACCCTTTGATCGAGACAAGCAAGCGTGGATCCCATCAGGTACGATGGACGCGTGGGGGTGCTAATACCTTCCCTTCGCAAAACTGACTCCCGAACCTAGTTCTCTTGGTCGCAAGACCATGCTCTTTCCTTCCTTCAGGTTTATGCGGTGTTTCCTTTCCCTCTCTTGGGATAAATACACATTGTTGGAGACTCTGTTTCGGTGCCACTTTCACGTTTGTACCTGGATGAAAATCCCAGGAGCGACAGCTGGCGACTCTGATGGGGATCGAACCCAGAATATCTTGTTTCCTTAGCGAGTCAATCCTAGAGCGTGTCTGTTTTTCTTTCATTGGGTGTTTACTGTGATGATGTGTTTTACTGTTTTACTATTTTTACTGTATTGTTGTTTACTGTATTATTGCTTTACTGTACATTACTGTATTTACCACAATTTACTGCATTACATATCATTATATTACTGGACTGTGCTGTGCTGGTTTTCTGTTTGGCGGGATGGATATTCTGAGAGATAAGCCCATTACACAGGATTGAGCACATACATAGGACTAGAGTGGACAGTAGTGTGGCCTACGTAGCATCTTGTTATGTATGGTTTATACGAAATCCACAGCCAGACGAGGTTTTCTTGGGGGATGTTCTGATGTGCGCGTTCTGTGCATTTCAAGGTGTTAACCTAGAAAGCTGTCGACTCCGATGACCGATCATTGAGGACCTTAGTGGAAAGATCCCTCTTTAGTGGTGACAGTGGCAGACCACATTCTGTGGCAAACCCATTCGCACCCGAGGGCCCACTTTGGAACTTGCATATGATGGCCTTTATTTTTGGGGAATTAGTGGACGTTCTCTTTGTTTGGCGATAACATTGTATCCTACGGGCTGAATGTGCTTTTGCTTCTCAAAATAGAGAATCCTAAACTGAGGAACCACTGCTCTAGTACCCACATGTGGGTATGGGCCGGTGTTTACAGGTTTGCAGGTAACCATGCTTCCCACATACCCTGATACTCTGATATTTTCACAGACAGATGATGTAACTTGTTATAGTCAGTGGGTTTCTATCTGCAGTATTATTCTCAGACTTATACAGACACCGTGCACACAGTCCAGCATAGACACAGAGCACGCTGATCGTATGCCCTTTTGCATTGCATTATCATGTCATAACATTCATGTTTGTCATTTATAGGTGCTTATTACACTTCTGATTCCAATCAATGGGCTCGACAGAGACAGTTCTCGAGAGAAAGTGCAATGTTGACTACAAGTTCCCAGAACCTTCTTTGGATTTACTGCATAAGGTGATAGCCATGGCTCACCCGGGTGTTCTTGTTAACTTCCAGAAGAAATATGGGAAACTAGTTGAGATGGTCCGCAGAATCACACAGTATGAACATGATGCTCTTCACACGTTGCTACAGTTTTATGAGCCTTCGTTGAGATGTTTTCTTTTCCCTGATTACATTTTGATGCCTACTTTGGAGGAGTTCTCATTTATTTTGGGAATTCTGGTCGAATCAGCTTTGCCATTCTTTTCTGAAAGTCATCCTAGCATAGAAGAGATTGCAGTTGCAGTACAGGTGAAAGATTCAGTGTTAAAAGGAAATGTGGCTATCAAAAATAGGGTCAAAGGTTTTCACTTAGCCTTTCTTACTGACCAAGCTCAAGAGACTGCTGAAGCAAAGAATTGGGCAGTTTACAATTCCATCTTGGCTTTGTGTATATACGGCATTGTTCTTTTCCCTAATCAACAAGATTTTGTGGATATGCAGGCTATAAGAGTTTTTGGTCTCAAAAATCCGGTTCCCACTTTGTTAAGAGATTTTTACTACTCGGTGCACTTCATGAATGAAAAAAGAAGGGGAAGACCTGTCAATCGTTGCACTCCACTTTTATCTCGTTGGTTTTTGAAACATTTACCTCAGGCAGGTGCTTTTGTAGATACAAAGGATTCCTTAAAATGGTCCAAGCGGATAATGGGATTGACTGCTGATAACATCGTCTGGTTCGATCGCAAGTTGATGGGTATAGAGATTATCACCAGTTGTGGGAACTTTCCCAATGTGCCTCTAATCGGCAGGAAAGGGGGAATTAATTATAACCCGATCCTGGCCATTAGACAGTTTGGATACGCTTCCAGGTCTCCTCCCACAGATCAGGATGTTGAGAAATCTTTGTTCTTCACAGGGACTGAAAATGAGGAAATGTTGCGAGAAATTGTGAATGCTTGGTGAAATTCTGGTATCAGACGTGTGATGTTAAGGTGCGATGTCACAACAACACACTCTGCACAATGGACAGAACAACCAGCAAAATAACACCAAGAATTGTTGACCCAGTTCGGTTACAACCAACCTACTCTGGGGGCTACCAAGCCAGGGATGGAATTCACTACTTGTAGATATAATTTACAGACTCAACGACCCGTTGACAATCTCCTAAACTTATACTCTACTAATGACTTCCTACCTAAGAAACCACTTAGGTATGAGAACACTACTCAATCCCTTACAAACACTCAAAGAAACCACTTTGAGTAACCTTGATCTTACTTCACAGCTTCGATTAATCAACCACTCTCTATTTCTTCACAGCTTCTAGAGAGGACAGAAACACAACACCTATTCAAGCCCTAGAATAGTGTAAATATAAGCACTCTAAACAAACTCTAGATACTAAGCCTCCAGCTCCTGATCTTCTGAATGTTTTCTGTCCCCCTTTCCTCTGGTCTTGTGCGCTTTATATAGCTCCTTGAATTGGTCTTGGACTTGCTACAATATCTCCCAGATTTGTTATTTAAAACTGAATATTAAAACATATTTTCTCCTAAAATCTTTTTAAATCTTCAACCTTTTAAATCTCCTACAAATCTGCATCAGATCTCCTATGCAACAGCAAATATCTATCCCAAGATATTTGCATCCAATGAGACAGCTTGCTCTCCACAATTCCAGCTAACACGCAACCCTAACAACATCACAACCTGATGTTATTAATTCTGCAGATCTAATGTCACAACATCGCCTATGTGACATCATACATCCAACTTCAGCAATTAATTACTTAACACAGCCCAGTGTTAAATCTCAATGTTGCAACATCAACCCTTGACATCAACATTGAATATACTTTGTTTTACCAAAATTCTAGCCAATCCAAGAACTAACAATCTCCCCCTTTGGCTAATTTTGTCTAAAACAATCTCTGCATTCTGCAATCAACCTCTGCACCTTCAGAGACTTTAGCAGCGGAAAAACTTCAAACAATAGTCTTGAAACTCCAAGCAGCAGCATCAGCAGTAACATCTTTTCTTCAAAACTCTGCTGCTCACAAAACACACTTCAGCATACATCATTAAACTGCAAGCAGCTACAATCTGCACACATTATCTTCTTTAATTTATTCCAGCATCTTCACCACAAAAACTCTACTGCAGCACCTTCTTCAACAGCAACTTCAATTTGCTTCAACTACAATCTTTAAACAGCTGCACATATTTCATTATTAACAGCAATGCGCACTCCCCCTTAATGCAGCAACAACTTTCAACAATGTTGCATTCAACAATGTTGCTCCCCCTCCAGCATAGCAACTGTCAATAACTCCCCCTTAATATCTGCATCACACTAGCAGCATTTGGCAGTAACATTCTTTGATACTCTTGACTCTCTTGGCTACCATCTCCCCCTTTTTAGCCACAATTAGGCAAGTTTCAATTAGAAGCCATATAAACTATAGTTAGTACATCCTAGCTCTCATTGTTAGCCTCACAGTTAGCAACCAGGCAAAACAAATCATAGAAGGAAACTAAAAACATAACCAGTGCATAAAACAACACAATATTCAAATTACATAACCAACACATAAAGTGCTGAAACAAAGACAGAAAATAAAGCTAACACTACTAAAATAGAATGCAAACATTAAAAGCTTGAATCTTCTGAGCTGAGATCCTCATTATCGTCTTCATCACCAGGTCCATCAACAACACCCTTCCTTGTGTTGGCTGCTTCACCTTCCTTTGCTGCCAATCTCAGAGTCATGACAAGTCTTTCAAACTTTTGTTTCCTTTCAGTACTGACTCTTATGACTTCACCTAACTCCTTGCAAGCCTCCTCTAGTTCTCTAATCAACCCAGTCTTGGCTGGTGACTGTTGTGATGTTGAAGCAGATGTCTTGACACTGTTAGGAACATGTTTCTCTTTAAACAGCTTGTAATGGAGTGACAAGGCAGGCTTCCTTTTGCAAACAACATCTGAATGCTGTAAAATTCCAAGATGTTGAGACAAGATAATCCCACAAATGAGAGAGGGAAAAGCAATGGGCATCTTCACAGCATTTGTAGCAGCATGCTTAATAGTATGATCATAGATGTAGAAGCCATAGTCAATTCTTTGCTTTATCCCAACTGCATAAATTATCTTCCCCAATTCAACAGAAATTGTGGTCTTGTGACTAGTAGGAACCCAATTGACAATACCTATTATGTGCAGAATAGCATATTTGACACTCAACAAACTGGCTAACAGCTTTCCTTTTACGGGCCAAACATCTACCTGACCAGCAGTGATTTCTTTGCATATAACATTATTGGAGACTTCTAATTCCCCATAATCTTCCTCACTTCTTCCTAAGTAGGCATTGATCACCTTAGGAGAGAACCAAACACACTTACCCCTGATGGTAACTCTTCTGAAAGTTCGGCTCTTGCTGTCACTTATCGATTCAGGTATATTAACTATGAATTCTCTGACTAGTCTATCATAGCAATTAGTCAACCCTGACATAGTCCTTATGAGACCAACAAGCTTAATTAGGTCTATAATTTCAGTAGACTCTAAGTCTTCTGCTACTACCTCTCTTTCTAGAGCTATCTTTCTTAGGCTCACACAAGTCCACAGGGATGCACTTCTGGCACTGTGAGATGAGATGTTATCAGGCACTTGATTTGTAGCAGGGTTGATGTCTCGAGCATCACACTCAAAATATGACTCTTCCCTGATTCTCCTCTTCTTGCCAGACCTGGCACCTTTGCTCCACGACTTGGGAGAGTCTGTAACTGAAGTCCTTTTCTTATCCTTTCTTCTTCCAATTCTATCATCATCAGATGAGTCCTCAATCTCTATAACCTCAACCTGATCCTTTCCTTTACCCCTGTGACTTTCATTCCTAGGGGACGATGTTCTGACATCAAAGATGACATCAGTATCATCAGGATCTTCTCTTTCAGCTTCTTGACTCAGGGCCTGTCTTTGAAGATTTTTGTCTTCACCTTGAGAGTCGACCTGTTCTGCAGGTATTTGCCTTAAAGGGACAGAAATCCCTTTCACACGTATTCCCTTCTCAAGGATTTTGGTGGCAATCTGCTCCAAATGCATGTCTACATCATACTTCTCCTCCACAGCTTGAGAGGATAATGACCTAGCTTCAGCTTTATTCACCATGGTTGAGGGTTTAGGGTTACCTGACTCGGGATGAGCAATAGAAATGTGTTCTTCGTTGACTAGTTCTTTTTCGGAAGAAACCCTAGTTCGTACCTGCTCAGGTTTTTGAGACTCAGAGTTCTTTGAAGGGGAAGACATCATTCATTTGTGACAGACTAGGTTTAGAGAAGAACTTTCTATTCTGTTGAGATTTAGGGAGCTGAAACGTTGCGATGAGAATGCTTTGGTAAATCTTGATGTAGTATCAATATGGTAAGGTGCCTGATTTTGTGTACCTTTTAAAGAACAATCACTAATGTTTTCCCTCCATAAAGACTTTCCTTTAAAAAAATTCACATCAGGACTCATTAACTCTGAGTGACCTTTCAGTATCAAGACATCATAGTCTGATGTTTTAACATCAACCTGAACACCACTAGTTGAATCTCCTTCAAGAGAAGTCCACTGATAGCAGTCATCTTTGGTTCTGGCACCCTTCATAATAACCTGATTATGCTCGTCAGAAACCACACACCCATCTTTGGTGTAGTTTACTATGTAACCTTCATCACACAATTGGCTTATGCTGATCAAATTTGCATTTAACCCATTGACAAATAGAACATTGTCAAGTTCAGGTCTACCATCACCTTTCATTTTCCCAACTCCTGCAACAACACCTTTTTCTCCATTGCCAAAAATAACTTCAAGAGAGGGGCAAGGTCTAAGTTCAGCAACCATGGATCTACATCCAGACGTGTGTTTGGAACACCCACTGTCAAAATACCATGTTCCTTCTTTAGCCTCTTTGTTAACCAAGTGAGCCAATAAGCACTTCACCTTCTCCTTAGGTACCCATTGTTTAACAACTTTGGGCTTGTACTCTCTCCATTTTCTTTGAGGCTGAGGGTATCCATGCAGTTTGTAGCACGAGTACTACATATGCCCAACCCTTCCACAATAATAACATCTCACCCTTTCATCTCTGAATCTTCTCCCAAGATGAGATTGCTTAGGCTGTTATCCATATTGTGGTCTTCTCCTACCATAACTGGCCTGCCTTCTATTGTGTTGGTATCTTCTCCCATAAGCAAACTGAGAATGCTGTTTCCTGGATTGTCTCCCATGATAGTGTGGCTTTCTTCTTCCAGAGTGATGAGGCACAACATTGTTGTATCCATACCCATAACTATACCAGTTGTCCTGATGTTAAGACACCTGATGTGACATGTCCTGTTTGAGCCTTGCATCTTGCATGCTCTTGTGATATTGGGGAGGCATATACTGACTATCTCCTTGAGGCTGCATCTTCCTCTGTTGGGGACCATCCTTTTTCTCAACATTCTGAGGCTGAACAACCTTCTTAGGGGTAGTATCCTGTCTCTTTGTTTGAGACATAGGTTGGGACACCTCCTCCTTTGCTCCTGAGGTGCTTGCCACATATCCTATACCAGACTTATCACCTGCAACCTTTTCTGTCTGAAGAATCTTGTCAAGTATGTCTATACCACAGCTCAGCATCCTAACAGACTTGGTCATTTGATCAAGGTGAGCTCTAACTAGTACAACTTCATTTTCCAGACCAGTCTTTTCATTCTCTAGCTGAGCAATCTGTTGCTTGTGGCACTTGTTTTTTTGACAAATCTCAGCACTTTTTAAACACAGCTCTTGATAAGTAGATGCTAACTCCTAATAAGTTACTTCTCCATCACTAGAATCATCATCAGAAACAACAGCTCCTGTTAGCGCTCTAACATGCTTTGCTGACTCACCTTCACTTTCACTATCTGAGTCAGACCAGGAAACTGTCATGCCCTTCTTCTGCTTTTTCAAGAAGGTGGGACATTCTTTCTTGACATGTCCATACCCTTCGCACTCAAAGCTCTGCACTCCTTTATCTTGGGCAGTTTACTCTTCATCCTTCTTGCTGGTGTCAGAAGTCATGTTCTTGACATTAGGCCTGGAGTTATTATTCATTCTCTTGAATACTTTGGTGAACTGTCTTCCCAACATAACTATGGCCTGAGATAGATCATCCTGGGATTCAGAATTCTTTCCTTTTTCTTCTTGATCATTTGACACCAGGGCTATACTCTTTGGCTTCTTTTCTGGTTCTTCCTCATTCAACCCAAGCTCAAAGGTTTGAAGAGATCCAATGAGCTCATCTACTCTCATCTTGCTGATGTCTTGTGATTCTTCAATGGCAGTAACCTTCATCTTATACTTCTTAGGAAGGGACCTAAGGATCTTCCCTACAAGCTTTTTATCTGACATTTTCTCACCAAGAGCACTGGATGCATTGGCCAGCTCCAGAACATTCATGTGGAAGTCATGAATAGTCTCATCGTCCTTCATCTTCAGGCTTTCAAATTTTGATGTTAAGATCTGAAGTCTTGACATCTTGACTTTAGATGTTCCTTCATGTGTAGCCTGCAAAATATCCCACGCTTCCTTAGCAACTTCACAGGTATTGATTAACCTGAAGATATTCTTATCCACTCCGTTGAAGATGGCATTTAGAGCTTTGGAATTTCCAAGGGCGAGCTCATCTTCCTCCTTGGTCCATTCTTCTTCAGGCTTTGGCTTAGAGGTGCCTTCTTTATCTTTGCCAGCATCATCTTTCTCACACATGACAGGTGTTTTCCATTCTTTAATAACAGCCTTCCAAGCCCTGTTGTCCAAGGATTTTAAAAAGGTGGTCATCCTTGGCTTCCAATAATCATAATTTGATTCATCCAAAATAGGGGGTCTGTTGACGAATCCTCCAACTTCTTTGTCCATCTTTACACCAGAAAGTAACTTCCCTAGATCTCACCCAGAGACAGACAGGATGCCTGCTCTGATACCAATTGAAATTCTGGTATCAGACGTGTGATGTTAAGGTGCGATGTCACAACAACACACTCTGCACAATGGACAGAACAACCAGCAAAATAACACCAAGAATTGTTGACCCAGTTCGGTTATAACCAACCTACTCTAGGGGCTACCAAGCCAGGGATGAAATTCACTACTTGTAGATATAATTTACAGACTCAACGACCCGTTGACAATCTCCTAAACTTATACTCTACTAATGACTTCCTACCTAAGAAACCACTTAGGTATGAGAACACTACTCAATCCCTTACAAACACTCAGAGAAACCACTTTGAGTAACCTTGATCTTACTTCACAACTTCGATCAATCAACCACTCTCTATTGCTTCCCAGCTTCTAGAGAGGACAGAAACACAACACCTATTCAAGCCCTAGAATAGTGTAAATATAAGCACTCTAAACAAACTCTAGATACTAAGCCTCCAGCTCCTGATCTTCTGAATGTTTTTTGTCCCCCTTTCCTTTGGTCTTGTGCGCTTTATATAGCTCCTTGAATTGGTCTTGGACTTGCTACAATATCTCCCAGATTTGTTATTTAAAACTGAATATTAAAACAGATTTTCTCCTAAAATCTTTTTAAATCTTCAACCTTTTAAATCTCCTACAAATCTGCATCAGATCTCCTATGCAGCAGCAAATATCTATCCCAAGATATTCGCATCCAATGAGACAGCTTGCTCTCCACAATTCCAGCTAACACGCAACCCTAACAACATCACAACCTAATGTTATTAATTCTGCAGATCTAATGTCACAACATCGCCTATGTGACATCAGACATCCAACTTCAGCAATTAATAACTTAACACAGCCCAGTGTTAAATCTCAATGTTGCAACATCAACCCTTGACATCAACATTGAATATACTTTGTTTTACCAAAATTCCAGCCAATCCAAGAACTAACACTTGGGGTCACCAGCATATAACAGGAAAAACAGTTTTCGGAAAAATGGATTGTAGATCTTATGCTGAGTACGAAAGATGGCTTGAAATGAAGGTGAACGAGTTACTTTTGCCTTTTTCAAAGGAACCCCCTCTCTATCCCGTGATGCCAGAGAGGCCCACCGCGGTAGCCATCGAGGAGTTTGACAAACTGCAGAAGTTGGTAAAGGAGCTTCGGGTGGAGAATTCAGATCTGAGTAGTCTTCTTCAGAATGCTTTGCATGCCAACAAAGAATTGGAGCACAAAGCTCAAGGTACCGAAAGAATCTTAGCTGCAAGAGAAAAGGATTTCGCCGAAAGAGCTCAACATTTCCAGAAGATTAGTAAGGGTGCCAATGCTGCCACTCAGGCTCATAAGAAGACCAAACAGTCTTTAGCTCAGACCAAGGACACGCTAGCCAAGCTTCAGCAAGCCTGGGATGAAGTTAGAATAAAAAATGCCGAGTTGCAAGAACAGCTGAAGATCAAGGGTGAGGAGCTCAAAAAGGCACATGAACAATGGAGAAAGTATCGAGAGAACCTTGGTGAAAGTCAAGAGCAATTGGTAAGCGCCAGAGAGGAGCTGAAGACTTCCAAGAGCGAGCTTGAAAAGGTCAGGGTAGATGTGGAGAAACTCAAGATATAAGCCTGTGTGAAAAGGCAGAAAGGGGTTTGTGATGATGAAGCTCTCCTGATGCATATGGGTTCGTTGACTGAAGCTCTCATGAGAAGAGATGTTCTGATCAAGGAGTTAATCGAAAGACCAAATCACCAGCGCACTCACACACTATTCGAGGATATCAAGTATTCAAGTGACAAGTTGAAGGATTTAGAGTTGTCGGATTGACAATTTGTTTATTTCTTTTGATGTAATTTTGTTGATGGATATCATCAGGCTTGTTGATGAATCCACCTTTCTGATGTATGTTGTTGAACACCGTATGTATGTTTCTTCTTAATTAAAATGAGCAGTTTATTCAGAAATGTTCCTCTGGCTGTTATGCGTACACGAGCACATAATCACGACACGTCTCTTCGTATCACGATTTCTGATCTTCAGATTTTTGTGTATAAGAATGGAATCAGAGTGTAGAGCACCTCGGAAGTGATAAACATGGCATTTGCATTGCATAGCATATATCATTTTGCATTTTGTTGCTTGCTTTTTCAGGTACTCGTTGCAGGGTCTTTAACCTTTATTTGGTTTCAGGCATTATTGCTGAGAATCACGTCCACCGATACATAACTCACAGAAACCAAGCCAGAACCATGGATCAAGTGCAAGCAGAATTAAGGGAGATGCGAAGCAAAATGTGGCAGTTTATAAGGGACATGCAAGCTTTAATTCAGGACCAGAAAATGCTGAAGGAAGAGGTCAATCAAGTGAAGACCCAGATGAGTCTGGTTATGGAAGTTGTGAGAAATGTGCTCAGGAAGGATGATAATCCCATACCTGAGGCTATAACAGAAGTTGTCGTTCCACCATTGCCTGTGGAACTTATCCCAAAGAGTGATATGCCTCACAGATTTTCTGCACAACCTGGAATTCAGAAACTTACTCACCAGCAGTTACCTCTTGTTTCCCCAGATGACCCCAAGGCTAGGAAGTACCTACCAAAGTCGAAGAAAACTGTCAGAATCTTTGATCCGCTTCCTATGCCTTATGCTCAGCTGTTGAGGTACCTACTTCAACTCTAATTGGTTGAACTTCGGACGATAAATCCTCCTAGTGGAAAGCTCCCATTCAATTATCATGCAAGTGCCCATTGCGATTTTCACTCTGGTGCGCCGGGGCACATGTCATACCCCAAATTTTGACCACTAAAGTTTCCCATCATTGTGCAAATCATCACCACAATATGGATGTACCTTTATGCTTCATCAGTCTCCCCAAAGATGGGTGAGCATCCACTACAATCAAAATTAGGGTTTCAAGCCCTCTCTGAGCTTTAGACAAAGGCTCAATCAATAAATGACTTGATTTTCAACTTTTCTAATCTCTCAACATTCCTCAAAGGATCAAAAGGACTCCCACTTCAAGGATTAAGCACAAGGTTGCTCCCTTCTAGGTGGATCAAGCCTTAAGATCGCCAGTGTCACCAAATTAGGGTTTTGATCACCCAGGGCCTCCAGATGAAAAGTTTCATCTGGGGACAAGCCATTTATCCAAAACACAACCTAATGTGCTTCATGGAACCTCATGAACACATGTATCAAGTCAATCTTGCCTCAGGGGAAGCATACATCAAAAATCAGGAATTAGGGTTTCTTGACCTAATTCACCCCTAAGTTGACTTTTGGGACAAATCATGAACCAAGATCTCAAGAGAGGATTTGAGGGTCTCTAATATACCATATTGATCCATTTGGAACAATGGATTAATCCAAGAAGTTTGAGCAACAAGTCTCAATTCCATCTGCACCACAATTAGGGTTTTAAGGGAAAAGTCAACTGTAACTTTGACTTTTGACCAAGACATGCTCCCAAACCCTAATACATGATTGAATATACCCTATGACACCCATGGAACATGTCCATCAAGTTTGATTTAGGTCAAGGACATGATTTCCTGAAGAATTGCACAGTTTGGAATTCATTTGATAAAAAGTCAACAGTGCACAAAAGTCAACTTTGACTTTTTGAGATTTTTCACCAAAATGGATTTTTAACCCTAAAATGATGTTAATGTATGATTTGAATCATCATTCATCAAGAAAAATCAAGACAAGTGAGATAACTTGTAAAAGGGGTAACCATAAAACTTAGAAATTTTTCTAAGTTAAAAATAAAGTGGCAAGGGTACCAACTTTGAAGGACCATAACTCCTAAACCACAAGGCCATTTTTTCTCATCCAAAGATGGATTTGTAGCCCTCATTATCACCTACAAAAACTTCAACTACAAGTCATTCCAATTCATTAAGGATTTTGAGTTATGGAGTGATCAAAATGGCTGAAAAGTGAAAATGTCACTTTTTCCAACACTTAGTGAAATTTTCACTAAGTCAGATTCTGCCTCACTTTTTGCCAAATGTAGGGGGATTTTTCACTTGGAATCAAAAGAGATCAAAACCAAACTTGTTCAAATATTTGTTGTATCATGTAAGAGCTTTCCAAAATGGCCAAGAACATTGCCAAATTCAACTTACACCATGAGATATGACATTGGCAAGTTGCCTTGCTAAAATCTGTCAAGGCAAGGCAGAATTTGCAACTTTGGTCGATTTGCCAAAATCAGCCAAATTCAATTGCTCCTATCCACTTGGACACCTTAGAGGATTGAATCTAAAGGGGACAATCACTGAGCCAAGCCTCCAAAGTCCATGGAACAAGAAATAACATGTTGAACCTAGAATGGCCAAAATAGGGACAAGACTTCAAATTTGGAATGAGGCATTCAATTGAACCATCAAGGTGGCATGGACTGAGCCATTCTCATCTGAAATCAGTCAAGACTTATCCAAGACTAAGGGAACCAAAGCTCTGTGCCCTAACCTCTAGTCAATGGCTAGAGGAGACTTGGATTTTCATTTGCCAACATTGGCCAAACCTACTTACCAGCTGCCATGCACTATTCCTTGCAAAACAAACTTGCTCTACTATAAATAGAACTCAATTGTGGTCAGTTTGAGTACACGAAAGCCATCTAACAGATGCTTTCCTCAAAATCTCTTCTTTCACTCCAATTTTGCCTTCTAAGGCAAGTCACTATCGGGTTTTGAGTTTGAGAGCAATTCCAATCAAACCAATCACTCACACACCTCACATACATCACATATGAGCTGATCAAACACTTAGATTACTTCTGAAACATCAATTTCACAAAATCACCAGCTGGTTGCTCAAGGTTTTACCCAAAGTGCAGCTGAGGTACCACAAAATGATCCAGCCAATTTCAAACAAGTCCAACCATCCAAACACAATCCATAGGGTGTAGGGAAGCTGTTCAGATCATCACAACTCATCTGTAACACCTCCAGGTCAAAAATCACTTTGAACTTGCTGTCACGGCCTAGAGGTAAGCACATGCTTGGTCATCTCTCAATCTATGCATATTTCCTCGCACAATAATTTGGCCATATGTTCATAATCATGCATGGAATGTTTTCCCTCAATTAATTGCATTGTTTGAATCGTGTATAAAAAATCCTAGCCTTCATGCAGAAATTAGGGTTCTTGAGGTCTCTTCGTGATTTCTTGTTGTATGTTTAATTTAAATGAAATTAAAGTACATAGACATGATCGTGAGGTTGAGACGAGCATAATGATATGTGGATTGCATGATATGATTACGTATTCATGGAGATTGGATAGAAAATGCAAATCTGAGAAACCAAGAACACGCGCGTGTTCTTCAGCTTGTTCTTGGCGCCATTTTTAGAAATTCAAATATTTGAATTTTGTGATTTTGTTTAATTGATTCAAAAATTAATTTCTCTCTGAGTTTTAATGATTTTGAGTTGATTCTTTTTTTAATAATTCACAAAAATGTTAAAATATTTTATTTTATCAAAAAATCCCAAAAATATTATTTATTTCATATAATTGATATTTTTGTAAAGAATTAATATTTTGATTGTTTTTGGCATTTTAAATATTTTTTCTACATTGATTTTGCAACTTTTAATGCTTTCTAATTATTTTGTAGGTCAATACTTAATTTTTGAAGCATTAATCCAAGATCACAATTTGTTTTCCATGTGTTAAACAATTTTTTATCATTTTAATTGAATTTTTATTCAATTAAATACATTTTGAAAACAAATTAGGGTTTTGGATTAATTCAACCCTCATAAATCATTTTCAAAACTCTTTGGGCCTCTTGAGAGAGTGTAAGACCCATCCCCCCTTGTACAAAAACCTTTTGGGCCTCATTCATTGTATAAGTCCCTCTGTACAAGCAAACGGCGCGATCGTCGCCTTTTCAAAATAACCCTTGGGCCTCTCCTTGAGCTATAAGACCCGTTCAAAACACTTTGGGCCTCTATTAGAGTGTAAGACCCAATCCCCCTTTTAACCAAAACATCTTGGGCCTCACTTATTGTATAAGTCCCTCCGCGTTAAAAGAAAACCTCGGCGCGATCGCCATTTTTAAACGAAAAATCATTTGGGCCTACCCTCGTGTTATAAGCCCCACTCTTTTTCCTTTAAACCTTTTTGGGCCTCTTGAGAGAGTGTAAGACCCATCCCTTTATACAGAAAACCATTTTGGGCCACAGTCATTTGTATAAGTCCCGCTGTACAAAATCAAATAGTGCGCTCACTGATAAAACCCTGGGCCTCTCCTTGAGCTGTAAGCCCCAAATCTTTCTTTTTCAGAGCACTTTCTCCTTTGATTTTGAATATACTGTTGTTTTCAATCTTTCTTTGTTGAACAACTAACCAAACAGCATGGAAGCACTCCAACTGAGTAAGTGGTTATCGCTTTCGTTTACTGCTTTCATATTATAAACTGTATTGTGGGGCTGCTCACTGTAAGTCTTCTTTCATAAACTCATATCTACTGTGTAATAATAGTATAGAAATTTCGAGTTTCTCCGGCAACTACGTCTAGAACTAGGTGACGCCGTTTCATTTATTCGTAGAAATAGACGCCTAGATCCCCAATAGGAGCACCAGATACAGTCTTCTCTTCGGCTGTCCTCCTTAGGAATCGTCAAGAAGCTCTACTCCCCAAGATGAATGTATTCTCCGTGAATGGCATCTTTGAGTTTCTTCCAAATTCTCGAACTTTCCTGACTTGATATATTCCTTGTGGATAGCTTGCCTTGAATGTCTCGGGGTTTGGGTACCCACTACGATCATAATCTTGGACCTTAACTAAGGAACCCTCTTTAAAAGCTAAAAGTCGCTGGATAGTAAACCTCGCACGTTTACCAGTGGTTTTTATCTTTAAAAGAGTTATCTCTCCTAATGGAAAGGAGATGATAGACCCACGGTCTTCTTAAAAGCATCGGCCTCCTCTTGGGCATTATTCAAGGACCCACAGGCTTCCTAAAAGCAACCCCGCCTCCTCTTGGGCTTCGTACAAGGACCCTACGGCTTCTTAGAAGTATTCACAGCCTCCTCTTAGGCTTCGTATAATGATCTCTTCCTCCGGGAATGATAGCCTCCTCTCGGGCTTCGTACAAGGACCCGTCGGCTTCTTAAAAGTTTCCAGTCTCCTCTTGGGCTTCGTACAAATTGTCCCGACGACCTCCTAGAGGTATAGGAACAGGACTTAGTCATCTTCATAGAACAGTCCTTTCATAGAGTCTACTACTGTTTCTCACAGCCTAGTACAAAAGATAAAACTCTAGACTTGGACAGTCTAACTTCCTTGAGTCTCAAAGACATTCTCAAGCGACCCCTTCGTTAAATAGGAAGGAAACCCGCAGACTCGGACAGTCTCAATATCCTTTGGATTTCCCGTTTCCTCAAAGAGAAGGAAATATCCCTGATCCTCAAATCAAATACCTGAGCACAGTGTTGCTCATATAAGAACTGATTTTCTTTTTAAAATCAGTATACTGGACCTGTCACTTAACTGAAACAGTTACCATGGCCTCCTCTTGGGCTTTGTACAATGATTCTCCCCGGCGGAGTCAAACAATGTTTAGCCTCTCTCTCGGGCTTTGTACGAGACACATAAGAGACTCCCTCGTTCAGTCAATCACCCCTTTCGCCTCCATCTCAGGCTTTGTACGAGACACATAAAAGACTCTCTTGTTGAGTCAGACCTTTAGCCTCATCTCGGGCTTCGTACGAGATACAAAAACACTCTCTTGTTGAATATAAAAGATTCTCCTGTTGAGTCAACCCTTTTAGCCTCTCTCTCGGGCTTTGTACGAGACACATAATAGCCTCCTCTTAGGCTTTGTATAAGAAAACCACTGGTTGATCCAATCAACCTTTTAGCATCAAAGTTGTGCCTCGTTCACAGTACACAAACATCAACAACTCCTTTCCCTTCATCTAATCGCTGTAAGCGGCAAGCCTCTGGATCTTCTATATCCACGCCACTGTCCCTCTTTTAGCATGAGAAATTCCTAAGGAAAGATGGCATTGCTCTACACTGAGTTAAAGTCTTCTCCTTTAGGTTAAAACCCTTTCTTCGGAAATTATGGCATTGCTCGGATCCGCGTATCCCAGTTAAAGTAATTCTCCTTCTCCCCTCTTTAGAGATGACAAATTCTCTCTAAAGCCGAGGTCTTTCAGCTTCACGTCTTGGGCTTTGAACAAGACACAAATAGACTTTTCAGCTTCACATCTTGGGCTTTGAACAAGATACAAACCACCTTTCGCTTCACGTCTTGGGCTTTGAACAAGACACCAAAACACCCATTTCCTCCCATAGAATAGGAGGAACTACGAATGCTCTGATTTCCCTGTTTCGGTAAACGGGAATACGTAGGCATAAGATCGAAAGAAAAGATCTTAGCGAGCAGAATCAACAAAAAACCCAAATCCCATATCTCCATCAATTAAAAGCAGTAATTCAAAAGCATCAGTCCTAACATCCTAATCCTTGTTCCCCGCCAGAAACCTTCTGCCTAGATAAAAAGAAAGAAAACCGTATTGGCGAAAATACAAATAACCAGTACAAAGGCCCCCACATTGATAGCATTCGTAACCTAACAGATCGCTGTTTAAACTCAGTATGCAAGCAGGGTTAATTGGAGACATCTATTTCCCTTCCTTATTCAGCTCACAATAGGATAAAAAATGAATCGACCTGTAGTCAAAGCTCAAACCGCAGAGAGCGACCAGCGCTTAAGAACCGCGTCCAAAATCGCTAGCTACAGCACAATGTGGAAAAATGTAAAGCCTTTCATAATGTAGTCCAAGATCTGATTGATTCAAAGGCAATAGATTTCGCGCCAGGCGGCGTAAGCATACAGAATAATTCTACTCCTACTGCTGCAAGAAATATGAATTTCCCGGCGTTCCCTCTTGAAGCGGGATCAAGTCAAGGGCATATCTTGCAGTCCTTGGTCTCAAAATCCCCATATCAGCGACTTGTTCCCGATCTTAGGCCAAGTTTGAAAAGGAAAGTGCTGGGAAGAGAGGAGTACTTGAATCAGTATCAGCAGCAAACTAGCTCCCAGAGGAGATATCAAAGACCCAGAAAGCCCGAGAGAAAATTTGATCCCATTACTGTTTCTCACAGTCAGCTGCTCGGCCGTTTACTTCAAGACTCTTTGATTCAGTTAAGGGAAGTTGCTCCTGTCCCGTATCCTCTTCTGCCAGGTTATGACAAGAATGCTAGGTGCGAGTACCACTCAGGGACACAGGGGCATGCCATTGAAGGTTGTAAGGTGTTCAGGCATAAAGTGCAAGATCTGATTGACATTGGGATCATTATTTTCATTGCAGATGGTCTATACGTTAACTAAAGCTTCCCAAGCAAGCACGTAAAAAAAGGAAACACAGCTCCCGAAGCAGTCAGTCCAGACGGAGTCAAGCCTCCTCAACAATGGCAATCTTCGTTTCTTTGCTGCTTTTTCATATGTAGCTTTCATTTGTTTGTTCAGACATTGTTTGCATGTTAAAACTTGTTTGTATTTGGTATGATGATTTTAATGCAATGAATATGTTTTTCCTGAAGTAATCCATTCGTATTCACTCATAAGTTTGTATATGTGCATTGCAATACCAACTGTCGTGCTTAAATTCTTGAAGGAGGATGATGATTTGAAAACGCAAAAATCTCTAAGGGTGTGATTTTGAATAAGAACTCCGTTGAGGATGTATAGGCATTGTTTCGAACCCCTAAACACTGGAGATATAAGGGAGATAGACCCTCGTTAACCCCTTTGAGCCTTGAAGTAGGAGTTTCTTTCGTATGAAAAAACCCTCACATTTAACCCAGGGGCAGGGTAGGCGTCAATTAATTTGACCGAGCGTTCAAATTTCAAAAGGAGTGTGCATCAGAGGATCCATTACCTTCTATTCCACTGTCAAGAGGTCAAGAGATGTGAAACCACAATGGTTATCCATCAACAATCAAAGAGTGAGGCAGTCGCAACCCTTTCAACAAAGTCAAGACAAGCCAGTGTCACGCGATTTGTTCCAAAAAGAATTGAAAAAAAAGAAATGAAAAGCCCGCTAAGTTGAAACTTGAAAACAAGCAACTTAGGCAAAAGTTAGGGCATCTCGCTGGACTCCGAAATCAAAGATTCAAAAGAATCTGTCCGGGCAAAAGTTAGGGATAAGCAAAAAAGAATGTGAAAGCAAAGTGTGAACAGGATTACCCAAGAAAGATCCTCAAAAGAAAGAACAGAGTCGTGTGACCACAGACACCAAAGGTAAAAAGGGGTGACTGTTACTCCAAAACCTCATTAGGTGTCAAACCATCAGTGCATGAAGATCATGAAATCTTTTTTGAGAGATGAGCGCTTATGTCAAATTAGCTGAACGTAGGACTGGAGAATATCACGAAGAGTGGGTGGGCACTGATAGACTTTGAGCCTTAAAACTTTTTTTTCAAAACCGTGAACCAAGCCACGATACAACCCTTAAAAGTCCTAATTGAAACAGGGTTTATTTCAAGAGTGTACTCCGATGAGATAGCGTTCCTGACTCCTATGAGTAATTCCAAAAGATCTTGTTGGTATTGCATGTGCATGCTTTATTCTATTCAAAAATCAATGTCGTATCCTACGCAGTGATTCGTTCACAGCTTTGCAACATCTTTTCAGTAAAGACTTCAAGATTAACATGTGTGTTGCATTAGAATTTTCATTCTCAGAATAAAACATTTTCTGCTTGCATACATTTGTTTGACATCAAAAGAAGTTTACTTATGGAAATTCAGTCCAGAAGCTTAATCTTTCCGAGTTGAGAATCCTGAAACTCCCGAAGGGCAGCCACATCCAGTGGTACTTCCTCAAGAAACTTTGTTGAGCGGGAGCTTTCCCAACAAGTTGTGTTAAGACATAGTAGATCTGGGGCAATTACTTCGAGATTCAAATCTCTCCAAAGGCAGGTATTCTGGGTCTTCCTTCGAAGATCAGTAGTCATGGGCAAAACCACTTCAAGGTTCATACTGGGGCAGGCCATCCCAAGAGCACGGGAAGTTAGTCCATCTAGACGGCTAATCAGCCTATCCAGGGTTTAGAGTATTGGGGCAGAATATCTCACGAGTATATGAGATTGTTCATGAATCTTCTCGAGGCAAATTTCTATGTAGACTATATGGTCTAAAGCAGTTACGTCGAGATCTGACGAATCTCTACAAGAGTTTGAAGACATTGAGGCGTTTTGGATGATTCTGTAAGATCCTCTTGAGACAATTTCTTTTGGTGGACCATGTTGGTGTGGCGCAAATGAAAGAAAAATTGTTGTTCACGCATATGCAGCCAATCAGCCAGAAGGTTTGAACCAAAAGGGGCATTCCAATCCAAGGCATTTGTGGTCCCCGTCTTCAGCAGGCTTCATTAATAATGTTCCCAGCAAGAGATGCATCAAAACCTTTCTCCCCAACAAGTGGTGGTTCAGAGTTAGATTTTCTCAGTTGCAGAAGTCATATCCAGCACGGGGCATACATGCATATCCTTTTGTTTGCAAGTAGCAGCCTCGTACTAGGCTCAAAGGCAAGATTGAAGCCTTTCCAAGAGCAGGGATCATGTCTTCTAGACGAGTAATCACTTATCCCCATGCAGAAGACTGGGGCAGGCGGGTTCAGGAGAAGGTCCCATGTCACCTTTGGTCACAACGTTTACTGATTGAGTCCATTATTTGGCTGTCGATCGCTCGCGATAATTCGATATCGACAAGTTAATTTCAACTGGGTAGTGTTGTATCTTATTAAGTCGATTCTCCTATTCAGTACTTCCAACAGCTACAAGCTTTTCTGTGTCGATAACGGTTGTGAATTCCCCAGTAGAGTTGCTTCGCAGACCTCGCATTAATGTGCAAGACTCAGTGAGTGTCCAGGAGTTTAAAGATGCCAAATCTTCTGTAAAATCCTCTTGGGACGATTTCTTCAGTTCAGTCGCATGATCTGGGGCAAAAGCAAGTTGTTGACCCTCCCAAATATGGGGCATCATGAAGTTCCCCGACAAGGGAAGTCCTAGATCTATTATCCCCAGTAGAGTAACCTCCCTGTCAATACATCTAGCTCAAGTCTCGGCATTTGTCCAAGAGTTTGAAGATGTGTGGTCTTCTGTAAAATCCTCTTAAGAGCCATTCCCAGCACGAGACGCTTTGAAGCTGTTCTCCCCAGCAGAGTTTGTTGTCAATTCATTATCCCCAATGGAGTCGTCAGGCGGAAGGTTTGCCTAGCGTGGGACATTGTGGCTCTTATTCTAAGCTCGACAGCTTTGCTCCTCAACAGATTACAATGAATTTCTTGTGTTTTCCCAGCAGATCTCTAGGGACTTTTTCCCAGCATATCACAATAGAATGTCTCCTAACTAGGATTTGTGTATCCCTGACGGAGTAGTTTCGGTCCCCAGCAAAATCGTATTTCTGGTAGTTGTACTCCCCACAGAGTTCAACATTGAATCTTGTCAATAATACTCCCCAGCTGAGTTGTTTTTTTTCCCCACAGAAGTTTACCAGGTCAACAGAATCTCTTCCTTAGCAGAGTGTTAGCATATTCTCCTCGGGTTTGATAGATCCCCAAGCAGAGTTTTAATGACTTGTCTTCTTCGGCAGAGTGTTAGTACATTCTTTCCCTAGCCAAGTCAGAAAATTCTCATCCCTGACGGAGTTTCTATGAACAAAATTCGTCCCTAGTCAGATGAGGTAATTCCTGGAAGAGTCATCATTTTACTACATCTCAAAGTCCAATTTATTTTTGGCAAGTGTGTCAATTTAGAGCAGATGGATTGTTCCCTCATTCTCCAACAGAGATACCATTCTTTCAGGAGTCTCTAAGGTTAAATCATTAATCATTGTTCCTTAGCAGAGTCAGCAGAGATGTCTGATATGCATGCAGAGCATAATCCAATATTGGAAGTTTGTCAAAGTCTACCCGTAGATTGGCAAAAGTCCATCTTAGGGTGGCAAAACAGCAAAGTCCAACCGTAGATTGGCAAAAGTCCATCCAAGGGTGGCAAATCAGCAAAGTCCAACCGTAGATTGGCAAAAGTCCATCCAAGGGTGGCAAGTCAGCAAAGTCCAGCCGTAGATTGGCAAAAGTCCATCTTAGGGTGGCAAAACAGCAAAGTCCAACCGTAGATTGGAAAAATTCCATCCAAGGGTGGCAAGTCAGCAAAGTCCAACCGTAGATTGGCAAAAGTCCATCCAAGGGTGGCAAATCAGCTGCAAATCCATCCGTAGATTGGCGAAATTCCACCCGCAGTGTGGCAAGTCAGTAGTCGTCTGACTCCATTCAAAAAGATAGTTGTAAGACCAACCGTAGATTGGCGAAAGTTCACCCGCAATGTGGAAAGTCAGTAGTCGTCTGACTCCATTCAAAAAGACAGTTGTAAGTCCAACCGTAGATTGGCGAAAGTCCACCCGCAGTGTGGCAGGCCAGTAGTCATCTGACTCCATTTAAAAAGACAGGTTCAAGTCCAACTGTAGATTGGCGAAAGTCCACCCACAGTGTGGCAAGCCAGTAGTCGTCTGGCGTTGTACAAAAGACATTGTTAAAGTCCACCCGCAGTGTGGCAGGCTAGTAGTCGTCTGGCGTTGTTCTAAAAGACATTGTTAAAGTCCACACGCAGTGTGGCAAGCCAGTAGTCGTCTGGCGTTGTACAAAAGACATTGCTAAAGTACACCCGTAGCGTGGCAAGCCAGTAGTCGTCTGAAGTTGTTCAAAAAGACATCCCTTCAGTGTTATTCTTCCCATCAGAGTTTTGTTCAAGCAGAGTTCATTTGGTTGGGTTTATATCCATTTTCTTCTTCTCCACAGAGTGCAAATTTTCTGGTTATTTTCAGTATTCAATCCCTCCATACCTTGAAAGTCTGACAGCAATCGCTATCATCCATTCAGGTCTACAGTGATTGAATATGGGCAGCTGTAATACCCCAAAATTTGCCCTCTCATTCTTCATATAATTTAGCATGAGCTTTCATTTCATTGCATTGCATTCAAGCATAGAAAAATAAAACATTAAACATTTAGCATTGCATCTTGCATAAGGGCATGCGATCAATTGTTTCTCAAAGGTGTTGGTCTTCCAAAGAAAAAGAACAAGAGCCAAGGGTCTCTTAACAAGCCTCAAGGGTTTATTACATCATATATCATCCCACTTGATCTCACAAGTCATTGGAAGATGGGAATTCATTAAGAGGATTGAACAGTGCATCACCTCTTATCAAAAACAGTCCAAATTAGGGTTTTGGGTTCAAGCAGGCTCCTGAGTAAATTTTGATTCAAACTTGATCTCAATGTTTTCTACATAATATCAAGTATCTAAGGATGGAAGATTGGCCATTGATTCATTTCAGAAGAGGTTCAATTGATCAGTTGCTTGATAATCAAGAAATTGGGGAAAAAGTCAACTGTGTAGTGAAAAAGTCAACTCCTGACTTTTTAAGGTCAAATGCATGAAAGTCAAGTTATATATGTTCATTGGACAAGATTTGATCAAGAAATGGCGGAAGAATCATGAAAAATCAAGAAATCACAAAACTGCAAAAAATGGAAACTTTAGGGTTTCCAAAAATGGCAAGTTTGGACCATTTTGCACCACACTTTGAGGCTATCTTTCTTCAAAATAAAAGCTCCAAACTTCAGGCCCAAGTTGAGCCAATTAAATTTCATGTTCTAAGCTTCAAATCCATATAAAGAACTCTTCCATTGGATCAAAATTGAGGGAGTTATGATCCATCAAAGTTTGACAAAACTAGGTCACAAACCAAGTCATGACCAAGCAAGACCAGGCCCATGCGCCATAATTTCATCAAACATGTGGTGGGCAAAATGTACAGCCACTTTTCTCAATGATAAAAGCTCCAAATGAAAAAATGTTGAACATAAAAGTTGTTCATCTCAATGTCCTCTTCAACTTTGATGTTAGACATTTTCCCATTTGAGCAAGTTATGATGGAATTATATGGGTTCAAAGTTGATTTGATCATGCTGAATTTTTCATAGGTCACATTGCCATGCCATGCCAAGTTTGCCACGCCCACATACCAGTTTGAATCCATTGAGTTCATGGCCATTTTCAAGTGTGTTTGAGGTCCCATTTCAATTCAACTTCCACACCAATCTTGTTCTATGATGTATCATCTTTCCAATGACACAAAAAGCTCATGATTTCATGCACTAATATGAGAGAAATTCATCCTCAAACTTCCATACTTGCATGCTGCCAAGAATAGCATGTTTTGTTATATTGTTTTTGTTAATTCATCTCAGTCCCCACGTATGCTCCTTCACCACTATTTTCCTTATTTGAACACACAATTGTTCTTACACATGACATTCCATGCTACCTCATACACAAAAGAAGAAACACAAAAGCTTGCGCAATAAGTTTCCTTGCTGCAAAAATCAGAGATAGCATCATCACCATTCTTTTCTCTTAACCTCACCAAACACTCCATGAATGCAACCACACTACATCCCAACCTCTCCTCACTCGCCTTAACTAACTTGACTCAGTTAGTTAGAGGCAACTCACTTAACCAACTCACAACTCACTTAATCATACCAGTTAACACATTTAACCACACCTATATAACTAAATCTCACTCACAATTTCATAAGAACTTCATTTTTTTCACGCTCTCTCCAAAAAACACTTCAAGTTTTTTCTCTGCTCTCTCTCTAATCTCACACGAATTCATCAACCTCCTTCTACATTTCATCTTCATCATCATCAATATTCTAGTTCTGATCAAGAACAAGAGAGAAGAAGTTCAAGTCATCGAGTGTAGTTTCATCAGATTCTGAATCTCTCTGTTTACTCAAGAAGTAAGGTTTACGAGCATTTATTTTGCTTAGAAGAATTCAAGATCTCCTCTCTGGTTTTCTGAAGATACAAGTTCTTCAAGGTTCAGGTTTTTACTTGTCAACTTTCCTTGCATTTACTCACTGGTTATAGTGTGTTTTTTTGATGATTTGAGCTTATTAGAAGCAGTGCAATATCTTCGGCTAGTGATAGGCTCATTAGGAGCGTAGTTGTGAAAATTAAGGCTAACTTCTTGAGTTCGTTTCTCTCCGTGTGTTTGTGATTTGGAAATTCTGAGACTGGATTCTTGTTGTGCTTGAATTCCTCTTCATTTTTATGTGTGGTTTGCATATTTCTGGAACAATGTGAAACTTGCAGTGGCCGGAGAGTGGCCAGAGAAGACGAGGTCCTTCTCCGGCCGGTGAGATGTTTTAGGGTTTAAATCCTCAGTTTAAATCTTGACTGTGTGATCTTGTTCATCCAACGCTCATAAACGTGACAACGCATTAATGTCCACCCTCTCTCTCACGTGCATCATTTTTGAATCTGAGTGGCTTTTGTACGTGTGTGTGCATGCTATCTTGTATGGACCTCAGCTTTGATTGGCTTGATGCGTGAATTGGTGTGATGATCTTATCGTGAGATTGATCCAACGTCTATTATGTTGCCAGCACATTAATGAATGTGTGGTCTTACACGTGTTCTTTTATTTTGAATATGAATGACCACATGTGTGTGTGTGTGCGTAATAATTATGGTGTGCATGCCTTGATGTTCATTGGATTGTAGCACATTGCATCATGATCTAATCCTATGGCTATGATTGAATCACGTGATAACTGCACACACACCTGAACACACACAAACACTTGTTTATTGGACTGGGTTGGCATTTGTTTTTCACACCCCCATATTAGGCCCAATTTTACTTTTCAACGCGCTTTTACTCACGCTGCACCCCCACACTATTTCTCTTGTTTGTTAATTTCTTTTCCACATTGTTTTGATTTCCTATTTTTAAAAATACCAAATCATCTCTAAAAATCCCAAATTAATTCATGTGTGTTCTTTATGAATTTAAATAATTTTATTTTATTTTTAATTCTGACTTTGTGAGTTTTTGAGCATTATTGCATAATTTTCTTTTAATTCCTTTTTAATTGATGTTCATCATTGACACTCAAACTTGTACATTTTCTTTCTCCCATCTCACACAACATTTTTAACTCATTCTTTTTGCATTTGTTAGATAACACATTAAATAATCTAAATAAATTTTATTTTTATTTTTAAAGTCATTTTATCATGTGTTTAGGAGTTATTCTTTGAGAATTTTTGTGGTGTGTTTCAATGTGATCTTGTCCAATCTTTTGGCCATGTTTTCTCTTGAATTTTGCTATGAGCTTTGAGGTATATTTGTTCTTCTGACTTGGCTTGTTTAGGGTTTGTTTTTTCCAATTTTATCATGTGCTTTGATAGTTGTTTAATGCCTTGCATTTGAAGTAACATGTATGCACTTTCTTCTTATTCCTTCTAACATGTTTTGATGAGGCACTTGTGCCATCCATTTTATGATTGTCTTGTGTGATATTATAGGTCATTTGTATGATATTATAGGTCACCTTTGTTGTATTATAAGTCACTTTGGTTTGCATTTGCATTTGACATGAGTTTGTGCATTCTAATTTGAACTTTGACATGTTTTCATCTCACTTCCTCTTATGCTCTATGTGTTGCATTTATGCATTTTTTATATGCCATCTTATAAATTACATTTGCATCTCATTAATAGTATGCTACTGCCCATGTGCATTCTTTAATCATGTTACATGTTATTCAATTTTAATATGTCACTTTGTACACCTAATTGAACATGTTTTGTTTCTTCCTCACTTCTTCTTCATCTTATTTCTCCTACTTGTATCCTTTTATTCATGATTGGTATGATGATTCATGTGCATCTTAAGACATTTGTAAATTGAATATGATTCTGACTTTGACCTTTTGTGAAGCATTATTGCATTATCACTTTGCATTTCCACTCATCTTTCATCTATTTCTTGCATGTTGCACTTCTTTGGTGTTTAGGACTTTGATTGTGCATAGTTTGTCCATGTTTAACATCTTAACCTTAGGAAGAATCCTTTAGACATAGGTTCTGACTTGATTGATTTTAATCTCTTAGGATCCTTATTCATTGATGCTTAATATGTTTGATCATTACTTGTTATTCCTTTTTTATTTCCATACTTGTAATTAGTGTTTGAACTAACTTTTTCATGTAGGTGCAAATGGTAAGTAAGTGTGTGAATATGCTTCCACATACACTTATTTCTCTCATCTATTATTATTTCTTTTAATCTTTCTACTTGTGATCATGTTAAGCATTTATATGCTTTCCTTGAATAACTTCTTCTTCATCCCTCTTTAAGATCAACTTAACTTCCATCTTGGAAGTAAGTTGCTTCTTTTGCTCTTCCTTTCCTTTCTCTTAGGATTAGATTTCTTAAACCACATTAACCTTAGGATCACCATGTATGATAACTCTAGGGTTTGAGTCTTAGTCCCCCTCATTATATTTTACCCTTATCGACCATTTGAGTCTCTTCTTCTCATCTTAAAACAAAAGTAAAAAACACTTAATAAAGGCATAGCAAATATTGTATTTGAGCCTTTCATGTAAGAATGAGATACTGAGGGGTCTTCTCTCACTTTCTTAGAATGTTTAGCGTGCGTCCCGCCTTGGGTCGATTTGCGAGGCATTCGATCTTACATGAAGGACTTAAATACAATGTGCGTTACAAAACACAAAACAATCAAAACACTTCTTTCTTAAAAGACAAAAACAAACAAACAATTCTTTTCTCATCTCTTCACTCCTTCCTTAAGGACTCGTCAAGTCCGTTCTACCGCAAATAGGTAACGCGTAAGTCTCCCTACAGCGAGCTGCAACACCTAACTGCTGGGACGCGCACTCTGACGTTTCCACTAAAAAACACAAACAAAGCGACCCTTGTTGAGGGGAACTACGTCACTCTGATTCTCATGCTCCCGATGAGATACGTAGGCAGTGGGGTAGGGCCCATTCGATCACTTCTTTTATTTTCCCTACATTTGCTTCATGTTCTTTCTCCTTTCTTTTTTCCCTTTCATGTTCCTTTTCCTTTACAGTAGCAGCGAAGCTCCAGTTTCCTACACCTTTTGATCGAGACAAGCAAGCGTGGATCCCATCGGGTACGATGGACGTGTGGGGGTGCTAATACCTTCCCTTCGCGTAACCGACTCCCGAACCTAGTTTTCTTGGTCGCAAGACCATGCTCTTTCCTTCCTTCAGGTTTATGCGGTGTTTCCTTTCCCTCTCTTGGGATAAATACACATTGTTGGCGACTCTGTTTCGGTACCACTTTTGCGTTTGTACCTGGATGAAAATCCCGGGAGCGACATCGGCATCATGTATTCTCAGTTGTTCACGACTTTACAGCTCGACGAAACACAGTTAACGCCATACATAGGCTCCGATCTGCAGGGTTTCAACGATGCAACCACGCGGATGTGGGGATACCTTGAACTGGTCATCACAGTCGGGACAGCTGAAACTGCCAAGTTGATCGAAGTCCAGTTCCTGGTCATCAACTGACCTTCACTATACTAGTGCATCATGGGGAGACCGGCTTTGGCTGAACTGATCGATGTGTCGTCCACTGTCCATCTAAAGATGAAGTACTTCACGGACAAAGGCCCCCGTCGCCACACTCCACGGGGACATTGAAGCTGCGAGGAAATGCTTTGAAGTAGCCTCGAAGGGACAGAACACTATCAACGCACCGTCTAGGACTTCAGGAAAGCCAGCTCGACTCAGCACCTCTGAGGAATCGAAACCAATACCTCATGTCAACTCGGTCGACCTTGACAGTCGCTTCACCAAAGATGACCTGAAGAGGAAGAAGAAAAAAGACAAAGAAGCCTGGCTAATAGCAGAAACCTCCTCGGCACCAGATGTCAACGAGGAGCCTGCCCATCCAAGACGCCCCATCTCAGACGGCGAGTTTGGAGTCATCCTCCTCGACAGTGACCCAAACAAAGGCGTGAAGATTGACACTGATCTCCCCGACCTCGCGAGGAAGCAACTGAAGGCCTTCTTGAGAGAAAATGTTAACTTGTTCGCATGGAGTGCCCTAGAGATGCCCGCACTGGACCCTGACGTCGACTGCCACCAACTGATCATAGATCTGACTGCTAGGGTCGTAGTACAACGTAGGCATAGGCAGTCTCCCAAAAAAGCGAAGGCTACTGTATTAGCTGTAAAAGACCTCCTAGAGGCAAATTTTATTTCGGAAGCCCAGTACATAGCCTGGTTTTCTAATGTTGTACTCGTTAAAAAATCTAATGGAAAGTGGCGAATGTGTGTTAACTAAACCGGTCTTAACAAGGCTTACCCTAAAGATGCTTATCCCTTGCCTAACATTGATAGATTAGTCGATAACGCTGCAGGTTTCAAATTTTTTTCATTCATGGACGCATACTAGGGGTACAACCAAATCCCCATGACGAAGGAGGACAAGAAATACACGGCCTTCATGACCGAGTCAGGTAACTATTACTACAACTTAATGCCCTTTGGTCTGAAAAACGTCGGCGCTACTTACCAGCGGATGATGAACAAAGTCTTCCGAGGTGAGATTAGGGATATGCTCGAGGTCTACATGGATTATATGATCGTGAAGTCCCAAGAGGAAACCGATCACACACTCCACCTCAAGAGAGTCTTCGACCAGGCGAGGATATGCAAAATGAGATTCAACCCGGAGAAGTGTACATTCGTCGTTCGAGCAGGCAGGTTCCTTGGTTTCTACCTGACCGAACGAGGAATTGAAGAAAACCCAGACAAATGCAGGGCCTTCTTCGAATTCCCAACTCCAAATTCGAAGAAGTCAATTCAGTCCCTGAACGGGATGCTAACCTTGTTACCCCGCTTCGTAGCTAAATCTTCCCAGCACGCATTCCCCTTTTTCAAACTTCTGCGCAAGGAAGCGACGTTCGAATGGACCGAGGAGTGCAAACAAGCCCTTCTCCATCTCAAATGAAATCTCTCACAACCACCGGTTCTCTCGTGACCTGACCGCGGGGAGGCTCTCTACCTCTACCTCGTCATCGTAGCCGAGGCAGTCAGCGCGACTCTCATTTGCGAGACTCCTGAGGGGAAGAAACCTATATATTTCACCAGCAAGGCCCAGCAAGGACCATAACTCATATACCAGTAGATCGAAAAGGTGGCGTTGGCCCTCATAAATGCGGCAAGGAGGTTGAGACACTACTTCTTAGCCCACACGATTGTGGTACGAACTGACCAGCCTGTAAAACAGCTGCTCGACCGTCCTGACATGACCGGCAGAATGCTTAAATGGTCACTGGAACTCTCTGAAATTGACATTTATTACAAGAGCAAAAAGTCCCTTAAAGCCTAAGTACTGGCCGACTTTGTAGCAGAGATGACCACACCGACCTCCCTGACAAATGGAGCACACAAGTGGACCATTTTGGTGGATGGAGGATCCAGTTTGACCAGAAGCGGGGCAGGAATCATCCTGGAAAATGAGGAGGGAATCCTAATTGAAGTTTCCCTCGCCCTATCTTTCTCGACCTCGAACAACCAGGCCGAATATGAAGCTTTCCTAGCAGGGCTGCACTTAGCCGAGGATTTGGGAGCTAGAGAGGTGAAGATATTCACTGTTTCCCAACTCGTCGCCTCACAAGTATTGGGGGAATATCAAGCCAAAAATGACAATCTCTCGGAGTACTTGGCTCTGGTCTAGGAAATAATAACCAAATTTAACTCCGTTGAGGTAAGACACGTCACTCACGAGCACAACACCCGGGCAGACATCCTGTCAAAACTCACGAGCACGAAGAAGAAGGCTGTGAACAGGTCTGTCATCCAATAGATACTTTCCCGACTAAGCATTGAGAAACCGTCTGCGATTTTCAACGTGAACACCGTCGGCGACAACGAGTGTTGGATGACTCTGGTTTACAAATACCTTGCGACAGGAGAGCTGCCCCCCGACCAGAAGGAGGCTAGCGTAACAATACGCCGAGCTTGCGCTTACTTCCTTATCGAGGACAAGCTATACAGACGAGGATTTTCCATCCCTTTCATCAAGTGCGTCGAGGAGTCCAAGGTTGCCCACATACTTCACGAAATCCACAAAGGAATCATCGCCCAACACCTCAGACGATGATCCCTCGCTCGGAAGGCCTTACGAGCAGGATACTATTAGCCTACCATGCAGCATTATGCGAAAGAACACGTCAAAAAGTACGATAAATACCAGCGTCACGGGGACATGCACTTGGCACCGCCCAACGAGCTCAAAACCCTATCGTCCCCATGGCCATTCTCCTGGTGGGGAATGGGCATCCTCAGACCGTTTAGTACAGGGTCGTACCAGAACAAATACTTGATAATCGGTGTCGATGTTTCACGAAGTGGATAGAGGGAGAGACCCTCACCAAAATCATTGCTCACAACATACTTCGTTTCTACAAGAGAAACATACTCGCCCGGTTCGGCGTACCACAAGTGATTTTCAGCGACAATAGGACGCAGTTCACGGACAAAAACTACCAGGACTTCATTGCCAAGCTAGGCACCAAACAACATTTCACTTCAGTCAAGCACCCCCAAACAAACTGGCAGGCGGAAGCCGCGAGCAGAGTGTGAAATTCTGGCCTAGCAGACAGCAGATGTCCTAACACATGTCAAGACATTGTTCTGCATAAACATTTAAACAAAGAACAGAACCAGCAGACTGATACCTTGAATATCAGAACTGTATAAAAATAGATGTTACGACATCTGTTCCAACATGTTTATCATGAACACTAAAAGAAAAGTAAATCTGCAGAATGATAAAAGAACATAGTAATTGTTAACCCAGTTCGGTGCAATTCACCTACATCTAGAGGATATCAATCCACGAAGAAGACTCCACTATCTGCAGAATTGCCATAAAGCTAAACTCCCTCGTTTACAACTTTATCTCCTAATCTCTACCCTATAAATACTTTACCAAAGAACACTCTCTTTGATATGAGATACCCCACTCACTTCCCTTAATCACAAACTGTGATATCTACATCATCCCTGTCAATACAGAATTCTGTCAAGCATACTTGACCGATACACTAACTTGGATTTTCTTAAAAGTTTCATCCAAGAACAATACAAGATTCATTACCTAAAGGCTTCTGAATCTGCACAGTACCTATGTCTTCCACAATGTATCAAACTAATACGGAGGGAGACTTACAAACCTAGAGCCAACGACTCTCAAAACCCTAAACCCTTATTTTTACACAAAAGGCTAGGTTACAATTATTACATTCAAGGTGAATCTTTAAACCCTAGACCTAAGTCTTCTTATATAGTCTTCAGCAGTCTTGGGCTTCATATCTTTGGTCCTTGATCCATGCGCATTAAATTTTGGCAGATTTGTTACTGATCTAAAAACCTGCTAAATCAGTATATCAGTCCAAGATGTCGGGTCTTCAGGTTGGGACATCTTCTTTGACATCTTTGTTCATGGCTATATTTATTCATATTTATCAACAATATGTTTTACCAAAATTTTGTTAAACCATTGGAGCTTTCAATCTCCCCCTTTTGACAAATTTTGGCTAAAACTCCTTTTATTATGACTGGCGGTTATGATTGGAATATTGTGCATACCAAGCACATGTTGGTGTACATGAGGAGGAAGATAACATAACCTTCCTCTTCCCAGGGTGAGTGAAGTTGAAAAAGGTCCAGAAGTTGAGACTCCTAAAGAAGCAAGAAGAAAGTCTGAAACACCAGAACACTGAACACTCCTTTCAAACACACTCCCCCTCTAGAGATCAGTTGTAGACTTCGTAATTCTGAGTACATAAAGTATGTAACTCAGGTCACAAGACACAACCTGATCTTTAAATCAAGTCACAAGACTCAAGAAAAACATTGATAAGATGGAAGACCAAACACCTTGTTCTATGTGCTTGCAAACCAACTGCAAGAGCAACACACACATTCCCTGTACCAGTGACTCACACTCCCCCTTTTTAGCCAAAAATTGGCAAAGGTAGCCAAGACATTCCCATACCCAACCAATACTTATTGGGACTTGAACAAAGGTCATTTGGAACACACCACAAAGAAAATACAACCTGAGACAAACTGATCCAAGGACTCCCTTAAATACCCAAGAACTTCCCTTCGAATGTAACGACTCAAAAAGAAAACAAAGGTCAATTCAATGAGGTCATTAATCCAAGGATGTAACTTCACCAAAAACCAATGCGCACCGGCCAAGAATGCTTTAACTGTTTCTTCTTCAAGGAAACCGTCCAACAATAATGCAAGTAACGATGAATATGTTTTGCACGCGCATGTTCTCCACTATTCAAGGCACACCGACCAAAATACCAGTTACTTTTAAAAGCATGTTCTTAACAATGTACTGACATTATTTCAGACATTGTCTACCAGAGACTTCTGTATTGATCAATACCCTTACAGTCTACAGCAGCAGAGCAATGTCAAGGCATCCTTCTTGACATCTCATCATCAAAATAATCACAGTTTGCTTGAACTGCACCCCTGCAGTAATCCATCTTAAATCAAGGAGCAACTCCCCCTATCTAAGATAACCAATGCTCCTCCAATGAAAACTTATGTAGATGAATGGAAAACATAAGACGCATCTTTATGTCTTCAAGAGCGCACCCTCTATCCAACCTACCTGCTGAACACAATCATCAACTGCACTTATTGCTTCTTCTGACAAGAACCAATAATCACTCACACATGAACACTATCATGCTTCCCGTGAGGTCACATTAGGATCAACATCCTAAATTAATAAACTCTAGGATTAATATCAAAGCTCCATTGATCCCCCTCTTCTTGAACTCATATATACACCACACGAACTCCTCTTGAATTCTCATGTATAGACCTCCATGTTCCTTGAGATAAATTCCAATTGATCTGAAATGCTTCACATTCCTCAAAGAGATACCATACCGCTTAGTTTGTTATCTTCTCAACAATTTCAGATATTGTATACATGCTCCAGAACTTCTCAGCTTGCCAAACTGATCCACTTCTCTCTAGCATGACTTGTAGCAAGGGCGGTATCCCCTTCACAAGCTTTTCCATTGACCATAGCAAAGCCAACAACTTAGATATACACCCCATAATCCAAGACAGTCATTCCTTCATCATTCTCCCGTATGATAACCTGGAATACTTCTGAATCTCCTGGTGAATATCCACTCCCATATTCTGAACACATCAGAATCCAGACCTTCATGCAATTAACTTGTGATCCATTACAGTCTTAACAAAACCCCCACATCAGACTTCCAAGACAACTCTTCTACTCCACCATTCTCCCGGATGACAAGATAGATACTTCTTAGACACGATGTAAGTAACCAGTTCCTCAGGGAACTTAGAATCCTTCTCCAAGGATAACTAACCCAGAAGACGTTCTAACATCAGTTAGGACATCCTTCACATATCATAGACACCAACCAACATAGTTCTAGATATGCTCCACCACTGGACTTACTATCTGCATAGTAATCCAACTGAAGACCTTCAAACAACACTGCGCCACCAGCTTGATCAACAAGAACTCCAGTAACCAAAGAGAGAAATAAACTCTCATCCACCAAAAGAAGGTAATCTTTCATAAACTGAGAACTTCTGCCACGAGCTCCAAAATAGAAAAGAATCAATACCTCCTCAAGTCTTCAACCAACCACCCTTCTGCCCAAGAGTAATTTTTTCCAAGACATTCCTCAAGAGTAATCAAATGCCACTGTTTGATTATCTTGATTCCACAAATTAGAACAATTAAATGCCATCTTTTGACTGCCTCATCCTTCTTCAAAACTCCCACAAGATACATTGATTCACCAATGAAATATGATCTTCAAGTTACATGAACTACTTGCTCCATAGCAAAAAATCTTGGATCCACCAAGCCTTTAGACATGTAACATCTTCTCTATCCACAGCTCTCGCAAACTGCATGAGATAGACCTTTTTGAAGCATCCATAACTTCCATTCTCCTGTAGATCAACTTATCTTGAACTGATGTGCCACTCCACCAGCTGAGATCCTAATGTTAAGCTTGATGTCAGAACATTCTGATATGACATCCAGCTGCTAAATTCAGCTCCTTCTTCTGCCACTTAGAAGAACCTTCTCCCTATTATAGAACAAGAGTTCCATGTTCTCATAGACTTGATTCAACAACTAAGTTTGAGTAGACAACCTCCATCCTGCTTAATCTTCTCACAGGTATTCCATTCGAGCTCACACCTTGATGAATAACTGCTTTGCAACTCCAAAGACTTCACACCTGCCACGTCTGAATCTTCAGAAGAGAAGTAGTCATAGACTACACCATAGCCATACCAAAGAATGCCACTTTCCTTAGTAGAGCAGTCTGTAGAAAGTCAGTGATAACTGCCACTTAACCTTGACTTTCAAGATGAGCAAGATCCCATGGTCCTAAGTACCTAGATCAGAAATAAACTGATCCAAGATGTGCTACCACCAGCACTCTATTCCTCCTAGATCAAAAATAGACTGATCCAAGAAATAACCATCAAGATTATGATGTCTTCATCTTCATCTTCAACAACACCATTATCCATACTAGTTTCTTGCTAGGAAACTCTCCAGAGATCGCATGCTTCTGTCACACCAGACTGAAGTAGATTCTTAGGTCAACACCCAAGACCAAAGCAGATGCTAAAGCGTATGCAGTACCCCTCCCATGATTCTGCACAAACTCTGATGATGAGATGTTTAAATCTTGTTGAACATCAGCAATCTTGACTTTCAAGGATAACCAATTAAATACTTGTGAATTCCATAAATAGCAATTGATCTTAAATCCTTGTCCAATAACCCTTCTTCACTATTGTAGTTATGCTCCACCAGATCACTTCATGAACGTTTATCAAGTATTCAGTCTTTTGCAAGTATCTTCTTTGACAAGCAAAATGTTGAGATACCAAGGTTGCTGTAGTACCCCAAAATTTGCCCTACCTTTTACTGGCTTATGTTTCTTTTTTCATTTGCATGAATTAAGTCATAACTCATAATCATATCATTGCATTGGTTTCCTGAGACATGGGATCGAAGGATTTTCTTGTTATAAGTGTTTGCCCTATTCGGGGCGATTCTGCAAGTCATCTTCTGCAAAGTTCATCAGTGTACATCTAGGTGATTTAGGTTTTTATTCATGGTTAAGCTTGTGGACTGTTTATTGGTTGAGATTCGTCAGTGGATCATGTGAATGGCCAGATTGTTCGGTGGTAGTTGTGACCATTTTATCAGAGACTTGTGAATAGTTTGTGATTGGTTTTGAATTCTTTGGGTTATCCATTTTTTATCCATCATGACCATTTTCAACCATTTTAACCAATTTTCTTTCCACATTCAAATTTATTTCAATATCCATTCATTACCCTTTTCAAATCTAGTTTTTATCTTTTCTATTATCCATATTTTTCACTATATTCAAATCCATATTCATTTTTAAATCCACATCCATTTAAAGTTCATCTTCAATTCACTTTTGGACCTAATAACTGTTTCTCCAAATTCCAAAGTCATAAACCATATTCAAATATCCGAAACCATTTGTTATTATCCATTTAATCCATTTAACCTTTTTTCCTAATCCATAAACAATTATCCATTTCAATTTTCCTTTATTCATAACCAAATACATATCCACTTTTCAATTCAAATATCCATATCCATTTTATTCATCTTTATTTTTTCAATATAATATCCATTCATTAATCCATTTGTACCAATTTCCTATTCAAGTTTTACTCCACATTTCACCATAAAACTCACTTGCTCACCTTGTTTAAAAAAAACTATAAATCTTTTTGACCATTTACATTTTTATATCCAATAACCCAAATAAATTACCCTTTTTAAATCCATAACCATGTTTGTAGCTACTTCCAAAGTCCAAAATATTTTTTTTCTAACCAGATGATGAGGTGATGTTATGATAAGCAAATTCATCAAATGGACCATATGCTTTAGATGTGAGGCTATCTGTTCAAAACGTTTCAAGTAATGGCGAAAAGCATAACATCGTAAATAATTCCAAACCGAAATTCATCGCAAGAAATAACAACAACAGGTGCAAGCCGTGACCACCGACCAAATTGCCAAAACCACACAACTTATAAACCAATTTCATACAGAAAATTCACAGGGAAAATTACAGTGGGAGTTCACAAACACTCTAACAAAACCTCTAACTTCTCTAACAAGTTTCTAACCAAGTCTAACCGATTTTCACCTGAAAATACCAAACTACCCCTCCCTGATTTCTGCTATAAAAGAGGATCTCCATCAATCTTCATCTTCTTCATGACTTTTTCTGCATTTTCCATCGGGAACCATCATTCTGCATAATCTCCATTTTTTTCTTCATCTTCATCAACTCCAAAACTCTTGTCATCTTCATCAATCTTCATCAACAAGCTTCACTTGTCACCAAATTCATCATCTGTAGAAAACCAGAAAAAGAAAAAGATGTAACAGAATCAAAAGTTCATTCGCTCCTAATTCATCACCATCACGAACCTGCATATTCAACCACAACAACAGTTCAGAGCCACAACAACGTACAACTCAGTTCAACTTCAACGAGAAATCGACGCAGCAATGCAAGAAGAAGAAGAACGATGCGTTAACACAGAAGCTCGCAACAACAACAATTTCAGAGTAAAGAATCAAAGAGGAAAATGGAGAAATCAAAAGCAAGAACGAGGAAGCGATGCATACCTGAAGCGGATTCACGGAGTGAAGAGCCATCGGAGCGACTCCGATTCGTAAGTTTTTCTCCTTTCATCACTCTTGCAAGAATGCTTTGATAATTTAGCGTAGTGTTTAGTTTGTTCTCCCTTGTCTTGTGAATTCTTGAATTCTTGAGTGCGATAGTCGTAGAGTAGACGTTGAGTTGATTTGAGGATGACGATGAGAATGCTGAGGAGGAGATGAGTGGATCGTTGTTTTGAAGGAGAGGTGAAGGCGCGGATGCGGTTCTTTCTCTATCGCCGCCTGCGTGAGGCCACGGCGCGGACGAGATCGTCGTTTCCATTGAGACTTGTTGTGGAGGTGGCGATGACATTTGAAATACGAGGAGAAGGGAGATTTCGGTGTGGCTTTCATTTCCGGTGACGACTTGTCGCGACGAATCAAACGAAGGTGATGAAGAGGGGTATGATGCGTTGACGAGAGAGTATCGACGGAGGGAGACGCTGTTGATTTCGATAAAGGACGAAGCAAAATAAGGAGATGATGGAGTAAAGTTGTTGAAGAAAGTGAGACATGAGGCTGTGTGGAGTTATGTCGCCAGAGACAGAAAGGTTTGTGGACGCGGAGGAGTTCGCCGGGGAGAGGGAGGAAGATGATGAACGGCGCTTCAAGAGAGGGGCTAGGGTTTTTTTTCAGTTGGATTAATTTGATTTTGGGGTTTTTATTAGGTTTTTTTAAGTACTGATTCGGACCGGGCTCAAGGCCCAACACTTGTTGTTTGCTCACACTCCCCTTTATTCATTCCCGCACCCCTGGCTGCTAAGAGAACCTTCTTGGGCCTGCTGGTGTGAGCCTAACGCCTGGGCTGCTGTCTGCACCCATTTTCACTCAGCGCACCCCCCGTGGCTTCACAAAATTCTTGGGCTTGCATGTAAAGCCCACACGCCCAACATTCTTCTTTCCACCCCCATCTGCTGGCCGCACCTTTTATTCTTTTAGTTTAATTTTTGTTTTCAAAATTAACTTCACGTCTTAATTAGAGGTTAAGTGAATAATAGTTTTGGATTTTGTTTTAACTAATTAACTTTAGGATTAATATTAGTTTTTAATTCTAGAATTAGTTTTAGAATTAATTTTCCTTTAATTAGTTTTTGTAGAAATAGATTTAATTAGAAATTAACTTGAATTTACTTTATGTTTAATTTTAGAAATAGTTTTTTAATCTTAGATTAACTTTTCTTGTTAGAATTTAATCTTGATTTTTACTTAGCATTTTAATTCTAATTTGGTTATTTTTGATTAATTGTTGACCATAATTTCAATTGCTCATTGTTGATTAATTTTTTATTTCTCTTTTATGAATAGCATGATATAATGCTATGTGTAGAATTTTCTCACATCCCTTTGGGATCCTAGCTCAACTTTAATCTTTGATTAAAGTGAGGTAGGATATGCATTAGGTAGTGATATCCCTCTTTTCCTTTTAGTTTAGGTTTCTCATACCACACTAAATCTTAGGACCTCCAAGCATGCTAACTTTAGGGTTTGAGTCTTAGTCTCCCTCGTTAGATTTTTACCTTTGCTCGACTATTTGAGTCTCTATATTTCTCATCTCAAAACAAAAGTAAAAAAAACACTTAATAAAGGTTAATGCATATTGCATGAGAGCCTTGTATATGGGAAATGGAAGGAGGGGAGCTTCTCTCCACCTTTCTAGAATGTTTAGCATACGGCCTGTTAGGACGACCATGCGACGCATTCGATCCTATATCATAGACTTGAATGCAATATGTGTTACAAAACACCAAAAACAATCAAAACACTTCTTTCTTAAAAGACAAAAACAAACAAACAACTATCTTCTCATATCCTTCATTCAATTCCTTAAGGATTCGTCACGCCCGTTCCACCGCAAACAGGTAACGCCTAAGTCTCCCTACAGCGAGCTGCAACACCTAACTGCTGGAACGCGCATTCTGACGTTTTCACTAAAAAACACAAACAAACTTTTCCCTAGTGAGGGGAACTACTTTGCTCTGATTCTCACACTCCCGGTGAGATACGTAGGCAGTGGGGTAGGGCCCATTCGAGCACTTCTTTTATTTTCCCTACATTTGTTCCTCTTTCCCTTTTCATTCATTTTCCAGTATCTTTTCTATCACCCTTTGATTGAAGCAACAAGCGTGGATCCCGTCGGGTATGATGGATAATACCTTCCTATCGCGTAACCGACTCCCGAACCCAATTCTCTTGGTCGTAAGACCATGCTCTTTCCTTTCCTTCAGGTTTATGCACTGTTTCATTTCCCTCTCTTGGGATAAATACACCTTGCTGGTGACTCTATTTTGGTGCCACTTTCGCGTTTGTACTTGGATGAAAATCCCGGGAGCGACAGCTGGCGACTCTGCTGGGGAGAATTGCTTCCAGAATCTCTGGTTTCCTTAGCGAGTCAATCCTAGCGCTTGTCTGTTTTTCTTTCATTGGGTGTTTACTTTTTTGCTGTATTTACTGTTGTACTGTATTTCTATTTACTGTATTACTGCTTTATTGTACTTTACTGTATTTACCGCATTTTAGCCTTTTCATTTCATATACTATATTATGCTATACTGGACTGTGCTGTGTTGGTTTTCTGTTTGGTGGACAGGGTGTTCTGAGAGATAAGCCCACTACCCAGGCTTGAGTACACATATAGGTATTAGAGTGGATAGTCGTGACGCTTGCGTGGTGGTGACCACGTATTGTTGTTCATGAGACCCACAACCAGACGAGGTTCTATCGGGAGCTTTCTGCTACTGCATGTTATGCAGGCCAGTAGTTATTCTCTTGAGGAACTGTCGACTTTGGTGACCATTCTCAAGGACTCAGTTGCGGCACTCCTCCCGAGATGTGACAGTGGCTTACCACGTTCTGTGGCAAACCCATTGCACATTCTCGATCCAAGGACCCAATACTGGGAACTTGCTATAGGATGTCCTTTTTGAAAGAGAATCAGTGGAGGCACTCCTCGATTGGCGATAGTACTGTACCCCGAGGGATGAATGTACTATTGCTTCTCGACCTCAGTGCCTGAAGTTGAGGATCTTTCATTTTTGTAAATCAGTTGAGGCCTCCTCGATTGATGATGATGTCAAACCAGAAATGGTGAACGTGTCATTATTTCTCGACCTGAGAGCCCGGGATACTGAGGATCGTAGTACCCATATGTGAGAGGGGTGGGTTGTTTACAGGTTTACAAGTAACCTTGACCTTCAACATACCCGGTATTCTGGATTTCCTATCAGTGTAGACTTATCAGTCTGGTATTCTGGTATTCTGATCATCTGGTATTCTGGTATTCCGGTGTTCTCTTCAGAGCCGACCTGTGAACCTATTTAGACGGTAGCACATCACTTATCCAGAGCTTTGTGGATACCTTGATCCCGTGTCTTTGCATTTGCATTGCATGACATTTTGCATTCTCATACGCATATGCATAACAGGTATTCAGAGAGGGGATTCTTATTCTGACTTGGTATTTTCTCCAGAACTGCAAACTTGACTTCTCACCACTACGTAACTTGAAGCAATCAGAGGAGGATTATGGATCAGATGCGAGCAGAGTTGTTGGAATTCCAGACTCGTATGGCCCAGTGCTTTGAGATGATGCAGGGCATGGCTCAACAACAAGAGGAACTAGGGGCAGTTATTCCAAGGACTGCTGTTGTTATCCCAGAGGCTGGTAATGGGAATATTTTCGGTAATACTCCGGGCGGAGTTGTGAATCCTCCACGTGCTGATCTTCTTTCACCCTCTCCTATGAGTCAATCCAGAGGAAGTGCTGCTAGGATTCATGTTCCTCGTCAGAAGGTGGATAATCAGGAAGAACAATTTTACGATGCTGAGATGAATTTCCCTACTGAGGCGGACAAGAGGCTTCTTATGCTCGAAGAGAGATTGAAGGCTATTAAAGGCCATAATGATTTGGGTATAGACATGTATGACTTAGGGTTGGTCCCAGGTGTGAAGGTTCCTCCGAAGTTCAAGGCGCCTACTTTCAAAAAATACAATGGAAGCACCTGCCCTAAGCTTCGCATCAGGGCATATTCCAGCAAAATGTCTGCCTATACGGATGATGAGAAGCTGCTAATGCATTTCTTTCAGGACAGCTTAACTGGGGCATCTTTAGACTGGTATATGAGCTTGGAGAGAACGCATATTAAAAGCTGGAGAGATTTGGCAGAAGCTTTCATCAAGCACTACCAATACAACACGGACATGGCGCCCAATAGAATACAATTGCAGAGTCTTTCTCAGAGACAAAATGAAAGCTTCAAAGAATACACCCAGAGGTGGCGTGAATTGGCTTCCCAAGTTCAACCTCCGATGTTGGAAAGAGAGCTCGTTGATATGTTCATGGATACGCTTCAGGGGCATTATTATGAGAAATTGGTTGGATGTTTGTCAGCTGGATTTTCAGGTCTTGTATTGGCAAGAGAAAGAGTCGAAAATGGCATTAAGACAGGAAATATTTGAATTGCTGCTGAAGATGCAAAGAAACCTTATGCTGGGTCCTCCAAGGGAAAGGAAGGAGAAACTAGTGTTGTGTATTTTCCTTCTGTTGTTCAACGGCTTGTTCAGTATCAGCGACCTTATGCTCCTCAGCAACAGAGACAACAAAGATCGCGAAGGCCTGTGAGAAGGTTCGATCCACTCCTTATCCCTCACAGTGATGTTCTTGCCCATCTACTTGAGAGTTCTCTGGTTGAACTAAGGGATGCCAAGCCTGTCCCTGACCCCATTCCTCCTGATTATGATCTGGATGCTAGATGCGAGTATCACTGAAGACGTTATATACATCAATTGAAGCCTCCTGTCTCAAGTGAGCACTCAGTTTACAAGGACGTCCAGACAGAATCAAGCCTCCTCAGCGATGGCAATCTTCAGCTTCTTTACTGCATTTTCATTTGTAGTTTTTCATTTCTTGTTAAAGCGTTGTATGCATTAAAAACTTGTTTGTGTTCTGAATGATGTTTTAATGCAATGAATATGTTTTTCTTAAAGTAATTCATTTTTTATGCACTCATATAATTTTTCTGCGCATTGCAATACCAATTTTCTTGCTTAAACTCTTGGAGGGAGGATGATGAGGTAAAAACGCAAAATCTTTGGTTGTGTGCTTTTGGATAAAACCCTGTTGAGGATGTACAGGCATTGCTTCAAATCCCAAACACTGAAGATATAAGGGAGATAGACCCTCGTCAACCCCTTTGAGCTTTGAAGTAGGAGTTTCTTTTCATTCGAAAAAACCCTCACATTTAACCAGGGGCAGGGTAGTTGTTAGTAATTTAACCAAGCGTTCAGATTTCGAAAGGAGTGAGCATCTGAGGATCCATTACCCTGAAGAGGTCAAGGGACGTGAAACCACAATGGTTATCCCTCATCAACTAAGGAATGAGGCAGTCACAACCCTTTCAAACAAGAAAGACAACCAGTGTCACACGATTTGTTCAAAAAAAAAAACAAAAAAAAAGAATAAAAGAAAAAAAGGAGAAAGAAAGCCCGCTAAGTCCAAACTTGAAAATAAGAGACTTAGAAAAAAATTAGGGCATCCCGCTGGACTTCAAAATCAAAAGATTCAAAAAGAATCAGTCCAGGCAAAATCAGGGAAATAAGAAACGAATAAAAAGCAAAAGATGATCAAGAGAAAATCCTCGATAAAGAACAAGTCGTGTGACCGAAACACTGAAGACAAAAAGGGTGACTGTCATTTCAAAAATCTTGTGGGTTCCTTAACTGTCACTCGTCATGGAATCCTTTAGGAAGATGAGCGCTTGTGCCAAGTTAACTGAGCGTAGGACTGGAGAACATCAAGGAGAATAGGTGGGTACAAACAAATTTTGAGCCATAAATCCTTTTTTCTAAACCGTGTGTCATACCCCAAATTTTGACCACTAAGATTTCCCATCATTATGCAAATCATCATCACAATATGGGGGAACCATCTTATTTCATCAGTCTCCCCAAAGATGGGTGAGCATCCACTGCAATCAAAATTAGGGTTTCAAGCCCTCTCAGAGCCTTAGACAAAGGGTCAATCAAGGAAGGACATGATCTTCAACTTGTCTAAACCTCTCAAACATACACAAAGGATCAAAAAGGACTCCCACTCCAAGGATTAAGCACAAAGCTGCTCCCTTCTAGGTGGATCAAGCCTCAAGATCGACAGTGTCACCAAATTAGGGTTTTGGTCGACCAAGGCCTCCAGATGGAAAATTTTCATCTGGGCACAAGTCAATGATCCAAAACACAACCTAATATACTCCATGGAACATCATGGACCCAATCATCAAGTTAATTTTGCCTTAGGGGTTGCATTCATCAAAAATCAGGAATTAGGGTTTCTTGACCTAATTCACCCCTAAGTTGACTTTTAGGGAAAATCATGAGCCAAGACCTCAAGAGAGGGTTTGAGGGTCTCTAATGAACTATATTGATCCATTTGGAACAATGGATTAATCCAATAAGCTTGAGCAACAAGTCTCAATTTCATCTGCACCACAATTAGGGTTTTAAGGAAAAAGTCAACTGTAACTTTGACTTTTGACAAAGACATGCTCCCAAACCCTAGGACATACCTCAATATACCCTATGACACCCATGGAACATGTCCATCAAGTTTGATTTAGGTCAAGGACATGATTTCCTGAAGAATTGCATAGTTTGGAATTCATCTGATAAAAAGTCAACTGTGCACAAAAGTCAACTTTGACTTTTTGAGATTTTTCACCAAAATGGATTTTTAACCCTAAAATGATGTTAATGTGTGATTTGAATCATCATTCATCAAGAAAAATCAAGAAAAGTTGGATAACTTGTAAAAGGGGTAACCATAAAAACTTAGAAAATTTTCTAAGTTAAAAATAAAGTGGCTAGGGTACCAACTTTGGAGGATCATAACTCCTAAACCACAAAGCCATTTTTCCTCATCCAATGATGGATTTTTAGCCCTCATTACCCTCTACAAAAACTTCAACTAGACCTAAGTCCAATTCATTAAGGATTTTGAGTTATGGAGTGATCAAAATGGCTGAAAAATGAAAATGTCACTTTTTCCAACACTTAGTGAAATTTTCACTAAGTCCAAATCTGTCTTCATTTTTTTCCAAATGTAGGGGGATTTTTCACTTGGATTCAAAAGAGATCAAAATCAAACATGTTCAAACAGTTGTTGTGTCATGTAAGGGCTTTCCAAAATGGCCAAGAACATTGCCAAATTCCATTTGGGTTATGAGTTATGACATTGTCAAGTTGCCTTGTTGAAATCTGTCAAGGCAAGGCAGAATTTGCATTTTTGCTCGATTTACCAAAATTGTGCAAATCCAAACACTCCTATCAACTTGGACACATCTGAGGATTGAATCTAAAGGGGACAATCACTGAGCCAAGCCTCCAAAGTCTTTGGAACAAGAAATAGCATGTTGAACCTAGAATTGCCAAAATAGGGACAAGACTTCAAATTTGGATTGGAGCATTCAATGGAAGCATCAAGGTGGCATGGACTGAGCCATTTTCATTTAAATTCAGTCAAGACTTATCCAAGACCAAGGGAACCAGCAGCCTGTGCCCTAACCTCTAGTCAATAGCTAGAGGAGACTTGAACTTCCATTGGCCAACATTGAACAAACCTACTCAGCAGTTGCCATTCACTATTCCTTGCAAAACAAACTTGCTCTACTATAAATAAAGCTCAATTGTGATCAGTTTAAGTACACCAAAGGCCTACAACACTTGCCTTTCTCAAAATCTCTTTCTCTTGGCAAAAATGCCTTTCTTAGCAAGGTAGCTATCGGATTTTGAGCTAGAGGGCAATTCCACTCAAACCAATCACTCACACACCTCACATACATCACATATGAGCTGATCAAACACTTAAACAACAACTGGAACACTGATTTCTCAGAATCACCAGTCAATTGCTCAAGGTTTTAACCAAAGTGCAGTTGAGATGCCATGAAGTGATCCAGCCAATTTCAATCAAGTCCAAGCATTCAAACACACTCCATAGGGTGTAGGGAAGCTGTTCAGATCATCACCACTCATCTGTAACACCTCCAAATCAAAAATCACATTGCACTTGCTGTCATGGCCTAGAGGTAAGCATATACTTGGTCATCTCTCAATCTATGCATATTTCCTCGCACAATAATTTGGCCATATATTCATAATCATGCATAGAATGTTTCCCCTCAATTAATTGCATTGTTTGAATCGTGTATCAAAAATCCTAGCCTTCATGCAGAAATTAGGGTTCTTGAGGATTTTTCATGATTTCTTATTATGTGTTTAATTTTAATGAAATTAATTGCCATAGACATGATCGTGAGGTTGAAACGAGTGGATTGGTATGTGGATTGCATGATATAATCAAGTATTCAGTGAGATTGGATAGAAAATGCAAATCTGGCCAAACCCAGAACACGCGCGTGCTCTTGGTGTGTTCTTGGCGCCATTTCTTTCAAATTCAAATATTTGAATTTTGTGATTTTATTTAATTAATTCAAAAATTAATTTCTCTCTGAGTTTTAATGATTTTGAGTTGATTCTTTTTTTAATAATTCACAAAAATGTTAAAATATTTTATTTTATCAAAAAATCCCAAAAATATTATTTATTTCATATAATTGATATTTTTGCAAAGAATTAATGTTTTAATTATTTTTAACATTTAAAATATTTTTTCCATCTTGATTTTGCAACTTTTAATGCTTTCTAATTATTTTGTAGGTCAATACTTAATTTTTGAAGCATTAATCCAATATCACAATTTGTTTTTCATATGTTAAACAATTTTGATCATTTTAATTGAATTTTTATTCAATTAAATACATTTTTGAAAACAAATTAGGGTTTTGGATTAATTCAACCCTCCTAAATCATTTTCAAAACTTTTTGGGCCTCTAATAGAGTGTAAGACCCAATCCTTTTTTTGACCAAATCATTTTTGGGCCTCAGTATATTGTATAAGTCCCGATACCGTCAAAAACAAACGGCGCGATCGTCGCCTTTTCAAAACATACCTTGGGCCTACCCTCGAGTAGTAAGACCCATTTCTTTTCTTAAAACTCATTTAGGCCTCTAGTAGAGTGTAAGACCCAACCCCCCTTGTACAAACCATTTTGGGCCTCACTTATTGTATAAGTCCCTCTGTACAAGTAAACGGCGCGATCGTCGCCTTTTAAAAAATCAACTGGGCCTCTCCTCGAGCTATAAGACCCATTCAAAACTTTTGGGCCTCTAATAGAGTGTAAGACCCAATCCCCTTTTAACCAAAACATTTTGGGCCTCACTTATTGTATAAGTCCCTCTGCGTTAAAAGAAAATCTCGACGCGATCGCCATTTCAAACGAAAAGTCAACTGGGCCTACCCTCGTGTTATAAGCCCCACTCTTTTTTAAAACTTTTTGGGCCTCTATTAGAGTGTAAGACCCAATCCCTTTGTACAGAAAACCTTTTTTGGGCCTCAGTCACTTGTATAAGTCCCTCTGTACAAATTCGAACAGTGCGCTCACTGATAAAACCCTGGGCCTCTCCTTGAGCTGTAAGCCCCAAATCTTTCTTTTTCAAAGCACTTTCTCCTTTGATTTTGAATATACTGTTGTTTTTTCAATCTTTCTTTGTTGAGCAACTAACCAAACAGCATGGAAGCTCTACAACCGAGTAAGTGGTTATTGCTTTCATTTACCGCTTTCATATATATATAACTGTATTGTGGGGTTGTTTCATTGTAAGTCTTCTTTCATAAACTCATATCAATTGTGTAATAATAGTATAGATATTTCGAGTTTCCCCGGCAACTACGTCTAGCATTAAGCCCGTTGATCACTCTTAGAAATAGTCTAAACTAGATCCCCATAGGATTACCAGACACAGTCTTCCCTCCTCTTGGGGTTAAACAATATGGAGACATGAAAGGCAGCATTCTCGGTGAACCCTTTCATAGACTGTCACTCCTAGAAGTTGTCAAAGAAACTCTATTCCCCAGAGATGATCTTTTCTCCGTGAATGGCATCTCTTGAGTTTCTTCCAAATTCTCGAACTTTCCTGGCTTGATCTATTCTCGGTGAATGGCATGTCTTGAATTTCTCGGGGTTTGGGGACCCACAGGCTTCTTAAAAGCACTTGTCAAGAAACTCTGCTCCCCAGAGATGATCTTTTCTCCGTGAATGGCATCTCTTGAGTTTCTTCCAAATTCTCGAACTTTCCTGACTTGATCTATTCCTTGTGAATAGCTTGCCTTGAATTTCTCGGGGTTTGGGGACCCATCGGCTTCTTAAAAGCATCGACCTCCTCTTGGGCATCGTACAAGAACCCACAGGCTTCCTAAAAGTACCCTCGCCTCCTCTTGGGCTTAGTACAAGGACCCGTCGGCTTCTTAGAAGTGTTCACCGCCTCCTCTTAGGCTTCGTATAATGATTTCTTCCTCCGGGAATGATAGCCTCCTCTTGGGCTTCGTACAAGGACCAATCGACTTCTTAAAAGTTTCCAGCCTCCTCTTGGGCTTCGTACAAATTGTCCCGATGACCTCCTAAAGGTATAGGAATAGAACTTAGTCAGCTTCATAAAGCAACCCTTTCAAAGAGTCTACTACTATTTCTCAAAGCATAGTACAAAAGATAAAACCCTAGACTTTGACAGTCTAAAATCCTTGAGTCTCAAAGACATTCTCAAGCACCCTTCAAGAATAGGAAGTAAACCCGTAGACTCGGACAGTCTCAATACCCTTCGGATTTCCCGCTTCCTTGAAGAACAGGGATAACCCGGATCCTCGAATCAAATCCTTGAGTACAGTGTTGCTCATATAAGAACTGATTTTCTCTTTCAAAATCAGTATACTGGACCTGTCACTCAACTGAAACAGTCACCATAGCCTCCTCTTGGGCTTTGTACAATGATTCTCCCCAGCGGAGTCAAACAACGTTTAGCCTCTCTCTCGGGCTTTGTACGAGAGACATAAGAGACTCCCTCGTTGAGTCAATCACCCATTTCGCCTCCATCTCGGGCTTTATACGAGATACAAAAAGGTTCTTATTGAGCCAAACGAATAACAGCCTCCATCTCGGGCTTCGTACGAGATACAAAAAACTCTCTTGTTGAGTCAAATAGCCTCCATCTCGGGCTTTATACGAGATACCAAAAGACTCCCTCGTTGAGTCAAAAAAACCTTTTAGCCTCTCTCTCGGGCTTTGTATGAGACACATATTAGCCTACTCTTAGGCTTTGTATAAGAAAACCACTGGTTAATCCAATTAACCTTTTAGCATCAAAACTGTGCCTCGTTCACAGTACACAAACATCAACAACTCCTTCCATCTAATCGTTGTAAGCGGCAAGCCTCTGGATTATCTACATCCATGCCACTGTCCCTCTTTTAGCATGAAAAATTCCTAAGGAAAGATAGCATTTCTCTACACTGAGTTAAAGTCTTCTCCTTCAGGTTAAAACCCCCTATAAAGGAAATTATGGCATTACTAGGATCCGCGTATCCCGGTTAAAGTAATTCTCCTTTATAACCAGTCACCCAATAGTTGTGACAAACAGACCCCCTTAGAGATGACAAATTCTCTCAAAAGATAAACACCTTTTAGCTTCACATCTTGGGCTTTGAACAAGATACAAATAGACTCTTCAGCTTCATATCTTGGGCTTTGAACAAGATACAAATCACCTTTCGCTTCACGTCTTGGGCTTTGAACAAGACACCAAAACACCCATTTCCTCCCATAGAATAGGAGGAACTATGAACGCTTTGATTTCCCTGTTTCGGTAAACGGGAATACGTAGGCATAAGATTGAAAGAAAAATCTTAGCGAGCACACTAAACAAAAACCCAAAATCCCATACTCCCATGTATCTATCAAAAAGCATCAGTCCTAACATCTTAATCCTTGTTCCCCGCTATAAGATCCTAGAAAGAAAGAAAACCGTATTGGAGAAAATACAAATAACCAGTACAAAGGCCCCCCACATTAATAGCATTCGTAACCTAACAGACCGCTGTTTAAACTCAGTATGCAAAGCAGGGTTAATTGGAGACATCTATTTCCCTTCCTTATTCAGCTCACAATAGGATAAAAAATGAATCGACCTGTAGTTAAAACTCAACCGCAGCGAGCGACCAGCGCTTAAGAACCGCATCCAAAATCGCTCGCTACACCGTGAACCAGGCCACGTTATAACCCTTAAAAGTCCTAATTGAAACAGGGTTTATTCTGAAGGCGTACTTCAATGAGATAGCGTTCCTGACTCCCATGAGTTGTGCTAATAAGATTTTTGTTGGTATTGCATGTGCGTAATGTTTTCCCTTCAAAAATCAATGTCGTAACTAGTGACTCGTTTAGAGGGTTTTGCGACATATTTTCAATAAACTTCAAGGTTAACATGTTTGTTGCATTAGAATTATCATTCTCATAATAAACTTGTTCTGCTTGCATACATGTGCCTAAGCATCAATGAAGCTTACACAATGAACGTCAGTCGAGAAGCTTGATCCTGTCGAGTTGGGATGCTTGAAAATTCTAAAGGACAGACATATCAAGGGGCATGTCGCCAAGAAACTCAATGCAGAGTGGGCTCTCCCCAGTAAGTCGTGTTGATATGTAGCCAATCTGGGGCAGTCACGTCGAGAAATCTCTCTGAAGTGCAGTTATTCAGGGGCATTCATTCGAAGATCAGGGGCAAAGTCACTTCAAAGCTCATATTGAGGCAGGCCACCTCCGGAGCATGAGAAGTTATCCTCTCCAGAAGACGGTTAATCAGAGGTACCTCTTCAAGGTTCAAAATACAGAGGCAGAGTATTTCAAATCATTACAAGTCCTCTCGAGGCAAATTACTTCATGGATCATACAGTCTGGGGCATTTACGTCGCGATCCGATAAATCCCTCCAAGAGTTTAAAGACCCTGGGGCAGTGTGAACGCCCGGTCTTCTGTAAAATCCTCTTGAGATGATTTCTCCCATTAGACCTTGTGGTCTGGGGCAAGTTAGGAAGAAACCGTTGTTTACTCTTGATAATCAATATGCAAGTGATCAGCAGAAACTTGAAGCATTAAGTATCTTCCCCAGCAAGGAGCCTGAAGGTATTTTCTCCATGAAAGTGTTGGAATTGCTATGCTTCCCCAAGCAGAGAATCGTCCTCAAATTGAAAAGGGTTCTTTATAAAGATTCCTTATCCCCAGCAGTGCAGGTGGATTCTTCAGTCTCAGTAGGGTAAGACGATGGAATATTTTCAAGCAGTTTGAAGATGGTGAGAAGTCAGAGTATTCTCTTCCTCAACAGTCAGATTCGGTATTTCCCTGCAAGTCAAAGTCCAATGATTATTGGCATTCTCAGCGGTTCAAAGTCCAATCTTTATTGGCATCTCCCCAACAGAGTTTGCAATTCAGCTTGCCGTTCCCCGACAGAGTTTGCATCACCAGTGGTTATTGGGGGCACAGTTGGTTATCTCCCCACAGGAGATCAGATATTGGTGATCCCTTCCTCAGTGAAGTTTGCTTGTTTTGTTCTGCGCAATCCTCGGTGGAGTGTCCTATCATTCTTGCATATAGTAATCATCATTGCATTGCATCCTCAAAACGCGTAGCATTTCCATTTCATGTGGAGCATTACGCCATAGAAAGAAAATTCAAACATGCATCGAAGCATAAGCTAGATTTGGTACCTTGTGCGAAAGCCCAGATCAACCCTCAATCGAAACAGTGATTCCAATCCTCCGAAGAGAGCCCCAACCTCAGAGTTGACGCCCTTTATACCAACTTCAAAGTTGTCGTACATTCCTTCTCCAACCTCAGAGTTGAAGCCTTTCTTCCCAACCTCAGAGTTGTCATTTATTCCCTTTCCAACCTCAGAGTTGCCGTATGTATTTCTTCCCCGAACTCAGAGTTGACGCCTTTCTCCAACTTCAAAGTTGTTGTATACCTTTTCTCGACCTCAGAGTTGACGAAAATGTTTTTCTTCCTCCAACCTCAGAGTTGAAGTCAATGGTTTTATCTCCGGTTTCAAAATCGATGTATATCCTTCTTCTAACCTCAGAGTTGAAGTTATCGTTTTTCTCAACCTCAGAGTTAATGTCTACCTTTTCCTCAACCTCAGTGTTTTTGTTTACTTCAAATTTTCTCAATCTCAGAGCGAATGCCATTTTTTCATCGATCTCAGAGTTGATGGTCTACCCCCTTATCCCCAACGGAGTCATCTTTGTAGGTCCGTTGATTCTACAAACCTCCAATCAAAAGTCCATCCAAGGGTGGCAAATCAGCTAAGTCCAATAGCAGATTGGCAAAAGTCCGTCTTTGGGTGGCAAATCAGCAAAGTCCAACAGTAGATTGGCAAAAGTCCGTCTTCGGGTGGCAAATCAGCAAAGTCCAACAGCAGATTGGCAAAAGTCCGTCTTCGGGTGGCAAATCAGCAAAGTCCAACAGCAGATTGGCAAAAGCCCGTCTTCGGGTGGCAAATCAGCAAAGTCCACCAGCAGCGTGGCGAGCCAGTAGTCGTCTGGCATCGTGCAAAAAGACGTTATTAAAGTCCACCAGCAGTGTGGCAAGCCAGTAGTGGTCTGGCGTCGTTCTAAAAGACATCTCCCCAATGTTATTCTTCCCACCAGAGTTTTATCCAAGCAGTGTTCATTTGGTTGGGTTTATATCCTTTTTCTCCTTCTCCGTGGTGCAAATTTTGCGGTTCTTTTTGTATTCAATCACCTTGTACCTTGAATGTCTGAAAGTAGTTGCTATCATCCTTTCAGGTCCAAGTTGATTGAATAGGGGCAGCTGTAGTACCCCAAAATTTGCCCTACCTTTTACTGGCTTATGTTTCTTTTTTCATTTGCATGCATTAAGTCATAACTCATAATTATATCATTGCATTGGTTTCCTGAGACATGGGATCGGAGGATTTTCTTGTTATAAGTGTTTGCCCTATTCGGGGTGATTCTGCAAGTCATCTTCTGCAAAGTTCATCAGTGTACATCTGGGTGATTTAGGTTTTTATTCATGGTTGAGCTTATGGAATGTTTATTGGTTGAGATTCTTCAGTGGATCATGTGAGTGGCCAGATTGTTCGGTGGTAGTTATGACCATTTTATTAGAGGCTTGTGAATAGTTTGTGATTGGTTTTGAATTCTTTGGGTTATCCATTTTCTATCCATCATGACCATTTTCAACCATTTTAACCAATTTTCTTTCCACATTCAAATTTATTTCAATATCCATTCCTTACCCTTTTCAAATCCAGTTTTTATCTTTTCTATTATCCATATTTTTCACTATATTCAAATCCATATTCATTTTTAAATCCACATCCATTTAAAGTTCATCTTCAATTCACTTTTGGACCTAATAACTGTTTCTCCAAATTCCAAAGTCATAAACCATATTCAAATATCTGAAACCATTTGTTATTATCCATTTAATCCATTTAACCTTTTTTCATAATCCATAAACAATTATCCATTTCAATTTTCCTTTATTCATAACCAAATACATATCCATTTTTCAATTCAAATATCCATATCCATTTTATTCATCTTTCTTTTTTCAATATAATATCCATTCATTAATCCATTTGTACCAATTTCCTATTCAAGTTTTACTCCACATTTCACCATAAAACTCACTTGCTCACCTTGTTTAAAAAAACTATAAATCTTTTGGACCATTTACATTTTTATATCCAATAACCCAAATAAATTACCCTTTTTAAACCCATAACCATGTTTGTAGCTACTTCCAAAGTCCAAACTTTTTTTTGCTAACCAGATGATGAGGTGATGTTATAATAAGCAAATTCATCAAATGGACCATATGCTTTAGATGTGAGGCCATCTGTTCAAAACGTTTCAAGTAATGGCGAAAAGCATAACATCGTAAATAATTCCAAACCGAAATTCATCGCAAGAAATAACAACAACAGGTGCAAGCCGTGACCACCGACCAAATTGCCAAAACCACACAACTTATAAACCAATTTCATATAGAAAATTCATGGGGAAAATTACAGTGGGAGTTCACAAACACTCTAACAAAACCTCTAACTTCTCTAACAAGTTTCTAACCAACTCTAACCGATTTTCACCTGAAAATACCAAACTACCCCTCCCTGATTTCTGCTATAAAAGAGGATCTCCATCAATCTTCATCTTCTTCATGACTTTTTCTACATTTTCCATCGGGAACCATCATTCTGCATAATCTCCATTTTTTTCTTCATCTTCATCAACTCCAAAACTCTTGTCATCTTCATCAATCTTCATCAACAAGCTTCACTTGTCACCAAATTCATCATCTGTAGAAAACCAGAAATAGAAAAATATGTAACAGAATCAAAAGTTCATTCGCTCCTAATTCATCACCATCACGAACCTGCATATTCAACCACAACAACAGTTCAGAGCCACAACAACGTACAACTCAGTTCAGCTTCAACGAGAAATCGACGCAGCAACGCAAGAAGAAGAAGAACGATGCGTTAACACAGAATCTCGCAACAACAATAATTTCAGAGTGAAGAATCGAAGAGGAAACGGAGAAATCGAAAGCAAGAATGAGGAAGCGATGCTTACCTGAAGCGGATTCGCGGAGTGAAAAACCATCGGAGCGACTCTGATTCATAAGTTTTTCTCCTTTCATCACTCTTGCAAGAATGCTTCGATAATTTAGCATAGTGTTTAGTTTGTTCTCTCTTGTCTTGTGAATTCTTGAATTCTTGAGTGCGATAGTCGTAGAGTAGACGTTGAGTTGATTTGAGGATGACGATGAGAATGCTGAGGAGGAGATGAGTGGATCGTTGTTTTGGAGGAGAGGTGAAGGCGCGGATGCGGTTCTTTCTCTATCGCCGCCTGCGTGAGGCCACGGCACGGATGAGATCGTCGTTTCCGTTGAGACTTGTTGTGGAGGTGGCGATGACGTTTGAAAGACGAGGAGAAGGGAGATTCCGGCGTGGCTTTCGTTTCCGGTGACGACTTATCGCGACGAATCAAACGAAGGTGATGAAGAGGGGTATGACGCGTTGACGAGAGAGTATCGACGGAGGGAGACACTGTTGATATTGATAAAGGATGAAGCGAAAGAAGGAGATGATGGAGTAAAGTTGTTGAAGAAAATGAGACATGAGGCCATGTGGAGTTATGTCGCCGGAGACGACAAGGTTTGTGGACGCGGAGGAGTTCGCCGGGGAGAGGGAGGAAGATGATGAACGGCGCTTCAAGAGAGGGGCTATGGTTTTTTTTCAGTTGGATTAATTTGATTTTGGGGTTTTTATTAGGTTTTTTTTAGTACTGATTCGGACCGGGCTCAAGGCCCAACACTTGTTGTTTGCTCACACTCCCCTTTATTCATTCCCGCACCCCTGGCTGCTAAGAGAACCTTCTTGGGCCTGCTGGTGTGAGCCCAACGCCTGGGCTGCTGTCTGCACCCATTTTCACTCGGCGCACCACCCGTGGCTTCACAAAATTCTTGGGCTTGCATGTAAAGCCCACACGCCCAACATTCTTCTTTCCACCCCCATCTGCTGGCTGCACCTTTTGTTCTTTTAGTTTAATTTTTGTTTTCAAAATTAACTTCACCTCTTAATTAGAGGTTAAGTGAATAATAGTTTTGGATTTTGTTTTAACTAATTAACTTTTGGATTAATATTAGTTTTTAATTCTAGAATTAGTTTTAGAATTAATTTTCCTTTAATTAGTTTTTGTAGAAATAGATTTAATTAGAAATTAACTTGAATTTACTTTATGTTTAATTTTAGAAATAGTTTTTTAATCTTAGATTAACTTTTCTTGTTAGAATTTAATCTTGATTTTTACTTAGCATTTTAATTCTAATTTTTTTATTGTTGATTAATTGTTGACCATAATTTCAATTGCTCATTGTTGATTAATTTATGATTTCTCTTTTATGAATAGCATGATATAATGCTATGTGTAGAATTTTCTCACATCCCTTTGGGATCCTAGCTCAACTTTAATCTTTGATTAAAGTGAGGTAGGATATGCATTAGGTAGTGCTATCCCTCTTTTCCTTTTAGTTTAGGTTTCTCATACCACAGTAAATCTTAGGACCTCCAAGCATGCTAACTTTAGGGTTTGAGTCTTAGTCTCCCTCATTAGATTTTTACCTTTGCTCGACTATTTGAGTCTCTATTTTTCTCATCTCAAAACAAAAGTAAAAAAAAAACACTTAATAAAGGTTAATGCATATTGCATGAGACCCTTGTATGTGGGAAATGGAAGGAGGGGAGCTTCTCTCCACCTTTCTAGAATGTTTAGCATACGGCCTGTTAGGACGACCATGCGACGCATTCGATCCTATATCATAGACTTGAATGCAATAGGTGTTACAAAACACCAAAAACAATCAAAACACTTCTTTCTTAAAAGACAAAAACAAACAAACAACTCTCTTCTCATATCCTTCATTCTATTCCTTAAGGATTCGTCACGTCACGTCAGAATGCGCGTTCCCGTAGTTAGGTGTTGCAGCTCGTTGTAGGGAGACTTAGGCATTACCTGTTTATCTCCTAATCTTTACCCAATGAAGACTTTACCAAAGAACATTCTCTTTGATATGAGATACCCCACTCACTTCCCTTAATCACAAACTGTGATATCAACATCATCCCTGTCAATACAGAATTCTGTCAAGCATACTTGACCGACACACTAACTTGGATTTACTTAAAAGCTTCATCCAAGAACAATACAAGATTCATTACCTAAAGGCTTCTGAATCTGTACAGTACCTATGTCTTCCAAAATGTATCAAACCGATAAAGAGGGAGACTTACAAACCTAGAGCCAACGACTCTCATAATCCTAAACCCTTATTTTTACACAAGATACTAGGTTACAATTGTTACATTCAAGGTACATCTTTAAACCCTATGTAATACCCCAAAATTTGCTCTCTCTTTTTGTCATCATAGCATAGCATTATCATATATCATATCATATCCATCTCATTAGCCTTGCATTACATCTTTAACATAGAAAAATGAAGCATAGCATCCCTCTTACCATCAAGGCATGTGATCAGGTGAAAGATGGACAATCAAGGAATCATTCAAGGCACAAAAGGTCAAACAAGTTGCTTCAAGGCAAGCCAAGAGGTCTTTCATGTCTCATACTATCTCAATTGATCATCCAAAACCTCAAGAAAGGGAGGTTCAATAGGAGATTGAAGCATTACATCCTTCACTATGCAAGAGGTCCAAAAAACTGAAGGAAAACCCTCAAAAGAGATAGTTCATTGGTTCAAAATCACCCTCAAGTGGCATATCTCGTCATCCTTTAAGAAGATACACAACATACTCTGAGGAATTTGAAGTTGAAGACTGCACATTTTTCCCTTAGTAGATGGGTATCAAAACTAGGGTTTCCAATTAAATCAGGTTATCTCTAATTTTTTGGACAAAACTTGATGTCATGGTATTCTACATGTCCTTAAGTGTATGTGTGTGGAAAATTGCCTCTCAATTGGTTTTAGAAGTGGTTCAATTGGAAGAAAGATAAAAAATCAGGAAAATTGGGGCTAAGTCAAATAATCAGAGGAAAAAGTCAACTCTTGACTTTTTGAGGCCAAATTCATGAAATTCATGTTATATGTGACCAATGTACAAAATTTGATCAAGAAACTCCAAAAGGATCATGAAAAATCAAGATTTGAAAAGTTGCCATTTTTGGAAGAAGTAGGGTTTCTAAATAAGGAAAGTTTTTGCCATTTTGCACCAAACTTTGAACCAAGGCCATTCAAAATTGAGACATCAAATAAAAATTCCACTCGGCCACAACAAAAGATCTTGTTTCAAGCTTCAAATCCATATAAAGAACAGCTCCATTGGATAAAAATTGAGTGAGATATGATTAATCAAAGTTTGAGCAAAGTAGGTCCAAAATCAGGTCATGACCAAGGATTCCTAGGTCCATGCGCAGTCATTTTCACAAACATGTGGTGTGCCAAATTTCAAGCTTAATTTCTCAATGATAAAAGCTCCAAATGGAAAACTTTTCAACATCAAAGTTGTTCCTTACAATGCCCTCTTCAATGTTGATGTTGGAGAAATTTTGATTTGGTCAAGTTATGAGGGAGAAATATTGGTATCAAGATAGAGTGATCACACTGAAATTCCATGCACCACATTGCTAGGTCACGACTTGTTGTTGCACGCCTACCAACCGGCTTTGTATCCTTGAGTTCATAGTCATTTTTTAGCATGTTTGAGGCATCATTTCAACTCAATTCTCATACCAAACATGTTCTCCCATATTCCCTTTTTCCAATGACTCCAAAAACTCATCAAATCATCCACTAATTAGAGAGAATTTCACTTCCAAATATGCATTGATGTATTGAATATGTTGTGTCTTAAAAACCAGAAAAACAAATGTTGTTGATGTTGTTATTACAAAGCCTGGACGTGCATTACTCATACCATCCATTCATTGCCCTTTTAAACCAAGCACCTTTCATATACACCATATCAGGTGCTTCACTATACATGGAAATGGAAGGAGTGAAAACTTGTAGAACAAGTTTTCTTGCTGCAGCATACACGAGTTAGCTTTATTCAATTAACCTCCACCATAACACACCATAAACCACCATCACACTATCACAGCCATTCACAACTCGCCCTAACTAACTTGGCTCAGTTAGTTAGGGATGACTCACCTTAACTCACATGACTCACTCTAACCAACTCAGTTAACCATTGTGGTTTAATTCTAACTCAACTTATAAATAGAAACTTCACTCACATTTCTCATTTCAACTTCATTTTTCTCATTTTCACTCCAAGAACTCTCTCTGTTTTCTCTCTGATTTCACACAATTTCCACCATCTTCTATCACATTTCATCTCCATCATCATCATTGTATCATTTGGGATCAAGAACAAGAACATACAGATCCAAATAATCAAGTTCAGATTCAAGACATTGGAATTTTCAGTGTGATTCTCTGCGCGATTTCAAGCTATAAAGCCTTTGTTTGGCCAAGTGAAGCTCAAGGAAGAAGCACATTCCTCTGGTGTTCTTGTATACTCAAAGTCTCGTCAGTTTCAGGTTTGATCTCTTGAACTTTGGTTGCACGTTTTCTTTTCATCATCACTTGTTTCTTGTTGATTTTAGCTTGCTAGAAGCTCTATTATCTCCGGCTAGTTGATAGGACTCTTAGAGGCGTAGATCCAAAAGTTAGGGCATATCTTTATCTCCTCTGTTCTCTATGTATGTGTTGGTTATATGAAAAATAGTTGTGTATTCGTGATCTCCATTATCTCAGCTTCATTTTGGTGTGCGCATTGTGTATTTCTGTGAACATGTAAGATTTGCAGGTGGTGGTTCTCGCCGGAGAAGGTGACCGGAGGTCCTTCTCCGGCCGGTGGTCTTATTGTTAGGGTTTTATCATGTTTTAATCGTGACCGTTGGATGTTCATGATCTGATGGCCACAACATTGCCAGCGCATTAAAAATAATGTGCACCTCACGTGTTCATTTTCTGATTTCATTTAAACAATATGTGGTGCAGTGCATGGTAGTGAGTGTGTTCCTTCACGCGTGTGCATTAGATATGGTTACTTTGACTGGTTTGTTGACTGGACTTGATCCAATGGTGTTCGTTGTTTTAACTTTTATTTTGACTGAGAGTGCACAATTATTGGTGTGGATTGCGCGTATATGGACCTTGGGTCGTTGCTATTTACACCTCACATTTTTAAAGCCCAAACAATTTGAACTGGTGGTTTACTATACATACACCCCTTTCTTATTTCAATTTCTTTTTATTTTTCTTCATTTCATACACGTTTCATTTCTAATTTTTAAAATTACAAAAATACATCAGAAAATTCTGGAAAAATTCATGAGCATTATCAATACATTTAAGAAATTTTTGATATTTTTATTTCATGATTTTATTACATTTTTACCACTATTTCATAATTTTCTTTGAATTTCCATTTGTATGCATTCCAAATATGATACATGAATTTGTAGAATTTTGTTCTTGCTCATTACAAACTGTTTTGACTTGATTCTTTTTGGATTGATTCACTAATACATTTAACCATGTTAGGTAATTTTTGTTTGATTTTTTAGGTCATTTTATGACATGTTTTGATGCTTGTCTTTGCGCCATTTTGCATGATGTTTCAACTTGACCTAATGCATTGTTTGAATTCATTTTGCTTTGAATTTTGACATGCTATCTTGATGTATGATTTACTTCTGACTTAGGCATTCAAATACCATTCTTGCATAATTTTCATAAGTCCATTTGATTTTTGTTTGATGCATTACATTTGAAGCCTAATACATGTCATATCATTCTAACTTTAGTGCATATTTGTATGAGCATTTGCATATTTTATGAGCCATTTCATATGATATTATAGGTCCTTGGTACACATTATAGGTCATCTTTACATGTTTATTTCAACTTGAACGTTGTGCATCCTTAACATGTATTGTTTGCACTTTCCTTTTGAACTCTCACTTCACTTCTTCTTCTATTACTTCTTGAATGTCTTGATTGTTGATTCATGAATACTTTGAGATGTTTACAAACCATTTTTTCATTTAGTTTCAAATCTGATTTTGGATTACATGTTCCATTTATGCATGTTCCTTTCCTTTCTTTTCATCTTTCATATATCCTTTCTTATGATAACATGTTTAAATGCTATGGATGATGATTGTTGCTTATTCATCTGAACTTGTATGATGATGATCACTTGTTGTCAATATGATTCACATTCTGGTTGTGATATTAAGATTTGATTCTTCATCTTATTCTTTTGAACTTTATTGTGCCTTAAGTGCTTTTTACCTCTTATACATGTTTCCATGTTTACTAACCATGTAGGGGCTTTAGTAAGTTGAAGTTGAGTGTGGATAAGGAATCCACATTCAAACCTCTCTCCTTTCATCTTTTACAATTCAACCTTGTGTTTTGTAAGTACTTATGTGCTTTCTTTGATTAACTCATTATTTTCCCTTTTGAGTCACAATTCACCTTCTACTTTAGAAGTGAATTGTTTAACTCATTCCTTATTTAGACTTTAGGTTTTGCAACCTCACAAACCATTAGGATCACTCCCTTAACTAATCAATTAGGATTGAGTCCTAGTTCACATAGATTTTTACCTTTATCGCCCACTTGAGTCTTTCATCTCCTCATCTCAAAAAAAAATCAAAATATATAATAAAGGTAGACATTTATTGCATTTAGGCCTTTCATATAAAGAAAAGATTATAAGGGGCCTTCTCTTATAATCTTAGAATGTGTAGCATATAGCCCATCTTGGGTCAATGTGTTAAACATTTGATCTTGTATGAGGGACTTAAATGCAATACTTGTTGAAGGTACAAATAAAGAAAAACACTTCTCCATTTCATAATCAACAAAAACACTTAATAAACACAAGTATGCTATTGTGTTTGAACCTTAATAATTGGAACTAAGTGTGAGGGTCTTCTTCACACTTAGTGTACTTTCTTACACATTCCATCTTGGAATGTGAGAATGTATACACTCCAATGACTAAGATTTAGATACACTATCATATGCAAACAAATAACACATTTTTTTTAAAAGACAAAAAACAAACAATAACGGCTTTCCTTCGGGAATTCTTTTCTCACCTCATTCATTCTCAACGTACGAACGTGCTTCTTCTCGTTCTCTTGCAAGATGGTAATGCACTCGGACCAGCGAGCCTGCAACACCTGAGCTAGAACGTTAGTCGTTCCCTAAAAAACACAAACAATCCATCCCTAGTGAGGGGAACTACGTCGCTCTTATTCTCATGTTCACGATGAGATACGTAGGCAGTGGGGTAGGGCCCATTCGAGCACTTCTTTTATTTTCCCTACATTTGTTTCTCTTTTTCTTTCCATTCCTTTTCCAGTTCTTTTTCCAGTATCCTTTCCTTACACCCTTTGATTTAAGAAGCAAGCGTGGATCCCATTGGGTACGATGGACCCGTGGGGGTGCTAATACCTTCCTCGCGCGTAACCGACTCCCGAACCCAGTTCTCTTGGTCGCAAGACCATGTTCTTTCCTTCCTTCAGGTTTATGCGGTGTTTCCTTTCCCTCTCTTGGGATAAATACACATTGCTGGCGACTCTGTTTCGGTGCCACTTTCGCGTTTGTACTTGGATGAAAATCCCGGGAGCGACAGCTGGCGACTCTGCTGGGGACAAGTTGACCTATTGCTGGTCTATCCTAAGCGAGTCAATCCTAGCGCTTATTTGCTTTTCTTTCATTGGGTGTTTACTGTTATCTTGTATTTGTTGTTTACTGTATTTTATTACTTGTACCATATTTACAGGATGTTAGCATTTACATTTCATATATTATACTGTGTTGCACTGTTCTGTCTGTTTGGCGGGATGGGATTTCTGAGAGATGAGCCCATTACCAAGGCTTGAGTGCACACTTAGATTTAGAGTGGAGAGTAGTGGGACCTACGTACCATCTGTGTACGTTGGGTAATCATGAAATTCACAGCTAGACGAGGCTATCTTGGGACCCATCATGGCGTACACATCTTGCGTATTCTAGGATGTCGATCTAGAGAGTTGTCGACTCTAGTGACCGATCATGAGGACCTTAGTGGAAATATCTCTCTTTAGTGGTGACAGTGGTAGACCACATTCTGTGGCAAACCCACTCGCACCCGAGAGCCCACTTTGGAACTTGCATAGGATGACCTTTTTTTTCTAAGGTGAGTCAGTGGACGACCTCTTTGATTGGCATAGCATTGTATCCTACGGGCTGAATGTGCTATCGCTTCTCAAACCTCCGAAGGTGACAAGCCTTGTTTTCTAGGAACCACATGTGAGTATGGGTAGGATGTTTACAGGTTTGCAGGTAACCCAGCCTCCTACATACCTTAATTGTGATTTTATGATTGTTACAGACAGTGTATCCTATGACAGTGGTTTGAGTATCCATCTCAGATATATTGCCAGATTCAGTACAGAGACACAGTGCACACAGTTCAACATAGATACAGACACCTGAATACTTGATCACATGCCTTTTGCATTTGCATACTCATATCATAACAGGTTATGTTTGTCATTTTCAGGTACCTACCATATTGTCTGATTCCAATCATGAGTTTCCAAGAAGTTGAGGTTACAAGGAAGAATAATGTGTCATATAAATTCCCTAATCCTAAGTTGGATTCATTGAACAAGATGATAGACATGGCTAGTTCTGGTGTTCTCAGCACTTTTCAGAAGGAATATGGAGAGCTGATTAAAATGGTATGTGCATTCACAAAGTATGAGAAGGATGGGTTGCACACTTTCTTAAAGTTCTATGAACCATCAATGAGATGTTTCCTGTTCCCTGATTACATTTTGATGCCCACTTTGGAGGAATTCTCATTTATTTTGGGAATTCCAGTCACGTCTTCTATACCATATTTTTCTGAAGGTGCTCTTACCCCCAAAGTAATTGCTGTTATTCTACATTTGGACCAGTCTGTTGTGAAAAGTGGCCTGAGTAAACTTAAAGAAGATGAAGGATTTCATTTGGAGTTTCTTTTCCAACAAGCTCAGGAAGCTGCCAAGGCTAAAAACTGGACTACTTACAATGCTGTGTTAGCTCTTTGTATCTATGGTTTGGTGCTTTTCCCCGGTCAACCTGACTTTGTTGATATGCAGGCAATGAAAGTGTTCATTTCGAAAAATCCGATTCCTACCCTGCTAGGGGATTTTTATTACTCAGTACACTACAAAAATGAGAAGGGAAGAGGAAGTCTGGTTAGTTGCTGTACCCAATTGTTATGTCATTGGCTCTTCAAACATTTACCTCGAACTGGTGCTTTCTTAGAAACTACTGAGACAATGAAATGGTCCAAGAGATTGATAGGTTTGACTGCCAATAATATCATTTGGTTTGATCCCAAATTACTGACAATAGAGCTTACTGTTAAATGTGGAAGTTTTCTGAATGTGCCTCTACTTGGAAGAAGAGGTGGGATTAATTACAACCCGGTGTTGGCTATTAGACAATTTGGTTATGCTTCGAGAAATCCTCCTGCTAATGAAGAGATTAGTGCTTCTCTATTTTTCGTGGGAACCAAGAATGAAAGAGTGCCAGAAGTAATAAATGCCTGGAAATTTAGGCAAAGAGAGGGAAAGTTGATTTTTGGCAAAGGAGACTGTAGATCATACCCTGACTACGATGCTTGGATTGAGATGAAGGTCAAAGAGCTGTTGCTACCCTTTTCAAGAGAGATTCTCTTATGTCCAAATCAACACTCCATGGTACCGGCTGAAGAGTGCGAGAAATGGAAGAAAATGGTCAGAGAGATGTAAATAGAGAACTCTGGAATGAGCAGATGTCTTCAGAAAGCTTTGGCTGACAACAAAGATTTGGAGAAAAGAGCATTGAAAGCGGAGAAAATCTTGGCAGACAAAGAAGAAGATTTTGATGATAGAGCTCGGTACTTCCGAAAACTTACTTTGGGAGCAGATGATACTAGTCAGGCTCACAAGACTACAAAGCAGGCGTTAGCCCGAAGCAGGGATTCATTAGCTAAACTTCGTCAAGCTTGGGATGAGGTTAGAATTGAAAACTCTGAATTACTGACCCAATTAAAAGATAAAGATGAAGAGCTGAAGAAAGCACATGTAAAAAGAAGAAGGTATCGAGAGGATCTTGGCAAAAGTCAAGAACAAGTAAGGAATGCTGAAGATAAGCTGAAAATTGCCGACAAAGAGCTTGAAGATGTAACGGCAGATCTGAAGCTGGTTAAAATTCAAGCTGGAATTAAGAGGAGGCGCAAAGGAGCCGATGAAGATGAAGCCTTGCTGATGCACATGGGTTCATTAGATGATGCATTGGAAAAAAGGGACGTCGTAATCAAAGAGCTAATTAAGAAGCCACATCATCAGCGTACCCGCATCCTGTTCTAAGAGATTAAGTATTTCAGCCAGAAGCTGAAGGACGTAGAGCTATCAGATTAATGATTTTTGTCATTTCGTTGTAATTTGCAATGGTTACCATCAGAATTGTTGATGGATCCATTTGACTGCTTGTTTCTTATTCTGTTGCTGAAACTATGACAAATGTGCTTGAAAACTTTTGGGAATTTGTATGAAATGAGCTATTTCTGTTCACAATTTCTGGTCTTCAGATATATGTGACGTGATAAGATATCTGCACACTGGCACACTACAAAATCACTATTTCTGGTCATCTGATATTTGTGATTGGCGTATATGAACATCTCTTCAAGGCAAAACTCAATAATCATGATTTCTGGTCGTCAGGAATTCGTGGTTGCGATTGGAATCAGGATATGAAAAGTATCTTGAAATGACAAACATAACTGTGCATTTGCATTTGCATAGCATATCATTTTTGCGTTACAGGTTTTCTTTTTGCAGGCGCCTGCTAACCTTTACTTGGTTCACAGGCACGATAGTTGATACCCCAGTTCACCGATACTCTACCCGACGCAATCAAGCTCGAGTCATGGAACAAGTTCAGACTGAATTAGCTGATTTGAGGGGGAGGATGGAGCAGTTCATGAACCTTATGCATGGGATTGCTCAAGGTCAGTAGGAGCTGAGGGCCGGTCAGGAAACCATGAGGGTTGGTCAAGATGCCATGAGAGCCACTATTCAGAGGCTGGAGACTGAAATCCCAAATCACAATGTGCGCGCTCCTCCTGTTGGCAACATCCCCACTGGTGGGGTACATCTGGGATTTGATAATAGTGGTTTAGAAGATGGTCAAGATGACCAGTTTACCGCATTCAACAACGACATGGGTTTCTACAATGAAGACCGGAAGTACGAAGGGTTAGAAGAAAGACTCAAGGCTATTGAGAGCCAAAATCCTCTGGGAATTGACGTAGAGGACATGGGTCTCGTGCAGGGTGTGAGAATCCCTCCCAAGTTCAAAATTCCTACATTGGATAAGTACAATGGCAGTACTTGTCCCAAAACACATTTGCAAGCTTACAATCACAAGATTGCCGCTTATACTGAAGACCAAAAGCTCTGGATGTATTTCTTCCAGGACAGCCTGTCAGGCGCCTCCCTGGAATGGTACATTAAGCTGGACAGGATTCATATAAAGAGCTGGAAAGATTTGTGCGCTGCGTTTCTGAAGCAATATCAATATAATTTGGACATGGCGCCCAATCGTACTCAGCTGCAGAGTATGACTCAGGATCACAAGGAGGGCTTTAAGCAGTACGCACAGAGATGGAGAGAATTGGCTGCTCAAGTTCAACCACCTTTGGTTGATCGTGATATGGCTGATATGTTCATGAGCACACTCCAAGGGCCGTATTTGGATAGATTGGTTGCGTGTCCTTCAACAGGGTTTACCGACATTGTTATTGTTGGGGAACGAATAGAGAGTCTGCTAAAGTTGGGTAAGATTCAAGACGTCAGTGGGACTGGTGCTTCGAGTTCGAGGAAACCCTTTGCTAACGGACCAAGGAAAAGAGAAGGGGAGTCCAGTGTTGTGCATAGAGGAAGGGGCAGAGGTAGGACTCAGTCCTATCATCAGGTGGATGTTGTAACCATTCCGGTTCCAGTAGGACAGCAAGCTCCAGATCAGCAAGCTAGACCCCGATTCCAGACTAATAGACAAAGGGACCGAAAGTTTGATCCCTTGCCTATGACATATGCTGCTTTGTTACCACAATTGTTCAAAGAGAAGTTGGTTGAACTTCGGACTATGAGGCCGGCAGATACTGGAAAATTGCCTCAAAATTATGATGCCAATGTTCGATGTGAATTTCATTCTGGTGCGCCAGGTCACTCGATAGAAAAATGCTGGGCCTTTCACCATAAGGTTCAAGATCTGATTGACGCAAAAGCTATTAATTTCTCTAAGCCGCCGAATGTTCGTGATAATCCAATGCCCCATCATGGAGGTGCAGGCATGAATGCTATTTCTGATGGCGAGAAATTGAATCTGATTACCAATGTTAATTTGGTAAAGACTCCGCTGTTGATTGTAAAAGAGCGTTTGTTAAAAGGAAATGTATTTCCTAGATGTGGCTCTGATTATGAGGATTGTTCAAGACAGATTAATGGCTGCAGTAAGTTGAAAGTTGGACTGCAGGATCTTATGGTCGAAGGTAGCCTTCAGTTTGATAAGGTAGAGAAGGAAAAAGATGTTTCTGCTGTTACCATTTATTATAATCCAGTTGAAATACAGGTGCCCGTTGAAGATCCTGTTGCTATCATCATGCCCGAGAGGCTGAGACCAGTTACGATTATAGTTCCTGAATCTGCTTCTTATGTGTCTAATAGGGCAGTTCCATGCCAATATGGAGCTAATACTCATCAAGGAGGAAGTCAACAGAAAGCAGAGGCTGTTGTTGGTACCAGTGTTGAGAATGTCAGTGGACCAAGTGGTTTCACCAGGAGTGGTCAACTGTTTGCTCCCCAGACTCTAAGGAGTGATAAAGAAGCTGAAGCCGCTACAAGAACAAAAGGAAAACAGGTTGTTGTTGACGAGGTGCCTGTTCAGGAAGAGGACCCTAAAGTCAATTTTGATAGTGATATTGAGGAATTTATGAGGATTATCAAAAAGAGTGATTATAAGATCATTGATCAGCTCAATCAGACACCCTCTAAAATTTCAATATTATCCCTGTTAATGAGTTCAGATGCACACCGAGCTGCTTTGTTGAAGGTTTTGAATATGGCCTATGTTCCCCAAGAGATTACTGTGAATCAGTTGGAGGGAGTAATTTCTAATGTCAATGTGAGCCACGGGTTGGGGTTTACGAATAGGGATTTGACTCCAGATGGACGTAATCACAACAAAGTGTTGCACATCACACTTGAATACAAAGGAGCTGTTTTGTTGCATGTACTAGTTGACACGGGTTCTTCCTTGAATGTGTTACCCAAAAAGGCCCTGATGAAAATTGAAGTAGATGGATTGATTCTTAGACCCAGCGATTTGATTGTGAGAGCTTTCGATGGATCCCAAAGATCAGTGTTTGGAGAGGTAGAATTACCAATACAGGTTGGTCCACAGATATTCAAGACAATCTTTCACATTATTGACATTCAGCCTGCTTACAACTGTTTGTTAGGCCGACCGTGGATTCACGCAGCAGGCGCAGTTACCTCCACACTACATCAGAAGCTCAAATACGTGTTCGAGGGTCAAGTGGTTACCGTTAGCGGTGAAGAAGATATATTTGTGAGTCATCTATCCACTTTCAAATATGTGGAAATGGAGGGAAAGATTCATGAAACCCTGTACCAGTCTTTTGAATCCCTGAATATCAACAAATTACCAGAACCTACTTCAACATCAGTGGTGTCAAATGTGCCAGTTGGGCCGAGTGCATCAATTGCGTCCTACAAGCAGGCCAGAGAAGTGGTTGAAAGCGGAAATGCCCAAGGTTGGGGTAAAGCTATCGACGTGTTTGTGAAAGAAGATAAGTTCGGCATTGGATACCAACCGGGCCAGACGCCAGTTCCCTGATTCCGTGGGCAAATCAATTTCAACAGTGGAGGAATTATCAACCCTAATCAGTCCTGCTCAACAATAGAAGATGACGCTGAAAGCTCAGATTATCTGGACAGATGGGTGTATTCACTGGCTCCGGGCGAGGCATTGTAAAACTGGTCTAGTGAAGAAGTCATTCATGTTGTACACCATTCAGAGTAATAATTCTTGTCTTTCATAATTCATAAAATCCCGCGCTCTGCCCAAGGTGTGAGGATTCATTTGTAGGGCCACCATATTTTCTCCTATAATGTTCAAACATCAATAAAAAGGATGTTTTGTTTACAAATTTGTGTTCCTTTATTCCTTCTTTATTTTTTATTTTTGCACAAAGAAAATTAAAAATGATAATGCACTTTCTTTTCTTTTGTTTTCAAGCAAAAATAATCTAAAATAAAGCATCAATCCAATCATGCAGACTTGATTTTGTGAATTCCCCTGAAAATGATTCTGTTATGCCCACGTATGATTTCGACAATCCGATTTATCAAGCTGAGGAGGAAAGTGATGAAGACTATGAACTCCCGGAAGAGTTGGCTAGATTGTTGAAACAGGAAGAAAAGACCAATCAGCCTCATCAGAAAGATCTTGAGGTTATCAATATTGGTTCAAAAGAAAGTAAGAAAGAGATCAAGATCGGTGCAAGTCTGCGGGCTGATGTAAAGCAAGAGCTGATAGTCATGCTACGTGAATACGTTGACATCTTTGCTTGGTCATATCAAGATATGTCAGGTTTAGATACAGACATAGTTATGCATAGACTACCATTGAAAGAGGCTTGTCCACCGGTCAAGCAAAAGTTGCGCAGAACAAAACTAGAAATGGCTTTGAAGATCAAGGAAGAAGTACAGAAACAGTTGGATGCAGGTTTTCTGGCAGTAACCAACTATCCTCCCTGGGTGGCCAACATAGTACCGGTGCCGAAGAAAGATGGCAAAGTCAGAATGTGTGTGGATTACAGAGATCTCAACAGGGCGAGCCCTAAAGATGACTTTCCACTCCCTCATATTGATGTGCTGGTTGACAATACTACTCAGTTTTCAGTGTTCTCATTTATGGACGGATTCTCCAGGTACAATCAGATAAAGATGGCGCCTGAAGACATGGAGAAGACGACATTCATTACCCCGTGGGGTACCTTCTGTTACAAAGTAATGCCTTTTGGGTTGAAAAACGCAGGGGCAACTTATCAAAGAGCAATGGTGACGTTATTCCATGATCTAATTCATAAAGAGATCGAGTGTTATGTGGATGACATGATTGCTAAATCAAAGACAGAAGAGGAACATCTGATCAACTTGAAGAAGTTGTTTAAGAGGTTGAGGAAATTCAGGTTGAGATTGAATCCTAACAAGTGTACCTTCAGTGTGCGGTCCGGAAAATTGCTTGGTTTCATTGTCAGTGAAAAAGGAATAGAGGTTGATCCTGCTAAAGTGAAAGCTATACAAGATATGCCTATACCGAGAACTGAGAAAGAAGTTCGCGGCTTTCTAGGGAGATTAAACTACATTTCAAGGTTCATATCTCACCTAACTGCCACCTGTGAACCGATATTCAAAATGCTAAGAAAATATCAAACGGTCGGGTGGAATGATGATTGTCAAAATGCATTCGATAAAATAAAAAGATATTTGCAGGAACCTCCGATTCTGATACCTCCAGTTCAAGGGAGACCACTGATTATGTACTTGACAGTGCTCGAAGGATCTATGGGTTGTGTTCTCGGTCAACACGATGAGACAGGTAGGAAAGAACATGTTATCTACTACCTAAGCAAGAAGTTTACAGATTGTGAATCACGTTATTCAATGCTTGAGAAGACATGCTGCGCACTCGCGTGGGCCGCAAAGCGATTAAGACAATATATGCTCACACATACAACCCTGTTGATCTCAAAAATGGATCTGGTTAAGTATATTTTTGAGAAACCAGCACTTACAGGCAAAGTTGCAAGGTGGCAGATGGTACTGACAGAGTACGATATTCAATATACTTCGCAAAAAGCAATCAAAGGAAGTATACTGTCAGATTATCTTGCGCAATAGCCTCTTGATGATTACCAGCCCATGAAGTTTGATTTCCCTGATGAGGACATCATGTTTCTCAAAGCGAAAGACTGAGAGGAACCACTTCTGGAGGAGGGGCCTGACCCTGAATCCAAATCGAGTTTGATGTTTGACGGGGCAGTTAATATGAATGGGTGTGGAGTTGGTGCAGTTCTCATTAAGCCAGAAGGCGTTCACATGCCCTTCACTGCCCGAGTAACTTTCGGGTGTACCAATAATGAAGCAGAATACGAAGCTTGCATACTAGGGATTGAGGAGGCTATTGATTTACGAATCAAGACCCTCGATATCTTTGGTGATTCAGCACTGGTAATCAATCAAGTAAAGGGAACTTGGCACACACATCAGCAAAATTTGATTCCGTATAGAGATTATACGAGGAGATTGCTGACATTCTTTACAACTGTCAAGTTATACCATGTTCCCAGAGATGAAAATAAGTTTGCAGACGCCTTGGCCACTATATCTTCGATGATCAAAGTGCATGGTTGGAACTTTGTACCTAGGATTGATGTATCTCGTCTTGATAGACCTGCTTTTGTGTTTGATGTTGATGTAGTGTCTGACGACAAGCCTTGGTACCATGACATTAAATGCTTCTTGGAAAATCTAGAATACCCGCCTAGGGTATCTTCCAAAGACAAGAAGACATTAAGAAGGCTAGCCGGAAGTTTCTTCTTGAACAAAGATGGTGTGCTGTATAAAAGAAATTTTGACACGGTTCTGCTCAGATGCGTGGATAGACACGAAGCAGACCTGTTGATGATTGAAGTGCACGAAGGCTCTTTCGGTACCCATGCCGGAGGACATGCGATGGCTAAGAAATTGTTGAGATTGGGGTATTATTGGTTGACAATGGAGTCGGATTGCTGCAAGTATGCTCGCAAGTGTCACAAATGCCAGGTCTATGCAGACAAAGTACACGTTCCTCCAAATCCGTTGAGTGTCATGTCCTCTCTGTGGCCCTTTGCGATGTGGGGCATTGATATGATCGAGAAAATTGAGCCTACTGCTTCAAACGGCCATCGTTTCATCTTGGTCGCCATTGATTACTTCACTAAATGGGTAGAAGCAGCATCTTATGCCAATGTCACTAAGCAAGTGGTAGCTCGTTTCTTGAAACGAGATATCATTTGTCGCTATGGAGTGCCCGAGAGAATCATTATTGATAATGGTTCTAATTTGAATAATAAGATGATGGCTGAGCTATGCCGGGACTTCAAAATCGAACATCACAATTCTTCTCCGTACCGCCCAAAGATGAATGGCGCGGTCGAAGCGGCCAACAAAAATATCAAGAAGATTGTACAGAAGATGGTTGTCACGTACAAAGATTGGCATGAGATGTTACCATTTGCTTTGCATGGGTATCGAACATCAGTCCGCACGTCCACTGGGGCAACACCATACTCACTTGTATACGGTATGGAGGTAGTTCTACCGGTCGAAGTTGAGCTTCCCTTTCTCTGAGTATTGATGGACGTTAAGCTAGATGAAGCTGAATAGGTACGAGCCAGATTTGATTAGCTGAGCCTTATTGAGGAGAAGCGACTAGCAGCAGTATGTCATGGCCAGCTATACCAGTGCAGAATGAAGAGGGCCTTCGATCAAAAGGTTCGACCTCAAGTTTACAAGATCGGAGATGTGGTAATCAAGAGAATACTTCCTCCGAGTACAGATCACAGGGGTAAATGGACTCCTAATTATGAAGGTCCATTCGTGGTTAAAAATGTTTTCTCAGGTGGAGCCTTATTGCTGACAACCATGGATGGTGAAGACTTTTCATCCCCTGTTAATTCAGATGCAGTTAAAAAATACTTCGTATAAGTAGACCCGCTGGATAAAAAAGGAAAAAAGGAAAAAATCCAGGCAAAAAAGGGCATCCTGGCGAACCAAAAACAGAATAAAGGTTCGGGCAAAAATTAAGGATATAATTGAAAAAATTGTACACCCGGTAAGTTGAAAACCCGAAAGGGCAACTTAGGAAAAAATGGGTATCCCGGTGGATTAAAAACCTGAAAAGGCGATCCACGCAAAAGAGGAATTTAAGCGAATGACTGCAGTCCAAATTAGTCTGTACGTTCTCTACTCTTCAGCAAACTAGCAAAGTTTCCGAAGGAGGAATTGTTCCGACCACGAGCTTCTGAAGGCGAAGATGGTCAAGAGAGTTGGAATACATACTGGCTATAACAGAATCAGAAATCAGTTGGAACCCAATTTCCGCATTATCATTAGGATAGGTTTCTTTTCTCAATTTTATGGCAATCAACTCTTTCAGGGGTTTGCTTCCGATTGTAAATTCGCCGATTTTGGCACTTCCTCAATAAAATTGAATATTCAGTCACAAGCTTTTATTTTCATTTTACTGTTTTGTTTGCAAAAACGTCCGATTTTTGATAATAAAACATTGCTTTGAAAATATCATGGCCCTGCAAAAACATGCACAAAAAAGACAATTAAAATTACTTTGCTTGTTGGACAACCTTGGATAGTGGACTCAAAAAAACCACGCAATATCCTGGGGCATGTGTATATGTTTTTTCTGTTGCAGGTAATGAGTACGATCGATCCAAGCAGCACGAAAGTTATCTCTCAGCATAATCAACAGATATTTGCTATGACTTGATACTGTGGTATCTTATTAAGTCGATTCTTTCATTCAAGATTTCCCACCGGGTTTGTGACGACAACAGTTGTCGAAGATTGAATTCTTCTGTGTTGATAACGGCTATTAATGCAGTGAGCACTCCATGTCAACAACGAGTGCAAATCTTCTGGTACCTCACAGACGATGTGAAGGGTAGTGCAAGAGCGAATGTTCGGAAGTTGAAGACAGGGTGTTCGTCTAAGACTTTGAAAACGCGTGGTTTTCTATAAAATCCTCTTAAGAGACGAAGCTTCTCGCAGTAACATCCCCTATGGAGTTTATTCTCAGCAGGATTTACCAGCAAGTGGTATTGTCAACAAGGTATATTTCCCACAGGTTTCAGCATGTGATATTTGTCAAAGAATAATTCCCAGCTGAATTATTTTATCTCCCCACAGAGTTTGACATTTTGACAGTAATTTCCACAGCAAGGTCTAAATAGATCGAGGGAATCTCTTCTTCAGCAAAGTGTCAGCATATGATATTACCCAGCCGGTGGTGTAATTCTCAGCATTACTCATTTACAACTCAAAGTCCAGTTTATTTTTGGCATACAGACAGTTGTTCATATTATTCCAGCAGGTGGGATAGTATTGCAGATGGTTGTTCCAGCAGGTGGGGTGATTATTATATACAATTGTTCATATTATTCCAGCAGGTGGGATAGTATTGCAGATGATTGTTCCAGCAGGTGGGATGATCATGCAGATAGTTTATTCATATTATTCCAGCAGGTGGGATAGTATTGCAGATGATTGTTCCAGCAGGTGGGATGATCATGCAGACAGTTTATTCATATTATTCCAGCAGGTGGGATAGTATTGTAGATGGTTGTTCCAGCAGGTGGGATGATCATACAGACAGTTTGTTCATATTATTCCAATAGATGGGATAGTATTGCAGATGGTTGCTCCAGCAGGTGGGGTGATCATTATATATAATCGTTCATATTATTCCAGCAGGTGGGATAGTATTGCAGATGGTCGTTCCAGCAGGTGGGGTGATCGTACAGATAATCGTTCATATTATTCCAGCAGGTGGGATAGTATTGCAGATGGTTTTTCCAGCAGGAGGAATGATCATACAAACAGTAGTTTATATTGTTCCAACAGGTGGGATGGTGATAAACAACTGTATTCTCAGCAAAGTCCAACGTTGGTTTGGCAAAGCTTCCAAAGCTGGTTTGGTAAGCATCAAAGTCCAATGTTAGTTTGGCAAAGCTGCAAAAGTCCATATGAGGATGGCAAGTTTGAGATTCCAAAGTCGGTTTGGTAATCATTGAAGTCCAACGACAGATTGGCAGAAATCTAACACGAATTGGTAAAAGTCCATTATTTAGAGTGGCAGAGCAGCTAAAGTCCATCAGTTGAGTGGCAAGCCAGTAGTCGTCTGGTGTCATTCAAAAAGACATTGTTGATAGTCCATCCGTAGAGTGGTAAGCCAGTAGTCGTCTGGCGTCGTTCAAAAAGACATTGTTGAAAGTCCATCCATAGTATGGCAAGCCAGTAGTCGTCTGGCGTCGTTCAAAAGACAAATCTCTCCGACAACGTTTCATTGAAGATTTAATCCAGCAGTCTCATTGGGTTTATATCCCTTTTGTTCTTCGTCATCCAGAGCAAATTTTTTGTTATAGTTGGTATTCAATCACTATATACCTTGAAAGTCTGAAAGCAATCGCTTTCAGGCATTCAGGTCTACAGCGTTTGAATAGGGGCAGCTGTAATACCCCAAAATGTGCTCTCTCTTTTTGTCATCATAGCATAGCATTATCATATATCATATCATATCCATCTCATTAGCCTTGCATTACATCTTTAACATAGAAAAATGAAGCATAGCATCCCTCTTACCATCAAGGCATGTGATCAGGTGAAAGATGGACAATCAAGGAATCATTCAAGGCACAAAAGGTCAAACAAGTTGCCTCAAGGCAAGCCAAGAGGTCTTTCATGTCTCATACTATCTCAATTGATCATCCAAAACCTCAAGAAAGGGAGGTTCAATAGGAGATTGAAGCATTACATCCTTCACTATGCAAGAGGTCCAAAAAACTGAAGGAAAACCCTCAAAAGAGATAGTTCATTGGTTCAAAATCACCCTCAAGTGGCATATCTCGTCATCCTTTAAGAGGATACACAACATACTCTGAGGAATTTGAAGTTGAAGACTGCACATTTTTCCCTTAGTATGTGGGTATCAAAACTAGGGTTTCCAATTAAATCAGGTTATCTCTGATTTTTTGGACAAAACTTGATGTCATGGTATTCTACATGTCCTTAAGTGTATGTGTATTGGAAGAAAGATAAAAAATCAGGAAAATTGGGGCTAAGTCAAATAATCAGAGGAAAAAGTCAACTCTTGACTTTTTTAGGCCAAATTCATGAAATTCATGTTATATGTGACCAATGTACAAAATTTGATCAAGAAACTCCAAAAGGATCATGAAAAATCAAGATTTGAAAAGTTGCCATTTTTGGAAGAAGTAGGGTTTCTAAATAAGGAAAGTTTTGGCCATTTTGCACCAAACTTTGAACCAAGGCCATTCAAAATTGAGACATCAAATAAAAATTCCACTCGGCCACAACAAAAGATCTTGTTTCAAGCTTCAAATCCATATAAAGAACAGCTCCATTGGATAAAAATTGAGTGAGATATGATTGATCAAATTTTGAACAAAGTAGGTCCAAAATCAGGTCATGACCAAGGATTCCTAGGTCCATGCGCAGTCATTTTCACAAACATGTGGTGTGCCAAATGTCAAGCTTAATTTCTCAATGATAAAAGCTCCAAATGGAAAACTTTTCAACATCAAAGTTGTTCCTTACAATGCCCTCTTCAATGTTGATGTTGGAGAAATTTTGATTTGGTCAAGTTATGAGGGAGAAATATTGGTCTCAAGATAGAGTGATCACACTGAAATTCCATGCACCACATTGCTAGGTCATGACTTGTTGTTGCACGCCCACCAACCAGCTTTGTATCCTTGAGTTCATAGTCATTTTTTAGCATGTTTGAGGCATCATTTCAACTCAATTCTCATACCAAACATGTTCTCCCATATTCCCTTTTTCCAATGACTCCAAAAACTCATCAAATCATCCACTAATTAGAGAGAATTTCACTTCCAAATATGCATTGATGTATTGAGTACGTTGTGTCATAAAAACCAGAAAAACAAATGTTGTTGATGTTGTTATTAAAAAGCCTACACGTGCATTACTCATACCATCCATTCATTGCCCTTTTCTACCAAGCACTTTTCATATACACCATATCACGTGCTTCACTATACATGGAAATGGAAGGAGTGAAAACTTGTAGAACAAGTTTGCTTGCTGCAGCATACACGAGTTAGCTTTATTCAATTAACCTCCACCATACCACACCATAAACCACCATCACACTATCACAGCCATTCACAACTCGCCCTAACTAACTTGGCTCAGTTAGTTAGGGATGACTCACCTTAACTCACATGACTCACTCTAACCAACTCACTTAACCACTGTGGTTTAATTCTAACTCAACTTATAAATAGAAACTTCACTCACATTTCTCATTTCAACTTCATTTTTCTCATTTTTACTCCAAGAACTCTCTGTTTTCTCTCTGATTTCACACAATTTCCACCATCTTCTATCACATTTCATCTCCATCATCATCATTGTATCATTTGGGATCAAGAACAAGAACATACAGATCCAAATAATCAAGTTCAGATTCAAGACATTGGAATTTTCAGTGTGATTCTCTGCGCGATTTCAAGCTATAAAGCCTTTATTTGGCCAAGTGAAGCTCAAGGAAGAAGCACATTCCTCTGGTGTTCTTGTATACTCAAAGTCTCGTCAGTTTCAGGTTTGATCTCTTGAACTTTGGTTGCACGTTTTATTTTCATCATCACTTGTTTCTTGTTGATTTTAGCTTGCTAGAAGCTCTATTATCTCTGGCTAGTTGATAGGCCTCTTAGAGGCGTAGATCCAAAAGTTAGGGCATATCTTTATCTCCTCTGTTCTCCATGTATGTGTTGGTTATATGAAAAATAGTTGTGTATTCGTGATCTCCATTATCTCAGCTTCATTTTGGTGTGCGCATTGTGTATTTCTATGAACATGTAAGATTTGCAGGTGGTGGTTCTCGCCGGAGAAGGTGACCGTAGGTCCTTCTCCGGCCGGTGGTCTTATTGTTAGGGTTTTATCATGTTTTAATTGTGACCGTTCGATGTTCATGATCTGATGGCCACAACATTTCCAGCGCATTAAAAATAACGTGCACCTCACGTGTTCATTTTCTGATTTCATTTAAACAATATGTGGTGCAGTGCATGGTAGTGAGTGTGTTACTTCACGCGTGTGCATTAGATATGGTTACTTTGATTGGTTTGTTGACTGGACTTGATCCAATGGTGTTCGTTGTTTTGACTTTTATTTTGACTGAGAGTGCACAATTGTTGGTGTGGATTGCGCGTATATAGACCTTGGGTCGTTGCTATTTACACCTCACGTTTTTAAAGCCCAAACAATTTGAACTGGTGGTTTACTATGCATACACCCATTTCTTATTTCAATTTCTTTTTATTTTTCTTCATTTCATACACGTTTCATTTCTAATTTTTAAAATTACAAAACAACATTAGAAAATTCTGGAAAAATTCATGAGTATTATCAATACATTTATGAAATTTTTGATATTTTTATTTCATGATTTTATTACATTTTTACCACTGTTTCATAATTTTCTATGAATTTCCATTTGTATGCATTCCAAATATGATACATGAATTTGTAGAATTTTGTTCTTGCTTATTATAAACTGTTTTGACTTGATTCTTTTTGAATTGATTCTAATACATTAAATCATGTTAGGTGATTTTTTTTTTATTTTTTAGGTCATTTTATGACATGTTTTGATGCTTGTCTTTGCACCATTTTGCATGATGTTTCAACTTGACCTAATGCATTGTTTGAAGTCATTTTGCTTTGAATTTTGACATGGTATCTTGATGTATGATTTACTTCTAACTTAGGCATTCAAATACCATTCTTGAATAATTTTCATAAGTCCATTTGATTTTTGTTTGATGCATTACATTTGAAGCCTAATACATGTCATATCATTCTAACTTTAGTGCATATTTGTATGAGCATTTGCATATTTTATGAGCCATTTCATATGATATTATAGGTCCTTGGTACACATTATAGGTCATCTTTACATGTTCATTTCAACTTGAACTTTGTGCATCCTTAACATGTATTGTTTGCACTTTCCTTTTGAACTCTCACTTCACTTCTTCTTCTATTACTTCTTGAATATCTTGATTGTTGATTCATGAATACTTTGAGATGTTTACAAACCATTTTTTCATTTAGTTTCAATTCTGATTTTTGGATTACATGTTCCATTTATGCATGTTCCTTTCCTTTCTTTTCATCTTTCATCTATCCTTTCTTATGATAACATGTTTAAATGCTATGGATGATGATTGTTGCTTATTCATCTGAACTTGTATGATGATGATCACTTGTTGTCAATATGATTCACATTCTGGTTGTGATATTAAGATTTGATTCTTCATCTTATTCTTTTGAACTTTATTGTGCATTAAGTGCTTTTTACCTCTTATACATGTTTCCATGTTTACTAACCATGTAGGGGCTTTGGTAAGTTGAAGTTGAGTGTGGATAAGGAATCCACATTCAAACCTCTCTCCTTTCATCTTTTACAATTCAACCTTGTGTTTTGTAAGTACTTATGTGCTTTCTTTGATTAACTCATTATTTTCCCTTTTGAGTCACAATTCACCTTCTACTTTAGAAGTGAATTGTTTAACTCATTCCTTCTTTAGACTTTAGGTTTTGCAACCTCACAAACCATTAGGATCACTCCCTTAACTAATCAATTAGGATTGAGTCCTAGTTCACATAGATTTTTACCTTTATCGCCCACTTGAGTCTTTCATCTCCTCATCTCAAAAAAAATTCAAAATATATAATAAAGGTCGGCATTTATTGCATTTAGGCCTTTCATATAAAGAAAAGATTATAAGGGGTCTTCTCTTATAATCTTAGAATGTGTAGCATATAGCCCATCTTGGGTCAATGTGTTAAACATTTGATCTTGTATGAGGGCCTTAAATGCAATACTTGTTGAAGGTACAAATAAAGAAAAACACTTCTCCATTTCATAATCAACAAAAACACTTAATAAACACAAGTATGCTATTGTGTTTGAACCTTAATAATTGGAACTAAGTGTGAGGGTCTTCTTCACACTTAGTGTACTTTCTTACTCATTCCATCTTGGAATGTGAGAATGTATACACTCCAATGACTAAGATTTAGATACACTATCATATGCAAACAAATAACACATTTTTTTAAAAGACAAAAAACAAACAATAACGTCTTTCCTTCGGGAATTCTTTTCTCACCTCATTCATTCTCAACGTACGAACGTGCTTCTTCTCGTTCTCTTGCAAGATGGTAACGCACTCAGACCAGCGAGCCTGCAACACCTGAGCTAGAACGTTAGTCGTTCCCTAAAAAACACAAACAATTCATCCCTAGTAAGGGGAACTACGTCACTTTGATTCTCATGTTCCCGATGAGATACGTAGGCAGTGGGGTAGGGCCCATTCGAGCACTTCTTTTATTTTCCCTACATTTATTTCTCTTTCTCTTTCCCTTCCTTTTCCAGTTCTTTTTCCAGTATCCTTTACTTACACCCTTTGATTTAAGCAGCAAGCGTGGATCCCATCGGGTACGATGGACGCGTGGGGGTGCTAATACCTTCCTCGCGCGTAACTGACTCCCGAACCCAGTTCTCTTGGTCGCAAGACCATGTTCTTTCCTTCCTTCAGGTTTATGCGGTGTTTCCTTTCCCTCTCTTGGGATAAATACACATTGATGACGACTCTGTTTCGGTGCCACTTTCGCGTTTGTACTTGGATGAAAATCCCGGGAGTGACACCCTCGACCTAAGTCTTCTTATATAGTCTTTAGCAGTCTTGGGCTTTATATCTTTGGTCCTTGATCCATGCGCATTAAATCTTGGCAGATTTGTTACTGATCTAAAAACCTGCTAAATGAGTATATCAGTCCAAGATGTCGTGTCTTTAGGTTGGGACATCTTCTTCGACATCTTTGTTCATGGCCAGATTTATTCATCTTTATCAACAATATGTTTTACCAAAATTTTATCAAACCATAGGAGCTTTCAGAGTGATCTTATAAAGCCTAAACTGAAGAATTGGCGAGGCAAAGAATAAATTTTTCGAGGAGCTACACAACGTGCTATGGGCCTACAAAACTACACCACACTCGACCACTAGGGAAACCATGTTCCGATTAACCTACGGGACCGAGGTAGTCATCCCCGTGGAGATCCGAGAACCCTCTAGAAGAACTGAATCTCCCCTCGATGAGGAGATGAACGACGAGTCGTTGAGAGAGGAGCTCGACCTGGTCGAAGAGATTTGGTCAGGAGCGGGTCTCCGAGAAACCTCAATGAAAAAAAAGATATCCTTGAGACATGACGTAAAAGACATAAAACAGGAATTCCAAATTAGCAGTCTAGTCTTGCGAAGGAATCACAAAGACCCTCGTGAGGGCAAGCTCGCCGCTAACTGGGAAGGCGCCTACCACGTCCGAGCAAAAACGGAACACTGGGCTTATTACCTCGAAAACTTGCACGGGGAAGAACTTGCTCGACCATGGAACGCAGAAAAAATGAAACAATATTATAGCTAAGCCTGGCAGATGGGGCACCCTATTCAATGACGACAGGATGCGTCCCGACCATGGGGGCGTGCTCGGGGTACAAGCATAGCGTCCCAAACTTAAGCAAAAAGGCAAGTTTCCACTCTTTGACGAGCAGATCCCTAGTTCAACGTGGATAAGTCGACCGAGCTCCGCCATTGTTGTACCAGTAAGGTAGAACACCCAGCTCGCGATGGGAAGTTCACGCCGCGGTGTTAAGATCTCGACCGAGATCTTTCCTCCGCTATCAATCGGAAGCCAACTCTGGTCACTCGAACAAGTTCTCTACACTGTCGAGCATCAATTATGTCAAGCAAAACCCCATATACACTTAGAAAAAACAATTCGCATTCAAATGTAAGTATTAACTGAGGAAACTATTTACTTGACGAGCAAAACATACACGAGCATATCAGAAAGTAGAGTACGATTAAAAGGTAAAATATACACGAGCGGGGTATATACGAGCATATCATAAAATTAAAATGCAATTGGATTAAAATGACCCCGAAGGCCGATGCTGTCACAATATTACAAAAAAGGGCAACGCCCAAATATTATAACCCACGGCACGCAGGCCAGAATAAATAACAACAAAAAATACAAATCAAACATCTTCCTCTCCCTCATTAACAAGCTATTTCTCTTCCTTGACTTCCTCGGTGACAAAGCTGGGGGAGATAATCTGACCATCGGTAACCCTATGCAAGAACTAGGTCCCCTCGGTGGAAAGCTCGGCCCCAGGATTAGCAAGTCCAAGTTGAACCACGGAATTCTCGAAGCTCATCTCGACAGCATCTATATTTTCCTGCTCGAGATTTTTGGTCTTGGCTACCAGCTCAGCACGGGTCCCCAGGGATCTTGTCCTCGAAGACCTTCTTCTCGGCGGCATGCTCGAGCTTTAGGGTAGCCTATGTCTCAGTTAACTTGGCATTCTCAGTGATGATCCCGATCTGAAGCTTAAACACGAACTCGTACATAGCAAAGCAATTATTCCTAAAAGCCAAGCAGATATGCGCTTCTCGGGCAGGTTTGTAGACCGACAAATCCTCCTCGGCTCCCTCAACACCTCGGTCTCATCGACAATGGTGAACGTGCTTTTGGGAAAATTTGTAAAGCGTGAAGCTATCCCCTGAGGCTCCAGCCAGACCTAAGCTAGATTGTTATCGCTAATGGTATCGACTAGCTCATAACCTTATGTGCTGCAAGCCATTAAAACCTGAAACACAGAGGAAAATAGTGAATTCGACGGTCAAATCAAATTCACCCTTCCACTGCAAATCAAGTGAAAGGGTGAAGGTAAGCGCGGGCATGCTGCCCTCGACCAAAGTCGTTACTCAACGGTGAGCGAGGAAGTCATAAAGATCTTTTCCATGGCGGTGATCTTAGTCAACCAGTCGATGATACCATGATGAGAATCCTCCTCGACAAGAGAATTCATCACAAATATAGGACCCCGTGAGGAGGAGCCTCCCCGACACGAGGATCCGTCTGAAATACGGGGATAGCCAATGCAAACCCACGAGCCTCACGAGGAAGGGCCTCCCCAGCAAAATAACTCCAACGCAAACTCATGAGCCTCACAAGGAAGGGCCTCCCTGGCAAAAAAACTTTAGCGGAAACTGATGAGCGTCGCGAGGAAGATCCTTCTCGATGCAAGAACTTCAATGGAGACTCATGAACGTCGCGATGAAGATCCTCCTCGATTCAGAGAACTTCATTAAAAAATTCATAGCTCTACCGGTAAGAGTCACACTCACCGCCTTGGCGGCGGCGACGAAGCAAATTTCCACTCAAAACCTAGCATTTCTAAGAGAAATACTCTCATACAGTCGGCGTTTGAAAGTGGCCAAACCACCACCAAACACAAACACACGCTAGAGGCCAACATGCAAACCTACATTCTAAACTAGCATAAACAAATTAAAAATTAGATAAAGGATGCTTACTTGATCGGAAAGTAGTGGAAGATACGAAGAAAGTTGGTGGTGACGATGGTAGACGATGGAAAAGCACTTTGAAGACAACGAGAAAGCTGAGGGGACAGTGAGGGAGAAATGAATGAATGAGCTGCACTTCTCCCTACTTATAATCCTAGCATGGGTGTTGTACCCCAAATTTTACCTCTTAGATGTCATAACATCTTGCATAAACATTTAGGATCAATCATATATGCACTGTTTAAATAACCCATATCTTGCAGTTTGTTTCTCTTATGTTTGAAACTAGGGTTTACACAGAGAGATTCAAGGCCTCCTAAGGTATTTTCTGGCTCCATACTATCATCACAAAGATTCACTAGTTGTTTGGAATCAAGATCTCAAGACTTTGAATCAAGTCAAGTCAACAAAGGATCACCAGACCAAAATGTGGAATTAAGGTTCTTACCTGAGGAATCACTGAAGAATTTTGCCATGATAAATCAAGATTTGATTAGATCATCAACAAATTGAGCTTACCTACATTCAATAGGTCTCATTCAACAAAAATTCTAGATCATTTGGCTCTCATCATGAGTAATTTGAGCCACAATTCCACCCTGCCTCCAAATTAAGGGTTTTGTTAAGACTAGTGGATCTTTGGCTTTGATTTTGATCAAGAATTGTTCTCAAACCCTAGGACTTGACTTCATGAGATAATAGACATCCCTAAGGACCATCTATGAGCTTTAGATGTGATGGAAGAAGCAAGATCATAAGAGATTATTCCAGTGCATTCACAGTTGAAATTAGGGTTTTGATTGAAACCCTAATCCTTGATATTTTGATCCAGAAATGAAACATCCAAGACCTCAATCCATCATGACATGTCTCATTGATGATTTAAGGTATGATAAATCAATTTTTGGGAAGTTTCTTGCAAAGGAAGCAAGGTTTAGTCCATGAAACTTTTCAAATGAGGAAGATTTCACTACTTGTGCCAAACTTGAAACAGTCATAACTTTCAAACCACACATCCAAATTGAGTGACTCAAAGCTCAAATGGAAGCTCTTCCCATGATCTTCAAAACATATTAGAGGACCCTCTTTCAAATAGTGCATGGTTTTTAAGTTACAAGGCTTGGAAGACAGTTCACCCTTGGGGACTCAATGAAATTTCAGCTTTTTTCCCTTAATTTGCACGCAACTTTAACCCAATTTTTCATGTAGTTCCAAGCCTCAAATAAAAAATCTTTGAACATGAAAGTTGTAGAGGGCATTGAGGGCTTTCGAAAAAGTACTAGAACTCCTCAATCCATTGAGTGAGCTGAGAGTTTCGAAGCTTCAAAGATGGAGGTTTCATTTCTTAAAACTCAAGAAACCAACTTTTGTGTAATAACTCAAACCCTTCCCTAATCACCAAATCTTTATGTTTCTGAGTTCTAATGATGGATTTAACTTTGATCCAAGCCTTGCCACGAAATTTCAAGTTGATTTGCATTAAAATATTAGTTTATGTCATGTTTGTGCAAGTGGTAGGAGGAAAGATAAACTTTTCCAAGTAATAAGTATTTGTTTATTCCTTGAGCCTCTCACTAATCACTTCTCACCAGCTTGTGCTCAGATGTTCAGAGATATTGGAAGATTTTTGTTCAGCAAGTAAGGCTCCTCACGAAGGAAAAAGGGCAATGTTGGCATAATGTGTAAATGTGACCATGCTTTGAATTCTCAATCCTTCGCTATAAATAACAGGCTTTTCTACTCAATTTAGGGACCAACATTTGTTCACAAAACCACTCTAAAAAGATCTCTGAGTTCGAGTTTCACAAGTGAGAAAGAGGAGGGGACTTGCCTTGGAGTCCTTGCTAGTGCAGAAAAGAGGAAAGGTCAGCATACACTTGAAGTTGCAGTGGACATATTCCACTTGGTAACATTTCTCCTTCATACTCTATGTTCATGCTCATGTACATGTTTGTCATCATCATATCTCTTTTATAAAATTGCTGGTATAATGTGTTTAATGTTTCTCTCCATTCATCCATAGTGTAGAAATGATATGTATTGCAGTTTTTGCTTAACTTTCTATCCATAGCCTGCCATACTGAGGCAAGACAATTATGTTTGTTTTGGTTGATGTACTGAAATAGGTAGCCACATTTCCCTTTGTTATTAGCATTATGGTTGAGGTATGCTGAAAGTTAACCAAATCTTTTTATGCAACTCATTAACTAGTTACTAGGTTCATGTAGTTCCCCTTGCTTGCTATACTATCAAAACTTAAATGTTACATGATCATGTAACTGCCTTGTTGAGGTTTGGATGTTTTGGTTCAGACAGTTGAGATCCTTGTCAAGACTTACTCCACTGTTATTAATTTAAGGTGTTTTGTAATTTGTGAAACTGTTGTAGAACTGCTTGCCCTTTTTTGATACTATGTGATAACTGTGTGCACTTTGCATGGTTGGTCTGCACTAAATATGTGGTGAATTGATTTAGTTGATATACTTATTCGAGTTGAATGTAGCTTTTGATATGATTGTCTGATGTGTATTCAAGTTATGCAACTGTTTGCCTTGCTATGTATTCCATTCATGTGTACAAGTTGCTGATAAGTGATTTGTCTTTGTACTCAAGTTATATGTGTGTTCAAAAGGGTAGCAGCCTGATATGCATCCTCAATGTTTAATTATGTGTAAGGTAACACGGTTCGGCCTTATAATACCAGGCTACTCATGAGTATGTGCTTGTTGATTTTGTCCCTAAAAATGAAAGTTTATTGTAAACTCATTTTGTTATAGTGTTGTATTCATGTGCTTTCTCATGTCTTGCTATACATACAAACCATGCCATGCCATGTTGGTTGCTTCTGAGTCAAGTGATCCTATGTACATAAGACTGATGTGTGGAATTGTCAAAATGCTTGTCTGATGCCATGACACCTACTCATAACTCTGTCATCACATGTTTGTTTTATTTGCTTTGATGCCATGTTTGGTTTGAACTCAACATATGATATCTCTTAAAACCAATAACTGGATGTTGCTAAGATTCCAAGACTTGTGTGATAAGGTTCAATGTCTCCATTGGTTTTGTGTTCTGGCATGATTATACTTGCACTACCATGTTCACCTGGATCAGAGCATACTAATATCATTACCTGGATTTTAAGAATTTGTATGAACTGACATCTTTGTTTTAGTTCTTATCATAAATAACAACATGCAATATGTTCACTTGCTTGATCAGTTTTGTTTCCAATTTCCCTTGCTGCATCAGTATCATCACTTGCCATGATTTGAAACCCTTATGTCCATGCTTGCATATATACCTTGTTCCTAAAATTCCATACGATGTTAAAGTAGCATGAAGGTTTTGATGAAAATATGTTTGGTGTAACAAGTTCCCTCTTTGTTCTCTTTCTATCTATTAATACATCCTAATGTCATTTCTAGATTGAAACCATGTTGATAAAGTTTGTTCCCTACTTAAATGTATGTTGTGTAAATGGTTGTGAATCTAAAAACTGATTTGTACCTTGTGCCAATGTCATTTAGTTTTGTTTTGAATAAAAGGATATCTGAAAACATGGTGACCAACAAAGTCTTGTATTATTCCTGACAATTATCAGTTTGAATGCTCACCATGTCATAGTTATTGTTGTTAGATAAGTGTTTACTTCTGTTAATTCACATACTCATGCCTTAGCCTATAATGTCTTCTTGCTACAAGTAAGCTTTGGATCACTTGCTCTGATTGATTTTGCACATAATTACATGGTTATCTTTTGACACTTTACTCTGAGTGACCATATGCTCTCATACCTTACCATTCCATATTCATGACTGTTTCCATTTTAACTGGTTATTTTCTTGCATCTTGGTCAATCAATCATATGGAGTGCATGTAAGTCAGTCCAACTACAAAAACTTTTCCTTTTCACATCAGCATGCCAAGTCTTGATTTCATATGTGAACCACGTGAGAATATGTCTGATATTGCACTGCGATCTTCTCTAGTCCTCATGAATGCATCATGTATTTGCTGTATTCTTGTACAATGCCAGTTTGACCGACTGATGCTTGAATCCCAAAAATTTGTGAACCTGTTTTAGCATGCATATGGACTGAGTATCGTGCTTTTATTTTTGCATCATCCATGTTAGAATTGACATGACCAACTGATCCAAGATGATTTCATTTCATAATAGCCTGAGTATTTGGTAGATGGTTAGCATGGTCTGGTTTTAACCTTAAGCATTTGGTAATTCACATGGTGTTGGAGCTTTGTTGTTTGTGTTATGCTATCATGAACCAATTGTTTACTTGTTCAGTTAATAATTGCCCTGTGGTTTGGGTGTCTGGTAGTATAGTTTGAGAACCCTTGCTTGAGCCTACTTTGTTGAGAGCTAATTGTGTGATATGTGCTAAAAACCAATCATGTGCCAAGCTTACCCTTTGTTAATGCGCAAGGCTCAAGTATTTGTGGGGTGGGCACATATACCGGATGTAAGAGCCACCCCAGTGGCAAGAGCATACACACGCGCATTCACTATAAGGACTGAGGTTCGAATCCCCCTCGCCCCAGTCCTTTTGTTTTATTTTCTGAAATCATCCTTGTTTTATATATATTGTAGTGTTGCCATAACATGTTAAGACACGTGCTTTGGTTGAAATGGTGAGAGTTTTGGACTGCAACCATCATGGCACGGGTTCAACACCCTTGGGAGTCCTTTCCCCATTTTTTTTATCACATGTCCTACTTTTCATTTTATGGTTTATGCCTTATTTTCAAAAATTCATAACTTGATCATTTTTTACTCTTTTTTGCTCATTCTTTTTGCAAATTACTCCTTAATGTGTCTACTTTTTGAATATAGAAAGAAATTGGTATAAACAAATATTTTTGAGATATCTATTAATGTTGGAAGTAGAAGACCTTTTAGGGGTTTTCCATGAACATCTTGATTTCTCTTGATTCTTTCATCATATTATTTTGTTCATCTTGATTGAATGATGCCTAATGCATGTGGTTCTAACCTTGTATGGTATTGTGAGCTTTGTTTCACTTTGATACTTTGTTGTATGATGTTGTATTTTCATGTAAATATCTCTACAACTTTTTGTCCATAAGAACTGTTATTATCCCTAATTCCAAAGGAAAGTTCTTCTATCTTGACTCATAAGTCATAAACAACTCACACCATCTTGGCCTCCTAAGAGCCACATTCTCTCTAGGCCTCCTAAAAGCCTTTGTCCATCTTGGCCTCCTAAGAGCCACATTCCCTCTAGGCCTCCTAAGAGCCTTTGTCCATCTTGGCCTCCTAAGAGTCATCTTCTCCCTAGGCCTCCTAAGAGCCTTTCTCTTTTTCTTGGCCTCCTAAGAGCCATGAATCTTACAACTTAGAACTAGGATAGAGTTTCTAAACTCTATGTGGGCTCATCACATTGAGTGTCCACTTTTCCCCACCATAACTTAGACTTAGAGAGTTTCCTTAAACTCTAAATGAGCTCACACTCATTTCCCCTTGGAACTTTGGCCATAGTCAATGGTTCCTCAAAGTCACCCTTAGTTAGGTGAACTACGGTTGCTCTGATTCTTTAGTCAGATACGTAGGCACAAGATGCGACGTCTTAGCGAGCAAACTTAGTGTACATACCCTTAGGTCTTTACCTTTAACCTTAGCATAGATATTTTAGCAAGCAAACATAACATAACACAAATATAAACAAGAGGTTCCTGTAGAGTACTACAGATGCTTAGGGTGCTAATACCTTCCCTTAGTATAACTAACCCCGAACCCTAGATCCTCTTAGGGTTTTCTTCGATCTTTACCCTTTCCTTTGGATAAATCAAAGTTCGGTGGTGAATTTAAAAGTTTTGTGATGCAAGTTAATTAATATCTTGTTATCCGATTCTCACCGCAACAATGGGTTAGCGCATCGTCGCCCAGGATCTTGAGTACCCCTACTCGTAGGTAGTCATAGGAGTTTAATGTCTCTAACACGTGGCTCGAATAGACGTCACGTCTGTCCTTTCAAGTCTCGTCAAGTGGATCGAGGAGATGATGTGTATGCCTCTTCAACTCCCATCACGTGGCTCGAGGAGATGACACATTTGCCTCTTTAAGTCCTCTCAATCTACCGGAACCCCAAAGTGTCAGGCACGCATATGCTAGCATAGCCTCAACTAGTTTTCGCATAATTCACAAGCACATCCTCGGTGATATGTTGGGACAAACACAAGAGCAGATTCACATCTCCTGAGCAGAAACTAACACACAACGCAAGGACAAGTCGAGCCCTCGACCTCAGACCCCTTCTCAGAAGTAAAGGTCAACAAGCGACACGTCGTGCCCGCGGGGTCCCTAACGGGGCGGCTCTCCTCACGCAGAGTTAAGTCCCCCTCCTCGACACATGGACCGACTAAGTCATTGACCCCATGCCTGGGGGCAACGACTTGGGGGGCTCCTGTTTTGGACTGGGCATGTGGCTGACCCAGGGTCGGGCACGACCCAATCAAGTGTTATATCGAGGATAATCCAGATGGTTGGCCCAACTGGCTAGGGGACAGTAGAAGGCATTTTCCCACGTGCTTTTCACCCAATGACTCTTCATCAACTCGCTCCGCACACCTCGTGGAGCCAGTCTTCCCTACGTAACGAGCAAGACCGCCCATTATCCCATTATCTGGAGAATGCAGGGCAGTTGACCCAGGATGATGAGCACGAGCTACTTATCCCTACCTCCATGTAGGAATCTTGGCTGTCATCCATTATGCGCCTGATCACCCAGCCCATAATAGAGACCATTGGCTCAGCGCTGAGGGCTCTCTATAAATACCCTCCTCTGCATGAGGGTCGGTATTCAATTCACTTCCTAAACTTCTGTACATGTCTTCTTTCACTCTGTACTGACTTTAGCATCGGAGTGCCTTACAGGTACACCCCCTATTTTCCTCACCTGACATTGGAGACCAGGACATGTTGCTAGTAGGATATATTAATTGGATTGGTGGTTATGGTTTTTGTTAATGGGATGTAATATATTTCATTGATAATTAATGATGGGTGATTTTTCTTAGTGGGATGTATCGAGATATATTATGAATGGTGGTTTTTCTTAAAGGGATGTATTGAGTTATTTGAATTTAATTATTTAATAATTATTAATTAATTAATTTTTAAAGTTTAATTTTTAGTTATTTTTGGTTTTATTTAGTATTATAAAAAAAATAGTGGAAGTTTTGATGGGAAGTTTTTGTAAGAAAAGTTATTGGATTATAATTTAATATTCTAACTATTGTTTTCCTCTTTTCTTTTATTCATCCTTGTTCTTTTTTTTCAATTTCTCTTTGCAGGTTTTTTCTTCTTCTTCGTTTTATTTTCATGATCTTTAATTATTATTTTAATCCTAGAGAGATATTGAAATCTTGTGTTGTTCTGCTGCTTGATTTAAAAGAAATAGATAATGAATAAATATACCAATAATAAATAAATTAAAAATTAAACATAAAACATATATACCTTTCCCGCCATAGGTGGTATGTCACATGGTCAGGATACTCGGTAAGCATCGATCAATCAATGGGTCCTATCAGGATCTCTCCATTAGTGTGAATAGACGGATTCGTCGAAGTAGAAGTCGTAGCCTCTATTTAGCAGTAGCTGTAGGGACCAGATCTGTGGTAGCCACCTTATCAGTAACAAAGGCATATGTCTCAACCACCTCATTTGTCACCTCATCAACCACCTCAACAGCAACAGGTATCACATCTGTCTCGACCTCTGGGTCATGAACAACCTGACCCTACACCTCCTGAACATGAATAGTCACAGCATAATCTTTGGGTTGCTCGTCTAATCTCATTGATTGGCGTCGGGTGCTACGGGGTGAGCAGAATTGCCCTTGCTCAGCCAACCATTTTCGGTGTTAACCGGTTAGAACTACTCGTCCAGCCCGTAGTTGGGAAGACTCTGCCTCAACAACCCTAGCCTGGGTTGCCGCTCTATTTATGGTCATGCCTAAAATGTTGTCGTCCTTTCCCCTGGACTTCACATTCAAAATGAAAAAAAAAATAGAAAAATTAGTTAACTACCGGCAATGTCAAAATTTCCCACATATCAGCGAAAATTCTGCAATTTTCAAAAAAATCCAAATTTTTTGAATTGTCGAAAATTTTGAAATTTCCGGTACAATTTTATAAAAAAATATCAGGAATTCTGAAATTTCCAGAAAAAAAAAGCATATAAAAATACCGGAATTTATGAAGGTTTTGAAATGTGCGCAAATTTTGAGTTGATTTTAAAAATTATTGAAAATTTTACAAGGTTAATATAGTCAATTCATTGAATTTGGGAGGTGCCAGATACAACTGGGAGGTTTTAGATACAACTGGGAGGTGACAGGTTAAATACTCTGATTAATGTGGAACAAATTCTACTGTCTATTTGCGGGGTCCTAACTAATAGAACCCAAAAAAATTGGCAATCGTGAATTTTGAACATGAGACTTTGAGACTAAAATGCTTTTAGGTTATAAATCTTAATCATTATGCCAACTCTTGGGGTTATTATAAATCAACATGACAACTCGTGAGGTTATTTTAAATAGGGTTAATTGCATTTTACCCCCCTGCCATATCAGCGTACCCCCCCCCCCCCCCCCCACCGTTGCCAAAGGCAGGTTTTGGCAACGATTTGCTTGAAAAAACCGTTGCCAAAAGTCAGGGAGGAGGGAAAAGCAAAATTCACTAACATTACAGGGGAGTAACATGCAATTACCCCTTTTAAATATAATAGTACACATTTCTCATTATTTTAAAAATAATAATAATACTTAATATGGGACTTATTTATACATACATGATCTGTATAATACTAAAATATTAGACCGTAATCTAACACTTAAATACATTTCTCATATTATATTAATTTTTAAAATGTTATTTAAAATTAAATGTGCGTAGTTAGTAATTTAATCTATGAATATCAATTTCATATACAAATTAAATTATTTTTTGTATTATATAATTTTTATACAAGGTAAATAAATGAAGTTCTTCAAAATAATTATAAAAGATACAACTGACCACAAAATCCATAATATTCGACTTTAGAGTTGAGGGTTGGGGATGTCATACATGTGGAGGACCTCTAGCCATATATGCTCACAGCGAGTGTTCAAGAGCATGAAACTCTATGTGGATTTTCCGCTTCGTTTAAAAATTATCATTTCTCTGATAAACAACATATAATTATCTCTTTGTGACTGTTGTGAGCCATCTGTACTAGAGACACACTCCTTTGTGTCCTAAACCTTCTTCTCAACATTGTTTTCTTTAACCTTTATGTAGCATTTTGCACATGTTACCACTCCAGACAACGAAAATGTGGGCCTCTGGGCGAGGGATTCATTAAAGTGTCTCGCCATGAGGTCATTTCGAAATGCTTCCATGAATATCTCCTGGTTTGGGTTAACGATCTAGATTATTGCCTCGCTGAAACAAGAAAGGTACTCCCTCATGGATTGTTAGTTCTTGTATTGGCTGTAATTTTGGTAAAACAATGGTGTTGTTAATGATGTCATATGTCTGATGTCTTAACATGAGTTCTTAACATTGAGTTGATGTTAAGTTCAGAAGGGTTGCAGTTTTGTATGTTGATGTTAAACCTGGTGTCTTGACATCAATTGACAGAACATCAGAACATCAGTCTGATGTGGTTTCTAGGGCTGCATTTGTTTAAGTGTGTTTTGAGAAGATCTGGTGGAGAGATTACAGGCGAATATCATGGGACAAATATATTCTGTTACAATCTTATATTGAGCAGATATTGTTACTATTTTCATGCAAAAAGATATGGAGAATAATTAGATTTAATTGAAGATTTAACTGAAGATTTAATTGAAGATTTAATTGAAGATTTGATTGAAGATCTATTTAGTAGCAGAATCTTTTGCAGATTTGTAGCAGCTGATTTGTTGTGATTTGAAGGCCCAAATCCAGTTAGGAATTAGGTTATAAATAGAAGCATTGTAACCTAGTTTTAGGAGGCCAACCATCATGTAAATTATAAGGGTTGTGTTGGTTGATGAACCACCCGATTTGTGGGATGGTCATCGTGTTTATCTCAAAGCCTGTAGGTAAGAGATGTATTGTTCTTGGAGGAAGCTGTTAAGCAACTCTAAGTATTGTTCTTAGTCATGTGTGCCATGTCTAGGTATTGTCATGGAAGTGTGTCTTCTACTTTTCTGTGATTGAAGAGTTGTTGGAAATCAAGATGTTGATGCAGTGGCTGAGATGTTGACTGCTAGACATCATTGCGATGATTGGAAGTGAGATGGAGTCTCTTATCTAGGGTGGACTTAGGTAGAAGGGTCATTGGGTAGTGATTAAGTTAGGAGATTGTCAACTGGGATTGTTGAGTCTGTAATTTGATACTACTAATAGTGGACTTCCTTCCTGGCTTGGTATGCCCCCAGATGTAGGTTGTTATACCGAACTGGGTGAACAATCCTTGTGTGTTGTTTATGCTTTACTGTTGTTTATTGCCTTGTTCATAGCAGATTGTGTTGTTGTGACATCACACTTAACATCACGCATCTGATACCAGAATTTCAATTGGTATCAGAGCCTGGTTTCCTGTCTATTTCTGGATGAGATCTAGGGAAGATACTTTCTGGTTTATGAGCAAGGAAGATAGTTTTGCTGAGTTATGGACTTGGTCAGTTCATATAGTTGTATGATCCCTTGAAGTGAAGGATGGACTATTCATGGCAGGGTATGTATTGGACCTGTCTGTTGTTTTCAGGAGAACTGCTGTTGTGAGTTTGATTTTGGTTTATGGTGATGGTGTGCAAGGATTATTGAGTAGTGCCTAAAGGTTGTTGAGGAGTTGGTGTGTGTTCCGCTGCATGGGTTCTGATGTAACCCTGGTTGGTTCTTGTATCTCTGGTGGTGAGATTCTAGAAAGGTATTCTCTTAGAAAGACATTAGGGTTTGGTCTCCTCAGCAGGATATTCTATGATGTTGTAGTTTATGCAAGACAGCTTCAACCGTTTGGTTAGAGATGCCAAAGATACTTGAGGATTATCTCATGTCCTTGTTTTGGGAAAGAAGTGATCATAAGGTGAATGGATCTTATTGAAGATTGTATGACATGGAAGTTTCAGTTTTTTTTGGAGAAGAATATATTTCAAATCAGGCATTGAAGACCAATCTGTCCAGAACATTGATTCCTTCGTTATCAAGTTTCTTGATGGTGAAAGAAGAGGGTGGAGCCAAAGCAAAAGAGTATCACTGTCAAATCTTTCATGCGGGAGTGAAGATCTTGATAAGTTATCTCTTAAGCTTAGTTGTGGTGACCTAACTAGAAGGATCTTCCTGGTTATGATGTCAAATGTAGTTTTGGATGAATTCTCTTGTGTAGATACATGTTTCTGATTTTCACAATCATGAACTGGAGGAAGGTTCATCAAGAGAGAAACTGAGCTTAATATGTCAATTCTAATGTCTCGACACCGCGCTACACATCAGCAGTAGCTGCTTTGAAGGATCACTGAAGCTGTGAAGTTGAATAATTTTTGAGATGCTGTTCATAATGTCATAGCATTTCAGCAGGAGCTGGTTGAAGAAAAGGGAAAAGGCATCCAAGAGTTTGTGTGTAGTAGCAGGGTAATTCATCCTGTGGTCAATTGGTGTTTGCTTGAGCTCTTTCAGTTTTGTGCCTTGAAGGATTCAAAGTAGCAGATTGTTTATGGTATGTTTCTGCAGAAGGATGGCAGTTATTACTCTTTGGTTAGACAGAAGGTCTGAACCTTGTGCTTATAAGAAGAAGCTTCTGGAAGAGTGTGTTATGCAAGTTACTGCAGTTTTGTTGGTCTAATCTTGGAAGATGCTGATATGCTCTTGTATGTTCCCTGCAAGAGATATGTGTGGATTAATATGATTAGGAGATGTGATTTAGACTAATGTCAGAACTGACGTTGAAACATCATTTCAGTTCTTTGCTCAGGGTAGAGTAAAAGATCAAGACACTGACCTTACCTGGAAGGCTTTTGTGGTATGAGTGATTGTCATGATGGTTTGAAGAAGAATCAGCAGATGGCGGTTGTGTGAGAAGGTTACCTTGACTGGAGTTGAGTATTTATCTACTTTTGATAAGGATGTGCATTCAACTAATGACAAAATACATTGACGGGAGACTATGTATATGTCTGATGCAGGACTGTTGGAGTGTTGAGAATATACTTTTCTCTGTGTGGCTGTTTATTTCTCTTCGTGGTGTGTTGGTGTGTGAGAACTCTGTGAAACAATCATGATGGTTAAAAGAATCTTGAGAATATAACAAGAAGATTGTGTGGCATTGTTATGGGGTAGTCTTGGACTACTTATTTTCTAAAGATTCAGATGTGGTAGGTTTGAAGTCTTTAGAATTTATGAGCAGGATGGTGGTTGTCTACTCAAACTTGATTGTTGAATCAAGTCTATGAGAGCATGGAAATCTGTTTCTGCAAAGGGAGGAGGTTCTTCTGAGTGGCAGAAGGTAGAGCTAAATTCAACAGTTGGATGACATAATGTTCTGACATCTAGCTTAACATCAGGAGTCTCGGCTGGTGATGTGGCACATCAGCTAATGATAGGGTGATCTACATGAATGAACAATAGGATGCTTCAAAAATATCGTTCTCATGGCAATTTGTGGGAGCTACAGGAAGGAGAAGATGTTACATGACCATGGCTTAGGGAGTCTAAGTGTGTTTGCTTTTGAGCAAGTGGAACATGTGACTTGAAGATCAAGTTTCCTTGGTGGATCAAGATATCTTTGTGAGAGTTCTGGCAAACGTGAAAAAGGTCAAAATGTGACATTTGGTTGTTTTCATATGAGGATTCATGAATGAGGTGAGCATTCTGTGGCATCTAGTTGATCTCAGAAGTGGATTCGAAGAATCAAGATAATCAGAGTGTGGCAGCAGGTTATTATTGAGTGTTAGTTCTTTAATTTTAAGGGTTGGCATTAATTTTGTAAAACAAATAATAGCAGCAATATGTTAGATAGTCTGGTTTATCTTGCTAAAGAAGAACAGGTTGAGCAAGAAGTCCTAGTGTGCATTGGAACATGTTGATCTGAAGTAGTGTTAACATCTGGAACAACATGTCCTATCGAGATGTCCCATGCAGGTCCATTCGACATCGCGCCAGAACTGAAGTGGTTTGTTAATTCTGTTAGGTTTTAACTGATGCAGAATATTCTGTAAATAATATGCAAATTCTAGGTGGCGCTGAATTAAAAGGTTTGAAGATTCAAGTCTGATTTTGAGAAGAATATGGGAAAATATACACTTTCTAAATATGGAGATATTTTAGGAAGTTAAAGATTAAAGTCCTATTTTGTAGCAGAAGTTTCTGCTGATTTATAGCAGCTCATTTGCTATGTTTTTGTAGGCCCAAATCCAGTTGGGAATAGGTTATATATAGATGGTTTGTAACCTAGTTGGATAACGCAACCAAAGATGTAAAGTTCTATTATTAGGGTTGGTTCCTGTACCACTCGACCTGTGAGTTGGACAGTTTGTTAGTGTGATCCTTGAAACTATTAAGTAAGAGGAGTATTGTTCTTGGAGGAAGCTTTTAAGCAACTCAAAGTTGTGTCTTGGAAAAGTGTCGTTCTTGTTGAACTAGTGGATAGGTGAAGAGCTGTTGATGCAGTGACGGATTGTCAACAGCTAGACATCCTTGCGATGATTGGGAGTGAGAAGGGTTTCTCATATCTAGAGATGGTCTAGGTAGAAGGTTCATTGGGTAGTGATTAAGTGATAAGTTGTAAACGGGTAGTTTAGCTTTGAATTGATACTACTGATAGTGGACTTCATCCCTGGCTTGGTAGCCCCCAGAGTAGGTGTGTTCGACCGAACTGGGTTAAGAATTCTGTGTGTCTTGCTCTTATCTTTTCAGTACCATGATTTGTGTAATATACCTTGCCTTTTGTGATCATGTCAGAACAGATGTCGAATAGCATGTTCTAGGACATCTGAATTCTGCACATGTACCAGAATTTCAATTGGTATCAGAGCAGGTCATTCTGTTCTGTATCTGGATGAGATCCGAGGGAAGATACTTTCTAGTTCATGGTCAAGGTAGAAGCTTTCTACTGAAAAGTTGTTTGGACTTGGAGAAGTTCATATAGTTGTGAGAATGGTCCCTAGAACTGGAGGATGGAATGTTCGTGACAGGTAGTGGCATGTGCTGAAGGCTTGGAGTTTTTGGTTGAAAAGCTGTTGTGTTGTGGTTATGTGTGGTTTGATTTATTTTCAAACCTATGTTGACCTATTGCACATGGAGTGGCATGGGTTATTATGTTTTGCCTGAAGGCTGTAGAGGAGTTTTCTGGTGTGTGTTCCGCTGCATATATATATCTGATGGAAAATTCCTGGTTGTTCATATTGCTGAGGGAGATTCCACAACATCTACGATAGAAGTGGCTAGTTCTTTTGTTGATGTGTCTTATAAGATGTTCTGACATCTTATTAGGGCAAGCAGGATCTGTTTCCTTGGTAGTTCCGTTGCATGAGGTTCTGATTGAAGAGCTCTAGAAGTGTGGGATTCTGGAGTTATGATTGAAGGAATATTATAGCTGTCCTTACTCGTTTTCTGTTCTTGTGTGATGTCACATAGCATTCCAAAGTCGGGAGCAGAGGGATGTCTTTGTGATGGTTGAGTCTTGTATGACTTGGTACATGGGTGAGTGGCTTCATCATGTATGCTGAAGTCAGATTGAAGGGTAATATGAATTATCAAACTCATGTTCTAGGGGTTTGATGATTTCTTGTTGATTAAGTTGTTGAAGACACTTGATATGATGATCAAGTCCAATCATGGCAACTGAGTCATGTTCTGGAGTCTTCTAGTTATTCTTCAGGTTAGGAGGTGCTTCCTAGGAAGCATAGGGTTGAAGCCCGTGGAGGTGATTTATGTTCACCTTTCACAAAAACAGCAAGGAAGGATGCATCTCTCTTGACCCTAAGAGTGAATCCAATCTGTTTGAAGATTTGTTGAGGTAAAGAAGACTAGTTCAGAGAAAGTCTTAGTTACTTGAGTCAAGAGTGGCAGCCTTGGTATCTCAACATTGTCATTGAAAAAAGATACTTGCAACAAGACTGAATACTTTATAAGTGTTCATGACATGATCTGGTGGAGCTCAGCTACAGCAGTGAAGAAGGGTTATTGTATAAGGATTTAAGATCAATTGCTATTTGTGAAATCCACAAGTATTTAATTGATTATCCTTGAGATTCAAGAGTGGGGATGTTCTGTCAGATGTTCTGACATCTTTTCATCAGAGGTTTGAAGAATCATGGGAGGGGTTCTACATTCGCTCACAAGTTGCCTAGGTGTTGACTTGAGATTATTGCTTAGCATTTGTTCCTAGAAAGTATTGTGGGTGACTTGTCTAGACGGTGGCGCTGTTGAAAATGAAGATGGAAGACTATGAAGACATCATAATCTTGATGGTTACAACTTGGATCAGTTTATTTCTGATCTAAGTGGTTTGGAGCATGGTGTTTGCTCTGGTTGTGAAGGTCGAGGATAAGTGGCAGTTATCTCTGGATTTCTACTAACGGCTCTACTAAGGGAAGTGGCATTCTTTGGTATAGCTATGTGGTAGTCTTGAACTACTTATTTTCTAAAGATTCATATGTGGTAGGTTTGAAGTCTTTGGAGTTTCTGAGCAGGATGGAGGTTGTCTACTCAAACTTGATTGTTGAATCAAGTCTATAAGAGCATGGAAATCTGTTTCTGCAAAGGGAGGAGGTTCTTCTGAGTGGCAGAAGGAAGAGCTGAATTTAACAGTTGGATGTCATAATGCTCTGACATCTAGCTTAACATCAGAAGTCTCAGTTGGTGATGTGGCACATCAGCTTAAGATAGGATGATCTACAGGAATGAAAATTGAATGCTTCATAAAGATTGCTCTCATGGCAGTTTACTGGAGCTGCAAGAAGAAGAAGATATTACATGACTTAGAGATTCTAAGTGTGTAATCAAGTGGAACATGTGATTTGAAGATCAATTTCAGTGGGTAGATCAGGATATCTTTGTGAGAATTTTGAAAAACATGAAGAAGACAATTTGTGGCAGTTGGCTTTTTCATATGAGGATTCATGAATGAGGTGATCAAACTGTGGCATTTGGTTGATCTTAGAAGTGGATTCGAAGAATCAAGATAATCAGAGTGTGGCAGCTGGTTATGATTGAGGATGGTCTTGGAACAAGTTACTCTTGGGCAGAAGGGTGATGAATTGAAGACTCAAGGAGATTATTCTTCTTGAAGGTGGATGAGAGTGTATTTCTCTAGTTCTTTGGATTACTACGCTTTAGTAAGTCCAGTTGGTGGAGCATATCAAGAATCATGGTGATGGTGTCTTGGTGTGTGGGATGTTCTAACTTGGTGTTGGAACATTATCCGGGATGGATATCCTTGGTGAAGGATGATTTTGCTCTGGTTTTGGAGCTTGGTGTCTACTTTATGCCTAAGGAGCGTCTACATAGTCATACGGGAGAATGATGAAGTAGAAGGTCTGCCTTGGATGAAGAATGTAGAGAAGACTGAAGCAGATCAGGTATTGATTGCTTGAAAGTCTGAAGGTGAAGATGCTCATCAATTGATCAGGAGTATTCCAAACTATCATACGGGAGAATGATAGGGAATGATTGCCTTTGGAGAGTTGGGTGAGAGAATACTGTTCCTGTGTTCTTGTGATCTTCTGTGATGTGATTTTTGTGGTTTTGAAGTTTTGTGGATTTGAAGTGTTTGTGGCTCTCTGGTCGTTTGAAGGAGAATGGTGATCCTTATGTTCCTCACGTATAGCATGATGTAACTTCATGTGTGAGTGACTACTCTTTCTTGTCAGAAGGGATTGTGGTGCTAAAATGAATGTGCTTCAGCAGGTGGCTGGACTGGGAGTGAGCTCTTGAAGACATGTAGATGCGTCTTATGTTCAGGTGCACTAGTTATCCATGTCAGGGGGAGTTGAAGCTGTTGTCTATGGTGTGTTACTGCAAGGGTGCAGATTTCTTGTAGGATGTGCGCTGGTTAAGTCTGCAGTGTGATCTGAAAAGCAGACATTGTCTGATAAGATGTCAAAACATGGTACAGGACATGTTTTTCTTGAGCCAAACAAGGAATTACTCTGGACGGTGGGATGAGGATAAGACAAAGCACGTGTTCCTGCCTATGCATGGAACGTTATTGGCCTAATTAATGGTAAGATTCAGTTGAGAAACATTTAAGGCAGTCAAGGCAGTTTTTGGAAGGTATGGATTGAATGTTGAATGGAGTTTTTGTTACCTAAAATAGCGGATTTTTGACCAAGAACCTAGTCATATTCAAGGGTCGTTAATTCCTAAGTTATTGGTCAGCTATTTGTAGGGAGCAGTCGTTTTTCCTCTTCAGAACTGTGAGTGTTTTCCTTTCCTATCTCTAATGGGTTTTGTTCGTATGTGGGTAAGCATTTCCTGGATTTGGTTTTGGGTTGGCATTATTTGCCAAATTGTGGCTAAAAAGGGGGAGATAAAAGGGAGTTTTGCGCAGATGCTGAGAAATGGTGTATGGGGTCTGCAGTACAGGTGCATCAAAAATGACGAGAAGGAAGTCATAACCATCGTAATGGATGGAGTGTTTTTGTGACTTGTATCCTGAGTTATGAACACAGTTGTGACTTGTGTTCTGAGTTACCCAGGTTGGCAAATTGGCGCTTCTGTCGACTAGGGGTGACTAATCAATCAAGGTGGGCAGATCTCTCATGCCACCATTGGTCCTTCTATGTAGCTGGATCCTTCTTGAAAGGAAAAAGAAATGTGTAGAAGGAAGTTCCTCAGATTCCTGATTTGAGGGGGAGTATTAGATATCTTCTTTCTCATGTACACCAAGTGAGTTTCGGAAGGTATCAATCAAGACCTGCCGCAAAAGGAATGGTCAGAAAGCTGAAATGTAGATGTCAAGCAAGATGTTATGACAACTTGAGATCATTTCCATGTTGCTGTACTGATGGGTTCTGTGTAAGTTCAGTAGTTGCTGATGACTACTGACAGTAATATAGAATTGTAATTGTTGTTGAAATCTGAGTTGTAATATGTTTGTGTATTTGTTTTAGCCAAAATTTGCCAAAGGGGGAGAATGTTAGTTCTTTAATTTTAAGGGTTGGCATTAATTTTGTAAAACAAATAATAGCAGCAATATGTTAGATAGTCTGGTTTATCTTGCTAAAGAAGAACAGGTTGAGCAAGAAGTCCTAGTGTGCATTGGAACATGTTGATCTGAAGTAGTGTTAACATCTGGAACAACATGTCCTATCGAGATGTCCCATGCAGGTCCATTTGACATCATGCCAGAACTGAAGTGGTTTGTTAATTCTGTTAGGTTTTAACTGATGCAGAATATTCTATAAATAATATGCAAATTCCAGGTGGCGCTGAATTAAAAGGTTTGAAGATTCAAGTCTGATTTTGAGAAGAATATGGGAAAATATACACTTTCTAAATATGGAGATATTTTAGGAAGTTAAAGATTAAAGTCCTATTTTGTAGCAGAAGTTTCTGCTGATTTGTAGCAGCTCATTTGCTGTGTTTTTGTAGGCCCAAATCCAGTTGAGAATAGGTTATATATAGATGGTTTGTAACCTAGTTGGATAACGCAACCAAAGATGTAAAGTTCTATTATTAGGGTTGGTTCCTGTACCACTCGACCTGTGAGTTGGACAGTTTGTTAGTGTGATCCTCGAAACTATTAAGTAAGAGGAGTATTGTTCTTGGAGGAAGCTTTTAAGCAACTCTAAGTTGTGTCTTGGAAAAGTGTCGTTCTTGTTGAACTAGTGGATAGGTGAAGAGTTGTTGATGCAGTGGCGGATTGTCAACTGCTAGACATCATTGCGATGATTGGGAGTGAGAAAGGTTTCTCATATCTAGAGAGGATCTAGGTAGAAGGGTCATTGGGTAGTGATTAAGTGATAAGTTGTAAACGGGTAGTTTAGCTTTGAATTGATACTACTGATAGTGGACTTCATCCCTGGCTTGGTAGCCCCCAGAGTAGGTGTGTTCGACCGAACTGGGTTAACAATTCTGTGTGTCTTACTCTTATCTTTTCAGTACCATGATTTGTGTAATATACCTTGCCTTTTGTGATCATGTCAGAACAGATGTCGAATAGCATGTTCTAGGACATCTGAATTCTGCACATGTACCAGAATTTCATTGAGGATTGTCTTGGAACAAGTTACTCTTGGGCAGAAGGGTGATGAGTTGAAGACTCAAGGAGATTATTCTTCTTGAAGGTGGATGAGAGGTTAATTCTCTAGTTCTTTGGATTACTAGGCAATAGTAAGTCCAGTTGGTGGAGCATCATGGTGATGATATCTTGGTGTGTGGAAAATGTTCTAACTTGTGTTGGGACATTATCTGGATGAATATCCTTGGTGAAGGATGATTTTTTTCTGGTTCTGAAGCTTTGTGCATACATTATGCCTAAGGAGCGTCTACATAGTCATACGGGAGAATGATGAAGTAGAAGGTCTGCCTTGGATGGAGAATGTAAAGAAGACTGAAGTAGATCAGGTATTGATTGCTTGGAAATCTAAAGATGAAGAGATTAGATCTCAGTAAAGCTGAGAATTTGTGGAGTCTGTGAGCAGTGTCATACCAGTCAGGATACTTGAATGTGTTCTCCAAGAGTGAAAGTACAATATGTGAATGTGCTCAGCAAGTGTGCTCAAATGTTCATCTCCATCTAGAGCTTTAGTTAACCATGACAGGGAGAATACTTGTCTATGGATTTTGCTACAAAGGTGCACATATTGTGAAGCTTTCATGATGATCAAACGTGTGGAGATTGGTTGCCTCTTCTGAGGATATAATGTCAGATAACATGTTATGACATTAGGCTGTTGGATGGCATGTTGGTGTGGACATGAATGGTTCTATCCATGTGAAGATAATTGTTTGAATCATATGTGCACATGCTTCTGTGGAGGAGTCTGAAGGATGATTTTATTTGTGCAGATTTTGGAATTACTTTGTGAGGGTCTTTGTTGATGGGAGATGTCACACTTGTCTTGGTGTGTGAGTTCAGTGGAAGGCATTGTGTGTGTGCTTCATAACTTGTGGATGATTGTGTGAAGCATTCCTGACTGGATGGATGAAGACTGTGTCTGGATTTTCCAAATGTTATGATCAAGGAGTTCATTGTGATCATTCCTGTGGATATTACAGAGAGAAGTTGATCAGCTTAGCAAGATGTGAGTTTTGGAGCATGAGAAGATAACAAACCAAGAGGGAATCATGTGAGTTTTGGTATTTGGATTGTTTGAGGATTAAGCATTAAGTGAATGCGTTCAGCAGGTGTGTTGAACAGAGGGTGCGCTCTTGAAGACATGAAGATGAGTCTTATGTTTTTCATTCATTTAAGGTGTTCTTCTTGCAAATGAGCACTGGTTATCTTAGATAAGGGAAGTTGATCTTTTGCTTTGGATACTTTGTTGAAGTAGTTGTCAGACAAGATGTTACTGGTGAAGTTCATGGTGTTCTTGACAGTTTAGACCAGGTTCTATAGATTTGTGTGTCAATGGATTGAATCAGAAGTATACATTTACCTCAATGTTTGTCAATTGTTGGCCAAAAAGGGGGAGAGAATGTACAATAGGAGCTATTGAGTCTGGATTTTGTTCTGAGTATGTTGGTTGGCAGATTCAGAGTTTGTCCAATTATGGCTAAAAAAGGGGAGAGTTGGCCTATGTGCCTAGCTGTTGCCTAGTTGTCTGTTGTGGTTCTAGGCTTGAGGGGGAGTGTGTAGTTTGTGCAACTGTTTTGCTGGTTGCAGTTTGAGGGGGAGTTGTTGCTGCTAGTTGTGTGCTGATGTTAGTTTGTATGGTGTTTTTCCGCTGGTATCTCTGGTGTAGGCTGAGATTGTTTTAGCCAAAATTAGCCAAAGGGGGAGATTGTTAGTTCTTGTATTGGCTGGAACTTTGGTAAAATAATGGTGTTGTTAATGATGTCATACGTATGATGTCTTAACATGAGTTCTTAACATTGAGTTGATGTTAAGTTCAGAAGGGTTGCAGTTTTGTATGCTGATGTTAAACCTGATGTCTTGACATCAGTTGACAGAACATCAGAACATCAGTCTGATGTGGTTTCTAGGGCTGCATTTGTTTAAGTGTGTTTTGAGAAGATCTGGTGGAGAGATTACAGGCGAATATCATGGGACAAATATATTCTGTTACAATCTTATATTGAGTAGATATTGTTACTATTTTCATGCAAAAAGATATGGAGAATAATTAGATTTAATTGAAGATTTAACTGAAGATTTAATTGAAGATTTAATTGAAGATTTGATTGAAGATCTATTTAGTAGCAGAATCTTTTGCAGAATTGTAGCAGCTGATTTGTTGTGATTTGAAGGCCCGAATCCAGTTGGGAATTAGGTTATAAATAGAAGCATTGTAACCTAGTTTTAGGAGGTCAGCCATCATGTAAATTATAAGGGTTGTGTTGGTTGATGAACCACCTGGTTTGTGGGATGGTCACCGTGTTTATCTCAAAGCCTGTAGGTAAGAGATGTATTGTTCTTGGAGGAAGCTGTTAAGCAACTTTAAGTATTGTTCTTAGTCATGTGTGTCATGTCTAGGTATTGTCATGGAAGTGTGTCTTCTACTTTTCTGTGATTGAAGAGTTGTTGGAAATCAAGCTGTTGATGCAGTGGCTGAGATGTTCACTGCTAGACACCATTGTGATGATTGGAAGTGAGATGGAGTCTCTTATCTAGGGTGGACTTAGGTAGAAGGGTCATTGGGTAGTGATTAAGTTAGGAGATTGTCAACTGGGATTGTTGAGTCTGTAATTTGATACTACTAATAGTGGACTTCCTTCCTGGCTTGGTATGCCCCCAGATGTAGGTTGTTAGACCGAACTAGGTGACCAATCCTTGTGTGTTGTTTATGCTTTACTGTTGTTTATTGCCTTGTTCATAGCAGATTGTGTTGTTGTGACATCACACTTAACATCACACATCTGATACCAGAATTTCATGGATTATGTAGGGTCATGACATATGTTGAAGTGGCTAGTGGCATTCATCTTTATGTGCCTACATGCAGAGAACTAGTGGACTAGTTTCTTGATAAAGTTCTGTTAGCCGGTGATGTAGAGTCGAGGGTAGGTATCTGTATCATCTTATAATAGTGTCGCACCTCAAAAAATCATTGAAAATACGACCCTCGCGTGAAAGGCGCAGAAGAAATTGCGGTTTGACAGAGTCGCCACCGAACTTTATTTATCCCAAAAGATGGAAAGGAAAATATCGAGAAAACCTTTAAGAGAGATAAGAACATGGTCGTCGTAACCACATTCTGGGTTCGGGAGTCGGTTGCGTGAGAGGAAGGTGCGCGCACCCCCTCGCGTCTGTTGTACTCAACGGGAACTTCTTAGTTCGATTTGTGATGAACATTAACTAAGCTTGTTTGCTTTCTTCTAAATGATTAAAGGGAAAATGTACGATAAAAGGGAAAGATACTAGGGGAAATGGGTGGTTTTAGGACATGTTAATCACTAAGGATTGGGGCCCGTGTGCCAATGTATGCTCATTCAGACGAGAATGAGAAATCAGAGTAATCGTAGTTCGACTACGGGAAAAGGATAGGGGAAACGAAAGATGGATAGAAGTGTGCTCTCCAAGATCATCGCAATCTTGTGCCTACGTATGTTACATTAGAATGAATGAAGAATCAGAGCGTCCGTAGTTCGTGGAACTACGGAAAAAGGTTTGAGTTTTAGGGGACGAAAGATTGAATGACAAACAAACCAAGGGGCGTGCCTCAAGAGCAGTCACTCCAGAATCCAAGGAATGCGAGATCCCAAGAACTCAGTTCTTTCGTGATTGATTGCGAAAATGTTTAATAAAGATTAAGTGTTTTAAATACAAAAGGTTGAATAAACAACAACCTAAGGGCGTGCCTCGAGAGCCATTCATTCGAAGATTCAAGGAATGCTAGATTCCAAGAATCTCCTCCTTTCATAAGTTAATTAAGAAATAAGGTTTGAAAAAGATTGAATCGGATGGGTTGCGAAAAGAGGTAATGATCGATACTAGTCCCTAGGGGTGCTCCTAGTAACGAAGCCACGAGATGTGCGAGTGTGTGTTTGATGGCGAGGTAAAAGGCGCTCGACTTATGAGTGGCTTGACGACGAATCGAGGATTGGTTAGAAGATGGTTTAGTTTAAAATTCAAAAAGATTGAATGAACGATAACCCAATGGGTGTACCTCGAGAGCCATTCATTCGAAGATCCAAGAAATGCTAGATTCCAAGAATTTCCTTCGTTCGAAATTTGATCGAGAAAATGTTCAGTTGCGTGTTCGAATCGAATTAGGGGACGCGGAGAACTCATTCACACGGAGACGCGGATAAGAGGTTTGATTTGTTAAATGTTTTAGGGAGAATGACGATTATTCAATAAACGAGACGTCAGCCTCGTAACTAATTAATCAGGGGATTATTGGGATGCTATATCCCAACGACACCTTTTTCATTCAATTGATTTATGAAATATTGTTTGATGAACAACGAAAGTACCACATGGAATGCTAGACTCCAATGGCATTCCTTTTTCAAAATAATTAAGGCGAGTGTTTTAGAAACGAAAGGCCGAATGACACACCTCCAAAGGCATGCTCCCCAATAGCAATCACTCAAGAACCCAAGAAGTGGTAGACCTCAAGAATTCAATTCTTTCGCGATTTAATTAAGAAAAATGATTTGATTAGGTGTATTAAGTATTTTAATCGGATTAAGTGTTTAGATGTTTCGATAATCTTAGCGTATTTTGAGTAAGATGAACATGATAAGATGAATGCGATGTGAACAACAATAATAATATGGACAAGATATAATCGAGGATATATTGACAAGAAGATAAAGCAAGATAAAGTTGAAGAAAATTAAAGTTAGCGGTTAGTGATTAATCGTTAAAACAAATGATCAATGATGGTTAAATAATGAACTTAGGCCAAAGTTAATGAAGACTCATTAGAGAATTGATAAAATCAAAGCCTCCTAACGACAAGTTTCATAAGTAATGGACCCAAGACAAATAATCAACCATACTTGGACTTTCAAACATAAGTTTAGGCCACGAATGATCATTTTCCGATACGGGACACATGTAGCGCTATGTTAAGCAATCGTAGCACAATCTATGAGGAAGATCATACCATGGGAGGCCGATCAAGCAATATTTGTGCTAAAACACGATGGAGAAATAATATTGTGAATCATTCTCTAAGGAAATCGTGCCACACGAAAAGAAAAGTGGATGATCTCGTCTTACTCACAAACTTTCATCGATTAATTGAAGGTAACCTATCACGATCCCAAAGTATAAAAAATTATCCCAATGATCATTTTCTACAGATTTGAATTCATGAAGTTTAAACAACCTCAATCAACCAACATTTGTAACACTAAAGACTTTCATCGACCACAATGGAATCGAAAATTATGAAATGAAATGAAATAAGCTAAAATAAGTTGGAAAAAGCGATGGTCTAATCTCAATCATGAACTTTTATTGATGAATCGACAATCCATAATTCTTCGATATTCATTGACCAAACAATTGAAATTGAATTGAAAAGAAAGAAAAAAATAGAAATTAATTGAGAAAACCTAACAACAATTAGATTAAAACATATTAGGCACTAATAATAAAATCAATTTAGAAAATAAAATGTATTAACAATAACTTAAAACATTAAATTAAAAAAAAAGAAAAGAAAAACTCTAGAGACTAGGGGTGCGCAAGATGGGTATAGGTGTGCATGAGAAAAGAGGTTCATATGGGCCTAGAGCCCATCATCTCACACGGTTAAAAAATTAAAAAAATAAAGGTGGTGGATTAAAACAGAATAATGTGTGGTGGTGATTTCAAAAGAGTGGTAAAACAAATACAATCAGGTTTCACAAAACAGCCATTCTTAAACAAAGTCAAAGAGAAAACAGTATATTCATTTTTCAAACGAAAGGGTCACAATGTCAAAAGGAAAAAGAAGCGAGCTACACATCAAAAAGGAAGAACCTTCGTTCCAACCTTTCTCGATCGTGCCACGATTAGCCACAAAATCCTTGCTCAATTTCACTTTCCTTCAAGTCTCAGTTAGCTTCTCCTACGCTTTAATTTGAATCAGGTTTGTTTGGTTTCACTTTTCCTCTGTTCGCTCGGCTTCATCTCTCCTTCTGTTCGTTGGGTTCTGGATTCATTTGATTATTGTTTTGGGTTTTGTGAGGGTTATTGTTTGTGGTTTTTTGAAGGTTACCGTTGTTGTGGAAACAGATGGAAGAGATTAAAGGTTGAAGATGGGTCAGGTGGATGAAGGAGGTTGAGGGAAAGATTCGACATGGTGGATTTGGCTACCCAGAGCTTGTCCGAAAGAATGGAGGTTGACTCTTATTTATAGTGTGAGGAAGCGAGAAATAGGTTGTCGTTTTTGATATTCTCTCTGCGTTTTCACTTTTGTCGTGATTTTTGCACAGGTTTTGAATTGGTTTTGTGTGGGGTCGTTGCGCAACGGTTTTGTGATTGTGAGCTAGTTTTGTCATTTTGTGTTTTGCAGGTGAGTCGTATGAAATTAGGTGATGACGTTTTGGTGCATGAATCATGAGAATCATTTTTTGGTTTGCTCTGCGCAGGTGATGGTGTGGGGTCTTGAAGTTGTGGGCCATGCTTGGAGAAGCTTTTGGAGAAATGGTTTAACATGTGGGTGGCTATAAAGCTGATGGTTGTGTTTTTTCTGCAGGTTCCGCTTTTTATTTCTTGTGAATGTTCATGTGTATTGTTTCTACGTCATGGCTATGCGTGGAAATTGAGTCTTGCCAATTCTTGTTTGTTTGTGCTTGTGGACTGTTGTTGAGACTTTGTTGGAAAGTCATGACTTAGTTTTTTATTTCTCTTTGCCTCCCTTGTTATTATGTTGTGTTAATTATAAGTTTTGTGGTATAATGGTTTAGTGAGTTAAGAAGATGGTTTGTATTGTTGCAGCAACGTTTGCGTGATGAGACGGCAAAGTACGGTGACATTGTGCTTTAGTTATGTAATGGCATAAAGCTGCGTTTGCAGATGGTTTGCTATGGCTAGATGAAATGGTGATAGAATCAAACTTTGGCTTGTATGTGTGTTTGCTCATGGTGTATATGTCATGGTTGGTAATGTGTGTATTGTTATTTTTGCAGGCAAGTTGTGTGACATAGTATTATGGTTTTTTGGTGTGAGCATGAAATGGCTTCTTGGCTAGCAAATTAGAGAGTAACATGGTGTAGGATGTGTATGGCTTCACTTTGTATCATGGCTAATGAAAACAACATGTATATTTTTTGGAAATTATGACAATGGACTTTTTATTTTTTTTGGGCTTTCTTGACAACAACTTTCATGGGCTTTTATTGTACAATTTTTGCAATGTATGGATTTTTGTGTAATGGATTTGTATAGATGAACTTAAACCTTTTGTAGAAATATTGAATGATCTTTGAATTTTCAATTAGCTTTGCAATCTTGTAATTGGACCTTAAATATCGCTGACACATCTTCCACATTGCCTTTGATCAATTCTCAATCTTGACAAATAGCATTACATGGACTTATCTTGAATGCACTTGAACCATGATTAATACTTGAAATCCTTAAGCAACATTATGCTTGATGGAAGTAAAAAAATGGGGGGGGGGGGGGGGGGGGGGGGGGGGGGGGTTCCTTTGTATTGGAATCACAATAATGCAATACCATTATTGAACTTCATGTCTTGGACTTTTCTTGAACTACTTACCACTTGAATCACAGATGAGCCACAATATTTCACCATGAACCGAATGCTCAGGAAAATGCATTGAAATCAGAGGAACATGACTTAAAATGTGAACTTTAATATACTTCACCCAACCTTAATTAGAATGAATGTGATCTTTTATAATTATTAATCACGAAGGACTTGCCTTAACACACCCTGATAACCTAATCCAGAGATAAACTTAATTGGCACAGACTGAAACTTCACACACCACTTGAATTGCACACCATAGCCTTTATCATGAAACAAACCCTTGTTTAACCAAGATTAAGTCAGACCAAATAAACCTCAATCAATATCGTACACATTCCTGACTTGCCTGATATTCTCAAATGAATCCTGATTCAATCAACAACTTGGACTAGAAGAAATGAAAGCAACTTATTTTTTGGATTTTTGAATAAGGTTAGTGGATGGATGTTCAGATGAAGATAATATACATGTAGGACAAATTTGGGGTATGACAGATTGTGTCCCAGAAGATATCAGAAAAGAGTTGGTACTTCAAAAAATCAGGAGCTTGGATAGTTTCTATTTGTGTCTTGACAAAAGTTACATGCTTATAAGGATCGTTATGCCATCAAATTTTGCCAACAAAGAGGGTTTGAAGTATTATGGAACAAGTGTCTCCCATATTTCATCTAAGAGGGGTTATAGGTCCATTATCTCCACGTCCTTAGTAGGGTTAATCGCCTGATGACGTTGTTAGATATGGAGGAGGTTGTCCTTTATAACTTAGTTTTGGCGGTGCAGGTCATCCATGGCAGCGCGCATCTCCGCCATGGCGTCGTCGTCCTCACTGTAGCATCGGTGTTAGTGACGTGACCACTACCGCTTTTAACGCTACTTTCTGATTTCTGTATTTATCCTATGAAGCTTAAAAGGAAGGGGAAGATATCTTAAACTAACCCTGCGTACAAGTGTTTTCTTTAACAAATGCGAAGAGATCTGGAATCGGGGTTTGGTTATACAAGGGGAAGCTATTAACACCCAGAGTATCTATAGTAATCTATAGGAACCTTTATTTACACATATTTTCTATTGTTTGAAATGCTTTCTTAAGTCTATCTGCTGTTGATTGGGAAAAGTTTCTCCTTTGGGAGGACTGAGGAAATGTTTTTGTTGTTTTTGGGTTTTTTATTGTTTTTTGGAAGGTATTTGACCTAAGAATTTTAATTTGTGTGCTCGCTAAGATTTCGCATTTTATGCCTACGTATTCCCGTAAAAAGATTTGGTAAATCAGAGCAATCGTAGTTCCTCCTATTCTATGGGAGGAAATTTGGTGTCTTGTTCAAAGCCCAAGATTGAAGCTAAAAGTTGATTGAGAGAGAGAATTTGTCATCTCTAAAGGGAGAAATCTCACCTATTCATCACAAATGTTGAGTAATTGGTTATAAGGGAAGTTACTTTAACTGGGATGTATGGAATCCAACAATGCCATATCTTCCTTTATAAGAGAAATGTCATGAAGGAATAAGCTTTAACTCAGTGTTGAGCAATGCCACTTTTTCCTTTATAAATCTTTCATGCTAAGAGAGGGACATTGGCTTGGATATGTAGAATCCAGAGGCTTGCCACTTACATCAGTCAGATGAAAGAGAAATTTTAGCCACGATAAAGGAGGGACTCCAGCTTGGATTTTGAATCAACAAGTGTGACACTTACATCAATCATATGGAAAAAGGTTTTGATTGTTTGTTTTGATATGTGATGTATAGAGGGGATATCCTCCTACATAGAAGACTCATGGTCTCATCTGTGGGGATGATGGATTTTGTGCCTTGATCAAAGCCCAAGGTTGAAGCTAAAAAAGGTTTGGGAATTGACTCCACTGGAGATGTTTTATTTGAGTATCTTGTTTGAATCCCAAGATGATGAAGCTGAAGAGTTTGAGTATAGTTTTAAAGAAGACTGACTCAACTGGTGAGTATGGTATTTGTCTTGTACAAAGCCCAAGATTGACGCTGACTGGTTAAATCATTATATGAAGCCTAAGAGGAGGCTGGCTCTTCCTGAGGATTATTGAAATCCAGGAGAAGGTCTAAACTGTGTTGGGGAATCCAAAGGGAAACTAACTCTTGGTGGTGATTAGAGAAGAGTTGATTTATCAGATGCCATGAGGCTCAGATACTTTTGGGAACTTGTTGATGATAATCTGACCCTGGCTGGGGATTTTAAAAATGAAAACCAAGCTTTGTTGAGGATCAGGAGAGCCTTAGAGAATGATAGGCTTGAATTCCTTAGAGGTTTTGACTCTCCTGGGGACTGGTGTATTACTAAGGATTATTAGGATTTATCCTATGCTTTTAGGAAGCCAGAGGGTTCTTGTTATGAAGTCCAAGAGGAAACTATGGGGGTGAGACTTTCCAAGTCTACTTGTATGAAGCCCAAGAGGAGGCTGAGACTACCCAAGGCTTTTTTTTTAAAAGAGGCAGACTCTGGTTGAAGAAATATCTTTGTATGATGCCCAAGAGGAGGCTGAGGGTTCTAGAGACGAAGATCAACACTTGAATGATTGGATACTCTAGAGTGTTTGACTTTCCTGAGGATTGAACTAGTAGAGATGACTAAACTCTTTCCTATACTTTTAGGAAGCCTTTGGGTCCTTGTACTAAGCCCAAGAGGATGCTAGGATGCTTCTCGAAAACCCGTGGGTCCTTGTACTAAGCCCAAGAGGAAGCTGTGGGGGAACTTCTAAGAAGCCTGTGGGTCCAAGCCTAAGAAAAGTTCAAGAAAGGTTTCACCGGGAAATAATCCTTTATTTGTTAAATAGTTCTAAGGTTTGAAGAAATTCAAAAGAGGTTTCACCGGGAATTAATCCTCTATGTGGACATGAATTTATTTGTATAAGAATAAACTAGTTAATTGAACTAAGTTATAAATATCATACTATTTAACCTAAGTGTGAACTGAGGATAACCTAACTGTTGAGGGGACTCTATATAGGTATGCATAAGTATATACAAATAAGTGGTTTAACAGGTATATAAATAAGTATGCATTGAAAATGTAATGGGTCTTATTCTCTAGATAGAGGCCCAAGTGTATTATGATTGGTTGTATTGATTATCACTGTATGACTAGGGTTTTGAGAAATTGAAGAAATTTTTGAGAAAACTTTGAATTTGAATTTGAATTAAAAGAATGTTGTTGTTATTTGAATGAATTGAAAAGAAAGTTTGGGGCTTATAACTCAAAGAGAGGCCCAAGTGGTCTAAGAGCAGTTTCACCGGGAATAATGCTCCTCTTAGTACTAGTATAATTGGAATCTTCTTTATCTAAAAAAAGGAAAAGGATGAGACTTAAACTCTATTAAGAGGCCCAAGTTAATATATTTTGAATGAAAGAATAGTATTGGGTCTTATACTCGGGGAGAGACCCAGGTGTTTTCAAGCAGTTTAAAAACAGACAGGTGATTTTGAAAACGGAGATATGGGGCTTACAACTCAAGGAGAGGCCCATGAAGGTTGTTTATTGTTTAAAACAAAGTTTATGTACAAAATATTGGGGCTTATACTCAAGGAGTGGCGTAGATGATTTATTTGAAAATAGTGATTGCACCGCGATACCGAAAGACGTTGTGGGACTTATACTATAGCAGAGGCCCAAAATTTATTTATGTACATAGGGGGTGAAGGTGCGAGAAAGACACAAGAAAGGGGGGGTTTGAATTGTGTTTTGACTTTTAAAAAACTTTTCGCTTCTTATCGTTAATGCGCTAAGAGAATATCAAAGTTACTTTGAGAGACTCTGACTTGCGAAGGGTTATTCAGATTGTGCAACGCATGAAGCATAAGCGACAAGGTGAATTTAAAGTAACGATGCTTGAATCAGACTTGCAATGCGGAAGCTTATCAGAGTTGAGTTGCAAGGTTCTGACTTGCTTATGTAAGGTTCTAATAATTAATACAGAAACATAAACAATAACTTAAAGCATGACAAAAGTAAAGAACACACGATATATCCTGGTTCACCTGAGCAACTCTCAAGCTAATCCAGTCCACCATTCCGAGGTGATTTCACCTTGAACACAAGGACTTAATCCACTATAACCAAATCTGATTACAGATACACGAGCTAACGCTGGTGACTAACAACTTGCACAACCGCAGTTGTGACTACCCCACAATGAACCGTTCAGGGGTTCAACTTAATGAATATAATGAACATTAACCTAATAGGTTCCAATCTCGTAAGATCTACTATCAGGATTTCACAGCTAAACATTCAAGGATTCGACTTAATGAATATAATGTTTACTGACCATTCTTTCAGGCTTTTCAATGAGTTTCATCAGTGATCTCACAAGAGTCTGACCCACATTGGTCCTCTTTGAGATATGACTATCATTGACCATATTTCAGGATTTCCACAATGACACCAAGCAATTGTCTTCTCAAGTCTTCGGTCACACTGACCACTTGAGGAATCCTAATTCACATAGAATTATTTAAATAGGAGATTACAATAATGCTTCTTAACAAGCAGATAACTCCTAAGTTTAAGTACAAAAGAACACACAAGTGTTCGAGCAAGATATGAGCAACAACTCCTTGCTTTCTTCAGATTCTACAAAGATGTATGTTGATTTGACAGTTAATGACATCTTGTAGATCTTCTTCTTCTTCGTCTTCTTTGTTGATCAAGCTTCGATCAACAACTCCTTGCTTCAGATCTTCAATGTAGATTAGACGATGAAGTTGGTTAATGACTTGACTGATTTGCAATGTTGTCTTCTTCATCAACAGCTTCTGTTCCAATTGATTGTTGTTGTGTTGAATAATGATCTTTGAGCTTCAACAACAATGGTTGTGTGTTAATGGTGATAGCTTTGAATGTTAAGTGTAACAACGAAAACTGATCGTTGCGACTATCATCACATCGACTTCATATCGACGACACAATCGACACCTTCATAAGCGATTACTCCTTTCTTTAAATAGCCAAGTAAAATATAGCCGTTTGAGTTACTGTTGGCTATTTGATAAGAGTCGTTGTGCAATGATGAAAGTTGTACTGACACATCTTCTTTTTACTGTAGAAGAAGTGACGGGATATATCTTAAGTATAGAACAAGGGTTTTTCAGATGTGAGACTGTTGGGGATAGGTTTTCCTATATGAGATGGCTCAAGATTAATAGCGTTTGATGAGTTGAGATAATTTAGAATCATCTTTTTCAAGGCTGACTGAGATAGGTGTGATAGACTCTAAGAGAAGAATGTCAGATCAAATAAGAATACTTATTAAAGTATACTTATGAGCTGCAAGAAGTGGCCGACACAGAGTGGTTGACATGATGGAGATAAGCTTATTTTCGAGATTGATTCAATCTTACTATTCCTTGGTTATAAGCAGTCGCATACAAGAGAAACATAGGAATCTTAATACTTTTCTAACCTATCTTTACGAAACTTAATGTGTCAGTGCATGATGGAACATGATCAGAATTATGACAAGGTTTGCACTTTATTTCACAATAAAATGTTGTGACTTGTTAAAGTATATTTATCACGAGGTTCTAATAAGTAATAGATGGAGAGAAAATCGTACCTTTAAGATACTGAGATCTTTACAGATTATCTGAGTGCTTTCCATTCTGACTCTGAGCTTCTGATCATCATCTTTCAGCTTCTGCTTCCTTCTGAGTGGTCTATTGATGGTTCTCACGTTCTTCAAGGATTCACTTGTATTCCGACGTTTGAAGAATATAGGTGTCTTCAGAACTCTGATCTCTAGTTTGAGAACTAAAATCAATCTTCTCATGATCCTTTCCTTGATCCTGTTCAGACATATTCATCTGATTTCTGAGAGCAATCATATAAAGATTCTGATCTTTTAATATCAGAACATCTATCTTCCATCAAGCTTTCTTGTTTTTAGAAGGTCATTGATTTCTAAGCTTAAACATAAACCACTGAGAGGTTATGTGCTAGAGAGAATTAATTGACATCTCATAACATCTTATGACTCTGTTTCTTCGAACAGATGCAGAGCTTGTTCAGATACAAGTATCATCAAACATGTGTGTAACACGTGACATAGTTTGCATGAAACTTCTTGTTAATACTGATCTAACTTGTTTGGATTTAGTCCATCAAAGGATTAATAGGATATCTACTTCTGAAAGAAATGTCTATTGACTCCTTCATTCTGAGAAACATCAGTGACTTAAATCCTTTTTGGCTTCGAGTAGATGACTTCAGTCTTTGCATCTAGTCGAGCATCTTCTGATTCCAGGATTTGTGAAATTCTGAGAGAGATATCAGAAAGTGTTCTGACCAATTACAGTTGGTTCAATTGAGATAGAATCTCAAGTTAATAGAACTCAATCATCTATGTTGTTTTATCCAAAACTTAGAAATCATTCTTAATCAGATTCCGGATGAATCACTAGATTTCCTCTTTCTGAATATTCTTTCAGTTTTCTGTAAAGCTTTTCAAGAAAACAATATTCAGTTCTTCGTTGAATCTTTTAACTGCTTGATCAGTTAAGATTCATATGTTGAATCACTTCTAAGAGTTTGAATTCTTCAGATTTCTGACTTCAACAAACTTCATTTTGAAATTCAAAATCATAGAACAATAATCTTTCTTCTTTACATGAAGAAGTTCTGAATGAGCTTTAAACGAGAAAGTCAAGGGTGGACCTAATCCGTTTCTTGAAAACATCTCAAAAACTCATAAAGAATTAATCTTCAGCAAACAAGACTTCTTGTTTTCTGATGATTCAACATTGAGCAAATACGTGGTTCATTCACACGTATCTTCCAAGATAAGCATTCAACAAATAATACTTCTTATCTGATGAATCTATCTTATTAGCTGATTCTTCAATCTTCATCAAAGCTTAAGTGAGGAAGATTCAGTTAATGACAACTGCAAAACTTCCATAATCAGTGACTTGCTCAAGTAATCCGATTGATTACAATTTTGTACACATTCATCTTCTGAACTGTTACAGAAATTATAAGTGGATTGTAATCTCACCCAGAGTATTTCTACGCACCGTATCTGGATCTTTTTCTGACACTATTAAGTGTTTGATATCCATCAATAATAGAACCGAAGCTCTGATACCAATTGAAGGTACGAGAAAGACACAAGAAATGGGGGTTTAAATTGTGTTTTGACTCTTAAAAACTTTTCGCCTCTTATCGTTAATGCACTAAGAGAATATCAGAGTTACTTTGAGAGACTCTGACTTACGAAGCGTTATTCAGATTGTGCACACATGAAGCATAAACGACAAGGTGAATCTGAAGTAACGATGCTTGAATCAGACTTGCAATGCGGAAGCTTATCAGAGTTGAGTTGCAAGGTTCTGACTTACTTATGTAAGGTTCTGATAATTAATACTGAAACATAAACAATAACTTAAAGCATGACAAGAGTAAAGAACACACGATATATCCTGGTTCACCTGAGCAACTCTCAATATAATCCAGTCCACCCTTCCGAGGTGATTTTTCCTTAAACACAAGGACTTAATCCACTATAACCAAACCGATTATAGATGCATGGGCTGATGCCACTGACTAACAACTTGCACAACCATAGCTGTGACTAACCCACAATGAACCGTTCAGGGATTCAACTTAATGAATATAACGAACATGGACCTAATAGGTTCCAATCTTGCAAGATCTACTATCAGGATTTCACAGCTAAACGTTCAGGGATTCGACTTAACGAATATAACGTTTACTAACCATTATTTCAAGCTTTTCAATGAGTTCTATCAGTGATCTCACAAGAGTCTGACCCACATTAGTCTTCTTTGATATATGGCTATCATTGACCATATTTTAGGATTTCCACAATGACACTAAGCCATTGTCTTCTCAAGTCTCCAGTCACACTGACCACTTGAGGAATCTAAATTCACATAGAATTAGTTAAACAAGAGATTACAATAATCCTTCTTAACAAGCAGATAACTCCTAAGTTTAAGTACAAAAAAACACACAAATGTTCGAGCAAGATATGAGCAACTGCTCATTGCTTTCTTCAGAGTCTACAAAGATGTATGTTGATTTTACAGTCGATGACATCTTGTAGATCTTCTTCTTCTTCTTCGTCTTCTTTGTTGAGCAAGCTTCGAGCAACAACTCCTTGCTTCAGATCTTCAATGTAGATCAGACGATGAAGTTGGTTAATGACTTGACTGATTTGCAATGTTGTCTTCTTCATCAACAGCTTCTGTTCCAATTTATTATTGTTGTGTTGAATAATGATCTTTGAGCTTCAATAACAATGGTCGTGTGTTAATGGTGATAGCTTTGAATGTTAAGTGTAACAACGAAAACTGATCGTTGCGACTATCATCACATCAACTTCATATCGACGACACAATCGACACCTTCAGAAGCGATTACTCCTTTCTTTAAATAGCCAAGTAAAATATAGTCATTTAAGTTACTGTTGGCTATTTGAAAAGAGTCGTTGTGCAATGATGAAAGTTGTACTGACACGTCTTCTTTTTACTGTAGAAGAAGTGACGGGATATATCTTTTTGGTACGGTGTACAGTCATTGATAACGGTAACATTTGTCTTCAAATCTTCAGAGGCTTCTGATGGTAATTAATTGAAGCACGAGTAGAGACTTTATAACTAGGTTTTCTGAATCTTTAAGTCTTCAGTCTTCCGAACTTGTCCATTAGGAATTTGTCTTCAGAACTTCAGCACTTGTCTTGAAACCCGTTATCTTCACTGCTTCAAGTCTTCAGAATCTTCAGAATTTGTCTATTAGGAATCTGTCTTCAGAGGCTTCATCACTTGACCTTTAGAACCATAATCTTCAGAACTCATAAGTCTTCAGAGTCTTTCTGCACTTGGTCTTCAGAGCCTTCAGCCTTCAGAACTTCAAGTCATGAGAATCTTCAGCACTTCGGTTCTCCAGAAGATTATCTCTTCAGAAGCTTCGCTATCTTCAGAATCATAACCACTTTCAGAGTAGCATCCACAAGAGCATTGCAACAACAATATCGACATCCTCGGATCTATCTGATTATGATCAGATACAGAAGCATACTTGCTTCTTGCGACTTGTGTCACACATAGTAACTCGCATATGATCATTTACGCACATTTGGCTGATGCTTGTTGGATCTGATATCTTCTATGATTATGATCTGCACATAACACGCGTTAGAACATAAAACAGTTCTTTCACAAATACTCATTGTTATCATCAAAACCTAGAGATGACTTGCAGAGACAACTCTTGCTCTTACATGGGGTTGGGTATTACACTCTAATAGAGGCTCATGAGTGTTGTTTATGAAGCTTTTGAAATATTGAATCAAAGAAAACCCTAATTTCATTTTTTAAAATATTTTTCAAAGAAAAATCAATTAAAAATGATAAAAAAAAATACCAAAAAAAATCAATAAACATGTTATGAATTATGTTTAAGGTTTAGAAAATGAGGTTTTATTCACATTATGATTTAAAATCAAATTGATTTTGAAAAATCAAGAAAAAAGAAATTATTTAAAATGTTTAAAACAAATTAAAATAAAATTCTTTAAAATATTTAAAAATATATCAAATAAAAATATTTTTTGTATTTTTTGGTGAATAAAATATTTTTAATGTGTGAGTGATTTTTGTGCAAAAAATCATTTTAAAATAATTAAAATTGATTAGCAAAAATAATTATTAAAAATAAAATATCAAAATATCAAAAAATATGAAAATGTGAAAAATTGGACAAAATGGCATGGGTGGGTGTTGAACCAACGCCCTCCAACACAAACACACTTGAAAACACACGTTGCTACCACAGGGTGGTGATACATCCGTGTATCAAAACCACCCCATAAACATATTTGGGTGACTTGATTTCTAGGCCAGGCCAAGGCGTCATGGCCTGGCCCTTGCCCAAGGGAGGCCATTTTTTGTGCCTTTGCAAGAAGGCCATAACTTTCTTATTTCTCCATGAAAATGGATGAAATAAAGATGGATTCTACCTAGAATTTCATGAGGGATCCAATGGTGGTCTTGGAATTTTCTAAAAATGCCTACATTTTAAAACCCAATAGTGGTTTCAAAATAGGTCAATATTTGCAAGTTCTATGCTACAGCTCCATACAAGCAATAATAGCATGGCAATTTAGTTCAAAGACAACAAATATGATATGTATGACATGTTCATGATCAATGTACATCAAAGCAATGCATATTTCCCAAAGTTCAAGTTGTTATGCACTTACCTCTTAAAGCTCCACTTACTATCTTTCAAGATACTTGTGACAGAAGTAATCCAATGCCTTGGACACTCTTAATAGACCCCTTAGAAGCTTTTAGGATGATCCAAATCAAAAGGAAACATCTAGAACAGAAACTGGCTCCTTCTTGCAAAATTGACAAAAGTGTCCAAGATGACAACTCCCTCAATTGTAAATTGGTGTTACAATTGAGGAACACTTGTTGAAACAGTTTAGGGATGATATTTGGAGAGTGTTTGAAGTGTTTTTTGGCTTTGAGAGTGATTGAATCAAGACATGGCTTGGAAAATGCAGAAAAGTCAAAGTTTGAGGTTTTGAGGGTTAACTTTCTGATTTTGGTGTTGTGAGATGGAGATGAAGGTTTGAACACCTCCAATGGATGATTTATGATATGTTTGGATGGTGGTTTGAGTGGTTCAAGCTCTGGTTTTGAGAATTTTAAGTTTGATCCTTGAAACTTTGAAATTTGAAGAAAGAGAGGTAGCATGAGAAAACAAGGTTTTGGTATTATTTTGGTGTGTTTTGAAACATCAGAAATGACCTCTATTTATAGTAGAGGAAGTTTGATTTGTAAGGAATAGTGAATGGAGGCTGGATCACCCTATTGTCCAATGGATATGGCTATGTGTTTAAAGTCTCATTTAGCCATTGACTTGAGTTAAACTTTGCAGGTTTAGGTCTTCTGATCCTTGGATAAATCTTGACTCATTTTGACTGATATGGCTTGGTTCATGACACCTCAATGCATCCTTTCAGTGCCATATGACAAAATTGGATTTTGGATTTGCAACATTGATGATCACATGCCAAAAGGATATGATTCTTGACTAATTGACCTTATGATTCAGATTCTTCATCATTTAGGTTGATATTGGACAGAAATCCAATGATGCAAGTGTCCAAAATTGGCTCAAGAAATCGTGGGATACAAGTCATGTCCAAATGCTGTCAAAAAAATACTTAGTGTCAAGGCATATTGTGAGGTTCATAACTCCTTTATCAAGTTGAATCAATGGATGTTCTTGTACTCTTTGGAAAGCTTGTATATCATACTTCAACTTTGATGTTTACATTTGGTCTTGATTCCTTTTGGATCATAATGAAAAATGCCTCCAAAGTTGGACAAAACATGAGACAGGTTCTGCCTAAAAATTTTCTAAGTGTCAAAGTTTAAATCTTATGAAACCCTAACTTTATGGTCTTATAACTCAAAATCTAGGCATTTTTCGACCATGAATCACTAGGACACTTTTGTAGTATGTAATGAGAGCTTTCATTTGAGCTTTGGATGGAAGAAAATGGTTGCTTGGATCACAAGTTATGGCCTTGCAAAGTTGGGTAAAAATCATTTTTTTCCATAACTTAGTGAAATTTCAAGTTTCTCAAGGTTGCCCTTTTTGCAAGTAACCTCACTTTTCTTGATTTTTCTTGATCGATGATGATCCAAATCACAAGTTAACATTGTTCTTGGCTTAAAGAAGCCATGTTTGTAAAAAAAATCCCAAAAGTCAAACTTGGTTTTGATCACAGTTGACTTTTTGTATCAAATGAATTTTGAACTTTCTGATCCTTTATGAAATCAAGTCCTTGGGCTAAATTGAACCTAATGGATGGATTCCATAGGTGTCTTAGAGTGTCTTGAGTCATGTCCCAAGTTTTGAGATCATGTTTTGGTCAAAAGTCATAGGTATGGTTGACTTTTTCCCAAAACCCTAATTTGTGGTTCAAATGAATTTGAATCCTTATATTGCTTATGAACCAAATTCTTTGAATCAATTCAAACTTGTGAATGGATCAATATGATGCATTTGAGGTCCTTAAAGAATCTCTTGAGATCTTGGCTCATGCCTTGCTCCAAAAGTCAACTTGGGGATTTTAATTAGGTCAAAACCCTAATTTTTTATTTTTGGTGAATGCATCCCCTGAGGCTATTTTGAACTTATGAATGGACTCGTGAGTCCTTTTGAGCTTCTTGAATCATGTTTTGAAGTATTGGTTCATGCCCAGATGAAAAGTTTTCTCTGGAGGCCTTGGTCGATCAAAACCCTAATTTGGTGACACTGATGATCTTGAGGCTTGATCATCTTGAAATGTTGCATTTTTGTGTTAGATTCTTGATGTGGGAGACCTCTTGATCCTTCATGGATGTTTGAGAGGCTTGAAAAGTCGAAGATCATGTTAATTCTTTATTGATCCCTTGCCTGAGTGCTCTGAGAAGGCTTAAAACCCTAATTCTTGGCTAGAGTGAACACTTAACAATCTTTGAGAGGATTGATGGGGTATGAAGGTACCTCCATATTGTGGTGATGATTTGCACAATGATGTGAAACCTTGTGGTCAAAGTTTAGGGTATGACACTTAGGACCTTTGCAAACTGGAGTTGTTTCTCTCCTATTAACCATGATTGATAGAGAGGTTAGACAAAAGAGCAACAACCTAATTCAATGTCGTGGTGGTGGCCCAGGTCAGTTTTATCAGTCCCACGGTGGGCGTCAATCATACTTGCTAAAAAGTACAAATGTGTGACAACCCTTAGTATGTAAGGATTGTTAGAGGCATTGTAGTTTATGATGTTAGAGCAAGCTCACAAGAGCAGGAGAGAAACTTTGTATATGGTGTATATCATATGTTAAATAATGGATCCCACCTCAACATAAGGTTAAGGTATTTGTAGAGTGTACTTGGACATGGGTATCAACTTTGTAAGAGCAAGAGTTATCTTTGCAAGTCATCTCTATGTTTTGATGATAACAATGTGTATTTGTGAAAGAACTATTTTATGTTCTAACGTGTGTTATGTGCATATCATAATCATAGAAGATATCAGATCCTACAAGCACCAACCAGATGTACGTCAATGATAATATGCGAGTTACTATGTGTGACACAAGTCGCAAGAAGTAACTATGCTTCTGTATCTGATCATGATCAGTCAGATCCAACGATGCCGATATTGCTGTTGCAATGCTCTTGTGGATGCTCTCTGAAAGTGGTTATGATTCTGAAGATAGCGAAGCTTCTGAAGAAGATAATCTTCTGGAGAACCGAAGTGCTGAAGATTCTCATGATTTTAAGTTCTGAAGGCTGAAGGCTCTAAAGACCAAATGTAGAAAGACTCTGAAGACTTATGTGTTCTGAAGATTATTGTTTTAAAGGTCAAGTACTGAAGACTCTGAAGACATATTCCTAATGGACAAGTTCTGAAGATTCTGAAGACTTGAAGCAGTGAAGATAACGGGTTTCGAGATAAGTGTTGAAGCTTTGAAGACAGATTCCTAATGGACAACTTCGAAAGACTGAAGACTTAAAGATTCAGAATACCCAGTTATAAAGTCTCTACTCATGTTTCAATTAATTACCATCAGAAGCCTCTGAAGATTTGAAGACAAATGTTACCGTTGTCAATGACTGTACACAGTACCCAAAAAGATATATCCCGTCACTTCTTCTACATTAAAAAGAAGATGTGTCAGTACAGCTTTCATCATTGCACAACGACTCTTTTCAAATAGCCAATAGTAATTCAAACGGCTATATTTTACTTGGCTATTTAAAGAAAAGAGTAATCGCTTCTGAAGGTGTCAATTTGTGGAGTCGATCAAGTCGATGTGTTAAATCAATGTGATGATAGTCGCAACGATCAGTTTTCGTTGTTACACTTAATATTCAAAGCTATCACCATTTACACACAACCATTGTTGTTGAAGCTCAAAGATCATTATTCAACACAACAATAATCAATTAAAACAGAAGCTGTTGATGAAGAAGATAACATTGCAAATCAGTCAAGTCATTAACCACCTTCTCGTCTGAGCTACCTTGAAGATCTGAAGCATGGAGTTTTTGCTCGAAGCTTACTCAACGAAGAAGACGAAGAAGAAGAAGATCTACAAGATGTCATCAGCTGTCAAATCAACATACATCTTTATAGAATCTGAAGAAAGCAAGGAGTTGCTGCTCACATCTTGCTTGAACACTTGTGTGTTCTTTTGTACTTAAACTTAGGAGTTATCTGCTTGTTAAGAAGCATTATTGTAATCTCCTGTTTGACTAATTCTATGTGAATTAGGATTCCTTGAGTGGTCAGTGTGATCGGAGACTTGAGAAGATAACGGCTTGGTGTCATTGAGGAAAATCCTGAAAGATTCAAAGAGGACCAGTGTTGGGTCAGACTCTTGTGAGATCACTGATGGAACTCATTGAAAAGCAAGAATGGTCAGTAAACGTTATATTTGTTAAGTCGAATCCCTGAACGTTTAGCTGTGAAATCCTGATAGTAGATCTTGCAAGATTGGAACCTATTAGGTCAGTGTTCGTTATATTCATTAAGTTGAATCCCTGAACAGTTTATTGTGTGTTAGTCACAGCTGCGGTTGTGCAATTTATTAGTCACCGGCGTTAGCCTGTGCATCTGTAATCGAAATTAGTTATAATGGATTAAGTCCTTGTGTTCAAGGCGAAATCACCTAGGAAGGGTGGGCTGGACTAGCTTGAGTGTTGCTCAGGTGAACCAAGATATATCATGTGTTCTTTACTCTTGTTATGCTTTAGGTTATTATTTATGTTTCTGTATTAATTATCAGAACCTTACATAAGCAAGTCAGAACCTTGCAACTTAACTCTGATAAGCTTCTGCACTGCAAGTTCTGAATCATGTATATTTTATTCAGACTCTTCTTATCACCTATGTGTAACACCTCAAAATTTGCCCTTATGTTTATGACACTAACTGGCTTATGTTTCATTTCATTCTTACATTTTTATCTGTGCATATCATTGGTTCTTAGCATGGGATTAAGGTATCTAGACCAATTCAAGGGAAGAGAATGTTTTCTAGAGGTTCAAGCAAGAGATCATGTGTATTGTCCAAGAGATTAAGAGGAGAGATGGTTCTTGATGTCATCATTACTCAAGCCACAAAGGAGCCTTGAACCTCAGGGCATTTTAATTTGTCCATCACCTTATCATTTGATCAAGTTTGGCAAGAGATTTCAAGTGAATCACATCCTCCTAGCCTGTTTCCTCATATTAGGGTTTTTAGAGATTCTTGGGTCTAACCCCCCAATGGGTAATATTTTTGAGTTTTTATCATCACCAAATGGCATATCTCATCATTGTTTGAGAGGATACACATCATATTCAGAGGAATTTAGATTTTGAGCAGGGTAGATTTCTCCTAAACCATAGGTGCCAAAATTAGGGTTTGCCATAAAATCGGTTTATTTTTTATTTTTTGGGCAAGACTTGATTTCATGGTATTCCTCATGTCCCCAAGTGTCTAGGAATGGAGAATTGTCCATCAATTTGGTTCAGAAGGGTCTCAATTGTTCAAAGGATTCAAAATCAGGAGAATTGGGGATAAAGTCAACTGTGCAGTGAAAAAGTCAACTCCTAACTTTTTGAGGTCAACATGTTGATTTTCAAGTCACATATGACCAATGGACAAGATTTGATCAAGAAATGCTCAAGGATTCATGAAAAATCAAGAATGTGAAAAGTTACTAAAAATGGAATTTAGGGTTTTAGAAACTTACTATTTTTAGTAAGTTTTTAGCCACTTTCAAGGCCACTTTTCACCATGATCAAGGCTTCATTTGCAAATTCTTTCCACATGAGAGTTGTAGTATGGAACATTCTTTTCACCATGATCAAGGCTTCATTTGCAAATTCTTTCCACATGAGAGTTGTAGTATGGAACATTCCCTTCAAAATGAGCACAAGAACCATGTCACTTGAGTCATTTTTGAGTGAGTTATGGTGCTCCAAAGTTGGACATTTTCACCTTGCAAAATTGGAACACTTAGTTTTTTTTCTAAGTCTTTTTTTAGACAGCTTGGTATACCAATGTTCTAGCTCATTTTTACATGATTTCCAAGCTTCATCTTGAATTCACTTTCAAATGAAAGTTGTAGCTTGTAATCTCACCTTTCTAAAGAGTCCAAATTTGCTTCATTTGGATAATTGTAGTACAAGATATGAAGGCTCAAAGATAGTGTCATCAAGTGGTCAAGACAAGTTCATGACTTGGTTTTTTTTCCACTCTATCTTGGCAGTCGTGAGTGCACAGATTCAATGCCAATTTTCACATGATTTCAAACCTTATCTCAATTTGCTTTGAACATCAAAATGGTTCACTACACTTCCTAGTTTCATACCATCTCAAGATTCCATCCATTGGAGAGATATTGATCAAGTTATGTGCATGCAAAGTTGAGGTTTTCAATTTGTTCATAAGGCAGGGTAGGACATTTCTTGACATGTGATGATGTTTTCTTGCAGCATGATGTTAACTACGCGTATATCACCATCATTCCATTGCCTAAAGTGACAAAACATGAGCCATTTCCACCTTGCACCATTTTGAATCTTTTTGCCAAAAGAAGAAAAAATGAGAATGTACAAACCTGACCTCATGCTTCCCACGTGATACATTCTTTCACTCAGCAAAACCAACTTCCCAAGCCATATTCCAAAGCTAGAAACAAACCACTATCCGTGCCATGACCATGTACATCCCTCATGTGCATTTCCACTTCCAAACCACAATAACAAATTTCCAAGTCTCAGCCTCGTGTCATAACCTCATCCCTACCCTAAAAACACCATATAAAACCAACAAATTCCAAACCTAGCCATTCACTCTTCACTTTTTCAGATTTGAATCAAAATTCCTCTTAACTTTCTCACCCTCGAGTTTGTGGTTTTCTGATATTTTTTGAAGCTTTCTTGGTGGAATCATTATCTATTAAGCACCATCTTGCTTCTGTATGCAAAGAATCACCTCTGGATTCATTGTTTGAAGCTCTACAAGCTCTATATTCTTCACTATCGAGTTGAGTTGGTGTGAAGATTTCCAACACTTTTCTGACCAGAACAAGCCTCGATCTACAATCTCCAAGTGATTTAGAAGTTTTCCACATCATTTCCTAAATCTATTTTATGCTAAGAAGAGCCAACGGAGCAGCTCCGTTAGGTAATTCCTCTGCCTCTTTTTCTCTCATGATGAACGTATGTTAAACTTGTTTGTGAGTGATTCTGAAGTCCTACACTGGTATGCATTGTTTGCTTATGATCTTGTCTTGTTTCATGAAATATCAGTGTATGTATTCAAAACTTTTTCTCTTCGATTCACCATGATAATGAGGTTATTTTCAAAAATGGATGATGGATCTGTGATCTACATTAAATTCTGAGCAAGATGGTGGTGGTTTGTTGTTTTTCTGGGAGGTTAGTGGTGGCTCCGGCGGCCATCTCGCCAGAGAAGATGACCGAAGCTAGGGCTCCGGCGTCTGAAGGTTGGGGATAAGCTAATGTGGCTTTGGCGCCACCCTTTTGAATTTAAATTAATTTAGTTGTCACATGTTGATTCGCTGGACACCATCCACGTTAATTAATGAAGTGAGGTGGCAGTCAATGCATGTTTTTTGTTTGACTCTGATGGGTTATTGGAATGGGCTTGCACGCATTTGCTTTTCACACCACCCCCTTTGGGCCCAAGCGCGTGCAATGAGAATCATGTGGTTGCTGTTTTACTTATCCATCCCCCTTTGCTTTGTTCTTCTTCTTATTTTATTATTCTTTTTATTTTCGATTTCAATTTTGTTTTAATTTTTAAACTCTTATAAAAATTCCACAAAAATATGTTTCTGATTGTTTAGCATCTTGAGATAATTTTCATATTTTTTATTTTATTTTTTCATTTATTTTCCTATTTTATTTTGAATTAAATTTTGAGGTTGCTTTCTAAGGATACCCTTCATCTAGGGTTAGGAACTTTTGCACTTAGCTTATCCTTTTGAAGCTGATTTCTTGGCCACTCTTAGACTTTGATATAAGAATGTTTTGATGTTGGTTTGGAATTAGTTTGAGTTGCTTTAGGTGACTTGCCATTCAAGTTTTATTGGCCCTCGATTCTTGCTCGATTAGTTTGAGTTGTTTATGATGCATTTCATTAGCATTTGATTTGTTGCTTCTTTGGCTCATGATGCATGATGATGTGAGGCTTTCTTACATGCTTGAATTGGTTGGCCATGAGATGACTTAAGTTCTGACTTGGATTCATTTTCCCCCTACCTTGTTCATTTCATCTTTGTATGATGTTTAATGGTGTTCAATTATGTTTCTTATGCAAGTTTGCTTGCATCCTTTCTTGTTTGCTCTTACTTGCTTGCTTGAGCTTTCTTGTGTGATCTTTTGAAGCATGATTAATGATATGATATGCATGATGTGCTTGTTACCATCTCTTGTTTCTCATCTCTTATTTCCTTTTCTTCTTCATCTCTTTCACTTATTTCCCTCCCTTGAATCTCAAGACTTGTTTAAGTCTTGGATTTGCCTTTTTCCCTTAGGGTTCCCTAGTCCAAATTAATCTTTAATTAAGCTTGGAGTAGGATAGACATTAGGATTCAAACCATGCATGCTAACATTAGGTAGAATCTTCTCCTCTTACCTCGACCTTAGGACCATCTTTGCATGATAACATTAGGATAGAATTCCCGTAGTGTTTTCTTTTCCTTTGAGTCTTCTCTTCTCATCTCTTAACAATTCTAAAACACTTAATAAGGATAACGTGTATTGCGCACGAGCCTTAAGCATAGGAAATGAAGAGTGAGGGGTCTCCCTTCACTCTTCTAGAGTGTTGAGCATACGTCCCATTGGGGGCGACCATGCGATGCATTCGTTCCCGTGTCATAGACTATGGTGCAATGTAGGTTATAAACTAACTCAAATCACTTTTGTCTAAAAAAACAAAAACAAATTCAAATCTTTTATCCTTCGGGATTGTTGGGTTTCAAACTATTTTCAGAAAAGAGCTCGTCGCTCACGTAAAAAACATAAAGACCTCGTTAGGTCGAACTACGACTGCTCTGACTTCCTCTCTCTCGTCCGATTGAGGATACGTAGGCACGAGATGCGATATCTCGGCGAGCAACCTTCCCCCCTTTGCGTAGTCCGTCGAACTACATTGACTCTAATTCTTCGTTCGTCCACGAAGATACGTAGGCATTGGATTGTGATAATCCTTACGAGTCCGTCTTTGTTTCCCCCTCCCCCGTTTCTGTTTAGTCGTAGACTTTAGGATAACTCACCCTTTGATTAGACAACAAGCGTGGATCCCATCGAGTACGATGGACGCGTGGGGGTGCTAATACCTTCTCCTCGCGTAACTGACTCCTAAACTCGGATTATGGTTGCGATGACCATGTCTTTCCCTTTCTTCTAGGTTTTCTTCGATCGTTTCCTTTCCCTGCGTTAGGATAAATAATGTTCGGTGGTGAATCTTTTGTACTAGTTTCTCACCGGTTGATTTTCGCGGTTGCGACACTATACTTCACGCATTGCAAAGTCTGAATGATACTTCGCTAGTCAGAGTCTCTCAAGTAACTCTGATATTCTCTTAGCGCATTAATGATAAGAGGCGAAAAGTTTTAAGAGTGAAAACACAATTCAAACCCCCCTTTCTTGTGTCTTTCTTGTGTGTTTCTCGCACCTTTAAACTTCCTAAGAAGTGATAACCGCCCCTCAGAGCATGGACAAAGCTAGTCATATGGACCTAATTAATCTGACATTTACGTGAGAGAATCCTACTGAGTATGATCATTAGTGTCATATGTGGAAACATTCATCAATGTTTCAACATATTGCTAAATGTCAAAATGGTGAACTAGAGAAAAAGAACCACCCAAAACTTTAATTGTCCCCGTCGATATATAGATAGGGAGAATGATCAGGTAAACTACATCATTGATGATGGACTCACAACGTCCTCCTCGCACCAAGAGATCCTAATTCAACCACCATCGATGATCAAAGTCATCCCCTCCTCTCCATATAATCTAGAGTATCTACCACCTTAAGGGGTATCAATACTAGTTGAAGAAACTCGGATACCACCTCAACTTCCCCAAGAAGATGATATTGCAATATACCACCTTAAGGTGGAATGTTAATTGATGACTATTTATGCAGGATGGCGTTGATGGACTCTTCAATTTCTTTGCTTTCTAATTTATGTTTCGTCGGACCTTAATGTCGGCTATTACTTTTCATTACGAACAGTAACTCTGATATTGTAACATTGAATCAGGGTCTTTTATTAATTGTTTTATTTTGGCTTGAACCAAGTTGTTTTATTAGGAAAGAGTTTTTGGACAAGTATTTTCCAGCGGATGTTCGTAACCGTAAGGAGTTTGAATTCTTGGAGCTAAAGCATGGTAACATGTCTATAGCGGACTATGCATCCAAGTTTGAAGAGATATCCAGGTATTGTCCTCACTATAATGGTGTGTAGGTTAAAGGCTCTAAATGTGTGAAATTCCAAAATGGTCTACACCTCAAAATTAAGCAGTTTATCGGGAATCAGAAGATTTGTCGCTTCCCATGTTGGTTAACAAGTTCTTAATTTATGATAAAGACAGTAGAATAAGATTTACTCACTATAAGAGTTTGAATGAGAAGAAAATTGGTAATTAGAATCGTGACAAGTCGTATTCAACCCCAAGTGGCAAAGGAAATCAGAAAGCTGTAATCAGGAATGGAAGTAGTGGGGGAGGTGTTCCTTTTACTCCGAGGTGTGGAAGGTGTGGGAAGTTAGGTCATCGAGACTCTGAGTGCAAGGATGAAACTCTAACATGTTTCAATTGTAGATATCAGGGTCACATAAGCACCTATTGTCAGAAATCGAAGAAGGAATTAGGTATCAGACATAATGCTCAAGCCAAGGAAAAATATTTGCTCACAGAGATGCTGAAACTTCAGAATCAGATAGACAGATTTAAGATACGTGTTTCATAAATAGTATTCCCTTAATTGCCATCATCGATATGGGTGGAACACACTTGTTTATATCACATGATTGTGTTAACAAGTTAAATCTAGAAGTGTGTCTTACGAAATTTGATATGGTCATTGATACACCAACCAGTGGTTTCGTAGCCACATCATTAGTTTGTTTAAATTGTCCCCTGTCCATTTATGGTAGATATTTTGGAGTTGACTTGATTTTTTTTACCTCTCAGTCAACTAGATGTCATTTTGGCAATGAATTAGTTATCATTCAACCATGCTCACATAAATTGTTTTGATAAAGTTGTGTTGCTTCTTGAGTCAGAAAGAAGTAAGGATTTGAGATTTATATCTGCCAACTAAGTTGATATTTCCTTGAAGCATGATGCTTAAGTGTTCATGATGCTAGCCTCCTTGAAAGAAGAGAGTGAAACTTCAATCACTAATCATTTTTGTTGTGTACAAATTCTCCGATGTTTTCCCTGATGATAACAATAGATTTAGTCCTTGGTACTAGACCTTTGCCCATGGCTCCATATAGGATGTCTGCATTAGAATTGAGTGAGTTGAAGAAGAAACTGGAGGAATTGTTAGAAAAGAAGTTTGTCAGACTCAGTGTATCACCTTGGGGAGCACCAGTGTTTGTTAAAAAGAAGGATGAGAGTATGAGGTTATGTGTGGATTATTGGCAGATGAATAAGGTCACTATCAAGAACTGATGTCCTCTTTTGAGGATAAATGATCTTATAGATTAGCTAGTAGAGACGTGTGGGTTTAGCAAGATTGATCTGAGGTCAGGATACCATCAAATTAAGGTGAAGGTGAAATATATTCCTAAGACTGCATTCAGGACACATTATGGTCATTATGAGTAAGAAGTTTTGGCTTTCGGTGTGTCTAATGCACCTGAAGTATTCATGGAGTATAATAATAGGATTTTTCGCTCTTATTTAGATCAATTTGTTGTGGTGTTTATAGATGATATCTTGGTATATTCCAAGTTAGGTGAATAGCACATAGAGCATCTGAAAGTTGTGTTATAGACCTTAAAAGATAATAAGTTGTATGCTAAGTTGTTCAAGTATGAATTTTGGCTAAAAGAGGTCAGTTTTCTTGGTCATGTAATCTCTAGTGGTGGAGTGGCAGTGGACTCATCTAAGGTAGAGGTAGTGCTATAGTGGGAAACGCCTAAGTCGATGACCGAGATCAAGAGTTTTCTGGGTTTGGCTTATTATTATAGGAGATTCATAAAAGGTTTATCAAAGTTGACTTTGCCCATGACACAGTTGACCAGGAAGGGTCAAGCTTATGTATGGGATGTTCAGTGTGAATAGAGTTTTCAAGAGCTCATAAATGGTTGACGTCCGCACCAATTTTGATTCTACCAAAACCAGGTGAATCTTTTGTGGTTTGTTGTGATGCATCTAAACTGAGATTATGTAGTGTGCTTATGCAGAAGGGTCAAGTGGTAGATTATACTTTTAGGAAACTTAAGACTCATGAAAGGAATTATCTTACCCATGATCTAGAGTTGATATTGGTAGTTTTATGCATAAGGTCTGTAGGAATTACCTTTATGGGTCGTGGTTTGAGGTTTTCGGTGAATATAAGAGTCTGAAGTACCTGTTTGACCAGAAGGAATTGAATATGAGGCAAAAAAGATGGCTAGAACTTTTGAAGGATTATGACTTTGAGCTGAACTATCACCCAGGAAAAACTAATGTATTGGCATATGCGTTGAGTAGAAAGTCATTGCATATGTCGGCGTTAATGGTCAAAGAGATGAATTTAATTGATAAATTCATGGATTTAACTTTGGTATGTGAGATAACGTCAAAAACGGTGAAGTTGTGTATGTTGAAGTTAACTAACAATGTACTAGAAGAAATCAAGGAGGGTCAGAGATTGAATTTGTGCTTGATAGACCAATTGGTACTAATCAATTAAGGGAAGGAAATGAATATAAAAATGGATGATAACAAGGATATAAGGTTTTGGGACAAAGTTTGTGTTCCAAACATACAAGAACTTAAGAAGAGGAATTTGGAAAAAGGTCATATGAGTGGTTTGAATATTAACCCAGGGGCCACAAAGATGTATCAGGACTTTAAGAAGATGTTTTGGTGGCCAAGTATGAAGAAAGATGTTTTAGAATTTGTATATTCTTGCTTGACTTGTCAGAAATCAAAGATACAACATCTGAAGCCATATGGATTGATGCAACATTTGAGTATTCCTAAGTGGAAGTGGGACAATATCTCCATAGATTTTGTGGTGGGTTTGCCTAAGACCATTGAAAGAAGTGATTTAATTTGGGTTTTAGTGGATAGGTTGACTAAGTCGGCTCATTTTATTCCTATAAAAACACTTATCCATTGTAGAAGCTAACAAATATTTATATAGGTTTGATAGTGAATGTTCTGGACTGGGCCAGAGGCTGCCCCACTGTCGGGCACGACCCAACCCATCTCCCCTGTAGGGGAGGGCCCAATGAAGGCCCAATTCATCAAGTCACACGGGGAGCGCTCACGCGTCTCCCCCACGGTCTCCACGTGCCCTTCCACGTGGGGACACATCATCAGGCAGCTACCCGTGTCCGAAAGAACAGGTCACTCACCCTCTGAAGATCACGGGGCAGTTGACCCAGGACGAATACCACGTATTGATCTTCCCTACGCCACGTAGACCTTGGCAGTTACTCGTATTGGGCCAAGTAATCCAGTCCAATGTAAAGTAATTGTTGGCCCAACGCTGGGGGTTCACTATAAATACCCTCTATTACTAGTGGATCAGGTATTTTGAATTCTACACCTTCTTTCTGTACTTTCTTTCCTTCTTGCTGACTTTAGCATCGAAGTGTCTTGCAGGTACATCCCCTCATCTTCTCCACCACTGACGAATTAGGAGCTCACGACGTGTGCTGGTTGCTGATCCTTTTCTGATCCAGTAAGATCAGTGGCGCTGTCTGTGGGGACTCTTGCTTCCCCATTCTTTCTTACATAAAAATTCAAGAACCAAAGCATTCTTCAATCTCCGTTGATCCTGGCCAGCCCACACACTGACGACAACGCCCATGAAACCACCTTCACTACTATCACCAACGACAACTATCACGATCCCAACGTGACCGTTCACGTTGAGGAAGGTGATGCTAGGGGCAGGTGCACTGCCTCTCCCTCCTCTGACGACACGACCTTCAATGTCGGCCGACGCTTTGACAGCCCGACTGTATTCCAGCCAATCCCTGTTCTGACCAACGCTGACCCGACTGTGGTGGGTCTGTTTGCGATGATTAATCAGACGAACCTGATGATCTTTTAACAGAACGAGCAGATCAGGATGCTGGAGAAGAAGCGACAATCACGCTCTCCCCCGCGGAGACATCGTCACTCCGTTTCTCGCAGTCCTTCCTCGCGACGACGAGAAACCCGTCCTTCCCCTCCCCCACAGAGGCCACATCATGATGAGTCTCGGAGCCCTTCTCTGTGACAACCTAGGTATCGTCTATGACTGGAAAGGCCTCGGCCCATGGCCACCCAGAAGCGTGACCGATCTCCTCCCTGGAAGGAGCGACGCTCCCCGACTCATACGAAAAACAAAGCTGATGGGTACGTGGAGAAACCGAAGATTCGGCCAAAGAGTCCTCCCCGCCGAGGCAAGAGCCCTCGGTACGACTGATCCTCATCACATTCACCCATTAGGAGCGACGAAGATGACCCCCACGACCCCCTTTCCAAGGACATCATGGAAACTCGCCTGCCCGTCGGGATGGAGAAGCCCCCGACCCTGGCCACCTAGGATGGTACGAATGATCTAGACAACCACATTGAAAGCATCGATGCGATGCTCGACTACCAGAACATCCGGAGGGCCATAAAGTGCAGGCTCTTTCCCAAGACCCTAAGGAAGGGCGCAATGGCGTGGTATAAGAGCCTCGAGCCCGAGTCTATCACCTCTTGGAGAGAGATGAAGAGGTAATTCTCCAGGCACTTCACCGCTTCCCGACGCCACCCGAAGACATAAATAAATTCAACCGAGAAGCTATCCAGGTATCTACCTCGGACGACATGAAGAGATACCTGATTGAACTAAGACTGCGACCTCGCACTGAGTTTGCCAAGGCGGTCGGTATCGAAAAGCCCAACATGCTAGACGCGCTCCTTCATAAGGCCTAAGCCTACATCTAGTACGAGGAGAATGAGGCCTCTAACTGCGCCCCAACTCACAGAACCAGGAGAATGCTAGGAACTCCAGCCACGAAGATTTCGCCGCTCCCCGACGAGGCTGGGAGAAAAGAAGAGAGGATCGGCCCAAAGACTCCTGGGAGAAAAGGGGGCCAAAAGGCCGCTTCACCGAGTATACGCTATTTATAGCTCCCCGCAAGCGCATTCTGGTTGAGTGTATCAACTCGGAGTTCTAACGAGATAGTGCCCGCTTCCCAAAGCAGACACCTCCTAAGCCCAACGTCGACAAGTCCAAGTACTGCCGGTTCCACATGAGCCACATACACGTCACGGAAGATTGCATCCATCTCAAGGATGCCATCGAAATCCTAATCAAGGAAGGTCACCTGAAGCAGTACACCAGGAAGAACGAAGCCCCTCGACAAGAGGCCCGCGAGGCGAAGAGGGTCGAGGAAGCAACCTCGTCCCTCGGCGACAATGGACTGCAAGTCGCTTTCTGTGTCTCCCGACCAGAGGACTTCTGCCTTCCCTACGAGCCCAACACGCCCGTGTCTGCTCGTAGCCCATGGGAAAGCTTCCCCGCTGCCATGGTCATATCTGGCGGAGGGTTCAACAAGGTCTCCGTGGGGTCGGTGAAGCGAAAGTTCGACGAACTGATAGAGGCGAGCTCAGTGCAGAATACCACATTTGACAAGGTCCAGGGGAGATCAAACCCCATTACCTTGTACCTCAAAAAGCTACTGGATGGCGCCCCCAATTCCAACATCCCTCTCCTGATCAGTGCATAGATGGTAAACTTCGACGTCCGCCGCATCCTAGTCGACCAGGGTAGCTATATGGACATAATGTATGCCACCTGTTCACCACCCTCCAGCTCGACGAGACCCATCTGACCCTGTACGTCGGCTCCGACTTGCAGGGCTTCAACGACACCACTACAAGGTCGTGGGGCTACGTTAAACTACTAGTCACCTTTGGGAACGAGGAGACTTCCCGGCAGGTTAAAGTTCACTTCTTGGTGATAGAGTGCCCCTCTCTATACCCACGCATTTTGGGTAGGCCCACCCTGGCCGAGTTAATAATTGTGTCGTCTACACTCCACCTGGAGATGAAGTACTACACGACCAGAGGTCGCGTCGTCACACTCCACGGGGACACCGAGGCCGCCAGAAGATGTTTCGAGGCAGCTACCAAGGGGCTGAACTCGATCAACATCAAGCCCAAGACCGCATGAAAGCCACCCCAGACCAAGGAAATAAAGCCACTCCCACGCGTCAACGCGGTCGACCTCGACATCCGCTTCTCCAACAAGTAAGAGCAGAACCAGGTAGCAGATCATGCCCCTCTAGCAGATGGTGGAAACAGGCAACCTCTTTATCTCGTGCGCCCTATTCCAGATGGTGATTTCGAGCTCATCACGCTCGACGACAACCCTGACAGGAGCGTGGAGATTGGCACCGGACTCCCCGACCTGGCTGTAGCGGTTCTTAAGCGCTGGTCACTCTCTGCGGTTTGAGCTTAAAACTACAGGTCGATTCATTTTTTATCCTATTGTGAGCTGATGAAGGAAGGGAAATAGATGTCTCCAATTAACCCTGCTTTGCATACTGAGTTTAAACAGCGGTCTGTTAGGTTACGGATGTTATCAATGTGGGGGGCCTTTGTACTGGTTATTTGTATTTTCGCCAATACTGTTTTCTTTCTTTTTATTTGGGTAGAAGGTTTCTGGCGGGGAACAAGGATTAGGATGTTAGGACTGATGCTTTTGAATTACTGCTTTCGATTGATGGAGATATGGGATATGGGTTTTTTGTTTAGTGTGCTCGCTAAGATCTTTTCTTTCGATCTTATGCCTACGTATTCCCGTTTACCGAAACAGGGAAATCAGAGCGTTCGTAGTTCCTCCTATTCTATGGGAGGAAATGGGTGTTTTTGGTGTCTTGTTCAAAGCCCAAGACGTGAAGCTAAAGGGTAGTTTGTATCTTGTTCAAAGCCCAAGATGTGAAGCTGAAAAGTCTATTTGTATCTTGTTCAAAGCCCAAGATATAAAGCTGAAAGGCCTCGACTTTAGAGAGAATTTGTCATCTCTAAAGAAGGGTTTGTCTGTCCCAACAGTTGGGTGACTGGTTATAAAGAAGAATTACTTTAACCGGGATACGTGGATCCTAGCAATGCCATAACTTCCTTTAAAGGGGATTTTAACCTGAAGGAGAAGACTTTAACTCAGTGTAGAGCAATGTTATCTTTCCTTAGAAATTTCTCATGCTAAAAGAGGGACAGTGGCATGGATGTAGATGATCCAGAGGCTTGCCGCTTACAGCGATTAGATGAAGGGGAAGGAGTTGTTGATGTTTGTGTATTGTGAACGAGGCACAACTTTGATGCTAAAAGGTTGATTGGATCAACCAGTGGTTTTCTTATACAAAGCCTAAGAGGAGGCTAAAAGACTTTGACTCAACGATGGAATCTTTTGGTATCTCGTATAAAGCTCGAGATGGAGGCTATTTGACTCAACAAGAGAGTTTTTGTATCTCGTACGAAGCCCGAGATGGAGGCTGTTGTTTATTTGGCTCAATAAGAACCTTTTTGTATCTCGTATAAAGCCCGAGATGGAGGCGAAAGGGGGATTGACTCAACGAGGGAGTCTCTTTATGTGTCTCGTACAAAGCCCGAGAAAGAGGCTAAACGTTGTTTGACTCCGCTGGGGAGAATCATTGTACAAAGCCCAAGAGGAGGTTATGGTGACTGTTTCAGTTAAGTGACAGGTCCAGTATACTGATTTTGAAAGAGAAAATCAGTTCTTATATGAGAAACACTGTACTCATAGATTTGATTCAAGGATCTGGGTTATTCCTGTTCTTTAAGGAAGCGGGAAATCCGAAGGGTATTGAGACTGTCTGAGTCTGCGGGTTTCCTTCCTATTTAACGAAGGGGTCACTTGAGAATGTCTTTGAGACTCAAGGAGATTAGACTGTCCAAGTCTAGGTTTTATCTTTTGTACTATGCTTAGAGAAACAGTAGTAGACTCTATGAAAGGACTGCTCTATGAAGATGATTAAGTTCTGTTCCTATACCTCTAGGAGGTCGTCGGGACAATTTGTACGAAGCCCAAGAGGAGGCTGGAAACTTTTTAAGAAGCCGACGGGTCCTTGTACTAAGCCCAAGAGGAGGCTATCATTCCCGGAGGAAGAGATCATTATACGAAGCCTAAGAGGAGGCTGTGAATACTTCTAAGAAGTCGTAGGGTCCTTGTACTAAGCCCAAGAGGAGGCGGGGATGCTTTTTAGGAAGCCTGTGGGTCCTTGTACGATGCCTAAGAGGAGGCCGATGCTTTTAAGAAGCCCGTGGGTCCCCAAACCCCGAGAAATTCAAGGCAATGCTATTCACCGAGAATAGATCAAAGTCAGGAAAGTTCAAGAATTTGGAAGAAACTCAAAGATGCCATTCACGGAGAATACATTCATCTTGGGTAGTAGAGTTTCTTGACGATTCCTAATGAGGACAGCCGAAGAAAAGACTATATCTGGTGATCCTATTGGGGATCTAGTTGTCTATTTCTACGAATAAACAAAACGGCGTCACCTAGTTCTAGACGTAGTTGCCGGGGAAACTCGAAATATCTATACTATTATTACACAGTTGATATGAGTTTATGAAAGAAGACTTACAGCGAAACAGCCCCACAATACAGTTATATGTATATGAAAGCGGTAAATGAAAGCGATAACCACTTACTTGGTTGTAGAGCTTCCATGCTGTTTGGTTAGTTGTTCAACAAAGAAAGATTGAAAACAACAGTATATTCAAAATCAAAGGAGAAAGTACTTTGAAAAAGAAAGATTTGGGGCTTACAGCTCAAGGAGAGGCCCAGGGTTTTATCAGTGAGCGCACTGTTTGAATTTGTACAGAGGGACTTATACAAGTGACTGAGGCCCAAAAATTGTTTTTTGTACAAAGGGATGGGTCTTATACTCTTTTAAGAGGCCTAAAAGGTTTAAAGAAAAAGAGTGGGGCTTATAACACGAGGGTAGGCCCAGTTGATTTTTTTGTTAAAAATGGCGATCGCGCCGAGATTTTCCTTTTAACGTAGAGGGACTTATACAATAAGTGAGGCCCAAATGTTTTTGGTTAAAAGGGGGTTGGATCTTACACTCTAATAGAGGCCCAAAAGTTTTGAATGGGTCTTATAGCTCAAGGAGAGGCCCAAGGTTATTTTTCAAAAGGCGACGATCGCGTCGTTTGTTTTTGACGGTATCGGGACTTATACAATACACTGAGGCACAAAATGATTTGGTCAAAAAAGGATTGGGTCTTACACTCTATTAGAGGCCCAAATGTTTTGAAAATGATTTATGAGGGTTGAATTAATCCAAAAACCCTAATTTGTTTTCAAAAAAATGTATTTAATTGAATAAAAATTCAATTAAAAATGATCAAAATTGTTTAACATATGAAAAACAAATTGTGAGTTTGGATTAATGCTTCAAAAATTAAGTATTGACCTACAAAATAATTAGAAGGCATTAAAAGTTGCAAAATCAATGTAGAAAAAATATTTAAAATGTCAAAAACAATTAAAATATTAATTCTTTGCAAAAATATCAATTATATGAAATAAATAATATTTTTGGGATTTTTTGATAAAATAAAATATTTTAACATTTTTGTGAATTATTAAAAAAAGAATCAACTCAAAATCATTAAAACTCAGAGAGAAATTAATTTTTGAATCAATTAAATAAAATCACAAAATTCAAATATTTGAAATTTAAAAAATGGCGCCAAGAACAAGCTGAAGAACACACACGTGTTCTGAGATTCTCAGATTTGCATTTTCTATCCAATCTCCTTGAATACTTGATTATAACATGCAATCCACATATCATTATGCTCGTCTCAACCTCACGATCATGTCTATGTCCATTAATTTCATTTAAATTAAACATATAACAAGAAATCACGAAGAAACCTCAAGAACCCTAATTTCTGCATGAAGGCTAGGATTTTTGATACACGATTCAAACAATGCAATTAATTGAGGGAAAACATTCCATGCATGATTATGAACATATGGCCAAATTATTGTGCGAGGAAATATGCATAGATTGAGAGATGACCAAGTATATGCTCACCTCTAAGCCGTGACAGCAAGTGCAATGTGATTTTTGATTTGGAGGTGTTACAGATGAGTGGTGATGATCTGAACAGCTTCCCTACACCCTATGGAGTGTGTTTGAATGCTTAGACTTGATTGAAATTGGCTGGATCAATTCGTGGCATCTCAGCTGAACTTTGGTTAAAACCTTGAGCAATTGACTGGTGATTCTGAGAAATCAGTGTTCCAGTTGTTGTTTAAGTGTTTGATCAGCTCATATGTGATGTATATGAGGTGTGTGAGTGATTGGTTTAATTGGAAAAGCTCTCAAACTCAAAACCCGATAGTTACCTTGCTAAGAAAGGCATTTTTGCCAAGAGAAAGAGATTTTGAGAAAGGCAAGTGTTGTAGGCCTTTGGTGTACTTAAACTGAACACAATTGAGCTCTATTTATAGTAGAGCAAGTTTGTTTTGCAAGGAATAGTGAATGACAGCTGGTAAGTAGGTTTGGCCAATGTTGTCCAATGGAAATCCAAGTCTCCTCTAGCCATTGACTAGAGGTTAGGGCACAGAGCTTTGGTTCCCTTGGTCTTGGATAAGCCTTGACTAATTTCAGATGAGAATGGCTCAGTCCATACCACCTTGATGCTTCCATTGAATGCCTCATTCCAAATTTGGAGTCTTGTCCCTATTTTGGCCATTCTAGGTTCAACATGCTATTTCTTGTTCCATGGACTTTGGAGGCTTGGCTCAGTGATTGTCCCCTTTAGATTCAATCCTCATATGTGTCCAAGTGGATATGAGCATTTGAATTTGGCTGATTTTGGCAAATCGAGCCAAAATGCAAAATCTGCCTTGCCTTTGACAGATTTCAGCAAGGCAACTTGACAATGTCATATCTCATAGTGTAAGTTGAATTTGGCAATGTTCTTGACCATTTTGGAAAGCCCTTACATGATACAACAACTGTTTGAACATGTTTAGTTTTGATCTCTTCTGATTCCAAGTGAAAAATCCCACTACATTTGGCAAAAAGTGAAGTAAAATCTGACTTAGTGAAATTTTCACAAAGTGTTGGAACAAAGTGTGATTTCTTGATTTTGATCACTCCATAACTCAAAATCCTTAATGAATTGAACTTAGGTCTAGTTGAAGTTTTTGTAGAGGGTAATAAGGGATACAAATCCATCTTTGGATGAGAAAAAATGGCCTTGTGGTTTAGGAGTTATGATCCTTCAAAGTTGGTACCTTTGTTACTTTATTTTTAACTTAGAAAATTTTCTAAGTTTTTATGGTTACCCCTTTTACAATTTATCCCACTTTTCTTGATTTTTCTTGATGAATGATGATTCAAATCATACATTAACATCATTTTAGGGTTAAAAATCCATTTTGGTGAAAAATCTCAAAAAGTCAAAGTTGACTTTTGTGCACAATTGACTTTTTATCAGATGAATTCCAAACTGTGCAATTCTTCATGAAATCTTGTCCTTGACCTAAATCAAACTTGATGGACATGTTCCAAGGGTGTCATAGAGTATATTTATTCATGTCCTAAGGCTTGGGAGCATGTCCTGGTCAAAAGTCAAAGTTACAGTTGACTTTTTCCCTTAAAACCCTAATTGTGGTGCAGATGAAATTGAGACTTGTTGCTCAAGCTTCTTGGATTAATCCATCATTACAAATGGATCAATATAGCTCATTAGAGACCCTCAAATCCTCTCTTGAGGTCTTGGCTCTTGATTTGCCCTAAAAGTCAACTTAGGGGTGAATTAGGTCAAGAAACCCTAATTCCTGATTTTTGATGTATGCATCCCCTGAGGCAAAATTGACTTGATGATTGGGTCCATGAGGTTCCATGGAGTATATTAGGTTATGTTTTGGATCTTTGGCTTGTGCCCAGATGAAACTTCCCATCTGGAGGCCCTGGTCGACCAAAACCCTAATTTGGTGAGACTGGCGATCTTGAGACTTGATCCACCTAGAAGGGAGCAGCCTTGTGCTTAATTCTTTAAGTGGGAGTCCTTTTGATCCTTTGTGGACATATTAGAGGCTAGACAAGTTGAAGATCATGTCATTCCTTGATTGATCCTTTGTCTAAGAGCTCTGAGAGGGCCTAAAACCCTAATCTTTGATAGTACTGAATGCTCAACAACCCTTGAGGTATTTGATGAGGCATGAGGGTTCATCCATATTGTGATGATGATTTGCACAATGATGGGAAATCTTAGTGGTCAAAATTTAGGGTATGACAGATGCCCCTATTTAATATTCTTGGACCCGAAGGTGCGAATGGCGAAGGTATTCGGGCATTCGGGGTGCAAGAGGATTAAATATCGGAATGCCCGAAATTTTGATGGCTATGAATGATAGCTTGCACATTCATCTTCTTTTGCTAATCAATGATGCTTAGAAAAGGTAGACTTCCCCTCGATCCTGGTTTCCTACCAAGGAACTGGTCTAAGTCTTCTTTGGAAATAAACTTCCCCTCGATCCTGGTTTCCCACCAAGGAACTGGTCTTAGTTTCTTATTTAAACTTCCCCTCGATCCTGGTTTCCTACCAAGGAACTGGTCTTAGTTTCTTTCGTCAATAAACTTTATTGACAAGGGACGCTATTTGTAGCGGTTTTCCCCAAACTTCTCGCCGAATTTTCCTGGAGAGATGCCATTTGACGAAAACACTTTGGATGTCAAACTTGCTGGGGAACCCAGTCGTCTGAGTTGTAGAGGTGTACAAACTTCTCTGTTAGAGACGCCATTTGCTTCTACTGGGGAAAACGAGTCTCTTGAGAGACTGCTTTCGTTCGGGATCTTACATCATACTTTTCTCAGGATCTTCCCGGAGAAATGCCATATGATGGGCTCCAATTTTGAGGTGCCGATGACCTTTTCATCAGCGGTTTTTCGGAGAAAGGCAGCTGTACTGCCAAATCTCTGCTTAGGAGGCTTTCTCTGGGGGATTTTTCTCCAATCCGGGAAAGCAAGGATATCATCTTCAATGGCGAAGAGTGACATTTGTTGAAAGTTTTCTGGCTTTTCAGAGGTTCAAGTTATCAAAGTGGTCGAGTGTCGACTCTGATCTAAAGATACACTGGTGGCGAGGTTGTTCAGACACAACGTTTCCTGATGAGGAAAGAACTGACAACTCGATTGAGCGAACTCCTATCACTAAGGGACAAGACCGGCTAAAGTGATAGCGATGCAATATGAAATGTAAATGCAAATCAAATATACATGATGTATGTATGTATATGCTGACAAAACTGACGCGACATACAGACTGACAGGTGAACACGACTGGATACTCGGCCATCGCGGAGCGAAGAAGTACTGTTGGTTCAGAATAGCAATTCCACCTTGCTTAGGAGAGATAGTCCCTGTTGGGGAATACCGTTGATCGGGGTTCGGAGGTAAGAACTTGGTCAAAGCGGGTCAGACGAAACAAGGTCTCTGACACAGTTGATCCCTTCATTCAGGCGTACTGGGTTAGAAGGAGTACTCTGATTCTGCACTTTGAAGTTTGCCTACTTTTGGAGAAGCGGTTGATGCTCTTCTGATGTTCAACAGTCAAAAGAAATTGCCGACCTTATTTTAAAAGCAGAAAATTTTTTAACAAGTAAATTCATTTTTGTTTTATTTCAAGAATCGTTAATCATGTTAACAACGTCGTTCTGTAAAGCTAAAATAATTAAGAATTACAAACAAAAGCACAAGGGCTCAAATTTTATTGATAAAATGGAGATCAGCCAAAAGCGTGATTCTAAAGAGTATTTACAAAGTTAGAAAATGGTAATTTACAGGGAAAAGGGCTACGTTGAAACATAACGACCACTATCCTTCTACCAACTTTGAATTAGGGACATCTTGAGCTTCTGTCGAAGATGACCGTGACTGGAGTTTTCCTTCAATGGATGGTGCAACTGCTGCTGAGGGACTTGCCTCTATTGAACATAGTTACTCGCCATTATCCCTAATTTTTGCCTGGATTGTACTTTGAGATTTTCAATCCACCGGGATGATTTTTTTTTTATGTCTCTAACTTTTGCCTGGACCGCCCTTTCGGGTTTTCAATCCACCGAGACGTTTTTTTTTTAGTTTAGGCGAATTATTTCTTGACTACATCAACATTCGTGGGGTAGGAAAATTCCTCTCTGTCCATGGTTACAAGTCTCAAGGCACCGCCTGAGAAAGCTTTCGTGACCACATAGGGGCCATCATAATTTGGGGTCCATTTGCCCCGAGAGTCAGTGAGAAATGATTGTATCTTCTTGAGCACGAGGTCTCCTTGTCTGAAGACACGAGGTCGGACCTTCTTGTCGAACACCTTCTTCATTCTCTGTTGATACAACTGACCATGGCATAGTGTCGTGATTCTCTTCTCTTCGATCAGGTTTAATTCGTCGTGTCGACTTTGACACCATTCAGCTTCTGAAAGCTTAGCTTCCATCAATACCCGGATTGATGGGATCTCTACTTCTATGGGGAGCACTGCTTCCATACCATATACTAGAGAGAAAGGGGTTCCCCCTGTTGAAGTGCGGACAGATGTTCGATAACCGTGAAGAGCAAAGGGTAGAATCTCGTGCCAGTCTTTGTAAGTTACAACCATCTTTTGAACAATCTTCTTGATGTTCTTGTTAGCCGATTCTACCGCTCCGTTCATCTTGGGTCGGTAGGGAGATGAGTTATGGTGTTCGATCTTGAACTTTGCACACAACTCTTTCATCATCTTATTGTTCAAGTTAGATCCATTATCGATAATGATCTCGCTTGGAACACCATAACGGCAGATGATATTGTTTTTGATAAATTGGACCACCACTTGTCAGGTTACATTGGCGAATGACGCTGCTTCGACCCACTTGGTGAAATAGTCAATGGCTACCAGAATGAACCGATGTCCGTTTGAAGCCTTGGGCTCAATCATGCCAATCATGTCGATTCCCCATTGTCGCTCCCGAAAGATTCGATCTGATGGTACAAACGCGAGAGTGGCGCAAAAGAACACAGAGTCGCCAGCAAAGTGTATTTATCCCAAGGGAGGGAAAGGAAACACTGCATAAACCTGAAAGAAGGGAAAGAACATGGTCTCACGACCAAAAGAACGGGTACGGGAGTCGGTTACGCGAAGGGAAGGTGTTAGCACCCAACACGTCCATCGTACTCGATGGGATCCACGCTTGTTGTCTGCATCAAAGGGTGTCGTCATCTGGAGCTCCACTGCTACTGGACCGGCGAAGAAACGGGAACGGAAAGAACGGAGAAACGAAGGAGAAAAGAAAAAGAAGTGACTCGATAGGACGGTATCGTTGTCCTAGGCCTACGTACTCCCTCAGTGCAATGGGAAAGTCAGAGTCAACGTAGTTCGGACGGGAACTGTGGGGGAAGGTTGCTCGCCAAGACAATCGCTGTCTTGTGCCTACGTATCCTCAATCGGACGAGAGAGAGGAATCAGAGCTGACGTAGTTCGTGGGTACGACCACGGGTAGGTAAGTGTTTTTTACGTGAGCGACGAGCTCTTTCTCGAAAAAAAGAAGTTTGAAACCCAACAATCCCGGAGGATAAAAAGATTTGAATTGGTTTGGTGTTTTTTAGACAGAAGTGTTTTGAGTTAGTTCGTAACTTACATTGCACCAAAGTCTACCATGCGGGAACGAGTGAGTCGCATGATCGCCCCCGAATGAGACGTATGCTAAACACCCTAGAAGAAGAGAGGAGACCCCCTCGTTCTTCACTTCCTACACTTAAGGCTCGAGCGCAATATACGTTATATTTTATTAAGTGTGTTCAAGAAGTTTGAGATGAGAAGAGAAGCGACACAAAAGGAAACTCTACAGGGAAACTAAGAGTCCTAATGTTATCATGCATGGATGTCCTATGGTTAGTGAGGTTTAGGAGAGACGACTGCCTAACCTAATGTTAATCCTACTCCAAGCTTAATCGAAAATTAAGTTGGACTAAGTAGCTCTAAAGGGAGAGAATCCAAGACTTAAACAAGTCTTGCGACTCGAGGGATGAAAAGAGTGGAAGAGAAGGAGGAGAAAGAGAAGTGAAACACAAGTGGCCTAAGCTCACTTCAAACACAAGTATGAAAGTTAAAAGATAAAGGAAGAAAGTAAAATGTGGAAGCATATCCACACTCAAACAACTTACCATTTGCCCCTGAAAATGTTAGAAGTATTCACATATGACAAAATGAAACTCAAACAAGCATAAGGCAATAAAGAAACAAGTTCTAAGGTAAATCAAACATCAAGTTCAGAACCTAATGGTCCTACTGACCTCTAATATTAGTCATGCACAATTAGTCAAAAAGAAAAGGGAGAAGTCAATCAAGTACCATTCAAGTCATTAAAGAAGGAGTGAGATGAAAAGAAGTGATCATGTAAAGCAACCAAGTCAAAATTTCACAAAGTAAACCAAGTCCAGAAGTGACACAATCCTAAATATGTGCCTAAACATGATCTTCAAACAACATTCAAGTCACACAAACACTTTCACAATCAATTAGGAAGCAAAGAAGAAGTGAAGTGAAGTGAAGTGAAACATGATTCATACTTGTGAAACAAATGACTTAAAGTGAAAGGCAAACATCAAACATGCAAAGATGAGATTCAAATATCACAACCAGAAGTCAATTAACATGCTATCAATCCTTCAACAAGACCTAAAATTGTGGCACAAGTGCCTTCATGATCAAGCAAACCAAACATGAAGCATATATTAACAAATTGGACAAGTTAAAGCTCATGCTTCAAAGAAATAACAAACATGCCTAAAAAATTATGTCATTCAGTATTCAAGCATCTCAAACATGTATAATTGACATATCAAATCCACAAGCAATGAATCAGAACCAAAGTCAATCAACATTAGGTCAAAGCATCAATAGGATTTCATACATTCATGCTCAAAGCAACACATCAAAAGTCATCCAAAAAGGACCTAAAAATCATACCAAAAATCTCAAACATACTTCAACATGTTATGAACACAACCCAAAAAGAATCAGGATCAAATCACTTTCCAAATGAGAGAAATAAAAAATGCAACATGAAGTATGCAATATGAAGTGCAAATGAGAAAAAAAACTTTGGAAAATTAATATTTAATGCAATTTTAATGCAAAAATAATAAAATAAAATGTGAAAAATTAATTTTAATAATGAGGAGGAATGATGAATTTTTTTGGAATTTTTTAGCACATGCAAGTATTTTTAACAATTAATTATGAAATGGTATGAAAATAGAAAATAAAAAGGAAATGAAATGAAGCCAGGGGTGCAAAAAGGAACCCAAACGCGTTCAAATGATCATGGGCTCAGAAACGAGGGGTGCAAACAGCAAAAAGGCCCAAGCGCTTTCAAACATTCAGAAACAACGAACGGCATAGATTGAGTCAAACAAAAAAAAGTCTCCAGATCCACAGGCTCATGTTCTCAGTCAAATAAAGCAAAGTCAACAATCCAATGGTCCACATTCAAATTCGCTAATTAAATGAAATCAAACGGTCATGACTTAATCAGATCCATTAAACCCTAATCAACTTAATTAACATCACATAATCAAGATCCAACGCACGAGAATCAATCTGGAAAACTCAATCACGATCCAACGCATGAGATTTAATCTGGAAAATCATAAACCCTAATTAAACCCTAACCGACCGGAGAAGCGCCGGTCGTCTTCTCCGGCCACTCTCCGGCCATCAAACTTCAAACGGTAACCAAAATCAACAAACCATACATCAAAATGATCAGCAACTCACGTAGATCACAAATATATCACTCAAAATCATTTAGCATGCATATATTTCAAGAATCGAACGAAACAAGTTTGGATCTGAAAATTTCAGATCTAAATTTCAGCCATGATTCACGTTAAAAATCAATTCCAAACACATATATGAACTCAGCACATCAAGATGAACATTAAACACACAACAAAAATCAATTCCAGATCCACGAATTTGGAGCTCACCTGAGATTTGCAGAACTGGAAAATCACCAAGAAACTCCAAGATAAGCTGCAGATCAACTCCTTAAACCGTCTAATTGCAAAATAAATGCACTTAGACCTTCAAATTGGCCTGAATCCTTGAATCCGAAAGTTGAAGATCTGAACTCAACTGATAAATTCTTTGCTTAAACTTCAAAACAATGGTGGATTTCTCTTCCTTATGCCTCACTGATCACAAACCAACCAAAAAAAATGGAAGATACTTGAAGAATTGGGAGAATCGAAGGAGAGAAACTTGAGAGCAAAACTTTGAAAAGTGGTGAAAATGAATGGTAGCTGCTGAGAAATTCGTGTGAGTTAGCTTATATAGTGTACCAATGCTACTGTTTAGGGTTTTAAACTTCAAGGACTTGAGAGCAATGAGTTTTGGGCTGTTTTGCAAATTTGCAAGTTTGTGCACATGAGGTATTTGGCTCGTGCATTCTTCATGAAAAGTGCATGACTGTTTTCCTTTTGATACAAGGACCACCTTTGGATTGATCTTGGGGCTGGAGAGTAACTGAATTATGAATTCCAAATGAACTTGCAAAATTGCATAATGATGAATTATGACTATGTAATCCACGGATTCATTCAATTCTTAGCTCAAAATGATGCTAAGTGAGGTGCAATGGAGTGTGGTGAGGTGAACTGAACAATTAGAAGCCATATTGGTGAGTTAAAATGCATCTTGCAAGTTATGTCAAAATGGTATGCATGGTGGAACACCAAATGCCCTCTAACTTCAAATGCCCATAACTCTTGATCCAAAAATGATATGATCATGATCCACCACTCTTTGGAAAGAGGAGAAAGAGATCTACAACTTTGGTGTTGGGAAAAAATTCGTTTGAAGCATTTTTGATCATGAAAAGTTTGGTTAAAGTTGGTTGAAAATATGCCAAAAATAGTAACTTGAAATTACAAGTCACTTTCCCAATTTAGCAACTTTTTACCAAAGCTTGATTCTTGCAAATTGTGATCATGAAAGCCTTCCATAGACCAAATAAAGGTCTCTTGACTTGATTACCATGATGAGGACCTCTCAAAACCTTAGTTTGACTTTTCAGTTGACCAGTTTGACTGATTACTTCATCTGTAAGCTACTGAATCATCTGAGGTCTTCCATGGTGAATTTTTGGCTCATAATCCATCCTTAGACTTGTTTTGACATATGGAGAACCTTGGTGAAAGGTTTGAATCAACTCCTTAAGCTTAGGACCCTTAACCATGAAACCCTAGTTTTGGTCATCAGTGTAAGGACACCAACCCTTGATATAACCACTTGGAGAATCCCTCATTGAAATACCCTTGGGCTACCATATAAGGATGTGAGGAGCTTATGGAGCTCATAAGAAGCTTTTGCCCTTGAGTTGAACCAAATACCTTGATCCCATGCTAAGAACCAAATGTTATGCACAATGCAAATGCAAGAAATGAAAAGAAACATAAGCCAGTTATCTAGAAACAACAAGGCAAATTTTGAGGTGTTACACCCATATGGAAAAAGGCCACGGGGAAGAAAGAACTTTAAGATGTGACGGCGGTACATGAATTTTGTCGGAGTATATCTGACACTTGTGACACCTCCTCATGTACTTGTAGCAGTCGGATTCCATGGTCAACCAATAGTACCCTGCTCTTAGAATTTTTCTCGCCATTGTATGTCCGTTGGCATGAGTGCAAAAGGATCCTTCATGAATTTCTTTCATCAGCATTTCTGCTTCTGGTCTGTCGACGCATTGGAGCAAGACCATGTCAAAATTTCTCTTATAGAGAGTGTCACCGCTCAGGAAAAAGTTTCCAGCCAATCTTCTGAGGGTCTTCCTGTCTTTTATGAGTGCCTTATGTGGGTACTCTTGTTTCTGAAGGAAGCATTTGATATCGTGATACCAAGGTTTGTCGTCGATGACTGCTTCAATCGTGAAGATGTAAGCGGGCCGTTCAAAGCGTATTATGTCAATCTTAGGTATGTCATTCCATTGACCTACACTAATCATGGAAGAGATAGTGGCTAATGCATCAGCCATGCAATTCTCATCACGAGGGATATGATGAAACTCGACTCTGTTGAAGAAAGGTAGCAACCTTCTTGCGTAGTCTTTATAAGGAATCAATCCTGATTGGTATATGTTCCAATCTCCTGTGATCTGATTGATAACCAAGGCTGAGTCGCCGTATACGTCCAAGTTTTTGATCCTTAAATCAATCGCTTCTTCGAGACCCATAATACAAGCTTTGTATTCGGCCTCGTTGTTTGTACATTTGAACGTAAGTCTGGCAGTGAAAGGAATGTGGGTACCCTGAGGGGTAACAATTATTGCCCCAATTCCATTTCCGTAATGATTAACTGCTCCGTCAAAGATAAGTCCCCATTGGGAACCTGGCTCTGGCCCTTCACTGGGTAGCGGTTCATCGCAATCTTTCATTTTTAGATACATGACATCTTCGTCTAGGAAGTCAAATCTGATTGATTCTTGATCGTCAATCGGTTGATGAACCAAATGATCGGCTAAAATACTTCCCTTAACGGCTTTTTGAGCGTGGTATTCTATGTCATATTCTGATAACAGCATCTGCCAACGGGCAATTCTTCCCGTAAGAGCAGGCTTTTCGAAAACGTACTTGATTGGATCCATTTCGAAGACCAACCAAGTAGTATGACGAATCATGTACTGGCGAAGACGTTTGGCTGCCCAAGCCAAAGCGCAGCAAGTTTTCTCGAGCATCGTGTACTGAGTTTCACAGTCGGTGAATTTCTTGCTCAAATAGTAGATTGCAGACTCTTTTCTTTTTGTTTCGTCTTGTTGGCCAAGTACACACCCCATTGAGTCCTCTAGGACTGTGAGGTAAATGATCAGTGGTCTTCCTTCCACTGGAGGTGATAGAATCGGCAGATTCAACAGGTATTCCTTAATACTGTCGAAGGCAGTTTGGCAATCTTCTGACCAAATGCAATCCTGGTTCTTTCTGAGTAACTTGAAAATCGGTCCACAAGTGGCGGTCATAAGGAATATGAATCTGGAGATGTAGTTCAAACGTCCCAGGAATCCTCTAACTTGTTTTTCAGTTTTTGGAGAATGCATTTCTTGAATGGCCTTGACCTTGTCAGGGTCAACTTCAATTCCTTTCTGGCTGACGATGAACCCTAGTAGTTTCCCTGAACGGACACCGAAGGTGCACTTGTTGGGATTCAAGCGGAGCTTGAATTTTCTTAAACGTTCGAACAATTTTGATAGATGTTCAACGTGCTCACTCTCTATTTTTGATTTTGCAATTATATCATCGACATATACCTCTATTTCCTTATGTATCATGTCATGAAACAGAGTAGTCATGGCCCTTTGATAGGTTGCCCCGGCGTTCTTCAAACCGAACGGCATTACCTTATAACAAAAGGTGCCCCATGGGGTAATGAACGAAGTTTTCTCCATGTCTTTCGGCGCCATTTTGATTTGATTATAGCCCGAGAATCCATCCATGAAGGAGAAAACTTTGAACTTTGCTGTACTGTCAACCAGCATGTCAATGTGTGGTAAAGGAAAGTCGTCCTTTGGACTTGCCTTGTTCAGATCCCTGTAATCAACACACATTCTGACCTTTCCGTCCTTTTTGGGAACGAGTACAATGTTGGCTAACCATTGAGGATATTCAGACGTAGCGAGGAAACCCGCGTCAATCTGTTTCTGTACCTCCTCTTTGATTTTGATGGCCATGTCCGGGTGAGTTCGTCTCAACCTTTGCTTTACTGGCGGACATTCCGATCTTAACGGTAAGTGATGTTCCACGATGCTGGTATCCAACCCTAGCATATCCTGATAGGACCAAGCAAATACATCGGGGAATTCTCTGAGAATCTTTACCAAACCCTCTCTGGCAGCTGGACTGAGCAGTGCTCCAATCCTGATTTCTTTTCTCTCTTGCTCTGAACCCAAGTTTACCGTTTCCAACGGTTCTTTGTAAGGTTCAATGGACCTTTCCTCTTATCTGAGTAGTCGGGAGATCTCTTCTGGAATTTCGTCGTCATTTTCTTCTTCAGCTTCGAATACCGGGAACTCAAAGTTGGGAGAAGGCATCGGATCGTATGTTTCAACGGGGTTTAAAACAAGCAATCTGCATGACGTGATGATTCGTGTTTAGAAGAGATAGAGAAAAATGCAAGTGTGTGCAGTGTTTTTATTTTACTGCTTGTTTTTATTTTTAAATGTTTTTTAGGATTACCATTTTCAAAAAAAGCAAATAATGCGGAAATTATAGAACGACGTTATTTTATTAATGAACAAGTCGATTCTTGAAACTACAACCCTATAAAACAAAACTCTGTCGCTTTGAGCGAAGCGAAGAGGGAAATTTACAGAAAGCGAGCCCCATCAAAACATCCGTTCCACCTGGGCGGGGTGAAAGGTTTAAAGATGGCAATTACTCTGACTGATAAACGATCTTCGGAACCTCGACGGCAACCCATTGGCGGCGAACTCCACGGTGAATCACAAAGTCTGGCACCTTCCTTGATTTATCTTCAGAAATGACGCTGATTTCTGGTGGAGTAGGATCATTGGAATCTGTCTCCCAGGCAGAGTTGTCGTAGGAGGATTCCTCTGCTGCATTTTGCAGAGTGTTTGTGCTCTCAGCTGTATCTCCCTATCCAGTTGACTAGATATCTTCGAGCCTGATATGAGAGCTTTCGGGAGCGGTGTACTTGACCATATAGTCAAATTTTCCACTTGGTTGTCCCAAGGTGTCCCACACTTCTTTCGAACTGGCAGAGTCATCCCTCTCAATGACGTTGACCTTGGGAAAAACATAATTGATGAATTTAAGTCCTGCAAATGTTGCGAATTCATCTTCATGTTGAGTAGCTTCAGGATGACCTGAGTGTTGATCCCATGACATGGTGGGGACACAGGTATTCTACTCAATGACGATCAGCTGATTTTCATTGCTCGGCTGACTTTCTTGCCCAAGTTTCTTGGGTAAGGCTGCCACATCGGCAGACCATCCATTGGGCCATAGTAATTATGGTCAAAGTTGTCTTTCATCGGAGTGTCTTCCTCTAACGAATTTGGCGGAGCGCGACATCCTTCCGGATCACAATCCCCGTAGATCATTTCGACATCTGATCTTGGTATAAATCTCGGAATTTCTGTAGGAAAGCAAAAAGGCATAGGCACCTCTTCCTGAGACCTATAACCGTCCTCATTCAAATAGGACTCCCATTCTTCATCCGTGTCAGAGGGATCTTCCTCATTGATAGCATGAACTGTCTGAGACACTGGGTGAAGGAAACCTCCACTGTGGAAGAAGTTTTGAAGGGGATGAAGACCTTCATCGTTAGCAGCTGTCTAGGTACAGGTTGCAGAAAAACCAAGACCCTTCTTTGTTTTATTGTCAATAGGAATGACAAGCTGTCCCCATCCTGTTGTGTCGGTACTCTCGACCGCTTTGATAGCATCTTTGTATGAGGAAATCGAGGTTCCTCCTTGGAAATGATTGTCTTTGCCTACCGATAGTGCTTGGAACTGCGTTCCAATAACCTCCTCATGTTCTACACAAGAAGATGATGATAAGTTATTTACGAGCAAGGCCTGTTCTCCACAGACTGTGACAAGTTGATCGTTCTTGATGAACTTTAGCTTTTGGTGGAGGGTCGAAGTGACCGCTTCAGCCTGATGTATCCAAGGTCTTCCTAATAAATAACTGTATGTTGCCCGGATGTCCATGACCTGGAAAGTGACTTGGAAAGTGTGAGGCCCAATAGTTATGGGAAGATCCACTTCGCCGATAACTATTTTTCTGGATCCGTCGAATGCTTTGACGACGACCTCGCTAACTCTCATCGGAGGGCCCTTGAATGATAACTGCATCAAAGTGGACTTCGGCATAACATTCAAGGTTGACCCTGTGTCTACCAGTACGCTGGCTAAAGCATCGTCCTGGCAGTTAACTGTAATGTTGAGCGCCATGTTATGACGGCGACCCTCTTCGGGTAATTCCTCATCACTAAATCCCAAATTATTGCAGAAAGTGATGTTAGAGACAATACTATCGAACTGTCTGATTGTTACATCTTGTTCCACAAAGGCTTGCTCCAAGACTTTCTGTAGAGCTTCCCTGTGGGCTTCTGAACTGAGTAATAGTGATAATACCGAGATCTTTGAAGGAGTTTGTAACAGTTGATCGACAATGTTGTATTCACTCCTTTGGATGAGCTTCAGCATCTCATCATTATTTTTTGAAAGGTCAGGATTACTGAATTGACCGACTGATGGATCAGGAGCTTCTGTCTGAAGTTCCTTTTCTTTGTTAGGTTCCCCAACCCCTCGGTTGAAGATTCTACCACTCCGTGTTACTCGACTGATGTCTGCAATGTTCACAACGGAGGGTAATGGAATTTCCTTTCCATTTTTAACTGTCATTGCACCGTATTTGTAAGGGATAGCCTTAGTTGATTTATACGGTAGCGGTCCCGGTAGATAGATGACTACATGAGCCTTCTGATTTTTCTGACCATCATAAGTAATCTCGACCCGTTCCCGGTTGGGAACTTTAGATTCGTCAAGTAGAGGAATAATGGCAAAAACATCCTTGGTCCTGTGATGACCAGAGATCATGACCACATCCTCAACTTGCTCGGCAAGGTAGTTCGGCGCCCAGTTGATGGGTCCAGAACCCGGATATGGATGAATTTCTCCACGATCGACCTGACCCTGAAGAGCTGCTCTCACAAGGTAACACCCTTGGTTACTTTCCGAACAGATGCTACAACTGTCATAGTTGTGTGGTGGCACCTGGCCACGCCCACTTTGAATACAATGTAACCTCACTTGGTTAGCTTCCACAGATCGGACATCTTGACTTTGACGACGAGTAGGATTCCTGTTACTGATTTGCTGAGTATCTTCGTCCATGTAGATTGGTATCCACCAGTGATTTAACAAATGCTGAAGTGCCTCCTGGACAAGGGTACAACCTCGATCGTTTTCGCAACCTGCTTTACAACTTTGATAGTCATGTGATATTAAGAATCCGAGTCGGACCTGCTCAGCATGTAACTCTACCAGGTTGGTATTCATCACGCGAATATCGAAGATTTGAACCATGTTGATCTGATAGGGATTCCTATCATGGTAGTCTTGGATCCATCCAAGATCCATCTGATGCTGGAGGGCCTCTTGTATGAAAGAGCATCCCTGTTTGTTTACCGAGCAAGTCAGACAAGAGCTGTAATCGTGCCGCGGCAGATTATGATACTGGCTTTGCCTTGAGTGCATCGCCACCAAGTTGACATTCATTGCACGGATGTCGTGGTTCTGAATGACGTTGGAATTCTTGTATACTACGTTATATCCACGAACTCGGTGCTATTGGATCCATCTGAGATCCATCTGTTCCTGTAGAGTTGCTTGCACTACCGAACATCCTTGGTTGTCTTTAGAGCAGACATCACACTGATGATAATTATGAGGTGGCACATGGCCATATCCACTCTGTCTACAATGCATCTTAACCAATTTGGTTTTCAACAAGAGTACATCGTGAATTTGATAGACATCGTTAGCCTCTCCTTCTATCAAATTGACTGCAGCTTTCTCATGTTGAGGCAGCGGGTTTATAAGAACATTAGGATTTGTATCCTTGAAGGATAAGACCCCGCTCCTAACAAGTTTTTGCACGTCAGACTTGAAATTAAGACAAGTCTCTATGTTATGCCCTGAACCTCCTTGATGATAAGGGCATGTCTGATCCACCTTAAACCAAAAAGGCGGATTTTCCGGTACTGTAAGAGGAGACTTAGTCTGGACGTGCCCCTTAGCCAGTAGTAACAGAAATAATTATGTGTACGTCACGGGTATAGGATCAAATCCTGGTGGTCGTGTTGTACGGTTGTTGTTATATGGAGGACGAGCCTGCTGAAGAGGCTGTGGTGTCCTTTGCTGATCAGGTTGGCTCTGCGCAACCTGAGGTTGATACGTAGGAATAGGCACAGGGTTGATAGCAGGAGTTACCGCCGCTACCGGCTGATAGCGTCGCCTTTGCCTTCCGAGAGAGATATTCCCAATATCTTGCTCTTTTTTCTTAGGGAGAGCACTACCATATTTTTTAGTACCGCTCGTCGATCTAGTGTCTTTTACCAAACGTCCTTCTCGGACGGCTTCCTCAAGACGTACACCCATGCCCACCATCTCGGTGAAATCACTGGGCGCACTGGCAACCATTCGGTCATAGTAAAATGAGCTTAAGGTCTTTAAGAAGATCTTTGTCATCTCTTTTTCCTCAAGAGGTGGACAAATTTGAGCGACAATTTCATGGCACCTTTGAGCATACTCCTTAAAGGTTTCCTTGTCCTTTTGCGACATTGATCTGAGTTGATCTCTGTCGGGTGCCATGTCCAAATTGTATTTGTATTGTTGGACGAAGGCAGTGCCAAGATCTCTGAATGTACTGATCGTAGTACGGTTTAAACCCATGTACCATTTGAGTGCGGCACCGGTTAAACTATCCTGAAAGTAGTGAATCAGTAGGTCCTGATTCTCCGTCTGGGCTGACATCCACCGAGCGTACATCACCAGATGGCTTTGAGGGCAAGAGTTACCCATGTACTTTTCAAAGTCGAGCACTTGAAATTTGTGTGGGACTTTCACATTTGGGACCAAGCAGAGATCTGCTGCGTCCTTTCCAAATAGATCCTAACCGCGAATGGCTTACAGTTTCTTCTGCATTTCCAAGAACTGCTCCTGGAATTCATTCATTCTATCGAACATAGTTTCCTTCTTACCAGAAGGTATCTGTGGAATCTGTCCTTCTAGGATAGTGTGCACCACAGGGGGTGGTACCGTAACTACGGCAGTGAGTCTTGGCGCCTCCCAAAGTTTGTAACCTTTAGGAGTCTTCAGTATGCCCCTGGCATCTTCGCTTTCCCGAAGTTTGTAACCTTCAGGCCCAGCGGCTTCTGTTGTGATTCCCTGATCTTCAGTGATCGGCGGAACATATCCTTCCGGGATATAGTTAACAGGCATGCCCCAAGGACGATCTTTCGGTATCTGATACCTAGGATCATACCTCTCCACTATGGGCATTGAGGTGATCTCTGAGATCACAGTTCGTTGTAGCTGAGCTTCTGCCATGACTTGCATGTCATTACGAAGCTTTCTCATATCCTCTCTCAGAGCGTCGATCTCTTCTTTCAACTCTCTGTTTTCTTCCTCAAGATCATCCATCTTTTTCTGACGATTGGCCCGAGTATTATACGAATGAGACAGTTTGACTCTAGAACCGAGACACGAATGTGAGATTCGTAGGTAAGAAGAATACGCGATGTGAGAATGATGAATGCAATGATTATATTAATTGTTTTTTTGGTTTAATCAAAATAAACTTCGACAATTAGATTGCAAATATCAAACAGTGGGGAAACCCCTTTTTATTGAATTCCAAAGGATTACATAAATGGAAATAGTAGATTACAAAGTACAGAAACAGAAACCTAAGCTTATGGGCCCCAAGTCCTCTCTGAAGAGAAATCAGGTGCTGATTCCGGTATCTTTCTTTTCTTTGACTGGGGCTCTTGGGCCATTGTTGGGTTGTCATTCCTTTGCCAGGTGAAAGGAGTGAGCAAATTCCTTTGGTCATCTTGATTCTCTACAGCATGCTGCTCCAAAATTTCAATCAGAGCATCTTTTTCTTTCAGTAATTGCTGTATTTTGACGCACTCTATGTCGAGGGTGCGGTACTTGTTCTTCCAAGACCTTCTCTCCTTTTGAACTTTGTTGAGAGTAACCTGAAGCTTTTCAGTTTCCGTCATGAAGTACATGACAGATTCCCTCGGTGGAAGAATTCCGTAATGAGGATAAGGCATCTTTAGCTTGAGAGCTCTAGTTTGTACCCAATGGAGGTAAGGCTCTACCGAGACACAATCTGGTTTCCCTATAGACTCTCGTCCTTTCTTATGAACGTGTTTCCAAGCGTGCACTATTTCCAATTTTAGTGCTCTGTCGTTTTCTCCTTCCTTGAAGAAAAGACCTTCCAGATGAACACCCAGGGGGATGTGCCTCATTGGGTATCCAAATTGACGGCGAACCAATACCGGATGGTAGTTGATTCCTCCTTTAGTTCCTATGAGGGGTACGTTAGGGAAGCTTCCACAACGATCAATAATCTGAATTCCCTCATAAATCCTATTGCACCAATCTATATCAGAGTTGGTAAGAGACATGATCTTCTGCGACCAATGTAAGGCACTCTTGCAATCCCAAAAAGCAGCAGACTTGGGCAAGTGAGAGATAAACCATTTGTAAAGCAAAGGTACACAGCATGTGATCTCCCCTCCGCTGTACAAATTTCTCAGGTGTACAGAATAATACGCATCTGCGAGCAAAGTCGGCACAGGATTTCCAATGAGAAAAACCTTAATAGCGTTGACATCGACGAAATTATTAATGTTGGGAAACAAAAATAACCCGTAGGTGAGCAAGACAAAGATGCTTTCAAAAGCAGTTACGTTTCCTATATTGGCAAAATACAGGGCTTTCTTCGTCAAGAACTGGGCCGACAAACCTTGGATGCCACCCTTAGCGGTCATGTGAGTCCTGACCTCAGACTCGTCCAAATGAATTGCTCTTGCAATTGTCTGATTCTTTGGAATTTCTTCCAGTCCAGAAAATGGAGCTCGATCTGTAATGTGTAGATCGATCAGATAAGAATACTCCTCTAGCGTTGGTGCAAGCTGGTAATCCGGGAATGTAAAACAGTGATAAACTGGATCATAAAACTGAATGAGCGCATCCATGATTCCCTCAATCACATGGACTCTTAACAGTGGTAGCAAACCTCCGTGTTTGGCTCTAAAAGCCTCAGGGTTAGTGATCATCCTTGCCAACCTTCTCAAATCCCCTATTTTTGGAACCTTGAAGGTATACTGGTGAGTTCTCCTTCTACCGAAATCCATTAGCGTAATCCTCTTCTCCGATATTTGCAATCACAGTCTTAGTTTACTTTGAAAAAATAAAGAGACTAGAAGAGAAATATTTTGAATGTTTTAATGTTTTATTAAATGAATGCATGAATGCAGCACACAAAAACATAGGAAAAACATGGGGTCAAAGGGTCGTTGTCATGAAGTCAAGGCTCTACCCATCCCCAAAGGTTTATACTAGGGTGATTTTTGTACCTGTACTCATTATCATTAGCTCCTCCCAGGAAAGCAAAACAATAAGCGGATCGCCAGTGAGTTGTAGTACAATCTTAGAGTAAGTGCCATTCACCGAGAATAGATCACCAGCCTCAAATGAGGGTAGTATCGCGTAACAACTATTTCCGATAGTTTCCGCACTACGAAAGGGTTTGGCTCCTCAGCTTCTCAGACTTAACAACCGACCCATTGTCTAGGTGAGAGAATGGGTTGCGTTGGTCAGCCTCCACTGAGGTTGATGGTCGACCCCGTCGCCATTACTTATCTTAAGTGTATACTCAATCTTTCCACATACGGCATCACCCGCATTCCCATTAGCAGAAAAATAAACATGTATATCAATTAGGAAAAGCAGTATATATATTTGTCCTAAACATCCTAGACCCTTAAAGCTATGAATCCTAAGTTCCTGACAGAAATGGCTCCCCGGCTGAGTTACCACTCTGTAGTTTCTACATAAGGAAAACAGAAAGAAAGAAAGAAATGGGCCCCACGGTGGGCGCCATTTTTCTGTAGCGAGCAATTTTGGACGCGGTTCTTAAGCGCTGGTCGCTCTCTGCGGTTTGAGCTTAAAACTACAAGTCGATTCATTTTTTATCCTATTGTGAGCTGATGAAGGAAGGGAAATAGATGTCTCCAATTAACCCTGCTTTGCATACTGAGTTTAAACAGCGGTCTGTTAGGTTACGGATGCTATCAATGTGGGGGGGCCTTTGTACTAGTTATTTGTATTTTCGCCAATACTGTTTTCTTTCTTTTTATCTGGGCAGAAGGTTTCTGGCGGGGAACAAGGATTAGGATGTTAGGACTGATGCTTTTGAATTACTGCTTTCGATTGATGGAGATATGGGATTTGGGTTTTTTGTTTAGTGTGCTCGCTAAGATCTTTTCTTTCGATCTTATGCCTACATATTCCCGTTTACCGAAACAGGGAAATCAGAGCGTTCGTAGTTCCTCCTATTCTATGGGAGGAAATGGGTGTTTTTGGTGTCTTGTTCAAAGCCCAAGACGTGAAGCTAAAGGGTAGTTTGTATCTTGTTCAAAGCCCAAGATGTGAAGCTGAAAAGTCTATTTATATCTTGTTCAAAGCCCAAGATATGAAGCTGAAAGGCCTCGACTTTAGAGAGAATTTATCATCTCTAAAAAAGGGTTTGTCTGTCCCAACTGTTGGGTGACTGGTTATAAAGGAGAATTACTTTAACCGGGATACGCGGATCCTAGCAATGCCATAACTTCCTTTAAAGGGGATTTTAACCTGAAGGAGAAGACTTTAACTCAGTGTAGAGCAATGCTATCTTTCCTTAGGAATTTCTCATGCTAAAAGAGGGACAGTGGCATGGATGTAGATGATCCAGAGGCTTACCGCTTACAGCGATTAGATGAAGGGGAAGGAGTTGTTGATGTTTGTGTACTGTGAACGAGGCACAACTTTGACGCTAAAAGGTTGATTGGATCAACCAGTGGTTTTCTTATACAAAGCCTAAGAGGAGGCTAAAAGGCTTTGACTCAACGATGGAATCTTTTGGTATCTCGTATAAAGCCCGAGATGGAGGCTATTTGACTCAACAAGAGAGTTTTTGTATCTCGTACGAAGCCCGAGATGGAGGCTGTTGTTTATTTGGCTCAATAAGAACCTTTTTGTATCTCGTATAAAGCCCGAGATGGAGGCGAAAGGGGGATTGACTCAACGAGGGAGTACCTTTATGTGTCTCGTACAAAGCCCGAGAAAGAGGCTAAACGTTGTTTGACTCCGCTGGGGAGAATCATTGTACAAAGCCCAAGAGGAGGCTATGGTGACTGTTTCAGTTAAGTGACAGGTCCAGTATACTGATTTTGAAAGAGAAAATCAGTTCTTATATGAGAAACACTGTACTCATGGATTTGATTCAAGGATCTGGGTTATTCCTGTTCTTTAAGGAAGCGGGAAATCCGAGGGTATTGAGACTGTCTGAGTCTGCGGGTTTCCTTCCTATTTAACGAAGGGGTCACTTGAGAATGTCTTTGAGACTCAAGGAGATTAGACTGTCCAAGTCTAGGTTTTATCTTTTGTACTATGCTTAGAGAAACAGTAGTAGACTCTATGAAAGGACTGCTCTATGAAGATGACTAAGTTCTATTCCTATACCTCTAGGAGGTCGTCGGGACAATTTGTACGAAGCCCAAGAGGAGGCTAGAAACTTTTTAAGAAGCCGACGGGTCCTTGTACTAAGCCCAAGAGGAGGCTATCATTCCCGGAGGAAGAGATCATTATACGAAGCCTAAGAGGAGGCTGTGAATACTTCTAAGAAGTCGTAGGGTCCTTGAACTAAGCCCAAGAGGAGGCGGGGATGATTTTTAGGAACCCTGTGGGTCCTTGTATGATGCCCAAGAGGAGGCCGATGCTTTTAAGAAGCTCGTGGGTCCCCAAACCCCGAGAAATTCAAGGCAATGCTATTCACCGAGAATAGATCAAAGTCAGGAAAGTTCGAGAATTTGGAAGAAACTCAAAGATGCCATTCACGGAGAATACATTCATCTTGGGGAGTAGAGTTTCTTGACGATTCATAATGAGGACAACCGAAGAGAAGACTGTATCTGGTGATCCTATTGGGGATCTAGTTGTCTATTTCTACGAATAAACAAAAGGGGTCACCTAGTTCTAGACGTAGTTGCCGGGGAAACTCGAAATATCTATACTATTATTACACAGTTGATATGAGTTTATGAAAGAAGACTTATAGCGAAACAGCCCCACAATACAGTTATATGTATATGAAAGCAGTAAATGAAAGCGATAACCACTTACTCGGTTGTAGAGCTTCCATGCTGTTTGGTTAGTTGTTCAACAAAGAAAGATTGAAAACAACAGTATATTCAAAATCAAAGGAGAAAGTGCTTTAAAAAAGAAAGATTTGGGGCTTACAGCTCAAGGAGAGGCCCATGGTTTTATCAGTGAGCGCACTGTTTAAATTTGTACAGAGGAACTTATACAAGTGACTGAGGCCCAAAAATTGTTTTCTGTACAAAGGGATGGGTCTTACACTCTTTCAAGAGGCCCAAAAGGTTTAAAGAAAAAGAGTGGGGCTTATAACACGAGGGTAGGCCCAGTTGATTTTTTTGTTAAAAATGGCGATCGCGCCGAGATTTTCCTTTTAACGTAGAGGGACTTATACAATAAGTGAGACCCAAATGTTTTTGGTTAAAATGGGGTTGGGTCTTACACTCTAATAGAGGCCCAAAAGTTTTGAATGGGTCTTATAGCTCAAGGAGAGGCCCAAGGTTATTTTTCAAAAGGCGACGATCGCGTCGTTTGTTTTTGACGGTATCGGGACTTATACAATACACTGAGGCCCAAAATGATTTGGTCAAAAAAAGGATTGGGTCTTACACTCTATTAGAGGCCCAAATGTTTTGAAAATGATTTATGAGGGTTGAATTAATCCAAAAACCCTAATTTGTTTTCAAAAAAATGTATTTAATTGAATAAAAATTCAATTAAAAATGATCAAAATTGTTTAACATATGAAAAACAAATTGTGACTTTGGATTAATGCTTCAAAAATTAAGTATTGACCTACAAAATAATTAGAAGGCATTAAAAGTTGCAAAATCAATGTAGAAAAAATATTTAAAATGTCAAAAACAATTAAAATATTAATTCTTTGCAAAAATATCAATTATATGAAATAAATAATATTTTTGGGATTTTTTGATAAAATAAAATATTTTAACATTTTTGTGAATTATTAAAAAAAGAATCAACTCAAAATCATTAAAACTCAGAGAGAAATTAATTTTTGAATCAATTAAATAAAATCACAAAATTCAAATATTTGAAAATTCAAAAAATGGCGCCAAGAACAAGCGCGTGTTCTGAGATTCTCAGATTTGCATTTTCTATCTAATCTCCTTGAATACTTGATTATAACATGCAATCCACATATCATTATGCTCGTCTTAACCTCACGATCATGTCTATGTCCATTAATTTCATTTAAATTAAACATATAACAAGAAATCACGAAGAAACCTCAAGAACCCAAATTTCTGCATGAAGGCTAGGATTTTTTATACACGATTCAAACAATGCAATTAATTGAGGGAAAACATTCCATGCATGATTATGAACATATGGCCAAATTATTGTGCGAGGAAATATGCATAGATTGAGAGATGACCAAGTATATGCTCACCTCTAAGCCGTGACAGCAAGTGCAATGTGATTTTTGATTTAGAGGTGTTACAGATGAGTGATGATGATCTGAACAGCTTCCCTACACCCTATGGAGTGTGTTTGAATGCTTAGACTTTATTAAAATTGGCTGGATCAATTCGTGGCATCTCAGCTGCACTTTGGTTAAAACCTTGAGCAATTGACTGGTGATTCTGAGAAATCAGTGTTCTAGTTGTTGTTTAAGTGTTTGATTAGCTCATATGTGATGTATATGAGGTGTGTGAGTGATTGGTTTGATTGGAAAAGCTCTCAAACTCAAAACCCGATAGTTACCTTGCTAAGAAAGACATTTTTGCCAAGAGAAAGAGATTTTGAGAAAGGCAAGTGTTGTAGGCCTTTGGTGTACTTAAACTGAACACAATTGAGCTCTATTTATAGTAGAGCAAGTTTGTTTTGCAAGGAATAGTGAATGGCAGCTGGTAAGTAGGTTTGGCCAATGTTGTCCAATGGAAATCCAAGTCTCCTCTAGCCATTGACTAGAGGTTAGGGCACAGAGCTTTGGTTCCCTTGGTCTTGGATAAGTCTTGACTGATTTCGGATGAGAATGGCTCAGTCCATGCCACCTTGATGCTTCCATTGAATGCCTCATTCCAAATTTGGAGTCTTGTCCCTATTTTGGCCATTCCAGGTTCAACATGTTATTTCTTGTTCCATGGACTTTGGAGGCTTGGCTCAGTGATTGTCCCCTTTAGATTCAATCCTCAGATGTGTCCAAGTGGATAGGAGCATTTGAATTTGGCTGATTTTGGCAAATCGAGCCAAAATGCAAAATCTGCCTTGCCTTTGACAGATTTCAGCAAGGCAACTTGACAATGTCATATCTCATGGTGTAAGTTGAATTTGGCAATGTTCTTGACCATTTTAGAAAGCCCTTACATGGTACAACAACTGTTTGAACATGTTTGGTTTTGATCTCTTCTGATTCCAAGTGAAAAATCCCACTACATTTGGCAAAATGTGAAGCAAAATCTGACTTAGTGAAATTTTCACTAAGTGTTGGAACAAAATGTGATTTCTTGATTTTGATCACTCCATAACTCAAAATCCTTAATGAATTGGACTTAGGTCTAGTTGAAGTTTTTGTAGAGGGTAATAAGGGCTACAAATCCATCTTTGGATGAGAAAAAATGGCCTGGTGGTTTAGGAGTTATGATCCTTCAAAGTTGATACCTTTGTTACTTTATTTTTAACTTAGAAAATTTTCTAAGTTTTTATGGTTACCCCTTTTACAAGTTATCCCACTTTTCTTGATTTTTCTTGATGAATGATGATTCAAATCATACATTAACATCATTTTAGGGTTAAAAATCCATTTTGGTGAAAAATCTCAAAAAGTCAAAGTTGACTTTTGTGCACAGTTGACTTTTTATCAGATGAATTCCAAACTGTGCAATTCTTCATGAAATCATGTCCTTGACCTAAATCAAACTTGATGGACATGTTCCAAGGGTGTCATAGAGTATATTTATACATGTCCTAGGGCTTGGGAGCATGTCCTGGTCAAAAGTCAAAGTTACAGTTGACTTTTTCCCTTAAAACCCTAATTGTGGTGCAGATGAAATTGAGACTTGTTGCTCAAGCTTCTTGGATTAATCCATTGTTACAAATGGATCAATATAGCTCATTAGAGACCCTCAAATCCTCTATTGAGGTCTTGGCTCTTGATTTGCCCTAAAAGTCAACTTAGGGGTGAATTAGGTCAAGAAACCCTAATTCCTGATTTTTGATGTATGCATCCCCTGAGGCAAAATTGACTTGATGATTGGGTCCATGAGGTTCCATGGAGTATATTAGGTTATGTTTTGGATCTTTGGCTTGTGCCCAGATGAAACTTCCCATCTGGAGGCCCTGGTCGACCAAAACCCTAATTTGGTGAGACTGGCGATCTTGAGACTTGATCCACCTAGAAGGGAGCAGCCTTGTGCTTAATTCTTTAAGTGGGAGTCCTTTTGATCCTTTGTGGACATGTTAGAGGCTAGACAAGTTGAAGATCATGTCATTCCTTGATTGATCCTTTGTCTAAGAGCTCTGAGAGGGCCTAAAACCCTAATCTTTGATAGTAGTGAATGCTCAACAACCCTTGAGGTATTTGATAAGGCATGAGGGTTCATCCATAATGTGATGATGATTTGCACAATGGTGGGAAATCTTAGTGGTCAAAATTTGGGGTATGACACTGGCGAGGAAGCATTTGAAGACCTGCCTCTAGAGAATGCTGACATATTCGCGTGGAGCGCTTCAGAGATGTCCGACCTCGACCCCGACGTGGCCTGCCACCAGCTCACCATAGATCCTGCCGCTAGGGTCGTAGTTCAACGTAGGAGTAGGCAGTCTCCCGAGAAAGCGAATGCTGCTGAAAAAGCTGTAAAAGACCTCTTAGAGGCAAATTTTATTTCAGAATCCCAGTACATAACCTGATTGTCTAACATTGTACTAGTTAAAAAGTCTAATGGAAAATGAAGAATGTGTGTTGATTATACCGATCTTAACCGGGCATATCCTAAAGATGCATACACATTGCCTAACATCGACAAACTGGTCGACAATTCTACATGTTTTAAATTAATGTTGTTCATGGACGCATACTCGAGATACAATCAAATCCCTATGGCGAAGGCCGACAAGCAATACATGGCTTTCATGACCGAGTCTGGCAACTATTACTACAACGTAATGCCCTTCGGTCTGAAAAACACCGACACAACCTACTAGCGGATGATGAACAAAGTCTTATGGGGTGAGATCGAAGACATGCTCGAGGTTTACATGGACGACATGATCGTGAAATCACAAGAAGAGATCGACCACATCGCCCATCTCGAAAGGGTCTTCGACACGACGAGGACATGCAGAATGAGATTCAACCCGGAGAAGTGCACCTTCAGCGTCCGGGCATGAAAGTTCCTTGGCTTCTATCTGACAGAACGAGGAATCGAGGCGAACCCCGACAAGTGCAGGGCATTCTCCGAGCTCTCAACGCCGAACTCGAAGAAATCGATCCAATCCCTAAACAAGATGCTCGCCTCGTTGTCCCGTTTCGTGGCCAAGTTTACCCAGCACACACTCCTATATATCAAGCTCCTGCACAAAGAGGCCACGTTCGAGTGGACCGAGGAGTGCGAGAAAACCCTCCCCCACCTCAAACAAGTCCTCTCGCAGCCCCCGATCCTCTCACGACCAGAGAACGGGGAGACTTTATATTTGTACCTCGCAGTCGCAACCAGGGCCGTCAACGCGACTCTTATCTGTGAAACCCCTGAGGGACATAAACCGATATACTTCACCATCAAAGATCTCTAGGGCCCCGAGCTTAGGAACCAGCAGATCGAGAAGGTTGCTCTGGCCCTCATCAATGCGGCCAGAAGGCTGCGACACTACTTTCTGGCCCACACGATTGCAGCAAGGACGGACCAGCCCGTGAAACAACTGCTCGGTTGTCCTGACATGGCAGGCAGGATGCTCAAGTGGTCACTTGAGCTCTTCGAGTTCGACGTCCAGTACGAGATTAGGAAGGCCCTGAAGGCTCAAGTGCTGGCCGACTTCGTTACGAAAATGACCGCTTCGATATCCTCGACCGATGGATCTCGTAAGTGGACAATCTATGTCGACAGGGCATCCAGCTCGACGGGAAGTATAGTAGACATCATTCTAGAAAACAAAGAAGGCATCCTGATCGGGGTCTCCCTCGCCTTGTCCTTCCCGATGTCAAACAACCAGGCCGAGTACGAGACCTTTCTCGCCGGACTACGCCTGACCAAGGACCTCAGTTCGAAGGAGGTAAAAATATTTACCGACTCCCAGTTTGTAGCCTCCCAGGTGCGGGGAGAGTAATAGGCCAAGAACGACAACCTCGTCGAGTACTTGGCCCTGGTGAAAGAGAAGATAAAAAAATTCGATTCTGCAGAAGTGAGACACGTTTCGTGCAAACACAGTACCATGTCAGACATCCTGTCGAAGCTGGCGAGCACGAAGAAGAAATGTGGGAACAAGTCCGTCATCCAAGAGGTACTCTCTCGACCAAGCATCGAGAAATCCACCTCGACCATCGACGTAAACTCTATCGGTGACAACAACTGTTGGATGACCCCGGTATACGCGTACCTCAGCACGAGGGAACTGCCCGACGACTCTAAGGAGGCTAGCATGGTCAGACGTCGAGCCTGCTCGTACGTCTTGATTGAGGACAAATTATACCGGCGGGGATTCTTCATTACCTTTCTCAAATGCATCGAGGAGACTAAGGTTCCTAACATACTCCAGGAGATCCACGAAGGGATCAACGCGCAACACCTCGGCGGACGATCCCTCGCCCGTAAGGCTTTACGGGCGGGATACTATTGGCCCACCAGGCAACAATGCGCCAAGGAACACGTCAAGAAGTGCGATAAGTGCCAGCAGCACGGGGACATATACCTGGTCCCGCCTAACGAGCTCAAAACGCTCTCGTCCCCGTGGTCTTTCGCCTGGTGGGGGATGGACATCCTCGGACCCTTCACCATAGGGTTGTACTAGAACAAATATTTGATAGTGGGCGTCGACTACTTCACAAAATGGATAGAGGCTGAAGCCCTCACCAAAATCACGACACACAACATACTCCGTTTCTACAAAAGGAACATACTTGCCCGATTCGGCGTACCCCAAGCGATCGTCACTGACAACGGGACACAATTCACCAACAAGAACTTTCAGGACTTCGTTACCAAGCTAGGCACGAAGCAACATTTCACATCTGTCGAGCACCCGCAAACTAACGGGTAGGCCGAAGCAGCGAACAAAGTGATCTTACGAGGCCTGAAACGAAGACTAGGCGAAGCCAAGAGATGGGTCGGGGAGCTACACAACGTCCTCTGGGCCTATACAAAGATTTAAAGAAAATACAAAAGTTTGGACGCAGACTCACATTTCTCACAAATTGTATCTCTTTGTGACTTGGACATTTTGGTTCTATAGAGAAGTAATGAAATTTTGCGACACCAAACTCATACACTGTGTCTATCTTATATACTAATAAAGTAGTAATCGTCGACAACTGATGAACCTTAAGGATTCGACACGTATCCCACTACTTAGGCACCTTTGCTCTAACTTACTTCCACACGTCTTCAAGTATAAAACTGTTGCAAACTAGACTTAGTAGTGATAATTGCGTTTATAACTGCATAACTGCTTTTGTCGGGCGCATTTTGATGATTTTCCAAAACACTGATATGTCTCTATATCACATAGTTTTTGGACTTGAAATATTCTAAGTCCTTAACATCTGGTAAAGGTGTCGACTTCGACTTGCGAAACCTTTGTCGAGATTCTGAACATGTTTATAAGATATAATGATCATAATCTTGTGGATGTGCTTATGAGACTCCTCCAAAGCAATAGTCTAGTCAAACAACCTTAATCGACAAAACTATTATGTCAAAGCCTCTAATTAAAACTCTTAACACTTAGCATTTTCAACGTAGCTATGACTGTTTTTGTTGACTTTCCACAACTAGAATCTCCAGGATAACAACTGATCAAAAAGTATTGGTGTACATGTTCCCCCTACAAGGGCAGGGAGACTCAGAGGTCTTAGTAGGTTTATAACACGATATGGTGGTTAGGGCTAACTCACGACGACGAGAAGTCCAGTGCGGTGGTGTTTTGAGGTAGTTTAGGAGTCATGCTCATGTGAGGTGAGAGACTTGACTGATGACTGACGATGCTTGGTAATAAGCGTATGGAGTACGGTCAATGGTGGTGTTGTGACCTTAGTAAGCATTATGCTTATTCGGGGTGTAAAGAAGGATCTCCCATCCCCTTGGGTGAAAAAGTATTTATAGAGTCCATTTAGACCTAGGTTTTCTTGGAAAGGGTTACCATCCACTCAATCATTGGTGGATCGTTAAACCCCTATTTACAAAAGAGGTGTACGTCCATTAATAATCTTGATTTTCTCTCTGTCCAAGAAGTGTCTTATCTTACATTTTCCATGTCAGGGTGATAAGAAAATTACGAGGCGAGGCGACACCTCTCTTTATATGACATTCTATTGTTGCCTCCTTAAAGGAGGACTTAAAGACCTCCTTTATAAATATAACACTATAAATATTATAAAAATATGTGAGAATGTCTGATGATAAATTCTCATTCTCACTCAAAAGAGCTATATATTTGATTTGGTGAATAAACATTACTTGACCCATGAGTAAACAACAACACACGTTATATATATATATATATTCTCTGATCACTATTATAAGCAACAAATTTTTTTTTAGATTCATTAAATAATTAATGTATCTGATATATAATAATGTCCAGATACATCTTTTATTGAATGAATCTAAAAAACTTTTTATTACTTACAATAATGACCTGAGGGTATATATATATATATATATATATATATACCCATCCGTAACACGCACATTCTTTTGCGCCATGACTAATAGCCGAATAAGGATTTCCGGGGTCGGTACTCTCTCTCCTTCCCTCTCACACAAACATGAACGATATTTTGTATTGCTCATCAGTTTATACTTCGTTTCTTTAGGTTACTCCGCCGCCAGCATCCTTTTCCAAAGAGGCACATTTTCCAATTTGATCCGCGGGCTTCAGGTATATATACATACATTCGTATATTTATTATAATTTTGCCAGATGACTATGATCATTAGGGTTTCAAATTTTCAATAGTTGTGACCATAAATGCCTTTGGTTCCCACAAATTTGGATTCTTTCTCTCAAACGAAAAGCTAGTTTCTATGCTCTCTTCTTAAATTAAGATATTACTGTACTTTTTACATGTGGATTATAGGTTTCAAGTTAGATTTTTGCTGCAATTTTATTATTATTATTATTATTGTGTTCTTAGGATTTGTTTCTGAACTATGATGCTGTCATATTCTGTGTTATATATTTTTGGTCACAGTGTCGGTTGAAAGGATTGCAAGGATTGCTCGTGTCCGAGGATCGGGCTGAAGGTGAAGGTGAAAATGCTAATTCCACTGATACTCAGGTAGCAAACTCATTGATTATGTCTTAATATCTATTCCCCAAATGAATATAAGACTCCAAACCCAACACTGTTCAATCATGTGTTTATTTTTCCTATTCAATTCCATCACACTAATACACTGCACGCAACAATCTTGAATTTAAAACCTGGTTTGATGCTTGCAGATCTTGGTATGAAAATGGTTACTTTTCTTGTGCCTAAAGAAAATACTGATTGGTTGGTTTGGTTGCAGGATGATGCAGATTATACCTTTAATGACAGACCCTTGACTTTGCTCCAAATTATACGGGTAGGCATTACATTTACCAACAGCCTTTTTTTTTGTTTGTCATCCTATAGTAATTTTGGTTTTGACTATGATTCGCTATTGGATGGTTGTTAAACTACAGTTAGATAGTTAGCCATTATAGTTATGATTGTTATAGACTCAATGACTAGTTAACCGTTATAGTAATTTATGTTTGGTTTTGACTATCATTCGTTATTGTATGTTGGTGAGGGCGAGAAATCTTGAGTACAATTACCCAGGCTTACTAAACCCACCTACACAGGGCTACACTATTATTTTCTCTTCCATTGACAGTTGTACCTAATTGAGCCATACTCCCTCCAGTCACAATTATAAGCAAAAATAACTACTTTCACACTAAATAAGAAAATTAGTTAAGTGTAATTAATTTTCTTGGTTTCATATACAATTAGAGTAAAATTTACTATAATATCCTTAGTTATATTTGATGAATCAACTACCAACATTAAATGCTATTGAATTAAATTAGGGGTATACTAGTAATACAAGCATTAATTACTTTGAAAGTTAATGACTTTTGCTTATAATAGTGACCAAAATTTATAACTATTTTTTTGCTTATAATAGTGACCGGAGGGAGTAATCAGTTTGTTACAACTGGATGGTTGTTAAACCACAGTTAGATAGTTAACCATTATAGTTATGATTGTTATAGACTCAATGACTAGTTAACCGTTATAGTTATGACTGTTATTGACTCCTATCGACTATCACCCATAACCCGTTATCTGTTATGTGTTGCCGAGGGTGAGAAACCTAAAGTACAATCACACAGGCTTATTAAACCCGCCTAAATAGGACTACACTATTCTTTTCTCTTCCATTGATACTTGTATTTAACTGAATCATAATCAGTTAGTTACAACTAGATGGTTAAACTATAGTTAGTTAAACATTATAGTTATGACAGTTAGTGACTATATATCCGAGTCATCATTGATGTAAACTAACTTTTCATTTTCAACAAGTATCAAACTTACTTTTCATATCCGTGACTATATATATATATATATTTTATAATTTCTTTAATGCATGTCATGCCACATTACCGCACAACGTAAAAAAAAATAACTAAGAAGAATAAGGGTTTGTTTGAATGAGTTTTGCTTTTTAATTTTTAAGTACTATTTTATAAAATACTTTAAAAACTGTATTTAAGAACAAAATTTTAAAAAATTTATTTGGTAGTCGTGTTTTTGAAAATAGTTTTAGAAATGAAAAAAATGAAAAACTTGTTTGATAATTATATTTTTTTGAAATATTTACTATAATCCCATTAATGAAAATGATCCTGTTTTCCATGTTTTTTTCAATTTTGAAGTAAAATACTAAAAATGAAAACCAAAACATGTTTTTAGCTGTTTCTTGTTTTCAGTTTTAAAAATAGGAAATTAAATACAGTTTTGAAAAACAAATTTTAAAAACAAGTACAGCAAACAAGTTTTATAGTTTTCAATTTTTAAATACTGAAAAACAGTTTTTAAAAAGCCTTTCAAACAAGCTCTAAATTCTTTGTACGGCAGATCTTGGTATGAAAATGTTTAATTTTGCTGGGCCTGAAGAAAATACTGATTTAGAGGTCTTGTTGCAGGATGATTCAGATCATATGCCCAACAGTTGGGATCATGAGAACAATTTACTTGAAAAACGCTTGAAACTCCGTAAAGCTTTACAGGTGGGGATTACATTTATCAGTGGCTTTTGTTTGTCATCCTATAATAACATGATGTTATTGCAGAATATGCAAATTATGTTTGGTTTCACTATAATTCGTAATCTGTTGTGTGTTGGTGAGAGCGAGAAACCTAGAGTACAATCACACATACTTACTAAACCCACCTACATAGGACTACACAATTATTTTCTCTTCCTTTGACAGTTGTACCTAATTGAACCATGGTCAATTAGTTACAACTAGTTGGTTAAACTATAGTTAGTTAACCATTACAGCCATGACTGTTATTGACTCTATATCTGGGTAGTCATTGATGTAAACTACTATTCATTTTACACGTGTGTCAAACTTAGTTTCAGTATGGTGTAGACCAGCTGCTTTATCTTTCCTTACTATTCCTCACTATTTAGTTTTTCAACCATATAACATGTTACCCCATTTTATTGATTCTCTACACTATAACCATATCTGAGTCATCATTGGTGTAATACAACTTCTCATTTTCAATAGAATATTTAGTAAATGCCTACTTTTTCTCTCAAATCCCTAAACTCAATAGGCTACATTGATTTGGAAGAAGGTATGCATTTTCATGTCTCTAATAAATTTAGTAACTAGCATGTAATTTTGTAATCAATTTTTTTTGTCTCCTTTATCTAAAAGCTATTTTATATTTTTTTTTATGCATGTCATGATGCCGCATTACCTACCGCACTGTGTAAAAAAATTAATTACTAGAATAATATCAGTGTGCGGCTAGATCTTGGTATGAAAGTGGTTAATATTGTTGGGCCTAAAAAAAGAAAATACTGATTTAGTGGTCTTGATGCAGGGTGATACAGATCATGCGGACGATAGTTGGGAACATTTTATGCACAATTTCATTGTAATGCCCTACCAAATCCGTGAAGCCTTACAGGTGGTGGTTACATTCTATTATCGTCTTTTGTTGTTTGTCATCCTATTAAACATGTTATAACAGAATATGTAAATTATATTTGGTTTTGACTATCATTCGTAATCTGTTGTGTCCTGGTGAGGGAGAGAAACCCAGATTACTATTACTCAGGCCTCCTAAACACATAGGTGGGCGAGAAACCCAAATTACTATTACTCAGGCCTCCTAAACCCTAGCACTTAGGTGGACTGCACAATTACTTTCTTTTCAATTGGTTGAGCTTGAAGCTCTTACAATGGTGAAAAACAGAAAAAGAAAATGTAAACAAGAGTTCCAAGAACTCCTAAACCAGAGCTAGGCTCCTAATCCCGAGAGAATTATCTCCTAACATTTTCTAACAGTATTTCTTCATGAGTCTCGACTTCCCTTCCATCTTTCCTTTTATATCAGAAATTCCCTAAAATTAAGGATATATTCTAACTAACTCTTATTAGACTAAGAGTCTGTTAGGCTCCTTATTAAAAGATACTATAAGAGAAAGGGCAGAATGGGCCAAGAGAAGTAGTTATGGCAGTTATAATTTTAAAATAAAAACAGTTAGTAGCAGTTATTTGTTTTTATCTGTATTTTTAAAAAGTATAAATAGGAAAAGGGTAAGAAGGATGTGCATCGAGAATTTTACTAAGGGTTATTAAAGAAGGAGGGAACCAAGCTCTCTAATCTTGGTAGGAATGTGTCTATAATTTTCTGTTAATATTTAACTATCAATACAGTGTGTATATGTATGTTGCCAACTCTGATTGAGAACCTTTCTCCAGAGTTTATTCTGTAATAAATACTTATTATTCACTAATATATCCCATAGATACCGGTTTCTATCAACTGGTATCAGGGCAATAAGATCTTGGTTGCTTTGATGGTGGTTACAAGAAGTGAAATGGAGGCCCGAATTGAATTGTTAGAAAAAGGATTTGAAGCGTTGTTCGCCATGAGAGAAACCATAGAGAAACAGTGGGAAGAAGATAGAGCGGAGCGCACTGAAACTAGACGACAAATGACTGAATTGGTTGCATCAATGCGACACACTGAACATCACGGTCCAGAGGGAACACATCATCACGAAACTCCATCAGATTATGGTGATGCATTGGTGAATCATAATTACCCTTGTTGTCGCGAAGAACGTTGGCGAAAATTGGAAATTCCAGTTTTTGAAGGAAACAATGCTTATGGACGGTTGAACCGCGTGGACAGATATTTTGATTTAAAGAGAATGAACGAAACTGGCAGATTACAAGCAGTTATGGTGGCAATGGAAGGGAGGGCACTTGCGTGGTATCAATGGTAGGAATTCTCAAACCCAATTCCCACATGGGAAGAATTTCGAGCTGTTCTCAAATGATTCCAACCTTCAATGATTCAGAGTCCTTTCGAATTATTATTAAGTCTCAAACAAACCGGAACCGTAGAAGAATATCGATAACAGTTTGAGTTATATGCAGGCCCTCTAAAATGGAGTGAACCTTCCTATTTGAAGGGTATCTTTTTAAATGGCCTCAAAGATGTTATAAGGGCAGAATTGAAATTACACCCTGTAGAACGTTTGAATGAATTGATGGATTACGCGCATAGGGTGGATGAGAAAAATAATTTGTTGAATAAAGGAAATGGTGGTACAAATTCTGTTGGAGAACCAACCTTCAGAAACTATAACAATACCAGGACCGTGACATGGGATCTGGGACATAAAAGTCATTCACAGAATCTTTCCACTACTGCAAGTTCTATAGGAGAGACAAGTTAATCACGACGGTGTGTTTGTTTCAAGGTTTCAAATCATATTTCTTGGAATTATATTTCCAGGAATATTATTCCTACTTATGTGTTGGGTAAAAATTAAAGTTTCCGAGGAATAATTGTAAAATTATATAATTTAAAATTAAAAAAATTAAAAAATTAAAAAAAATGTGATTGGTAGTGGGAAGTTATGGTTGGTTGAACTTATTCCCTTGGGAATATTATATTCCCCACCATTTAAGCCTTGGAATAAAAATAGAAGAACCATGCGTAAATATGATTCCTGGAAATAAAAAATACCTTGGAATAAATTTTTAAAACTTGAATCAAACATAGGAATATTGCATTCCCATAGTCAAATTTCTGGGAATATTTTTTCTAACCTTGAAACAAAGACACTATTCTTATTCCAAAGGAAGAGGCTTTAGAAGGTTGACCGATACCGTGTTGCAAGATAAATACCATAAAGGATTATGTTTTCGATGTGACAAGAGAGGTTTACTCCGGGACATGTTTGTGCAAACAAACAATTCCAAGTCTTGTTATTGGAGGAAAATGTGGAAGATGAGAAATATGATGGAAAAACCGAAGAAGAGGCACAAGAGATAGATATGAAAAATTTACAGTTATCCATCTCTGGTCTTGCTACAAAAAAATCAATGAAGTTATGGGGAACTATCGGGAATAAACAAGTAGTAATATTGATAGATTGTGGAACATCCCACAATTTTATCTCATCTAAATTAGTCAAAGAAGAAAGCCTGCCCATAGAAGAAACTCCGCCCTATTATGTTGTAGTAGGAGATGGAAGAAAGATTCCATGTGAAGGCATTTGTCCTAAATTGAAACTACTCATGCAAAGCATGGAGATTGAACAAAACTTCTTCATCTTCCAATTAGGAGGCGTAGATGCGGTCTTAGGAATGGAGTGGTTGTCTTGGAGAAATTCAAGCAAATTTTAAAGAATTAACCTTAAAAATTCCAAAGGACGGAAAATATCATATATTTAAGGGAGAACCAGAACTAGCTAGGGCAGCAGCATCTTTGAAATTAATTATCAAGGCCATCAAAGATGAAGGACAAGGTTTTCTCTTATAATACCAACATCTAATGGGGGAACCAAAGGAAGATAGCACTAGACCAGCATGGTTGCAAACTGTCTTATCCGAATTTGATGAGGTTTTTCAAGAACCTCAAGGGCTGCCTCCATCAAGAAGACATGATCATGCAATTGTCCTTAAGGAAGGAGCAAATATTCCAAATCTCAGACCATATAGATATCCACATCAAAGATTAGTTGATGGCATGCTTAATTCTGGTATTGTTTGACCTAATGTAAGTAAGTCCTTATTCAAGTCCTATCATTTTAGTTAAAAAGAGGGATATAGGGCATTAAATAAAATCACTGTGCCGGACAAATTTCCTATTCCTATTATTGATTAATGACTTGATGAATTGGGAGGGGCAAGAATTTTTTCTGAATTGGATCTTCGATCTGGATATCACCAAATAAGGATGAAAGAGGAGGACATTCCCAAAACTGCTTTCAAAAATCACGAAGGCCATTACAAATTTGTAGTAATGCATTTTGGACCCACTAATGCTCCTTCTACATTTCAATCATTAATGAATGAAATGCTTAGACCATACTTGAGAAAATTTGTTCTAGTTTTCTTTAATGATATTTTGGTCTACAGCAAATCTGTTGGAGAACATCAACAACACTTACAAGCAGTTTTAACATTGCTGAAGGAACATAACTTGTTTGCAAATCAGAAAAAATGTACCTTTGGTCAAACTCAATTAGAATATCTTGGTCATATAATTTCCAGTGAGGGTGTGGCAGCAGATCCTAAAAAAATTGAAGTTACGATGGATTGGCCAATACCCAGAGATCTAAAAGCCTTAAGGGGGTTTCTATCAGAGTCATATCACTACCACCCCCTTGAAAACCAGTTTTGTCCTAGATCTGAGCTTGAGCCACGAACAACTTCTGAATTGACTTTTGTGTGGCTGTGACGTGGACAACTGCTGAAGAACCCATGCAAACACAGGAAACTGTGGTGGAACCAACAGTAACTTGCCAAACTTCATAATTTTTTCCAGGATCCCACTGTTGGTTACTTGCCAAGCTAACTGCAAAAGATTGCACCACCCGAATAGTCTCAGCTCCACTGTACTTGGGTGGAAATTTGCTGTTAAACTCTGCAAATTTAGAGAGGAACATTGCAGCAATCATAACTTGGACCAAGAAAAAAGAGAGCATATTAGAAGAATCTAATTTATTGGTAGCCATCTTTGTTTCCCTTTTATATTCGTCTTCAAATAAAACAGCCCAATATTCACCAGGATTGAGATAGGAACAGTCCAATAATAGGGAGTATAAAGAAACAATTCCAATGCACACCATATTCACTCACATGTTCCTGATCATCAACAAATGAATTTTCTAAAACAAATCCTCTCAATAGATCAGAGCCTTTATCTGTCCTTATCAGTAGATCCAATGCAAATAAGATCTGAAATTTTTCCATCTAGATTGTTTCCTTCTCTTCTTCCTACTCAATGGAGAACCTAAACTGCCAAGCAATCTTTGTGTTGCAGAAATGAAATTTTATTAGAGGTTCTTCAAAGAAACTATACGTAGCCCCCTTGCCTCTCTCCCTCTAAATTGCAGTGCCTAAATACTTGAATCACATTAGACAGCAAACAAGAGAAAACTAAGATATATCTCAAAGAACACCCTTCTTTGGGACTTTATCCGAGTCCTACATTGCCTAGTGCTTTGGTTCCTATCCATGACTTTATTAATCCAAATCGGGCCTTCGACCATGATGATTGAATCCCCTTATGGCGCATGTGTATTGTTTGCCTAAATCTTGTGTGTATTCATGGTTGAAAGAAACACCCAGTTGTGGCCAGGTCCAGCTTAGAAGTTGAGTACTGGAGTGTTACTCACTGGTTTTTTGGGTGCAGCCTACATAGGACTAGTTTGTATTATTTTCTGTTCAATTGACAGCTGCACCCATAACTAACTGAACCATAATGAGTTAGTTACAGCTGGATGGTTAAACCATAGTTAAATAGTTAACTATCTGAGTCATCACTAGTGTAAAGTAGCATTTCATTTGTATGCACGATTAATCTTTTAGTATGAAAATGGTTATAATTTTTGTGAGCCTAAAGAAAATACTGATTTAGTAGTCTGGTTGCAGGATGATAGCTCAGAAGATTTTGTGGACATTCTAAAGGCCTGGAAGCCTAAATATAAACAGGAACGGGCTCATTTTTTCCGTGGTAATTATTTTGCCTTTTCTGTTTGTTATTCTATTGTTACCTGTTATTGCTGAATGTGCAAATTTTAGATTTACCTTTTTTAGCTGTGTTGGTGAGGAGGAGAAACCTTTTATGAGCTTGAAGATCTTGTTATTTTTTTATGTACTTATGTACGAAAACATTTTATATTCTTACAGAAAACGTTATCTCATTTCACTTTATACACTGCTTTAGGAAAACTAGGTGTAAATAAGGTGGTATTTTTGTAATCAATTAGGGTGATTCAGGACTCTAAGTCGAGTTTGGAGGATAGGAGAGGAAAGAGAAGGTTTTGGAGGGAGGGGGTGTAGATGGAAAATTTGATAATTTTGAAAACAATAATAAATATATTTATTATTAAAATACTTTTAATATTTATCATTAAATATATTTTGCATTCAGTTCAAGTATTGAATCTATTTTAAATTTAAAATAATTTCGACCATTAATTTTAGTTAATTGCAATTTATTGGTTATAGTTAAACAATGTAAGTGCTGTTAGATTTGGTGAATTGATCAAGAAAAAGTTTGACTGTTTTGTTATTTTATATACTATGTATGAATATGATTCTTATGCATATTCATTCTTATCTTCACAGACAAAGATGATGAGTCGATAAAGGATGAGGTTGTTACTGATGATGATGAGTCGATGAAGGATGGAGTTGTTATTGATGATGATGAGTCGAAAAAGGATGGGGTTGTTACTGATGTGGAGATATCACTTTCTAAGCTTTTAAATAGATTTTTTGAAACTCTATCAGAGAATCTTTTAGAAAGCCCCGTTTCTAAAATACCCAAGCACAAGTAATTTTAAAGGTAGTTGAGTTTAAAATTCCTTTAGTGAAAGATTGACAAATTTATAAGATCTCGGCCTGAGTAATTTAAAAGTTTTTTTTGTTAATTAATATTAGGTCTATCGTAGAAAAGATGAAATATGTAATATAGCTTATTTAGTCTATAATATGATGTACGAAATAGATTAGTTATATGTGCAATTTTTTTTGAGTTTGACTTATGGTGTTTTAATTTTGTTTTACTTCATTATATTTTAAATAATTAAAATACAATTTAGTTATATATCAATTTGTATGAATTTAAAAATCAAAAATATTTTATAAATTTGATTAAATATATATTAAATAAAATAAATATTACAAAAAAATTAAAATACTTAATTATAAAATATAGAAGAAAAAAAAATTAAAATCAAATGTTAATGTGAAATGAAATGAGGAGAAGTCTTATATTTATAAGAGAAGATTTGGCTCAAAATGGAAAACGAATAATGGACTTTTTAAAACCTCAAGAGGACTAGTGTTGCATCATAAAAAGTATGTTGGTGAAATTCTCAAAAAAGTCCAAGATAGAGGCAGTAACACACATCAAAGCAAATCTCGAGCTGGTGTAAGCAAACTGTATGTTTTTTGCTCTCCCAATTTCATCTATTTATTCCCACACTTTCTCATTTATTGTAGTGCAATCAAGCTGTTGCTCTAACACAAAGGTCGTTTCAATTACATTGTTTAGACAATTTAAAACATGTTAAGTGGTTTGAAACAATAAAGTTTAAGTTGGACCAACATAGTCACTATTTTTAAATTTGTGCTTAGCTTTATTATGTAGATTTAATACTCTTTTGGTCCCATATGTTAATATTGAGGTTCATTTTAGTCCCTTAGTTTTACAAAGGTTCATATTGATTCTTTAATTTTTCAAAATGTTTCATATTAGTCTTTTTTGTCTAATTGGCGACAAAAAAACTAAAAAATCAGTCGGTAATTAGACAAAAATAACTGATATGGTACATTTAAAAAAATTAAGGGACCAATATGGACTGTTTAAAGTTAAGTGACCAAAATGAACCCCGAGATTAACATACGAGATAAAAAAGAGTATTAAATCTATTATGTATTATGATATGCTATATGAATAGTGTAAACGATGCCAAGAAAACAAAGTATGATAAGTTTCTTGATTAACAAGAAAACCACAAGGTAAACGAAAAGAGAGAAGAGAATAGAAAGAACAATCAAAGTGGTTAAAAATTGGATTCATGATTCAATTACACATTAGGGAACAATGTTTATAATTGAATCTCAACCACACCACTTTCTCCCTCTGATTAGGATTATCAGCGATTGATGGAGAAATGAGAACTAGTATGCTATTTATAAGAAAACTAAACCTTAGCTTTCAACTAACATACTAAACAACTGGCCCAACAGACTGACCCAATTCAACATGCTAACTTAAACAACATGCGAACATATTTTTGCATGCAAGAACGAACTTCGACTAGGGCATGCACATCTTCGACTAATTGTCGAACCATGAAGCTAACATTGTCGAGACTAGAGTTTAATCCAAATACCACACATCTCCACTTTGGAAAAAACTCTACACTAACAAGGGAACAAACTAGCTTTCATCATGCAACTTTATCAATTGCATACAGTGGAAGAACTTGCTACTCAACAATGTTTTGATGATTATATCAGCAACATTGTCATCAGTCGACACCTTCAACACTTGGACTTCTCCACGTTCGATTATCTCTCTGATGAAATAAAGTCTCACATCGATGTGCTTGATTCACTCATGATACGTTGAATTCTTCGACATATGTATGGCACCCTGACTATCACGTTTAACAGTGATAACTTGACGTTTCAACTCCTTAGCAAAACCTTCAAGCCACAATGCTTCTTTCACAACTTCAGTGAGAGAAAAATACTCCGCTTCAGTGGTCGATGAGGCAACAACCTTCTGAATTGCTGCTTTTCAATTGATTGTTGTGCCAAACATAGTGAACACATATCTAGAAATTGATTTTATGGAATCCATACAACCTGCATAATCAGAGTCGACAAATCCTTCGATTTTGACTTTTCTATCATCACTACAGGCTCCACCATAAATCAAGACTCTTCTCAAATACCCATTTATGTACCTAAGAATCCCTTTCAATGCTTGCAATGTGTCTTTCCAAGATTGACCATGTATCTGCTCAGAAGGCTCGCTGCATATGTTATGTCTGACCTCGTACACACCATATCATAACATTCTCCACACTGTTGCTTGCTATGAGGATGTCATCCACATAAAACAAGAAAATAACAAGTGAACTTCTAGGTCCAAATCTGAAGTAAACATAGTGGTCAAACTGGCTTCTAGTAAAACCTATGTGTGCCATGAACTTGTCGAATCTCCTATTCCATTTTTGAAGAGATTGTTTCAGGCCATATAACGACCTATCCAGCTTTCACACATAATCTTCCTTTACCTTTTCTGCATACCCTTCAGGTTGCCTCGTCAGGATTGTTTCATCTAGATCACTAAACAGGAAAACGGTCTTCACATCCATCTGTTCAAGTTCTAGGTCAAACTTTGAAATAGGTGAGAACACATCACTGAAGTCGACACCTTGTTTCAAAGTGAACCCCCTAGAAACCAACATTGCCTAAATCACTTCAACATCACTCATTCGATTCCTTCCTTAACCTTGAAAATCCACGTACAACAGACTAACTAGGCCCTTACAGGTTTCTCGATTAGCTTCCAAATGTTATTATCATGAAGAGATTTCATCTCATCATCCATGGTTTTCATCCATTCAACCTTGTTTCGACTCGTCACAGTTTCCTTGTAATATCTAGGTTTTTCATCAAGGACCTCACTTGCATAAATTAAGGCAAAAGTATGAGATACGTATAACCAAGTCTCTGAGATGGCTTGATGACTCTTCTCGACCTATTTCTTACTACCAGATAATCATTATCACTCTCCTCAACTTCATTAGCAACTTATGTTTGTTCTTCGACTTCATATGGGTTATGCAATTTAGCATCATTATGCTCCACCTCAATAGAAATTTCTTCCCATTCCAGCTCTCCTTTAGAGATATTCGTACTTCCACCAATGTCATCAGTTTTCTTGAAGGCCATCTCAGCTTCAGTCAAAACTACATATCGACTTGTGATACACCATCTATTACATGGCTCTAGGCACCACAACCTATAAGCTTTGACTCCTCCAGGGTATCCAAGAAACATACATCTCAGAGCTCTAGATTCGACCTTGTCTTGCCTAATGTGAGCATAGGCTACACAACCAAATACTCTAAGTCTGTCGAGATTAGGTTGGTGTCTTGACCAGACTTCTTTAGGTGTTTTCATCCCCAAGGCATTTGAGGGACACCTATTTATCAGGTGTGCTACAGTCACTGTAACAACATATCTAAACACCTTCAATCCAGCACTAACCAACATGCATCTAACCCTTTCCATAATGGTTTGATTAAACATTTTAGCCAAACCATTTTGTTGGGGAGTACATGCAATAGTTTTGTGCCTTGCAATAACAGACGCAACACAATAGCTGTCGAAAGCCTCATTGCAAAATTCAAGACCATTGTCGGTCCTCAACCTCTTAACCTTCCTGCCAATTTGGTTTTCGAACAAAATCTTCCAAGTTTTAAAATTTTCAAAAGTTTCATCCTTAGATTTCTGAATGAATATCCACAACTTTCTGGAATAATCATCAACTATGGATAGGAAATACTTTGCCCCTGAGTGTGAAAGATTTCTTGTAGGCCCCTAAAGATCAGCATGAATGTAATCAAGTGGTCCATGTGTTATTTATTTACCTTTGTTAAACTTCATCCTACAGGATTTACCAAATACACAAGGTTCACAAAACTCTGGTTTTTCGACCTTGTCACCACATAGCAGATTTTGTTTCGACAACTCAACTGGGCCTCTTTCAATTACATGGCTAAGTCTCATGTGCCATAGCTTAGCCTTTGACACAGGTTTTATACATGCACATCTGCTGAACCACGTATAACCTCAGCCTCAAGGGTATACAAATCTTGTTTCTTCACGCCTCTCAAGACTTCCTTCGACCCTTTCATTACCCTTAGGATACTTTGCTCTCCTTTGAACACATATCCTTTATTTTCAAAATCACTAAGAGAAATAAAATTTCTCTTAAGTTCAGGTACATACCTGATATCAGTTAATAGCCTTATTGACTCATCATGGAGCTTGAATATCGAAGATCAAATACCTGAAATTTTGTAAGCTTTGTTGTTTCCCAGCAACACTGATCCACCATCTTGATCACATAATTCCTCAAATAAATCTTTGTTTGGAGTCATGTACTAAGTACACCCTGAATCCATAATCCACTCCTTGTTAGAGTTGCTGCTTGAAACTACCAGGACATCAGATGATTCATAATCATCTTGCACAATGGCAACATTACCATTATCCTTTCCACCATGATTATTCAGTCGATCAGAACACACTTTTCTTATATGACCCTCCTTCTTACATTGATAACACCTAATTGCAAGAGCATTACCACCATAAGAGTTTTCTATAACTTTACCCTTCTTCCTCTCAAACCTACCTTATTTCATTGAGAATTTCCCTTTACTGGACAAAACTTCACCAACGGACGATGGCTTATGCTCCTTTCGTTTGTTCAAATCCTTAGAGTCAAGGTTAATTGAACTACTTCAAAGGTCAACGAATATCTTCCATACAAAATAGTTTCTTTAAAATGAGCATGAGAATTAGGTAAAGCACACAACAACATCAATGCTTGATCTTCATCATCAATTTTGACCTTAATATTTTCAATATTAAGTATCTTCTTTAACATATCCAATTGCTTAGCCAATACTTTCTCTTCACTCATCCTGAATGAATACAAAGCTTGCTTCAGGTAGAGGCGATTGACCAAAGATTTGGTCATATACAAACCCTCGAGTTTACTCTACACACCAGCTACAGTTTTCTCCTTTGAAACCTACCGGGGAACCTCATCACCAAGGTTCAATATGATGGCGCTATGGGCTTTCTCGATCATCGTCATATTCTCCTTCTTTGTTAGAGAAACATCCATATTCTCTGATCCTTTCAACGCTTCTAACAAACCCTGCTAAACTAGTACGATTTGCATCTTCAAGCACCACAAACCGAAATCATTCACACCGGTGAATTTCTTAATCTCATACTTTGTTGACGACATCTTCTCCTCCACACTCACACACCTAAATTACACACCACCAATACTTTAGTAAGTGAGGAACCCCATTTGTCCAAATTTATTTTTGGAGATGCATCTTTGTATCCATATTAAGGTTAATCCGGAGGTGCATCTCCGTAATAACCCTTATTTCTAAACTCAATTAGTTTTACGGAGATGCATCTCTGGAATATACTATGTTAGCTCAAACCACATACTAGTAGTAAGAGATGTAGAAACTTGAAGAAAAACATAAATTAACATCAAAATATGTAACATTACATAAATAATCTTTAATATTACATAGATAATCGGTAACATTACTTAGATAATCAGTAACATAAATTTAACATTACATTTTATCACGAAGTTGCAACATTATTAGAATATCTCCAGTTGTTCTAATAATTATTCGCACTACAACCTGAACCCCCTCCCCTTTAGTGTTTTCTTTACATTATACAATTATTGTCTTATTCGAACACAATCCTTGTGGATTCAATATTTTTATTACTTCGACACTATTTGTACACCTGCCGAGAAGTCAACAAGTATTTGACACCGTTGTCGGGGACTGTTGATTGCAACAGGGCAACAGTTTTGCAACATTTTATTTTTCTTTTTAGTTTTTTATTGCTTTTTTTATTTTCTTAATTATCATAATGCTACTGGCATATCTTCTGCTTGTGTATGCATAATTCAGGATCGACATTACTACCATTCAATCCAGAGATTGAAAAAACTGCACATGCTCTCAGAATAGCAGTTAGAGAAGCCATTATGGTCAACGGGAACCCAGGAGAAGATCCACCACTACTTTCTTTGGACACTAAATATGAGGATACCATGGCAACCCCAACACCCTAAACTATGAGGGATTACTGTAAAAGGATCGACGACTGACAGGTTTCTAGAGGGTTTATACCACCAGACCCTGCAAACTTTTATATTAAGAATTATGTGCTTTCAGGTTTAAGAGACAATCTGTTCGACTGAAACGCTATCAATGAAACCGTTTCAACGTGCAAACTAGATGATGTCACAGAAAACAAAGTGAAGTTATGGTTGTTTGGTTTCTCACTCATTGGAACGACGAAAGATTAGTTACCATGCTTTCCAAATGGAACCATTGGAACATGGAAGGAGCTGGAAAATAAGTTCCTAGAAAGATTTTTCACCACCAACCAATTTACTGAGAGAAGAGCATAAATTGTGAATTTTGAGCAACAAGACACAAAATCACTGTATGACTCATGTGAGAGGTTCAAATTATTATTGCCCAGATGTCCGAATCATAATATGAATAGTATAGAGCAGATGCAAAATTTAATTAAAGGCCTCAAGAGTCAGACGCGCATGCTGCTAGATGCTTCCGCAAGTGGCACAATCAAATCAATGACTGAACCTCAAGTCAAAGATCTAGTTGAGAAGATGTGTTTGAATGAGTACTGAACCAAGAGTGAAAGGTTAGTCAAAAGTGAAACAGTAGGCACCCCTAAAGGTATGTCAACTATTGATACTCGAAATTCTCTTTAAATAAGCAGCTAGCTGAAAGTAGCTTAAATAAAGTTAATGTGAGCCAAGTACAAGCATTTAAGTGTGATTTATGTGGAGGAGGACAAGAGAACGAAAGGTTCTCTTTGGAAGGGTCAAGTGAAGAGGTCCAATTTGCAATTTTTTCAAAAGAACAACCCTTATTCCAACACCTACAATCTGGGATGGAAGGATTATTCGAATTTCCGGTGGGGAAACAATCAGAATTCAAGTGGTAACCAAGCTATGCAACAAAACCAACAAGCTTCCAACTTCCAAAGGAAGCCTTCACAGTTGGAAGAGACCTTACAAAACTTCATCAAGGCCACTAAGAGTAGCTTGGATAAGGTAAATAAGAATCATGAGACCATGAGTAGAAACTATTATGCATCCATACACAATTTAGAGATGATGATTGGTCAGTTGTCTAGACAGATAGCTGCTTTACCAAGTTCAAGTGGAGGATTCTCAGGTAACACGCTAGATAGTCCTAAGAATGAGTCTTGCAAGGTTGTGGAAACAGGTTTTGAAGTGATTGCTAATTATGGTAAGAATGAAATAGTTGAAGAAGTGATAATGAAAAAGGGAGAATTAAGGAATGAAAGGGAGGATAGTGAATTTCATGGTGACCTAAGAAGAGAGAGGAATCACCATTGATCAGTTAATAGACAAAAACTCCTTGCAGAGAAGAACCAAGAAGAAAATCCTAATGATCCAAATCCACCACTACCTGATTACATCAAGTCATCGTATCCAATAATAAAGAAGAAACCCCTTTATGAAGATTAGGCATGAATGTTTGCCAAGTTTAAGGAGATGCTGAAGACACTCCAGGTAAGTATCTCTTTCCACGAGGTTTTAGAATTATCCCTAAATTTGCTAAATTCATGAAGGCATTACTAAAGGGTGAATGTGTGAGAAAAACACAAGAAAACGGGGGTTTGAATTGGGTTTTCAAAATGAAAGCTTTTTGTGAAACTCAAACAAAGATCACAAATAGACTAACGTTAGAGAAAGACACATGATATATCCTGGTTCACTTGAAAACTATCAAGTTAATCCAGTCCACCCGCCAAGGTGATTTCGCCTTATACACAAGGACTTAATCCACTATAACCAAATTGATTACAACTGCACTAGCAACTGCTGGTGACTAATAATACACAGACCAACCATCTCTTCTTAAGGATTCTGACCCTACTGGTCCCTTAAGGAATTCAAACAACTGTTTGATCAAATAAAATGTTTACAATGAAATGCTTCTTACATAAGCTGATATAAACACAATTTCTAGCTCAATCTAACTTAGAGCGAATCTATATCGTAAGAACAATCTTCTTCTCTGTATTGTGGTGCTTTACTGTTCACTCATGAATTTCTCTATTTCTCTAGTTCTTTCTCGTATGAATAAGTGTTTTGAATATTTATCTTTTTCACACTTGGTGTCACACATGATTCGTTGAATGATCAAGTCTTTATATAGCCAGAAAAAGATTCGTTGAAGGGCAGATCAGGAATATCAGTAAAATACTAGTTACTTGAAATAATGTTGTTATGCTGGGATGAAAATCGTACACTGGAATTTTCCTTTGTACCACCAAATTAGGGTAGACAGATCCAAAATATCAGAGCTTGATTATAGTGGTGATGCATATTAAGTAAATCAGAGTCTGATTGATATCAGAGTCATTTTGCCAATATAATTATTTTTCCTGAAAAACATTCTAAAAAGATATGCCATTTAAGTGTTAGAATGTTAGAGTTATGATTAGGGACAAGATATTTATCAAAATAACTTTACCATATTAATACTCCCCATTTTTGTCATAATAAAAAAGGGTAATCAAAATGATTAACTTAAGCAATTTGATTTGAGAGAATTTAGATAAGTTAAATTCAGTACTTTTCTTTCTTTTATGGCAATCAATATTGAAATACAGTAAGATAAGATAAATGCAAATAAGGAAAATTCTTCATTGATAAAAACAAAACGCCAGGGGCGCAGTACAGGAGCAAAATCACAAAACATGAAAACAAACAAACAACAAGGACAACGGACAGAAACAACAATGATAAAAAAAAGAGACCAAGCAACAAGCAACCAAGAGACCAAGAGAAACACCCGCCAACCAGCTATCAGAAATCCTCTACCTCATCAACCCTTTCACACCTTTCTTCAGTTGTAGCATCCTTTGGTCCAAGTATTCTGGCTAAATTGATGATTTCAGCCTTGTAGAATAATTCAGACAGAATTCTTCCATAAGGTATGAAGGACTTGTATTGATTTCTATAGATTTCAACACAGTTTTTCAGATGATTGAAGATGGTTTGCGGAAGATTCACCCGGACGTTGTACATCATGAAATAGATAAACAGTTTATCATCAATAGTCAATGTGCTTTTGGCCAATCCTCTAGGGTGAAAGTTGGTGGGCAGAAGTTAAAACCACAACTTTCCATCAGGGAGAAGTCCTTCAGGATTATAGGGTTCATACTTGTCTCGAGACACATCATGAATTCCAATGAGATCCTAAACAAAGGAACAGTTCAGATGAAAGTCTTTAACAAGCACTCCATATTAAACACAATTGATGGCTTGGGCGATGACGGTAGGTGTTATGATGACTGGAACACTGAAAATAGAAGACCTGACAGAATTGTTGTCTTCTCCAGAATTCTTTTACCATGACAGGATAAATGGGTCCATGCAGAGTTGCATAGTATCCTGACCATCCTTGGATTTGCATGCTGGTGGAAATGAAAATGCCTGAGTCTCCTAGTCTTGGGAGACATGGCCTTTTCTCATTAATGACCTCCATAACTTCTTCATTACTAGCAAAAGTTTTGATAGACATGGTGAAAGCAAGAGAGATAGGAGTGAAAAGCAAGTTTAGAAAAGGATGAATAGTTATGAGGAGAAGTGTGGTAATAAAGAGAACAAAGAGTGATAGCAATAAATAGTAATAAAGGCTAGATAAATTGAGACGAGTAATTCATCATTTCCAATACAAGGGATACAAACAAGAACAAAGAATGATAAAGGAGTGTATCAGTCTCCAAAAGATCACATATCAATATACGTTATTCATATTATGACATCAGTCAATAAATACAAATAAATGTATACTCGAAAGAGAGAGAGCAGAAACTGACAAAGAATAAAGGAAGGTAGGCAAGTGTTTAGTTCCAAGAAATCTTTGTCTTACACATATCTTTATGAATGCATAATATGGGAGAAAGATGTAAAAATTTAAACAATTATCAAGTAAATTTTCAAATCCAATGTGTTAAACATGATTATAGAGATATTAAGGAGTAATAGGAAATAATTACTTGAAACCTAGTCTCATGATATCACAACGCTCGAGGTGTCTATTCAACAGTAAATATGATTTGATTTTGGACACGTGTCCCAAATAATCATAGCCGTTTGTTTTTCAAGAGACCACGTTTTGATGTTTCCAACGTCTAGAATACTAAGAGGTATCTGATTGGACTAATTTCTGATCAGGACATTTTCTAACTTGTAGAAGTATCATGAATCAAAAAGTCAATAAACAAATAATTAACACACTTTGCCTAACATCAGAATCTTATATTAGACGTTCTGGTAGCCTGACACATTAAAATATTATCATCTCATTCTGGACATGGTTTGATAAATAAGTTTTCTAGAATGAATACGAATCTATCTTCAGCAAGGGGTTTTGTGAAAATATCAGCCCACTGGTGATCTATATCCCCAAATTTTAACTGAAAAGTACCCTTCTGAACATAGTCACGTAAAAAGTGATGTTTTATTTCAATATGTTTTGCCCTAAAATGTATAATAGGATTCTTAGATAAACAAATGGAAGAAGTATTATCACAGAAGAAAGGAATGTTATACTCGTGTATCTAATAATCTTCAAGTTGATTCTTCATCCAGAGTATTTGAGTACTGCACAGAGATGCTGATATGTATTCTGCTTCTGCAGTAGAGAGAGAAATTGTTAATTGTCTCTTGGTTGCCTAGGAGACGAGGTTACTTACCAGAAACTGGCAGTTTCCAGAAGTACTTTTTCTTGCCAATATGTCTCCAGCATAATCTGCATCACAGTAACCAGAAATCTTGTACTCTGATGTTTTATTATACATCAAGCCATGGTTAGTTGTTCCTTTTAGATACCTTAGGATTCTCTTAACAACAGTTAAATGAGTTTCCCTTGTATCTGATTGGAAACGAGCACAGAGACATACGCTGAACAGAATATCTGGACGAGAAGCTGTCAAGTACATAAGAGATCCTATCATACCACGATAGAGCTTCTGACAAACCTTTTTACTTACTTCTTCTTTCTCTAGAATGCATGTCGGATGCATAAGAGTCTTAGCAGGTTTACTTTCTGACATGTTGAATTTCTTCAGAAGTTCTTTTGCATACTTGCTCTGATGAATGTACATTCCTTCTAATCTTTGATCAATTTGAATTCCCAGAAAGAATCTGACTTCTCCCATCAGACTCATTTCAAATTCAGCCTGCATTAACTTGGAAAATTCCTTGCACAAGGACATATTAGCAGAACCAAATATAATATCATCAACGTAGATTTGAACAATCAGAATGTCATTTTTAAAGGTTTTACAAAAGAGTGCCGTACCCACTTTTCCTCTGGTAAAGTCATTTTCCAAAATAAAGTTACTTAGCCTTTCATACCAAGCTCTGAGAGCCTGTTTCAGACCATATAACGATTTTTTAAGTTTGAAAACAAAATCTGGGTTTTCAGAACTCTCAAAACCAGGAGGTTGGTGCACATACACTTCTTCAGAAATATATCCATTTAAAAATGCACTATTTACATCAATCTGATATAAAGTAATGTCATGATTCACAGCAAATGAGATTAAAATGCGAATAGATTCTAACCTGGCAACTGGTGCAAAGGTTTATATATACTATCCCTTCTTGTTGACTATAACCTTGTGCAACCAGTCGTGCTTTGTTTCTTACGACCTCACCTTTCTCATCTAACTTGTTTCTGAATACCCATTTAGTTCCAATGACGTGGACACCTTTGGGTTTTTGAACAAGATCCCAGACGTCATTTCTGGTGAATTAATTCAGTTCGTCTTGCATGGCCAGAATCCACTCATTCTCCTTAAAAGCTTCATCAACTATTGTTGGTTTTATCAGAGAAACCAAACCCAAAAGGGTTTCTTCAGAATGCCTGAATGATAAACGAGTTCTAACTGGATCAACTTTATCTCCCAGAATCAATTCTTCAGAATGAGAAGTCATTAATCTATTCTTCTTCTGATGAGATGGGTTATTTTTAGTTTCTGGTAAGGTTGTATCTGAATATGGAGAATCTACATCTTTGTCTGCTTATCTTGAATCTTCTTCTTCTTTAGATCCTGATAAGGTGATCTTCAGATCTCCAAATTTTTCAACTAGCTTTGACTTTTCAGGGTCAAGCTTATCATTGAATCTGACATAAATTGATTCCTCAATAATTCGTGTTTCTTTGTTATAGATTATGTTAGCCTTTAGAGCGTTCAGAGTATCCTAACAGTAAACACTTTTGAGCTTTGGAGTCAAACTTGCCAGGATTCTCTTTAGTGTTCAACATAAAACAATTACAGCCAAAAGGATAAAAATATGAAATTTTGGGTTTTCTATTCTTCCACAATTCATAAGGAGTCTTACCCAGAATAGGTCTTATTGAAATCTTGTTCTAAATGTAACATGCTGTATTTTCTGCCTCTGCCCATAAGTGCTTAGCCATGTTAGTTTCTTGGATCATGGTTCGAGCCATTTCTTGCAAATTCCTATTCTTCCTTTCCACTACTCCATTTTGTTGTGGAGTTCTGGGACAGAAGAAATCATGGGAAATGCCATGAGAATAAAAAAGATTCTCAAAGTATTTGTTCTCAAATTCTCCTCTATGATCACTTCTGACTTTGACTATTTTACAATCCTTCTCTGATTGCACTTGAGAACAAAAGGTAGAGAACACAGAATGAGGCTCATCCTTGTGTTTCAAGAATTTTACCCATGTCCAACGACTATAATTATCAACGATTACTAATCCATACTTTTTTCCACTGATTAAAGCAATTTTTACTTGTCTAAACAAGTCAATGTGTAGAAGTTCTAAAGGTATAGAGGTGGACACAATATTCTTTGCTTTAAAGGAAGTTTTAGAAAACTTTCCTTTCTGACATGCTTCACAAAGAGCATCTGAAGAATACTTCAGATTTGGCAATCCCCTGACAAGTTCAAGCTTATTTAGATGAGAAATCCTCCTCGTGCAAATATGGCCTAAACGTCTATGCCATACCCATTGCTTTTCATTAACAGACATTAAGCATTTGACATTCTGTTCACGAAGATCAGAAAGTCTAATTTTATAAATGTTGTTTTTCCTTTTTCCGACAAATAGGATTGAACCATTTTCTGACTTATAGCCTTACATGACTTTTGATTAAAGATGATATCATAACCATTATCACTAAGTTGACTAATTGACAACAAGTTATGCATCAAACCATCGACTAAAAGAACATCAGTAATAGAAGGAAGGTTACCATTACCAATGGTTCCAGAGCCAATGATTTTTCCTTTCTGGTTTCCTCCGAAACCGACGAAGCCTCCAGGCTTAAGTTCCAAACTTTGGAACGTATGCCTTCTTCCCGTCATGTGTCGCGAGCAACCACTGTCTAGGTACCATGACTGGTGTTTCAACTGAGTTGCTAAGGATATCTGCAACATAGATTATCTTGTCCTTAGGTACCCATTTTCTGGGTCCTTTCTTGTTAGCTTTCCCAGAGTGTTTCACAACTTTGGGCTTTTGTGCAATAGGATAATCAAGTGGAATTTGTGCATGACTTTTAACTTTAGAAACAGATTTCTGTATCGGTGGGGGTTCTTGTGCAAGCTCAGAGCAAATAATCTCAGTTCCAGAAGGCACAAAATGGCCATAGAGAGGTTTTGGTTTAACAATTTGACTTTCGTCAATATCAAATGATTCTGTACATCCCAAACCTTTCTTACCATTTCTGCTTACTCCATAGATCATGGAAGTTATTCTGCTTCTATCTATGCTTTTAGTAAGAAAATATTGGAATGCTCTATCATACTTGTTGATCCAGCTTGTGTCAGAGACATTGGAGATTAATCCTTCTTCTAATTTAGCAACTTTGCTTTTCAAGGCATAATTACTATTTTTTAAGCAAAAAATGTTTTCATTTAGAGAAGAATTATTCTGCTCAAGCTTATCTTTTTACTCAGAAGCAATTACATGTGATCTTTTAAGATCTTTGTATTTACTCTGAAGAGTTTGATACTTTTCCAGCATTTTCGACATACATGACTCTAATTCACAACGAGAGAGTTTAGATAATACCTCTGAGTAAGAGTTTGAGTCTGATTCTGGTTCTGATGATATTATGTCTTCTGGTTCTCCAAAAAATTCATCGTCAATTATTGCTACTAGCGCAACATTTACTTGTTCTTCATCGGATTCTTCTTCTTCAGAATTAGAGTCATCCCAAATTGCCATTAGTCATTTCTTCGCTTTGGAGAAGTTCTTCTTAGGCCTCTTGTCTTTCTTGATCTTTGGACACTCGTTCTTGTAATGACCTGGCTCATTACACTCATAGCAGATAACTTTCTTTCCAGAGTTCTGCTTCTTCTGTCCAGATGATGACTCAAAGTGGCCTTTGTTTCTTCTAGATCCTCTGAAGTTTCCTTGCCTATGCTTCTAGAGTTTGTTGATTCTTCTAGAGATTAGCGACAACTCATCTTTTAATTCTTTCTCAGCTTGATAAGCCTTTGCCTTTTCAGGTTTAGACTTAAGAGCGATAGATTTTCTTTTCTTTTGAGGTTCATCTTCTTCGAGCTCTATCTCATGACTTCTTAAAGAACTAACAAGCTCTTCAAGACTTATGCTGTTAAGATCCTTGGATAGCTTTAAAGCTATTACCATAGGTTTCCATTTCTTGGGAAGACTTCTGATGATCTTTTTAACATGATCAGCTGTTGAGTAACATTTTTCCAGAACTTTAAGTCCTGCGACTAGCATTTGAAACCTTGAAAACAAGGTCTCAACTGTCTCATCATCCTCCATTCTGAATGCCTCATATTTTTGGATTAGGGCTAGCGCCTTTGTCTCCTTGACTTGAGCATTACCTTCATGAGTCATTCTTAGAGAATCAAAAATAGATTTGGCAGTATTTCTATTTGTTATCTTCTCATACTCAGTATAAGAGATAACATTTAGCAATATTGTTCTTGCCTTGTGATGATTCTTATAATCTTTCTTCTGTTGGTTGGTCATATCACTTCTGGATATTTTAGCACTTGTAGCATCAATTGGGTGAGTGAGCCATCGACTACCAAATCCCAAAGATCTACATCATAACCAAGAAAGAAGCTTTCTATTCTGTCTTTTTAGTAGTCAAACCTTTCACCATCAAAGACTGGTGGTTTGGCACTGTAATGATCTTTCTCTTCAGTAGTAGTATTAGCAGGAGCTGCCATGATATCTCACACAAATATTGGATCGGTACTGAACACTGTTAAGTGTTGATAAAATGTTTATCACAATCAGAACCGGAGCTCTGATGCCAATTGAAGGTGTGAGAAAAACACAAGAAGGGGAAGGGATGAATTGGGTTTTCAAAATGAAAGCTTTTTGTGAAACTCAAACAAAGATCACAAATAGACTAACAATAGAGAAAGACACACGATATATCCTGGTTTACTTGAAAACTATCAAGTTAATCCAGTCCACCCGCCAAGGTGATTTCGCCTTATACACAAGGACTTAATCCACTATAACCAAACTGATTACAACTGCACTAGCAACTGCTGGTGACTAACAATACACTGACTAACCTTCTTTTCTTAAGGATTCTGACCCAACTGGTCCCTTAAGGAGTTCAAACAATTGTTTAATCAAATAAAATGTTTACAATGAAATACTTCTTACATAAGTTGATATAAACACAATTTCTAGCTCAATCTAACTTAGAGTGAATCTATATAGTAAGAACAATCTTCTTCTTTGTATTGTGATGCTTTACTGTTCACTCATGAATTTCTCTATTTCTCGAGTTCTTTCTCGTATGAATAAGTGTTTTGAATATTTCTCTTTTTCACACTTGGTGTCACACATGATTCGTTGAATGATCAAGTCTTTATATAGCCAGAAAAAGATCCGTTGAAGGGCATATCAGGAATATCAGTAAAATACTAGTAACTTGAAATAATGTCATTATGCTGGGATGAAAATCGTACACTGAAATTTTCCTTTGTACCACCAAATCAGGGTAGTGGAATGGTAGTGGAAAAGAACGTGTTTGATCTGTACTATGTACTATTTTCCCTCGCAAATGTTTCATCTTCTTCTATCCATCAGAGGCTTCTGAGTTGATATGATTGAAGCATGATCAGAAGAATGAATCATTGGGTCTTCAGAGTCTTGAGTCTTCAGAGTCTTCAGAACACTTTCAACAGAACCTTGTCTTCAGAGTCTTCAACACTCCTTCTTCATAACCCTAGGTTATCAGAAACATAAGTCTTCAGAGTCTTCTGAACTTGTTCAGCAGAACCTTGTCTTCAGAGTCTTCAGAACTTGGTCTTCAGAAACTTAAGTCTTTAGAGTCTTCAGAACGTTGTTCATCAGAACATTGTCTTCAGAGTCGTTAGCACTTAGTCTTCGGAAGATAAGTATCAGAGTTAAATTCAGAGCCAGAATCCAAGAGAACATTGCAGCAGCAACATATTGTCTTCTTAGAGTCTTTCTGAAGCATAGTAGATCAGAAGCAATCTCGCTTCTTTGACGCAGAAGCGACCATCGAGAATTTTAGAGTGACATTTCACATGATCTCTATCAGAGTCAGAGCAATCTTTATCAGAGTTAGAATTATCTTTATCAGAGTCAGAATTATCTTTATCAGCGTCAACATTATCTTTATGAGAGTCAGAATGATCTTTATCAGCGACAACACCTGTTTGTCAATACTTAAGAAAACAAACGTTAGAGTACCAAAATTGTTCTCACACAAATACAACTTTGTTATTATCAAAACAAAGAGATATCTTGCAGAACCAAATCTTGTTCTAACAAAGGATACAATGCAGAAAGTGGATAAGGAACAAGTCCACATGACTGAAAAACATGACAATCCTGTGCCTAAAACATTGCCACCGAAGCTAAAGGATCTAGGTAATCTCTATATCTTGTACTATAGGTGAAGTGGAGATCCCACATGCTTTATGTTATTTAGGGTCTAGTATAAACGTTATGCCACTGGATAAAGTTAAGGAGTGTGACTTGGGAGAGATAATACCAAGTAATATGACTCTTGCTTTAGCTGATTCATCTGTTACTCACCTGATTGGTGTTATACAAGACATGTTAGTGCATGTCGATGGTTTAGTGTTTCCTGCAGATTTTGTGGTATAGGACATGAAAGGAGATTCAGAAGGATCAACAATTCTCGGATGCCCATTCTTGGCAACTGGGAAAGCAAAAATAGATGTGGAGACAGGTGAACTTATCTTGAAGTTTAATAAGAAGAAAGTGATTTTAAGGTGTATGAATGGACACCATGTGTGGAAGACTTGGATACATGCTACCACCTGGAAGAAAAGGGTAGCAAGGTTGACAAAGGGATAATAACAACCAAATTGACTGACGTGAGGGTTTCCCTTGCGCCTGACGTGCCTTATGCATGGACCGTCAAGCTAGTGACGGAAAAGAAGCGCTTGATGGGAGGCAACCCATCGGTAAGAATTTATTTTAATTTTTGTTTTGAATTTTGGTTTGTAACATGTCAAGTTTGTATGTTGTTTTTTTAGAAGAGAAAACAAGTTAAAAGAAAAGAACAAAGAAAAAGAAAAAGGATAAGAATAGAAGAAGAAAAGAGAAGGAAAAAATGATGCCCCTGGAATAATCACGCATGCTATCATGCACGTGACAAACCTGCATCGTGCGCGCGATATATATAATGCGTAAAATATAGACGTTGGGGAGAATCGCTGAATCGTTGACATCACGCACGCAATGAGTCTATAACGCGCGCGATATGAACGTTGCAAAGAGACGTTGGAAGGAACCACTGCCATCGTGTACATGATGGATGCATAATGCGCGTGATGAACAACGATTATGTGTACTATAAATAGTGTCTGGTTCAATTTATTTTTCTCATCATTCTTTTTCTACTCTTTCTACTTTGTGGCAATTCATCTGAGCATTCTAGGCAAAATTTTCTTCTTTTTCTCAGTGCGTGTTATTTTTGTGTTGTGTTGTTGCAGGTATCATAACCCTAAAGAGAGCACGAGTGGTACGAGGATCATCTTCAAGGGTTTCCCCTACTCCAAACGCTCCCACCTATCCCAACCAAAAATTCTTACCTGAGGCTCATGCTGAGAAATTCCTCAAGATGTTGGACTACCACATTGTGAAAGAAAGAGCCTTCGCGTGTGAAAACTTACAAGGTTTTGATAAGGTGGTCGAGGTGCTTCAACAAAGGTAATGGGTAAGCTTTAATAATTTAATTACTGAAACTAACAAAACCATAGGGCTAGAGTTCTATGCTAATGATGCTTTGGTGCAATAGGCACCTACACCTCCTATGTACGAGGTAAGCAAATTGACTATTCTCCTTCTTCTATTAATTCTATTTTTAAATTACAACCTCCCCCCACATGTGCTCTTAGGAATTACAGACAAGAGTATAAGGTTATGTATGAGGCATTAGTCTAAGAAATAATTGAACTTTTTTGTAGACCTGGAGCAGAGTGGACGGTGGAGCGTGGTTTAATGATGCAACTCAAAACCGCCGACTTCCGCCAAATTCCTAGGGCACGGGCATCTTATTTTGTTCAAAATTTAGAAGCTTCATCTAATCAATCACGATTCATTGTGAAATAGTGTTTAGGTCTTTTAGCTCTTTTGAGGGGAGAACCGATTGACTTGGGCGCTTAATTGTTGAAAAATATCAAATATATGGCTAACACTGCACAACGAGCCTGTGGGAATTTTTGTGTTATAAATGAATTGTGCATGAGAGAAAGTGTACCCGAGTACCCCGAAGATGAGACTATTATTCCAAAGGAACCCCTCAACGCTTCGGCTATAAGGAGGCTGGAAAACATGCATCAAGGAGAAGCTGCTCAAAACAATCAAGAAGACAACCAAGCTGGAAATGATGAAGAATTATACCAATCACAAATGCAAAATCAACCACCACAAATACAAGGTCAACTAAATTTAGAAATTCAAAGAAGAATGGAAGCTCATGCCATGGGAGTTACAAGGTGGATTGAAAAAGTTTCTCCCACTTTGTACGCCGACCCTCCCAAATTCGCTTCGGTGTTCAGAGACTTCTACAATAAACAAGAAGACCATATGCCGGCTCAAAGCTTAAGATCCCGATTTGCATTAGCTGAGGAGATGGAGAATTACTTTAACAACCAAGATCAAGAGTAAGCAATGAGGAGAGACCACAGGCGCGTCGAATGGACTCGACATAACAATGACTTCAACAACACTATGAATGTTATGCATGCTCTTTTCCTCGATGATAATATGTGAAACGACATGTAGTTTATTTTTATTTTTATTTTTAGAAGACTTTATTTTTATTTTTATTTTCAAGTATGTACCTAGAGAAGAGCAATAGTTACTACAAATGCTCTTCCCCTCCCATTGTATTATCTATCACTGTCTTTAATAAACAAGTCTAGTAGCTGTTTCTTTTTTACTTTCCAGATTTATAAGTTATAACTTTAACATTGAACAAATGATCCAAGAAAAAAGGGACTTGATCATCATGAAAGCAACTGGCAACTTGAAGGAAAAGGATGAGAAAAAGAATCAAAGGACTTATACTCAACCTCCAGATACTGCATCTAGTAAGGGTTTGAGACAAAATAAATTCCAATGTTTCACTTTTCTTTCTTTTTGAGTGTATTTGTGCATTATTATTTTATCTGGTTTGATCTATTTTCGATTAAATTTATCTAGTTTAATTGAAACACACCGAGGCAGTTCTTTGTTTATAACTTTGAGCCTTTCTAACCACCCTTTTAGTAATAGGAATATCCATTTGCTAACCACTTTGAGCCTAACCTTTCTTTCGATGACGTAGCCTAAAATTCTTAGCCATGTGACTTGAAAAGGTTCTCTCTTTCCATCCTCTCTTTGGAGTTAGGTAGAAGTTTAGTCTTAAGTTATATAAAAAAGATTAAGTTTGGGGGTTGCTCTTGGAAAGTGAGCAAAGTTCTAAGTTTGGGGTTGGTGGGTACTAGAGAGAATTGGTCAAAATTTTCAAATTTTTTTAGAAAATAAGAAGTGGAAAAGAAGCTTTCTTAAAAAAAAAAGAGAATAAAGAAAAAATAATAAGGACCAAATCTCTAGTACAGTGAAGAAGGAACAAAGGGGTATGAGAATAGAAGAAGAACTAGGCACCTAACTCCAACGGTTTTAAACCTACTTTCCAAAAATATATCCTACCCAAACATAAGCCAAGATACAACCTAAAAAGACCCTCTAATGTGTGTTATGATCCTTGTGATGAATTATTTTAGAACATGATCAAGCTAAGTATAATTTATTTCTTTCATGTTGATTGAGAAATGACCTTATCCATTAAGTGAGTCATAGTGAGATGAGAGACAAGTTGAGTAACTCGGTCAATGTTTTGAGAACATTTTCCGAATTTGCTGGATGGAAGTTGGAAACTAGAAAAATGGTCAGGTAGAGAAAAAAAAAATATGGTGATGTTCAAAAGTTATTATGCGACTTATTTTCCGTTTGAAATGTGCAGTTTGCAGGAGAGTTACTTAAGGACAAACAACGATTTCAAGTTTGGGGTTGTGATGACAGTCTGTCATTGCATGAAATTAGGCGAAGAATCGGAGAAAAATAAGTGAAAGATGAGCCAAAAGGGAAGAAGAAAGACCAAAGGAATGAGGAAAAAAAATAGTTAAGTGCGAAGAAGAATTGAACTTAGTGAAAAATTAGGTGAAAAAAGGGAGCAAAAGCATGCAGGTACTGGAATAATAAGGCGTTGGCATCGCGCGCGCGCGATAAGAATGTACAAGCTGCATCGTAGGTGCGATGCATTTATAATGCACGCGATGTAGCCTTTTTCTGACCCGTTCTGAGATCTTTTTAAGGGGAATTTCTACACTTTTGTAAGGGTTACAAATTTTTGGCATCTGAAGTACGATTTTTACAACATCAAGGGTGATTTTAAGAGCATTGGAAGCCATTGGAGGCCAATCCTTCAAGGAAATTCATATGTTATTCTCCTTATTTCAATTGGTATTGTAATTTGAATATGAGTAGCCTAAACTCCTCTAGGTTTAGGTTGTGTGTGTGATGAATATTTTTTCTATATTGTGGGATTATATTGTTGATTTAACTTTGTATGAACCCTTTGATCTTTAATTCTATACAATTATTTATTGTTCTTAAAGCCTTTTATTTGAGGGTACTTTGTTAAATTGATTTTTGGCACATAAGGAATACTGACCCCTTAACTTATGTGTTGGACTTAGAGGCAAGTGTTCTACTTACGTTGGTTGAACAAGAAAATAAGACCCCCGAGTAGTGGCATAGGGGAATTAACATTCTGTACATCACTTAATCCTGCTTACGATGGTGGACTAGGGATAGGAAGCTTGAAGTAGTGATTAGTGAGTTATTTTGTGAGAGATTGGTTCTAACAACTTTATTAATTCACTGTGGGGATTATAGAGATATGATCGTTCATACAAGGCATAAAGCATCAACAATATAGAACTAAGGGATTCAATAGCACAACCTGACCACTTTAGTAATTTTGTTTTTTAAAACTCTTATTTTGTTTTTCGCACTACAACCTGACCCCCTATTTACTGTTTTCTTTACATTGCACAAATATTGTCTTGTTTCGAACACAATCCTTGTGAATTTGATCTTTTTATTACTTCGATACTATCTGGTACACTTGCTAAGAAAGTCAACATCCACTGAATGCATAAGCATCCCCACCTTTAGACCTTAACTTTGGGTCCTTTGTATAAAATACAACCTTAATAACCCCATCTTGTACATTACAATATGAAAAAAGGGTAAATTTTGACATTAGAGCTAAGAAAATGGACCACACACAATGTACAAACCCTTATAAATTCATAGTCAATACGACAATTTTTTCAGGTGGACCCACACACAATGCAAAAACTCTGTAACTATTTTTTCAGGTTGATTCATGGTAAACATTCAATGGCTTTTTTTGAAAAAAAAAATTAAGTGTTTAGACTTTTTTGGTATTATGTAAGTGAATTTTTCCAATTGTAAAATACGTATTTTAAAAGCCACAGTAAAAATATTATTTTTAATCATATTAAAATAAAAAAACAATTAATATTTTATTC